>JAWNPL010000145.1:14757500-15957500 GCA_035047545.1 Drosophila paranaensis
CAAATTGGCATTTTATTAGCCTGCCCCCCCCCTCTCCCTCCTCTACACACTCCCCCTTCATCCTTCGTTCCTTTACTAATTTGCGCGCTTGCGTATGTCATAATAAAAAGCGAGTGTTGAAAAAGTTTGCAACAAAACGACAAAATAAATTCCAGTCACACAGCCCCAATCGACTCGACTGTGCTTCGATCGATATATATTTAGCTAAAAGGATGTCGTCCCAAAGTCCTGGCTACGTTTTGAGGTCGTCGCGTTCGCGTACGCGCCGCATCTAAGGCATAACTCAAAGTTTACTCAAGTTACGACAAGACACAAAACTTTGTACTTTACATCATTAAAAAGTTTCATTTCTTTCTCTCTCGTTCTGTGCGCCGGCTTTTTCGCCTTGCTTTCCTTTTTCTTTGCCTTTTTTTCCTCCTTCCTCTCTCTCTCTCTCTCTGCTGCTTTCACTCAACTTTCAATCTAAGTACGTCCATAGACTGGGTTAAGCACTGACTGCGACTCCAGCTTAGCAATTGACAGTTGGCCATCAATCCGCGGCTTCGTGGAAGGAGTTGCCCGAGGCGAGGCGAGGCGAGGCGAGGGGCAGCTGGCATCGAGCGTTGCTTAATTTGTGCATTTTGTAGCAATTAGAAGCAAAGTCTGCCAAAGATATCTTCCGCAACTTTTCCACAATAGATTCAACGGCTTATATAATTTAAGGCAGAACAAAAACACCTGCAAAGTTCAGGTGAGTTGCCCGACTCTTTGCCATTGCCGCGGCTCCCCATGGAATTTATCTTCAGTTATTGAAATGATTTTAATGAAGCTGCGCATACTTTATTTCAATTTGAAATGCTTATGACTTTTATTAGCTTGCGTAATAAAGAGACATTTCATATTCTGTTAGACTCACAGAGCAAATGCAGCAAATCTTTAAGCTAAGAAGGAACCAAGGAAGCCTGTTTGATGTCGAAGTGCAGCTCATATCATTTGTATATAAACAGGAAACTTTCAACGGAAAACAAATTCTAAATAAAGCAAAATAACTATTATAAATATATATATATACATATATATATATATATATATATATATATATATATATATATATATATATATATATATATATATATATATATATATATACATTTATTTATATATTTTCTTTCTATATATTTATAAAAATATATAAAAGCAAGCAGACTGAACGTTTCTATCTATAAATCTATTTACCTAAATATAGTTTGCTTTGTTTACCTTTGGCTGTTTACCTTTCTCTGCATAAACACAGGAGAATAATGAAAACACTATAAAAAGGCTAATGAAACAGCGAAGTGAAGCCAACAATAGAATTTCGCTGCATCAACTATCCAAATTAGAATCTTTCTGCGTTCCCTTTCCAGACTAGCCAGACTGCTGCAGGCTATAGACATGTTATTCTACATTTCATTTATATCTTATCGATATCCTATCTTGGAAATATCTCATGTCTTACACAGATATCACTTATTTGCCAGCTTCTCTAGTCAAGGCAATCCCTTAATCCATTCGACTCCACACAACTGCGACTTCCTCTCTAGCAGGCTTAAATTCTGCTATAAATTTAAGAAAATGGAAAACAAGAGAGGCAACGAAAAGAACTAGAAGAAGAGGAGCAGCTTTAGTATATTGTAGCATACTTTTAGGTGGCGCTGTCATCGTGTTAAAATCGTGTAATAAACGTGCGCATAATAGAAAAATCCCAGCAAAACTGTGCTGAGGGTTGAGTCTTACACACACACACACTCACGCACACACACAGAGAGAATAACAACAAGCACAGTAGCCGGCACAAATAAATAGTAGGAATGCTCCAGTTGCTCAGCGCCTCGTTCTGGTTGGTTATCCAGCCGGCGCCGGCTGCTTGTCGTCCCGACGACGACCCGCCGCGCTGCACTCAGCCACCGCTGCTGATGGTGGTGGCCTGCAATGCCCATGCGCATGGAAAATAGTTACACAAACTTTGCAAAAAAAAGCCTTCGCTTCGGCTTATACAAAAAACATAAAAAAAAAAAACAGAGGCGGAGGAAGAAAAATAAAATGTAGGAGCTGCAAGCCGACTGTCGGCGGACGAGAACGAGCGTACGAAGGCTGGCGCGTCTCAGTAGTAGTAAGAGTAGGAGGAGCCACTGAATGAATTGTGCATTGTCCAGTTGCAGCTGTGAGCTGCGATTTGCATGCAACTGCCACATGTGACGCGTGTGTGCCCCCTACACCCTACACCCTCCTCCTCCCCCTCCCCCTCCCCAACCCCTGCTGCTGGCAGTTATTAAGCGAAATAGTTGCTATTTTTTGTTGGCGTTATTGCACGCACGCAAGGCTGAGCACAAGTCGGCGTATTAGTGACGATTTAGCGGTAGCTCTTGTGGATGTACGAGCAATGGGTATGGGGATGGGGTTGCTGTACGCCAGGGGTGTTAGGTGTTGCTCCTAGATTGCAAAAGGCGACAGTGCGTGTGCGTGTAGCGTTAAATTAAAGCAGTTGATGCCCTTTTTTTGTGCCGTTGCAGTGTGTGCGCGCTAAACAATAAATGAGAAGCGCAGAGAAGGGCTGGCAAATTGAATAAGTGGGCAACAGAAATAGGCGCTGCGTGTGTGGAACGAATGTGGCTAAAAAAGGTGATTTTAAAGCAGAGGCAGAGTGAAAGGTAAAGGAACGGAAAGGTGAGAGATATATGTATACATATGGGATATATAGAAGATATATGAGATGTATAATAAGATCTATTTATATGGCATGTATAGAAACTATATTATCTAAAGGACATATATAGCTATATACATATATAGCTAAATAATATATAAAATATATATAAAATATACAAGATATATGGCGTATATATCATATATATGATATGTGAAATATTATAAATATCTAATATCTTCTCTATATCTTTTATATCTTACATATCTCTGCAGTTATACAAAAAATATGATATATAAGATATCTAAAATATTTCAGATAATATATATATGTATATATATATATATATGTTTATATAGCTTTATATATATTATCAGTTATCGATCAACTCAATCTCTAGTCTCTCCATATCCCTGCCACAATTCCACGGGATCTACGCCCACTGCCCACCTCCCATACGAAATCTGAACCACAATGAAAAGAGATAAAAAATAAAATATAAAATAGAATAGTAGAAGCAAAGCTGAAATAACTCTGAAATATTGCTAAGCTACTGCGTATGCAGCGAGTCCAACGGGCTGCCGCCACATGCCACTAGAGCCCGCTGCCACCGCCACCGCCACCGCCACTGCCACCGCCACTGCCACTGCCAACAGCAACAACTTCAGCTACATTAGACGCCGCCACTTCAATGCGCATTCGAGTTTTCCTTCTGCTTCTTCTTTTTTTTTGAGTCTTGCACTTTTTTTGTCTATTTTCGGTGCAAAAATACAAAGCACGAAACGGTTGCTGCCTTGCCACCCCCTGCCACTGCCCCCTCCCACCCCCCCACCCCTCCGCAGTAGCTGCCTTTCAGCATATGCTTTCTATTTTCAATAGACGTCGTCAGTTGCCAGTTGTTGTTGTTGTTGTTGTTGTTGTTGTTGTTATGTTGCTGTTGCTCGCCGACAAACAATAAAAATGATGCGTTGTATTGCGCGCTGCTGCTGCTGCTGCTGTCCACACAGCACGCCCCCTGACCAACTGCCAGCCGCCTCCCGCCTGTAGACAGCAGGCAGGCAGTTCGCATATGTTGCAAGTTGCAACATTCGCCGTGTCGTTGGCCCCGGCCGCCCAAATCGCCCATTGATATTGATGAAAACGACGTCCAGTTACAGTTCGTTGGCTTTTGCTGCATTTTTCAAGGGAAAAACTGCCAAAGAGCAGCACCAGCAGCAGCAGCAGCAGCAGCTGGGAAAACTATCGAGCAGGAGAGGGTGAATTTGCCAACTGAAAGGCTGATTGGGTGGGGTTCTCCGGGTGGCCTTTGCGCCATGCAAATGTCATACATTTTGTCAAAGCATAAAGATGATGTCGGAGGAGTATATAAAAAATACATGTCGCATGTATCTAGCAGTTGCACATGCACATGCAGATACAAGATACAAGATACATTTCGACAGTGACACAGAAATGCAGATGCATCATTGATGCGATAGAAATTATGTAGCTAAAGCATCAAGATTTGCCCAGATTTACTTTAAACTCGAAAGGCAAATGGAAAACTCTCAAAGGAATAGCAAATTGAAAAGAAATTATTAAGAATTAATGGGGAAAAATACCCGAAGATATCAATCAAAATGAGGGAGGTGTGTGAGAGAGAGAGAGGGAGAGAGAGAGAGAGATAGAGAAGGAAAGCGGAATATCTGAAGAGTTTTACTCTAGGCAAATGGAATAGGTAAATGGGATAGGAGACAATGCATTGGCTAAAGGAAAACCTAGCAAAAATCAACTTAAAATAGTCAAATGGAATATCGTATGGAAAGTAGAGAAAGAGATGGAAGTTTTCTGCTTTGAGAAGTTATCCCATCACTCTTCCACTTGCCCTCTCCCCTTCAAGAATTGCTTCAACACTTCGCTAATTCCAGTTAATAGAACTTGAGGCACTCGAAACAAGCTAACGACAGCAACAACAAGCCAACTGCCAAATGGCGGCCCGAATGTCGCTCAACTAGAGCACTTCAGCAGCTAATAAGTCTCAATTAAATGTACATAAACTATAACACCTTGTAGCATTTGCATGTGAGCCTGGCTGAAACGCACCCCATGCCAAAGCGAGAGAAAATAACAAAAACTAGAAGCGAGCCACCCTAATGGAAAACAATTTTGAAGCACTGTGCGAGCCTCCTTAACAGCAACAGCAAAACTTTGACACGCAAGCCTTTAAAAAGGTAACGCCAACAACAACAACAACAGCAGCAACAACAGTTGCTTTCGTCAAGTGCACGAACAACAACAATACAAATATTGGCGCCACTTGCAAAGCAGCTGCGCTCGTTATGCTGGCGTGCGAGCGAGACAGCGAGAGTGCGAGCGAGAGTGCGAGCGAGATGCGTAGTTAATGTCTGTCAGTCTGACAATGTCAACGGTATTTGCGTTCGTTTGTTTTGACGCGTTTTTCTTAGTTTTTGCATAGTTCTCTCTCTCCCTCTCCCACTCGCCCACTCACTCTCTCTCTCTCTTTCTGTCTCGCTCACTCAGCTGCATTTCAATTAAATGCTTTTGACTTGCCTTTAGCTCACAGCTCAACAAATATGTACGCACCCCTCAGCTCTCTGCCCTCTCCCTCTCCCCCTCTCTCTTTGCATGCGTGCGTTTCGAGTGCTTTTGCTGTTGCTTTCTGCCTGCTTCCTGCCGTAAATAAAATGAATTTCGCTTTTGGCAACCCCAGCAACAACAGCCTCGCCTCAACCTCAAACATCGGAGAACTTCCCACACTCACTCACACACACGCAGTACATTGGCAACCTTAATGAATACGACATTATTTTTTATGAGCTGTCAAACACTATTTTCCATACACTTCGTCGTCGTGTTGTTGTTGCTGTTGTTGTTGTTGTGGTTGTGCTGCTCCTGTCCTCGTCTCTGCTCAAGTTTCCTTTTACCATTTTATCGCCCCAGTGCGTACGTGTGTGTGTGTGTGTGTGTGTGCCCTGGTTATTGTTATTATTTATATTATTTTTGATAAATGTTTTTGGGAAATTTGTATTTTATTGGTTGTTTATCGACAATTAGCGGTTTGTTTGGCTTCTCCCCTGCCGCACAAGAGAAATAAGAGAAAAATTGGCCTTGCATGTAAATGTAAATATTTCCTTTGCTCTCTGGCTATATTCGGTAACATAATTTGGTTGATTTATTGGCCAGTTGGCCAAGGACCTGGGCAATCAATTACCAAAACAGCTACTAATAAATTGAGTGTAAGATATTTAGTGAAGGTTCGATTGGACGTGTTCGATGTGAGTGTGGAGCGCACTCTCTTTTCTGCTCTCTCCATTGTGCGCTCAGCCAATCAGCTTGCACTTGACTGCTTTGAGCTACGCTCTGACTACTTCTCTCTCGCTCACTCTCACGCTTACCGATCGTAGTCTGCTCGCTCACTCTCACAATTACAGCCGATCGTAGGCTGCTACCTGCGTCTGTTAGAGATGTGCTGCCTGTGATGTGCTTGCACTTGACTGCTCTGAGCTGCGCTCTCACTTTTTAGCTCTCTCATTCACTCTCACGCCTACAGCCGATCGTAGGCTGCTAGAGATGTGCTGCCTGTGACGTGCTTGCAGTTGACTGCTGTGAGTTGCGCTCTGACTACTGCGCTCTCTCGCTCACTCTCTATGCTGCCTGAGACGTGCCTGCACTTGACTGCTCTGAGCTGCACTCTCACTACTTCGCTCTCTTGCTCACTCTCACGCGTACAGCCGATCGTTGGCTGCTACCTGCTTCTGCTAGAGATGTGCTGGCTGAGACTTGCTTGCACTTGACTGCTCTGAGCTGCGCTCTCACTACTTCGCTCTCTCGCTCACTCTCACGCTTACAGCCGATCGTTGGCTGCTACCTGCGTCTGCTAGAGATGTGCTGCCTGTGACGTGCGCGCACAAAGCACGAATATTCATTTGCAGGCACGAATATTACTTTAAAAATAGTTTTAATAAGCAAATATGCAATATATGAAAGAGAAACTGAATAATATTAATTATTTCACTTATTGAGCCGCCTTGGCAGCAATCCAATCAAATGCCATTCGATACTGAAAGTGCATAGGCCCTCTGTGCTACGTATTTAATGTACAAATTTGCAGCTAGCATTTTGCCGTGCCACATAAATTAACGCCGATTTATTGCTTAGAAGAAAGCACGAAACAAAGAAAAACGGAAAAACCAAAAAAAATAATAAGAAAATATCCACTTCATGCGGTTTTGCACTTTGGCAAAGCCATAAAAATTATGCTAGGCAAAAATTAAGTATATGGAACAACGTTGCAGCGTGAAAAATATACAAAGTGAGCAAGAGAGAGAGAGAGAGAAAGAGAGAGGGAGTGGTGTGTGTGTTCCGGATGGAGCATCTGGAAAATCTGTGCACATGACGCACGCAGCTGCTGGTCAGAGGAGAACAAAAATTTGTGCGCTTTTTGTTTACATTTGTGCAGCTATTTTTGAAGCGCTGTGGCAATAAACAAAACCAAGCAAAACAATAGAAAGCGAGCAAATGCCCAAAAGGTCATAAAAGTATACGATATATGCATAGAGAGAGAGAGAGAGAGAGAGAGAGAGAGAGAGAGAAAGAGAGAAAGACATATTCAATGCCTAATGAGCTGTGCAGATCGAAACGCAATCGAAATCGTAATCGAAATCGATCGATAGCCAAATGGAAGACCCACAATTAAGGCAGGCAGCCATAGATAAAACTAGAAAGAGAGGGAGGGAGAGGGGAGGGAAGCGTGGGGGCTGGGGCACGACACGCTCGAGGGTGTGCGTTAATCACGCAAGTAATTTTAATGCCGCTCAGCTCGGCGAGCGATAAGCAGGCGACAGCTCGATAGGGGGTGAGTTTTTCCTGGCTGAAAGCACCACAAAGCATAATCAACGCTAAACATGCCCAGCAAAACAAAGAGCAGCGTGTGGCAGAGGGAGGGGGTGGGCCACTACTACCCAGGGGGAGGTGGTAGTTTTTTCGACCAAAAAATACTTGGGCCTGTTAACAAAGCTATAAAAATGTCACCTCGCACAACGAGCGAGTCGCGTGGCCAACAATTTAATACGAAACGTGAAGAAGCAGCAGAAGAAACTGTAATAATTTACTAGAATCATATATATGTATATATACATAGATGATATATTTGTATAGAGCAATGTTGCATTAGTGGAATATGAAACTATATAGCTTATGCTGCCTTGTGACTAGCAGATCTATGAGTCTGGCTACAATTACGTTATGATAGAGAGGCCATCAAAGTTTCGCTTGAATATAGAGCTAATTGGGGCTTTTCCCTATCGGTCGAAGTGCTATTTGGCTTTATTTATATGGATTTTATGTGTATACATATAGTTCTTACACATAAATGAGACTATATACTATATTGTGGAACATATAACAGTTTTTTTATATTTTTGTATATTTTTTATTGCTATATTTTATTAATATTCCTAAATATTCCAAGACTTCATTTATTTATGTATAATTTTCACAAATAAAAGAGATTATGTATAATATTATATAACAAATTAAATTTTGTAAAAATATTTTTATATATTTTTTTATTATATTTTATTGATTATTATTTTATATATATATATATATATATATATATATATATATATATATATATATATATATATATATATATATATATTATTTTATTATATTTTAATTTTTAATTTATATTTCTTATTATTTTTACTTATTTTCAAATATATTTTTATGTATAATTCTTTAAATTTCAAATTAAAAATTAAAAGTTAAAATAATTACACTTAATTTAAGTTAATATCCCATCTATGTGGTTATACCTTCTAACAATACACATTCCCCACTCTCAACTCCCATTTCTTATCCTCTTTCAACACTCGCCACATACTCAACTCTCTTTCTCCCTCTCTCTCGCTTTTCATATTCCAACTTTAATGTACATCAAGTCGAAATATTTATATTTCCGTCACATTTCCGTATGCACATTCCGGGTGATTCGCTGTGGCTGTCGAGAGTCGAGAGTCCTGAGGCCTCTCAGCAATTATGCACACACAATTTAGCGCAGCCTTTGGTAATTGCGGCACTCCAAGGAATCGCCTTTCACAGGAGGAGCTCTCGAGCTCGCCCCGAAGTCACTCACTAATCGTCCAGGACTTCATTGTCTGCGCTTTACCTTGGGCATAATTTGCCTGTTGACATACCTGGCTGTCCCACCTGAGGCGCGTCAACAGCTACTGTCACACACATGCACACACCTGTGTGGCAGGGTTGCCACCGAGCTATTAAATTACATGCCTAGCAAATTGCTTGGGAAAACAAAAGGACAGGCAAAAACGCCTCGGCATATGCAACAATAATAATAACGGGTTTGCGGTCGCTGTTATGCCTCGACTTCTGGTTCTCGTCCTGGCGCTGGCTCTGCATATTATTAGCGAGCTCCCTGGACGGGGGCATAAATATTGAAAAGCGCCAACGCCTTTTGTTGGCTGGGTAATTGCCTAAGTCGGCGAAATAGCCTGGCTAATAAACATAAATATTGTGGCCGGAGCCAAAGTGAGAAAGGACTTGGCCCTGGAATTAAAAATAAAAACTTTCGTTTGCAGCTGCGATTTATGAGAATGTAATAGAAGGGCGCACAATGCGAAAAACTAAAAGCAATGCAAATCTAGCTTAAACTTTGAACTGGATCACATAAACTAACTGAGAATACTGTGAGAATGGAAAAAGAATAAGACATAGATGGTATATATAGATAATATGTGTAGGAAGCGTAAAGGAGAAGAGAAATGAGAGCAGGGAGACTATAAAGATAAAAGATCTTTGAGTAGAAGAGAAATGAGAGCAGGGAGACTATAATGATAGATCTGTGAATATTGATATTATATATTATATATATTTCAGATTCTGTTTACATTCTCTACAGTTTCTCAACCAGAAGTTCTCCAGAATTCCTACTGAAACTTTAATGGAGTCGACTTCTTAACAGCTGAACTATATATTCTCTTCTCTTCTCTCTTCTTCTTCTTCTGCTCTCTTTTTTGGGTGGCTTAAGCCCTGCATTGTCCTTATGACACAAGCTTAGCAATTGCATGCGAGAGTCAACAAAGAAAAGTTGCTCGTAAACGAAAATAAAACTTTAAAAGCAAAAAGTTCGTGCTCGCCCGTGCCCCCTTCGTTCGTCTCCCATCACTAGCTATCAGTCGAAGGCAGTCTGTCTGTCTCGCTCACTCGTGTGAGTCATGCGAATGCAATGGGCAAAGGGAAAACTGTGTCAACGACTCTGCTCCACTTAAGCATTTAACGAGCAACTTATCGCGCACGTAATAGCAGCAGCGACAACACGCCGGAGAACCAGAGGCAGAAGATACGAGGACGACAATGACAGCGGAATAAAAAAGGATGCGAAAAATGTAGAAAAATTCAAAACAAGTGGCACAAAAAAATATTGAACAACAATACAAAGTACAAGCGAAACGGCAAGAGAGCAGGGACAACACGAACACGAACAAGAAGAAGAAGAAGAGGAGGAATGAAGGGCAACAAGAACAACAACAACAATATAACCCAATAAGCAAACCAAGTGGAGAGAACGCATGTGTCATCATTAGAATAAGCAAACGCAATGGAACATTGAACATCCCCATGGCAGGGATAAAAGTAAAGCAGACTAGAGAGTAAAAGAGAGAGAGAGAGGGAGAGGGAGAGGGAGAGGGAGAGACGGAGAGTGGCGCACAAAGCACAACAAAGAACAACTGCGACGCCGGCAGCGTAGTCGACGCACGCACGTCGCACGCATTCGCTTGATGCCACCGCCGTCAAGAGTAGAAGAAGCAGCAGCAGCAGCAGCCACCCACGCACCCACACACCCACACACAAGCAACCACCATAAAAGTGAAATACACAATGAAATTTACGCAATAGTCGCTGAGACCGAGAACTAAAGAGAGACTGTGTAATAAAATCAAGAAGAGGGTGACAAGCAGACAACAATAACAGTAACAACAACTCACATACACACACAGGCACACACACACACACGCACACACACACTCGCACAGTCAGCTGCTAGAGAATAGCGAGAATAAAAGAAATGTTCGTAAATCCGATTAGAATTTAAGTTTCTAAATTTTGCATCAACTTTAAGCAAGTCTTTATGGAGCAAAAAGTAGACACAGAGAGAGGAATGGGGAGTGGGAGAAAAGAACGATATCTATAGATAAGCAACGCCATATGCTTGAGCTTAAAGCAATGAAGAGAACGCGTCTAAATCAAGGGAAGCCTTAAAAGTAGCTGAATTTCGTAGATGCAACGTGGACAAGGCAACAAAGTGACAAAATACACTTACAACCAAAAGTTTGTAGACCAAAAAGTAGAGTGAATCAATATATTGATAGATAGAGGCATACAAGATTTCTGGCAGTTTGATAGAGATATTGAGATGTTTTTGAATCAAATGAAATGGAAAAAGACATTTCCTCTATGAACAATAAATTATATTTTGCAATTTTAATATGTTTTTTAATTTGTATGTAAGAAATTTTATATAATTATAAAAATTTATATTAATTTAAGCGCCTAAGCCAACATTTTCAATCATAAAAATACTTTAAAAAATCTTGAAAAAATTATTTAAAATTAAAAAAATATTAAAAATTATTTTCTGGTAGTTTTTATAATATTTACATAAGAACACATACTAAAAATTATTTTAAAAATATTTTTTGATATTTTTTTTATATATTTACAGGAGAAAACATATTAAAAATTGTACAAAAAATATATATATTTTTAAATATATAAAATATTTTATTTTATTTTTAAAAAGTATTCAATAAGTGTTCTATTTTTGATTTTTTAGAATATTACTATATTTCAAAATACATTTTAAGCTCAAACATAAATTAATATTGGTCTTTTATAATCAAGAATTAAACATTTCCCTAAAACTCTTAACATTATTATCATAACTTTATACATTCTCACATATGATTTATCTCAAACGTCAAGAACTATGAAAAACATATGCTTTAAAAACATTTTTATTCACATAAATATGATCTGCTGCCAGCATTAAGTCTGCTGCTTTAAGCAAATCAAATTAGCCTCAATCAAAGTGATTTTCTTTAAAAAAAAAAATACCAGCTTAAAGTCGCTCTGCAGGCAAAGTTGTAGCATACTTTTGTGCGCCACTTTCGCGGTGATTCGCAAGGACAGCGCAAGGCAATGCACTTGCGGGCGAACGGCAATTATAACGGTAACGAACAAGGGGCACAGCTGTTGCTGGAAAAAAGAAGCACGAAATTGCGTGGCCAAGCTTTACAGAGATTCAAACTCACCCACCCACACACACACACACACACGCATGCAGACAGCGGCAAAGACAAGTCACATTGACCTACACAGAGAGAGAGAGAGAGAGAGGGAGAGAGAGCGAGACATGGCGCTGATTTTTGGCATTTCGCCGCAGCCGCCCAAAGTCCCGAATGATTAATTGTCAAAATATGTTGGGCAAAGCCAAAAAACGGCGACACCCAAACAACATAATAAAAACTGCGTGTGTGTGTGTGTGCAAATGAATTTCTTTTTCACTCACACACACACACACACATATATATGCATGTATTTATGTGTATTTGTATTAAGTTGTCATTACGTGACTACGGACACAAGATTTATTATCATTTGCCTGCATGTGTGTGCCTCTCCCACTCTCTCTCTCTCTCTCTCACTCATTCTCTCTCTTTTGATATTGCTGTGTGCTTTATAGCGGATACTCACAGTAACTTGTTGAGCAAACTCAACCTTCGGCTGGCCGACCAATTCAATAATATGAACCATATGGAACGATTTGCACTGGAACGTTGCGAGAAAAATTTTCAATTTTTATTATCGTTGTTAATTGGCTTTTGGTTTTTGGCTCAGTTCTCTCTCTGTGTATTTATTGTTTCTGCTTTTTTGTAAATTATTAAATATATATTTTTATATATATATTTAAATTTTTTTTTTGTTTTTTTTTTTGTTTTTATTTTTGTTTGCTAATTTTTCAACACTTTTTTGATTTTGTTTTTTTTTGCACTTGAGTTGTTTTTTCTCTTATTCAATGTACATATATATAAATTTTGTTGTCGTTGTTGTTGTTGTTGTGCGTGTGTATGTAAATTTATCTTATCTGTGCTTTCCAGTATTTAAACACACACGTTTATGTTGTTGTTGTTTTTTTTTTCTTTCTAAAAATGAATATGATTATTATTATTGTTAAATGTTTATTCCTCTACTCTCCCTCTCTCTCTAATGTTTAATCGAGTACAGTTAAGCAGCGATTTCTTTAATGTGCTTTGATTTATTTCTGCTTTGATGATAAGACAGAGAGAAAAAAAGAATTTTATTGCTTGGAAACTTTGAATATATATGAGAAATTTAATGGATTGCTAAGCGATAAGCTACGATTTCTATATATAAATATATCTATATATATATATATATATATGTGTGTATTCACACATATCGAAAGCAATTGAAAAAGTTCCTTATAATAATATATCTTTGAGAATAATAAAATATATATATATATATATATATATATATATATATATATATATATATATATATATATATATAATATTATCACACATATATATTTAAAAATTCCTAATAAAATTATTTAAAAAGTTTTTAATGTATTTGAATATATTTTTATATTTTTTTTAATATTTTTTACATTCTTTTATTTATATTATTTGTATTTATTTTTATATTATTAATACATTTCTTTCAACTTTTTAAATATTTTAATAATTTTTAATTTTTTTCTTTTTTTTTAAATATAACAAACACTTTGCCAAGGAAACTAAGCCTGGAAAACCCTTTATTTATATGTATTTTAATAAATATTTGCTTGAATTGTTCCCAGTATTCAAGCAAATATTTTCTTAAAAAATATTTTTTTTTACATATAAAAATCGACTCAAAAGTTTTGTTTATTGAAATCGTTTTAAGTCTCTAAGCAAAAATCATAAAACAAAATTTCTCTAACAATTTAAGCTAATAATTCAAAGCACTTTTTCTATTAAAATTTTTATTATTTTTTTTTAAATAATTAAATAAATAAAATATGTCTAAGAACATCTTATAAAAGTTGCTAATTTTTATCTTAACATATTTATCAAATTTTTTAAAAATGAGCAAAATAAATTTATAAAATTTTTACAAATTTCTTTTTTATTTGAAATAAATCTTTATTATTAACTTGTTTTTTGCTGCAGAATTTTAGCTACTTTTCCATTTTTTAATAGCTAAAGCTAAATGTTTCTCTCCTTAAGTTGGCTTTCTCTTTAAAATTAAAGAAAATTTCGAATTTTCACTTTGCACAAATGTTCCAAGAATTATTTTCAACAATTTCCACCAACTTTTCGCACTCACAATTTCACAATTTCAACAAAATTTAGTCAATTGGCCATGAAGAAAATGAAAAGAGAAATAATTTCTGAAATCGAGAGCCAGAGGAAAATCAAAGAAAATGGAAAATATTAAAGCGAGCAGAGCAAAGGCAAATGAAAAATGAAAAGCTCTTGACCAAAAAATGATGAAAAGTGGAAAAATGCCGAAATTCAATTAATTTGCTTATAAATCTATATAAATATATAGATATAATATATCGGATATATATATAGATATATATGGCAAGAATTGAGAAGAAAACTTGGCATAGAAACTAAATTTTGGAATATCTTAAGTTATTTGAAAATCAAATTCAAATGGAAGTTCCATTCGATTTACAAATTCGATTTTCCATTTTCACTTTTTCACAATTGCATTTAAATGAAAAACTTTTTCATGTGAAGCAATTTTCCAATGTTTGTTTACGTAGGAAAATTGAGAAAAAAGATCAGGCAAAAAAAGAGTAAAAAATAGAACAGAGAGAGAGAGAGAGAGAGAGAGAGAGAGAGAGAGAGAGATCAAGTGAGTTTTTCTCTATTTTGTTTACAATTTGTTTTCGAATTATTTTCTGTTTGTTTATAAAATTTTGGTTTATTTTGAGCTCTAATGAAAGAAAAACGTGAAAATATGAGTCGAAAGGCGATTTCAAGTGTTTTCAATACGCTGGAAAAACTGTGCAAAGGTAAATTTGGAAAATAGAGGAATTTCGGTTTTCGAAAACTTTCGCGTCTTACTTAGTTTTGTCTTCTTTTCTGGTTTTTCTCTTTGTTTAACAATAATAAAGTTTAGTTATATTTTCTTTGTGATTTGATAAACTCTTTGTTTTTGTTTTTTGTAAAGTTGTTTTGTTTTGGTTGGCTGGCGAATTTGATTTGATTATTAAAGTGGTTTTGATATATAATTTGTGTGTTTATTTTTGGAGATATTTAAGCGAATTTAATATAT
This sequence comes from Drosophila paranaensis, assembly GCA_035047545.1. NCBI lineage: Eukaryota > Metazoa > Arthropoda > Insecta > Diptera > Drosophilidae > Drosophila > Drosophila paranaensis. Next base: position 14,772,547 of record JAWNPL010000145.1, read on the forward strand.
GTATATATATATTTAATATGTGTGTGTATATTTATAATTGTGTTTTTATTATTTTTTTTTTTTTTTTTTTGGTTTTTATATGCAATTAGATTAGTATTATTTGTTAGCGTTGGATATTTGTATTATTTTGAACAAATGTCACACGACAGACAGTCGACGAGAATCATACGAAATATTCCGACTTAACTACACAAAACTCAATTTCATACTGAAAAAGGACGGCGCTTGGCGAACGCGAGAAGCGGATAGAAGACGAGCCAACGGCCAACAACGGCTCGCACGAGCACGAGCGCCCGAACGAACTTACAACGGGCCCGAGCGTGCGAAGCTCACGACCAATTCGAACCAGCGAACGCAACAGCCGGCAACGAACGAGTAACGGTAAACAAAATACACGTTGCCACTGTATGGGTGTGTGTGGGTGGCCGTTCGGCTGCGAACCGAACCCAACGCGTTGGCCATTGGCGAGAGCATCGAACATGTGTGTGCGCTTGTGTCCGACGTTCGACGTCGAACCAAAACAAGCAAAACCCAAACGGCAAACGAAGCGCACCCGAAGTCACGTATGCTCTACGAATCAAATGGGTTTCTGATAACAGATAAATATGATATATAAATCTGATATATATACAAATTTATGAATTTTAAAATATATATTAACTGTACCTAAATACATATCATAAACTAAATACATTTATAATCAATTGTTTTCGGTATTAAAAATAATGTATCATGAATTACTTATTAGAATATCGCACACATTGCAACGTCCAATTAGACATTGCTGTCATGCCAATCGTGCCGTTTGTAGAGCATCAACAAAAACACAACCGAGGCGCAGTGAAACGGTAAAATGACGAGACGAATAGCGGCACATTGCACATGGGCTGGAAACTACAACACAAGAGGCCTAAGGGAACATCGACTACAACACGACCACGACGACGACGTCGACGACGACGAGTGCACGACGAGTGTGTCGGCAGGCAGTCGGAGCGTAGCCGAAGCACGCGCATCTCGCGCTCTGCCGCGCGCTCTCTCTTCGCTCTGAAGCGAAATGCCAATGTGTTGGCTCCGCCAGCCGCGCCGTGAGTGCGAGCGAGCCGGCCATAGTTTAGTTTCGCCTTAGCTATGTAAGGCGCCTTGTATAGTTGAGCGTAGTGCATCTGAGTGGGAGAGCGCGAGAGCGAGCGCGTGGCTGCCATGTGCCGGGCTTACTGGCTGCTGCCTGCTGCCTGCTGGCTGCTGGCTGGATGCCCGCCTGACCAAGAGCGAGCGACAGAGCGCGCGAATGCCAAGAGAACGAGAGAGTGAGGCCGCCGCAGCGGGTTGGGGGTGTTATTATTGAAGCCAGCAAATATCGCGCGAGCGAGCGGGCAGCAAGAAAATAGCAAACATGTGCGCTATGCCTGACTTTGTTTTGTATTTTGTGTTTTGCTTTTGCTTTGCATCTGCTTTTGCCGTTATGTTGTGACTGGAAAATGCCTTCGCATTTGCATCTCAGGCAGCAGACAAAATATTTATTAAGCACATGACTCAAATTGTGCGAACAACAAGGCACAGAGCAAAGCAGCAATACAGACAAACACTTGCAGTTATTTTTGCTTTATTTTCACACACACACACACACAGAGGCACTGGAAGCGTGCGCCAATAAGAGCGCTTAAGAGAGCCTTAAGAGAGCGCTCAAAGAGCAATTGAAGGGGCAAAGCCACAGCTTATCAACACGCGATAATAACAATGATGATGAGAGAGATGATGATGAAGATGAGGAAGACAGGAAGAAATTAATATGCGAAACGCAACAATTTGGCTTAAAGCCGGTAAAAAAGGAAATAACTGTAACAAAAATAGCTAGCTTAGAGTGCCGTTATATTTAGTATATATTTTTGATTTGTTACGAGAGAGAGAGAGAGAGAGAGAGCGATAGCTCTGCCTCTGCTAATTGCCTTTGCTTAACAGTTGCCTCAAGTTGCTCCTCAATGCGAACAGTTATTCGCTTGGCCAACTAATCCCCTGCATAATACGGCCGATCCATCAGTTTAGGCATTCAGCGTAGCCTTCGCAGCTAACTGTAACCTAACAACCTGCCACATCAGCAATCAATGTCTGCTCAGCTGCCCAGACGCACCATGATTACTGTGTGCGTGTGTGTGTGTGTGTGTGTGTGTGTGCGTGTGTGTATTTGTGTGTCACTAGGATACGCAAAAAGCATCACGCGCCACAATCGCATCAGCGGGAGCAGCGAAGGCGGCGGCAACTAGACCCACAATGGCAGTTCACGTTTTTTGAGACTCTTCGCTATCGCCTCCATCTCCATCTCCATTTCCATCTCCATTTCCATCTCCATCCCCACCCCCATCTCCTTCGTCCGCTTCAGAGCGCGTTGCCTTGGAGTTTTTCAATTTGATATGCTCGACCGATTTTCGCTCATTTAAAGCGCGCGCCACTCCACAAAGCGCGCTGCCAACTCTGTTTTTGTTATTGTTTTTAATGTGTGTGTGTGTTGTATGTGTGTGTTTGTGTGTGTGTTGTATGTGTGTGTGTTTGTGCCCGTTGCGCTTGTCGTCGCCAATTTATCGCATTTTTACTTTGATTTTGCGTTAATTTTTCGGACAGCTCGAGCGGGAGCACTTCTGTCCCCTGACCACCCAAGGCAGAACCACCCCCCCCCTCTCTCTCTCTCTGCCACTCCCCCTCCTAGCTTGTTGTGTGCTTAATGCTAAATGCCGTGTTGTTTTTTGTTGTCTTCGTTTCTATTGTTGTGCTTTGGGCAAAATATGGCAGGGCAGTCGAGTGTTAAGACGAATCAGCTCTGTCAAGATGAAACGGTTCATAGGGTATCAATTGAAGAGAAACATATTGCTTAAGATGGAATGAAAGCTGTCAGATAGATGGAATATGGCTAGAAAATAGAGATAGATAGATAGATAGAGGAATTCTCATTGTGGGAAGCGGTTATGAAGCGGTTATTACTGATATGAAGACAAAATGGGGCTCAAGTTGGGAAGAAGCTGCCAGAGTTTGTAGTTCTAATTAGAAAGTGCATAATGTGAAACGGTTATGAATCGGTTATACTTGATAGTGGGAGATTAGATATGATTTGAGTGTGTAAGATATATTTTAAGCAATGTGAACGGTATATAAATCGGTAATTTATAGAATATCAGTCTTTTTGAGAGCAAAAGGCCAATCGGTAATGAATCGGTTATCAACCGGTTATGAATCGGTTATGTCTGTTTCACTAATTTCAGCTAAATTTGGCTTAAGCCACTCCAACTTTCTGACTGCTAGCGTAGAACATCACACTTAACCCAATTTCCTGCACATGTCGAAACGGTTAAGCCACGCTCTCCTTCCATTATACAAATATATTACTCAATAAACCGAACGCGCGGCCTTTAAAACTCCTCAAGTCCATAACAAAATTGATCATTTGCTTACGCATTATCTAAAGGCCAATTTCTTTTTTACACTTCACACGCACACACACACACACGCACACACCTATACAGATACATGTGTGTGTGCTTATATCATCGTATCTACAAGACGTTAATCCGGGACGGGGCACTCAAAGCAGGAGCTTTTATGCATCGCCAGGCACACAGCCAACAGCAGCAGCAAAAAATGACTGAATGCGAGTAATAGGCGATGCCTTAATTCACAATAGCCAAGAGGCAACCCCAGGCAGCCTGGGATATGTTCGATATTTATGCGAGAATCAGGCGATAAATCTAAATTATATGGAAAGTGCTAAAGCCAGACGCCACTGACACCGAAATGAACTGTAAATGCGTTAGGGTCAGCCCATTGTTATGATGATTATGCCGAGTCAAGCCGATAGGCCGTCGGCCAGAATATGGCCTACTTAAGTGGACAGCTAATTAAAATCCAAATGAACTCGCTTTTATAACTGTATACATAAATATATATTGTGCATATATATATATATTGAGTGGAACTGTTGATGCTCTTTGATTATCATATAATTAGCCAAAAAAGTGAGGAAGAAGAAGAAGCAGCAGCAGCAGCAGCAGAGGAAAGTTTTTGCTACATTTGTCATCATCCATCAAAGTTGGTGAGGGGAGGGAGGGAGGAAGGGAGGGTGCCAGGGGCAGGGCAACTAACGTGCGACAAATCATAGCATACTTTTTGACGTTGTCATAAGTTTAACCCACACACACACAGATAGGAATATCATTTGATGGGTTTCACATTTTAGGGGTTACACACACACACACACACAGAGAGAGAGAGACACAGACATAGCTTGGCTGTCATACATGTCGCAAATTTCATTAGAATTGCTGTGTCGTCAAGTTTTCGTACCGCTGTCAGCCCGAAGGGCCATCAGCAGCAGCAGCGGCAGCGGCAGCGGCGGCATCAACTCTCTTGTGGTCGAAAATTAATGAAAATTTCATAAACTGACGGCCTAACAGACCAGGAACTAGAGACGAAATGCCTACGCTACCCATAGGCATATATATATATGTATATCTATATATATATCTATATGTTTATATATAGATATATCTCTACTGTGGGTTGCCATCATAACTTAATTAACAGCCACAAGCCAAGGCGGCTTTCTATGCTTTGATAACACTCACTCACACACACTCACACACACACACACATGCATAGTTAATTCGTGCAATTTCTCTGATAAAGCTATAAATATCATTTCATATTTCATGTTTCGCATGGAAAACTATAGGAAGAGTTGCCGCCGTATAGCAGCTAGCACATAGCATATGTTAAGCCGGCGACAAAACAACCCTTTAACCCTTATTCACTTCTTTTTTTCTGTTGTTGTTGTTGTTGGGTAGTTTTTACCCTTCAGCTGCTGCCCAACACGTTCTCATAATAATATTTCACTTGAAGCCAGGTCCTACGCCCAAGCACTTATCTGCCTCTCTCTCTCTCGCTCTCACTCTCTCTCTCTCTCTCTCTCTCTCTCTCTCTGTGTTGATAAATTGGTGACAGCGTATAAATTAAGAAATTGTACACTAATTGCGTAAAAAACTTGCTGCTGCTTGAGGACTGTGGGCGGCTTGGTGGGGGCGTGGCAAAAAGTGCGTGAAAGTGTTGCCGCATTGTGTAAAAGTTTTATTTATCGATTTTGTTGTTGTTGTTGGCCCGCAGCAGCAGCGACGGCAGCGGCAGCGGCAGCGGCAGCGGCTTCAATTCCAATTTGATGCTGAGCAATTTTTAAAGCATACATTTTGGCGTTTTGGCCATGGCTTCAGCTTCAGCTTGCGCTTGGGCTTCGGCTGTTGCTTTTGCTTTTGAAGTTTGCACAACACAAAAACCGCAAAATCTAATTAACGTGGCGCCAGCGCTTGGCTTTGCCGTTTGCCCACAGGCTGAGAGCGGCTGCTTGCCTAGCGCGAGAGGCAGAGAGAGGGAGATAGAGGGAGAGTGGGCGAGAGAGAGAGAGAGAGATGGGGTTGCTTGGCTTCTGTTGCTGGCGTTTAAGAAGCTGCTTGGTTTTCTTTATTTTCTTGCCTTCGCAGCTGCAGGTGGCAAAGCCAAACGAAAAAACCGAAAGTGTTCAAGTGGGCGTTTAGCGGGCAATAAGGCGTGGCATAGTGCAGCTGACAAAGCCAGTTAGCTAGTAAATAGTCAAAGACTGGCCAAAGCACCAGCCTGGCAAAGGCGTACTGACTCTGACTCTCTGAATATTTAAATTAAATGAAAATAATGCATATATGATATACCCCCTCATTGGCCGTTAATGTTGAATATCTTCTATATCATTCGAGCTAGAGTCTTAAAATTTATTAGCTATAAAACTATGTTTTATTCTTCTTAAAATAAAACAAGATTCGACTCTGTATCATTTCAAAAAGTATTTTTTTAAATTTTTTGAAAAAATCTTACAAAAAAAAAAGTTGCTAAAGTGGGAATAACGCATTCAACTTCAATTTTTAATATCTCTCCTCTCAATCGGTGAACTTGGCCAGCACAGTTACCAAATGAATTAAGTAGATCACAAAATTGTTTTTTTTTAAGAAAAGTATTACTTCAACATATATATACAGCTTAATCTGTGCAGGAAAAATCGAAGATTGAAGAAGATTGAGCTTATCAAGTTCAAGGTAGGTACTGGAGGTGCAATAAGGAGTTTTCCTTTAGCAATGGGAATACCCAAAATTTGAGAATTGCCTTTAAATATATGCAGAATTTGCTAAATTATATATATAAAATCTAAGTTTTGTTATTTTAGGCAATGGGAAATGATTTCTAGTCATGCTAGGCACAAACAGCGTTGACCCAGCAAGTCTGATACTATTTACAATGCTTATATTTCAGAAACTCTTTGAGCTATTGTTAACATTTTACTTTTAAAGCATTAAGCGAGGCTTGCCAATTAGGATAAAGTAAACTTTGGCATCTCAAGCATTCAATTTACCAAAGTAAATTTGCTTGTGTGTATTGCATCGAAGCATACAAGTGTGGATCCAACATCAGCATTGCTCTCAAGATCTCAGACAGCCAAGTTTCGGCTGCTATTGAAACTGTGTTACACTTTATCCAAATTGGCTTGAAAACAGCTTTGAAATAAAATTTAAAATATTAAAATATCTCAAAGAGTTTCTGATAAATAGCAACTTATTTTCCTATCAGACTTATGTGATCAGCCTTGCCAGCAGCAGATTTTCACCTTGAAGCTGTATTTAGATATTCTTTTTGCTACATATGATTAGCTTTACACTATGTAGACTAATATATAGGCTATCTAAGTTGTATTAGCTGCATTTTTAGCTAGTCGGGCATTGGCCAATGGCCAACTCCTGTGAGTACTTCCATCAAGCATCGGAACTTGTGAGTCTTAGTTGAAGCTCTAAGTGCCGAGAGCTGTTTAGATATACAAATTTGATATTCTAGGGTTATATATATTTATATATAAATATCTATATATCTAAAATATATCTAAGAGCTCGTAGAGCGGCTCTTCTTACTCTTTCTAGCCTTTTCTTTCCCTTTTGCTTTTCCCTCTTCCCTGCAGTCTCACCTGAAGCTAGACTCAGTTTTTATTTCGTTTCCATCTTGTTTTACATATTCTCCGCCCAGACCGCCTCCACTGGCCGTCAGTTAGTGTCATCATAATCATTTAGTCATTAATATGTCTGACTGGCCACAGGGCGAAGTTTAGCCGATTTTTGCTCATGCGAGGCGCGAGGCGCGCGCTCGCTCGCTGCGGTTTGCTCTTTGTGTTCATTTGCGGTGCGGCGGCGGCGGCTGCTGCTCAGAGCCAATCCATTGAATTATATGGATTTTAGTCTGAATAAAATATAGTATATGTATGTATGTATGTATGTATGTGTGTGTGTGTGTGTGTGTGTGTGTGTGTGTGTGTGTGTGCGTATTCATTTGTATGTATTTTGTAGCCACCCTAGCCCAACATTTCCGCATTTTTTATTTGTCTTTCGCCGCTCACTGTGCATGTGTGTGTGTGTGTGTGTGAGTGTTTTGTTTTGCTTTTCACACACACACACACACACACATACAGGCATGTGCCCCTTCACAAAATTGTTGTTGTTGTTGTTGCTTCTTTTCAGTTTTGCGCTCTGCGCTGTGATTGACGCTCGTTGCCTTGGCTACATCAGCCCAAAGACTCCCCTTAAGACTGCCCAAGCTGCTCTGCTGCTTCAGCTTCTGCTTCTGCTTCTTCTTTGGATTGTTTGTTGGGGCACCTACACTGGCACAAATCATCTGGGCGGCACCCAACAACAACATTGAATGGCAGCCCAAACATCCAAACATTTCACATTTCTCATTTTGCCTCTTTTGCCGTCTGCTTTATGTGCGCCACAAATACAAAGTAAATCTCTGAGTGCCTGTGTGTGTGTGTGTGTGTGTGGATTCCCTATACACACACACAGGCATACCCTATAGCCCACACATATATACATATATATATATACATATTATATGTAAGTAAGTACTCTAGGCCCTTTTATATAAGTACGTGCCCTCGTCTCTCAACTTCTCTCTCTGTGTTTGTGTGTTGCTATCTCTCCATGCATTTTGACATACTTATGTCGTTTCATGTTTTCGCTGATTTTGCACAAAAAGTTTGCGCCACGTTTTTCCATTTTTCGGCTCGCATTGAATATAATTCTCTTTTAGGCTGCTCCGCCCCGCCGGACCACCCCCCCTACCCCAACCGCTGTCGCCTTTGCCCCTCTTTCTGGCGTGCTCTTCTTTTCCCGCCACAACAACAGCAAAAGCCTTTGAGGCGACGCTCTTAACACGCCTGGAACAACACGGCGGCGCCTGCCTGGAAAGTGCGCATGTGTGTAGTCAAGCTTGAGTTCAATTCGCCGCGTTTTAAGGCGAATTCATTGCTGGGGTAAGCGAAATGAGAAATTCGTGCGGCTGGAAGGCAGCTAATGATATTTATGATATTTCATTAAATTAAAAACATATGAAAAATAAGTACAGAAATATTATTTTTTTATTGCCATTTTTTAGCATCTTAAATGAGAATAATATATAATTTCAAGAAAATTAATTTATATAAATTATATAAATGACTTTTTATATTTTATGTATTTAAAAATTAAATTAAATTAAAATGTATTATTTATAATATATAAATTAAATTAAAATAATATCTTTTGTATCTTTAAAGTACAATGTGAATAATAATAAATTATTAATTTTTAGTTATTTTTAACATTAATAATTAATTAATTATTATTACATTATTAATTATTAATAAATATAAATTTTTTAATAAACATATATTTTATAATTATTAATTAAATTTCAAACATATATAAATTAAATTTAATATTTGATTTTACAAGAGCTTCAAATTATTATTTAAGTTTTATATATATTTCATAAAAAACTTAATAAATTTTGGCTGTATGTAAAAAATATATTCTTTAAAATTAAAATATTAAATTAACATAAGTATATTTTTTTATACGAATATATATTAATTGTATTAATTATAATTATATTAAATAACATTTTTTATACATTGCCAATAAAACTATTAAACTTTTCTTAAATAATTATTTTTAAATATATTTTTAGTCCTCCCACAACATTTAGCTAGGGGCAAGCAAAGTCGACTCATTGCCAAGCCCCAAGAAATTTCCCTTAAATTTCCCCGCTGCCCATTAGTTAATCTTGTGGCTAGATTCTTCCCCTGCACAGTTTGTGTTGGCTCTTTTCCTCAAGAGTTTCCCCAGTTGGGTTTGCGCCCAGCTTACCCCTATTGGAAAGTTGAGTCAAATTTTTGGGCACTTTTCCCCACAGAAGCGAAAAATGAATAAAAAGACGTGCATATTGCGCGGCTTGTGGGACAGGGCGAATGGGCGTGCGAGTGGCGATTGGCATGGATATGGTTATGGTTATGGTTATGGGAGTTGCGGCATCATTCATACATAAATAGCTCGAGACGCACAATTGCACGCTCTGACGCGCCACAAGCTGTGCTATTAATAGGCGCCGCTGCTCTGTTGCTGTTGCTGTTGCTGTTGCTCTGCTCTGTTGCTGTTGCATGTTGTTTACAGGCAGCAAACGCTGGCTAATGATTGGCATTGAATGCGGCGTCCGGTGTGTCGGAAACGAGAGCTGGGAACGTGCCGCAAACTGTGGCAGCCGAGCCGAGTCGAGCCAGAAGCAGCCAGCAGCCAGCAGTCAGCAGTCAGCAGTCAGCTAATTATTCTAATCAGCGGCAGGCGAAGCAATTGAACTGCTGTTGAACCCAGCTGGGGCAGCAGCGGCAGCCACTGCCACATGTGGCACTCTGCTCTTGCGGCTGTACACCAGTAAAAAGTATCTGCCAGATACTTGTTGTTGCTGTCGCTGTTGTTGTTGTAGCTGCACACAAATCACAAACAAATAAATTGCCACGATTCTCTATTCAGTATTTTGTATAACAAAGTTGCGGCTGTCGTTCGTTTTTGAAGTTGAATAGTCTCCCTCTCACTCACTCTCCCTCTCAGTCAGGTATCCCATCAGCGATGCGTGAAATTTGACTGGACAAAGCATGCAATGAGGCATGTCATGTGGTGCGTTGTGGTTCACTCTTTGCGGTGTTTGTTTTTCACAGCGCGCGCTGTGTGGTATTTACTTAGAAACAAAAACGAAAACACAAACGAAACGAGAGAAAAAGTGGAATGCGTCCATCATTAAGTAGTTCATATTATTATTATTATTAGCATTAGCATTGTGGGCCAGCGATCTGCAATGCTCTATTTATACGCTGCGATTGGAAGCAAATGATTTACGAGTCATTAAAGCGTTTAGTTAAACAAAATTTTGAGATGGAATCGGCTGATATATATATAAATAGAGACAGACACATATATACTAGATATCTATAATGTGCTGGCTAATGAGCAGATTAATGCTATAGTATGTCTGCAGAGAAAGTGAGCTAAAGCGATTAATCAGGGAAAGAACTGAATGGGTGAGGAGGAGGTTGAGGTTGAGGAGGTGTGGAGGAGATGGGATGAAGGCTGCAAGTGAGTGAGAAGAGAGAGCAAGTGAGAGAAGAAAAGATATAGAGAGAGAAACAGATAGAGCGAGTGAGTGGACAGTAAGAGAAGGCGCTCAAGAGATATAGAGAAAGGGTGGGTGGATGTTGGAATATAGACAAGAGGCAGCAGAGGCATATCAAAAGGAAGTGAGCGATGAAGAATGAAAGGTTACATAGACAGAGAGAGAGAGAGAGAGAGAGAGAGAGAGAAAGAAAGAGAGTAGAGTGGGCTAAGTAGAGTGCGAGTGTGCAAGAGAACGAGAGCGAGCGAACGAATAGACGGACCTAAGAAGACAGAGAGTAATAGAAGCAAAGAGAGAGAGAGAGAGAGAGAGAGATAAACTAAAAGAGATCCAGGTGAAAGACAGATCAGGGCACATAAGATATGAGAATCATTGAGAGTAATAAGAGGAGCAAGTGAGAAGGAGAGAAAGGAACTGCTAGAAAGTCTGAGAGAGAGAGAGAGATAGGAAAGGACAACTAGAGAAAGAGAGAGAGAGAGAGAGAGAGAGAAAAATAGAGAGAGATAATAAAAACTTGAGAGAGCGTGAGAGAAGACACAAAGAGTTGAGAGACTTATCCAATACAAAAGATAATTCCTGATCGGCCACGCCCACTTTAAATTATTTTTAAGAGTTGCGATCGTTTCACTTCGATGTTCAGCTTAAATATACGTGAAATGCAATAACTCATTTGGACGTTCATTGTTTATTCCATTTGCAATTTGGGCGAATGCAATTAATATTCATATGCATGCAGTAATAATTATTATAATCAAATGTAAACGTTGGCCGCGGCCCAAATGAACTGCAGCCGAAATCGCAGCACAATATTTGATTATAGAAAACGATATGCGATGTGGTACCTGGTCGAGTGGACAGGACAGGACAGGACAGGACGAGTGGGCGAGTCGAAATGGACACGAAAAAAAGAGGGAAAACCTCAGTGAAAAATCAGCGCAAATACCAAATGACCATAAAGAACCAAGGCCTATGTGTGTGTGTGGGTGTAGGTGTATGTGTGTGTGTGTGTGTGTGTGTGTGTGTGTGGAATTCGTGTGCTGCTGCTGCTGCTGCCCAGCAACAAATCAACAGTCGAAGCGTCAGTCACGTCAATAACACAGTTGAAAAATTGTTAAAATTGAATTACAGTTGCAAAACGCGACGCCGATTGCAGCTGCGACGTCGCCGTTGGCAGAGCAAACAGCCACGCCCACACACACACACACACACACGCATGTCAGTCAGTTGGAGCGGAGCAGCTGAAAAAAAATCATATCGATGCATATGAAAAACGACAGGCGCAGTGGGCAAACAGGACGTGGCAGGACGCGCGGCGAGGCGGCTGGCAAATCTGCATATCCTTCAGCAAATAGACAACAAATTGCAATGTGATATACAGTTGAGCTGCCAGTGGGCAAGGCGCAGGGAGGCGTGGCTGTGCCTTGTTGGACAGCGGTGAAAATTGATAAAATGATATTGATGAATTGCACATGGCAACGAAATGGAAAACCAGGCGCAGCACCACCCACCACCACCCAACCAACTGTTCCCTCCACATGTGCAACTAGCTGTGGAGTATTATCTTGCTGCCGCAGGAGTAGAGTCGCTGCCAGAATCCGATCCTGTGCAACATCGTCAACATGGCCATTGTCGCCGCCTCGACGCTGATGATGAAAAATTAGCGTGCGTGGACCATGAGAGAGAGAGAGAGAGAGAGAGAGAGAGAGATAGAGAGAGACCAGGCAGCCAGCCATGCGTGCGAATTTGCTCAGAGGCACTGTGAGTTGTGAGCAAGATTAATGAAATTGTCCAGCAGGCCTCTGTCAGCAGGTGTGAGCAGCTGACTGCGTACTTCGAGTGCCGCAAGGTGCAAGGACATGAGTGCAAACGATGAGCGCATCAGGCTCAAAGGCCTTGGAAATCAGAGCTATGATAGAGAGGCAATTGCATGAGAGACGGCCTACACAGAGATACAGAAGATCAGACAAAGAGTGGGATTGTGCTGTGATATGATTTAGAACTTATAGTAGAGAATATATATTAGAAATGAAGGTAGATTAGGTATGAATGAAATCAATCCAGAATCATCTTTAGTCAATATGCAAGAGAAATCTTAGAAGAGTGATAGCTCTGAGTGGAAGAGAGAAGAGATAGTGTAGAGTCAGTGTCAGCTGTCTAGCCTTGGGCAATCTGGACACAAGCTAGATAATGAACTCAATTACTAGTTTCCTCTTTAAGGATATCAGCTAAAGGCAGCCTAGATACAACATTCAATAGATTAGCATAGTATCAAGCTTGTTCCTCAACAGATCCTGGCTGAATGCAGCTCACTCCACTTAGCTGCGCCCTCAATTTATGATTATTTGAGCATTAATTCCGCTTAAGTCGACAAACTAAGCAAATTGCAATTGTAAACAGCGTCGCGAATTGAATTGCAAGCCAAATTGCATCTTGGCCAATACCACGCACACACAGTCGCAGATAGACACACGCGAGCCTGAATAAACATGCAAACAGGAATGCCTGAATATATATATCCTCGAATAGCTAGCGTATGGCTGCGGGCCAGTTGGCGGAGCTAAGCCAAGGCATTTGAATCGTATTTATACGCGCGTGTTTAGCTGCTATGCAACGTGTTTTGGCTTAATAAAGTCAAAATAAGCAAGGCTAAGTAGATAAAGGCCAACATAAATACGCGCACACGCATACATGGACACACACAGAGAGAGAGAGAGAGAGAGAGAGCCACACAGACGCAGACAGTTATAAATTCGAGCGCTGTTGATGTGATTTAGTTGCACACCTCGCATCGCCTGTAAGATGGCAACAAATATAACAACAGACCATGTGTGTGTGTGTGTGTGTGTGTAAATGACTTTATCTGCGTCTGTGAGGGAGGCCAGCGTATGTCTGTGTGTTGGAGGGGTTCGCCTGTGCGTGCAACATGTGCGCTGAATGTTGACGTTAATATTAAGAAAAATAAATAACCAAGCTGTTTGTTATCTAAGTTTATATAAAGTGCGCCACACACACACACACACACACACACATACACAGACCCTCCCTCTGTGTCTTGTTTTATTTATAGCAACTACAACAATTGCGCCTGGGCTTGCTGCGTATTAAATAACAAGAACAACAAAAACTGACGCAAGGCGCTTATAAATTTTTTGGCCACACAGCGCCAAATGGTTAAAGGACCGCTCCGGCCAATGTGGCTTCACCTGACACGCCCCCTACCTGAGCGTCAGCAGAACAAAAAAAAAAAAAAAAACAGAAAACAAACAAACAAACGAAAACAGCTAAAGATAATAACAGCGCAATGTGATGAAGTGCCAAGCGAGAGGCTGTGGCAAAATACATTTATATATGAGCTGCCTGGCCAAATGGCATGGCCGAAAGGCAATAAATTTAAATAGAAATTTACTATAGATATAAATTTATATATGTATATATATATATATAGGTTGTCTAATGACTGCTCGGAATGTAAAAGAAATGTTGCTGAATTAAAGCTGGCTTGAAAAATATTTTTTTTTGTAAAACTTATCTATAAAATTTGGTGGGCTTAGCCTGAGAGTTGACTAGAGAAAAGCTTTAGAAAATATAGAAAAAATAGAGATAATTAATATATAAGTTATATAAAGCTAAGAAAATAATGGGAGTGCTGTGAAGCTGAGATTGGAGTAGGTAAATTTAGTTGAAAAATATTTAAAAATTATTTTAAGCACTGATGAAGAGAATTGACATGAAAAACATTTCATATTAAGTCCAAGGCTTATTAATAAAAAATAATAATATAAAATACAAGCTGTTGTACTTTGACTTTGTATACAGCAGATTTTAAATATTTAATAAAATCTATAAAAATTATATAACATTAATATATTTATTAAGTCTCATATCTGGTTCAGTTACTACAAGTTCAGCTTAAGAAAAGCCTTTAAAAAATATACAAAAATTTATAAGTTAAATAAAACGAAATTAAATGAAAAGTCTCCTGCCAAAAACTCTTCAATTGAAAATAGTTAAATCCTGCACAAATAGCGAGAGCCGAAAGTGTTTAGCAAATAGTCAAGAATCTGCATAAATCAACACAATGTCCAGATCGGCCGGACAGATAGGTAAACACAACTAATTTTAAGATTTAAGGCCAGCTGGCAGATTGTCAGTCGAGTGAATTTATTTTCACACCTAGCAGCAGCAGCAGATACAAAACAAGATTCAGCTCTCGAATATTTGTGCACACCTTGCGAATTGCCCAAAACAAATAGCGCCAAAGTTGCGTGTGCAAAAACAGGAAGACGAATTCGAATGACTCGTAAGAGTCCTGTGCCACGCCCACCCGCTCAGTTCAATGACTTTGACAAACGTGGCCACATTTGCAGCTGCCTTTTGAGTGAGTGACGGACTGGCTGCCTGACTGATTGTCGACAATATTTGATTAGCATCAAAGGTGCGAAAATGCATTTTGCATCTCGGAGAAATGACTTCGTCAACACGGAAAGTTTCGACAAGAGCACGAAGAGAAAAGTGCATATGTAGACACTGTGACAGGCCCTAATCAATCAAACGAGCACATAAATATATGACAATCTAACTACCCCACCCCAAAAAGGAAACCTTTTTAATAATATTTTTGCCACCCCCACAGAAGTCTGGGCAGCGTTCGCCCCGCCTCCCAGCCTTGAATCTTGTAGCACTCACTCACACACACAAATGCCTTGTCAGAGAAAAGCTAAAAAAATCGTGTTGAACATAAGAAAGCAAGCAAGAAATTGAAATGTAACTTAACCATGAATACCCTGTAAAATATTTTTATAACATTCTTTGAAGTGTCGAAAAACTTGGTTAAATTTCATTAGAGTATATAAAAATCTATTACATGAGGTTAAGCCTCTCATAAAGGCAGCCTAGCCATGCTTTATAGACTTTCTAAGATATATATATGGGATACATGCGTATATATATTTTAAGCTTATTCTATATACTCTAGTATATAGCCAACATGCCCTGTGCTGTCACATTTTGCTAGGGTATACAGAATGGACAGCAGCATTAGGCACGCACTCGCCAGGGATTTGAGTGGGCAGCCGGACGGCCTTTCGCTCGCCGTCCAGCCTAAGCTCAGCTCATAGGCAGGTCTAAGAAATTGCCAAATTTAATAAACTTAAAAGGGTGTGCGTGTGTGAGTGTGTGCGTTAGCTGTCAGATACACACACACAACACACGCTCGCAGACAACACACTCATGCAATCAACAACAACTTGAATTGTCAATAAAATTGTGATTTCTAAAGGCTGGCAGATTATTACATACATTGTTCGGGCTCGGACCATAAAAGTTCTCGCTTTAAAGAGCACCTTTTGGCTGTGCACCTGTAGCCGGCGCCTCAGCATATTTATCGTAATGCGCGCCTATAGGCTAGGCAGCAGCTGGCAGCTGTGTAACACGTACCACACACACACACACACACACACAGAGCCACCCTAAAATGTTTATAATAAAGGAAATTGTTGGCAATTTGGTGGCTTTTGCAGTTGTCTAATAAAACTAAGTGGGCGCAGGAACAGAGGCGCACAGATAAACGAAATTGATATTTAATGCGAGCGCCCACAAAGTCAACTTCCCCAGCTCCTGCTGCTGCTGCTGCTGCTCCTGCTCCTGCTCTTGCTCCTTGTCCTTCTCCTTCTCCTTCTTCTGCTGCTTCTTCTGTGCCCTTCTTTTTCATTTTGCGCCCGAGTGAATATCCTGTCCAATGGCATTTCATGTCAATGCGAATGTCGCGTTAGTCGCGCGTGGCAAAGCATGTAAATCAATCAGTTCGGCCTGCCAGCCCGGCTCCAGCCTGCCTCCAGCCGGGGCACATTCCTTTGGCTTCGCATGGGGTTTTACAAAACGCCAGCCTAAATGTATGCCTGCATACATTGCCATGATGTATTGATGTACGTCATGCATCATTGATGTAGAAAATGTTTTAATGTTATTATTGGCAGCTCACGCAGCTAGTCTTGGGGGCGCCGGCTGCCGCTGCTGCTGCGGCTGCTTCTGCTGGTGACAGTTCAGTTTTATTGAATTTTATTTATAAGCTCTCAGCAGGGCGTACACATGCGTCTCTGTGTGTGTGAAAGGGTTGCGCAACAGGCACAACAGTGTGTGCAAGAAGTGTGCAACATTTACTTAAGCTAAACAAAATGGTTTATTGAGTGGCGAAAGAAGTTGGCCAGCCGAGAGGGAAGCATCTGATGAGTTATCTAAGACAATGATGAAAGTCATTCAAAAACCATCATTATGTACTTTGTACTACATCAAGTATTCGCCTGATAGCACTTGCCTGAATATACAAACCAATTCACAACTCCACTCTCTGTAACATACTCTTCTCTCCGCCTTAAAGACCCGCTCTTAAAGACAAACAGCAATCAAATGTGCCTTGATTTGCTTGCGCTCTTCATCAATTCTGATCGGCAGATCAAACGAGCTTATATTCAAATTAATTTCGCATTTCAGCCATTACAAGAGCATCAGGCCATAAAGCCCTAGCTCCAGCAAAGGCTTAAGTAGCCTTTTTTTTCTTTCTTCGTGCTGTTGCTGTTAAGGGTGCGTAGCAGAGAAAGAAAAAGTTTCCTGGGCAAAAGTTTGGGCCACGCCAGAAACAAGCTACAATACAAAATATTGATGCTAAATATAAAATGCGAGTCTCTCTCAATATTTGAACTGGGCTGATGTAAAAGGTAGATAAAATACAAATATGAAAATCTAGAAAGAAACTCACACATATATATATATATATATATATATATATATATAGACAGACATTTAGACAGACTTTGATATACAAATTTACAACTTTGTTGGGAACATTTTTTCGGGGGGCCCAGTTCGAGCTGGTCTCCGTTTGTCGACTAAAAGTATTGATGAACAGTTGTTTGTTGTTCGCTTGTTGTCGCTGGGTGGCAACTTATTAGAAAGTCCACCCACACCCACACACACACACTGACGCAATCAACAGCATCGACCATATGCAATGTGTGTGGGCAAAGTCAATAAAATAAACGTTGTATGTTTGCGGGTTGTGAGACTGCCAGCGGCAGAGCGTGTGGCTGGATTGGGGCTTTTGCCAGAGTGGCGTAAAGGTAGTAAAAGCAAAAGAAAATGTATTAGAAAGAGATAGAGGAGGTGAGCGAGAGAGCGAGAAAGCGAGTGAGAGATAGTGAGTGGGAGAGCTGCGCTGAATGAGCTTGCAAAGAGTTCTGTAGCGCCAGCCGAAAAGTAGGCAACACATTATGCATATCAAAGTTTTTTCTTGTGGCATGGTTAGAGTATAGGGACAGAGTATAGAGGAAGCAATGAAGCTGTTCGTAACACTTGAATAAGTGGCATTTGTGAAGAAGATATTGTGTAGACGATTGGGTATGAGTAACACGAACTACTGTCAAAGAGAACTTCTATATAAGTAGAAGCAGACGCCAAGCTAAATGTTTTTCGGCTGCTCAAATTAATGTTTTTAAAATTTAAAATACTTCTTATATATTTTGTAAACATTTATCTGCAATTTGTCCATCATTCAAACTCACTTTATAGAGCATTGATATGTGCAGTCGGCTCTTATCTTTGACTTAAGCAGCTTCACTTATTTTTATGAAAGCTGTGTCCTCTCTCCTTGTTGGTGTTGTTGTTGGCGCTGGCAACTTTGTGCAGTAAATGGTATTTATGTTGGCTTAGTAAAGTTTGACGATAACGTCGCTGCGACTCCGACGCCCCGTTTAATATCGAAAGGGGCTGCAGCGTTGACGACCTCAACAACATCATGTAGAATTACGAGTATTTGAAAAGTTTTACAAGTAATTTATTTAGGCGCAAGTTTTTGAAACGCGCGGTCAGAGCCGTGGCGAGAGAAAGACAAAAAATTACAGAGCCGCCAACAACCATCGAGCAGCGAGCAGCCGGCATCCGGTTCGGAGAGCGCTCAGAGCTGTCTGTGCATGTGTTGCGGTTATGTGCAAACAAATATAAAAGTATCCCACCGAAATAGCTTACAAGTACATAAAATTTTCATAAATTAGGCATGCATAAATAAAGCAAAGCCCGAGCCAAACGCAAAAACTTTTTTTGACGGCCAGCCCAACACATGGACCCAAACACCATAAGGCCAACACTCGCACAGCAGATAAACCCCAATGGAGGTCGTCTACGGCCGCGCCGGCTCCTCGGAGTGTCATGAGCTGGCGAAAATTATGTAGCGCATAATAATTCATCAAAATAATAAAAAATAAGAGAGAAAAAAGAAGGCGAAGACTCCGAGTGGAGCCGCCACTGAGGAAACGGAACGAACGCAATGTGTGTATGCGCAAATTGCAACAAATTTTCTGGCTCGGCCAAAAATTAAATCAAGTGAAATATTGTTGATGATGCTGCAGACTTTCATCCACAAACACTTGCCCGCTCTCTTTCACTCTCTCTCTCTCCCTCTCTCTCTCTCTGTCTGTCTTGCTGGGCAGCTGTCTATTACATGTACAGGAAAAACTATAATGGGCCAAATGGACCACAGAGCAGCTGCCAGAGATTATGAAAGCCTGTGCGATATATATTCAAGGCTGCCAAAGCAAAGCAACGCCAAACAAATGAAACGAGCATGAATAGAGATGAGCGCACATATGCTCGCAGGCTTGAGGCAAATAGAGCTGCCTGTCTGGTTGTGAGCTGTACGAGCGCACATGGACGAGGCAGTTAATGAAGACAGAGAATCGAAACTGAATATAGCTAGTGCCAGGTTGGTTCATGTGTGAAATATGAGAGACTTTGGTAAGTCTCTTTTGATCGGAAGTAAGTTTAGCTAGCCATTTTGGTATCTTTGTTAGTATCTGAATCTGTTTCTGTATCTTTACCTGCATCTATAACTCTATCTGCATATGTATCTGTGTGTTTCTATAACTATAATTTAATCCGTATTTGCAAGCATAACTATATATAGCATATGGCTGAAAGTACTTTTTAAATCTGAATAGTTTAAGCATCTGCTGAGGAGCCTCACACTCATCAAGCAAGCCAAAACTAACTCCAAGTTTCGGATGAAAATCTAAAAGCCTTTATCTCTTCAGCCCTTTCTCTTACTCCCACCTAATGGCTTCTTTAAGCTTCTGCTTGCATCTCTGATTCATTAACTTACTTAGGCTTATGCATTTTTAAGTCTCTGCATACACAACTTCAGTGCGGACGGCTTTTAAGCAGCTTCTTCTGCAGGCTAAGCCATTAAATAACTTTGTTCATTTGCCCATTGAATTCGTAAATCTTATTTTGTTTTTGCTCAGCTCAACTGATGAAACTTAATAAAACGCAACTGGAAACCCTTTTGCGTGCCATAAGTAAATAAACAGCTTTTGCCATCAATTCAGGCAGCAGCAACACACACATCTCTCTCTCTCTCTCTCTCTCTCTCTCTCTCTCTCTCTCTCTCTCTCTCTCTGTCTCTGTGTGTGTGTGTGTAGCTGGGCACATCAGTTGTCTCCCATATTAATTACAGTCTTGGCAGGCAGTTTGCGCCGCGGGCTACAACACGGACATGGACATCAGCACAGACACAGGATGGCAGCTCAACGGAGCTCAGCTGACAACTCAGCGTAATTAAAATTAAATCTCAAACTAATTATTATTGAACTAGCATGTGCTAGGCTAGTCCAGCTACTGTGTGTGGGTGTGTGTGTGTGTGTGTGTTTATATTGGCCGGCGGTTGTTTTTGGCCAATACGGTAATGAGTTTTGCCAAGGTTGGGCAAAAGTTTAAAGCTTAAGAGCGGAATGCGCGCTGCCATTGTAAATCATATTTACAATGTCTGCGCCCAATTGCCATGTAAATATGAGAGCGCGACATATGTAATTACACCCAATAAACCAACAACAGCAACAACAACAACTACACTCATTTGTGTATGTATAGATTTATGTGTGTGTGTGTGTGTGTGTGTGTGTGTGTTGGTGGAGTCGGCACAAAATGGCGTCGTCGTTGTCGACGGCAGTCAACGAATCATTAGGCGACATTTGTTTGCGCTTCACTAATTACAACAACAACAACAATTAGAAAGTCCAAAACAACAACAACAACAACAAGAACAGCTGGCTGGCTGGCAGCAGGCAACAAACAATGGCAACTGCAATCGCACCAAAACAATAAAATCTAATTGGGAACATACACACACACAGCAACAACAACACACACACATGGCCCAGTCAGGAGAAAAGCCCCAATAGACCAACACGTAAGAGCCAGCAGAAGGGTCAAAAGTCGTTGTTCCGCTTGTGCAAGTTTCTGTTTTTAGCTGTTTGTTTTTTGCATATGCTGCACAGATTTTTAATTGTTAAGAAATCAAATGAAAATTTATGATATGTAAGGAATGTTTTGGGAATGGAGCAGAAGAAGACTTGTGAAGGAAAGCTTATGAGTTCTTGAGGTGAACGTAATGAAGAAGGTGTGCTGTTGAAGACTGAGCAACAGAGAACAGAGAAGGAAACTAGAGAGAGGGAACAACAGGGAAGAGAATGATAGAGAGAGGATTGATAAACAATGGAACAATTCAGAAGGGAAGCGCGAGGAAGGGAACAGCAGAGAAGGCAACTACTTACTTGCCTTGTTTGGTATATCATATCATCGTAGTCATATCTATTACTATAAACGATCATATGAACTATATATATCATATATTTTATATGCTACTATACCTAATCTTTACCTAAAGAATACCTTAAGGAAATTGCAGTCTTTCTCCTCCTACTCTTCCTTCTCAATATATAGAAATATATAAGTTGTTATAGTCCCATGACCCCTCTATACCTCTCTCTTTAAGTTCATTTTATTCAGAATATCTTCTCTTTTTATGTTTTGTACCAGAACTCTCTTCTATGCATATTATTCTCTATAGATAAATGGTATTCCTTACATATTTACATATATCTAAGAGCTATATCTAAGCTATGCTAGATATAGAATATCTTTACTATTCTACCCACTGTAATATCTTAGCAGGGAATACCTTTCATGTACATCTCGGAGCACTGCCAATGGAAGCTTTATAAATATATCATATTAGTATATATACTAATATCTTTATATACAAACAAATCATAATTACATTTCACCTTATAGAAAAAGCATCAAATCGAAAATGAATTGTGTTTCGGGAACAACCTTTTCATATGCTAATGCAAACGTCAATAATGAAGTAAAATTCCATACAATGTAAACATTCCATGCTAATTGTTTTTGTTGCTGTTGCCTGTTCGTTCGCTGTTGTCTGTTGTTGCTGCTGCTGCTGTTTACAGCAGTTGTTTTTATTATGATTCGCATATTTTTGTTGTCAAGTAGAGGATTGTCCATAATTTGGTGAGGTATTCCCTTCCATTCCATTCCATTCCATATATATTTCCTTTTTTCCTTGCCTCCTGCCCTCCCCTGACATATTTGCTAATGCGCTCGCTGCTGCTGCATATTTGTGTGCTGAGTGTGCGTGTGTGTACACCACACACACACACACACACACACACACACTCGTACACAAATTTGTATTATGAGCGCTGACTAAATCAACAAAACATTTTTTGGTAATTGAGCAAATGTTGCAAACGGTGAAAAAGTTAACTATTTTTTTCCTGCCTCCCCCCATTCGCTGGGCTGTGGTAATTAGTCGAGTGGGCGTGGCCGCATGTTAATAAAGTAGTTTTATGCGGCCTGTGTAAATATTAATGGGCAAGCAGGTAATTGGACTTGCTTGCTGTGGACACACCAAACACAATACATATAAATAACTTTCTCTCTCTCTCTCTCTCTCTCTCTCCTCCTCCTCTCTCTCTCTCGCTGATCACAATTAAAGCTCTATAAATTTGCCTTCAACCTCCTGCTGGCAGTTTATCAACCCATTTCAAACCCTTTGTCCAATAATTTCGCCTCGAAGCCCCAGTTTAATTAGGCCAGCGATACTCCAATTGGATTTTCGTTCGCCGGGCTTGAACTTTCATCAAACTTTGTTTTCGATACGCGGCCACAGTTATTGGGCTGACAAGCCTGTCCGCTGTCCGCTGTTGCCATCGGCAAGTTTTTGATCCTCTGCGTCTCATTCTTTAATTTGACATATTAACGCCGCGACGCGTTTGGCATTTTAAAAAAGGATTTCGCTGGCAAACGACCCACCTACCTATGCCCAGCCACGCCCCGGCGCTGCCGCACCCCCCTCCCCCATGCCTTAGCCCATTTTCCAAGCCGTTTGCGCGCCAGGAAGTGGGCGGGCGTTAAAATCAGTTGAAAGCTTTGCATTTTTTGCTCTCTTCTTTTTGTTCTTCGGGTGTTTTTCACCATCAGAGGCATTAATTGGATTTCAATCGGCTGCAGAGTGGGACGGACGGACGGGCGGGGCTGATGGGGCTCACTGTTAGGGTTGTCGCTGCGCATAATGAGTAAAGGAAATTTCAACGACTCGGCAAATGTTTCAATTTCATCGCACGTTGCTTTATGCTGTTCCCTTTTCTTTTCTTTTCTCTTTCTCTTTCTCTTTTTCGTTTTCTATTTTTATTTTCATTTTCATTTTCATTTTATAATTTTATTTTCATCTTCCCTTTGTTTAGCTGGGTTCAGAGCACATACGCCGGCGTTTCTGCTGTTGTTTTCTTTTATGTTTCGACAGTTTCGCTTCGTTTGCGCATTAATTTCGCTAATTTTCACAGGTTTTTTTGGGGAAGGTAAGGCGAGTTCGGGCTGAAGATGCCTTCGATTTGTCGCGCGGATTTCGCTGTAATTTACTTTTAATTTTGTCTTAAGATCCCGAGGTTTCAGCATCGAGCTGCGTAATTATGCGTCTAATGAGACAACAAAGCAAGCGCGAACCCAGAGACAACATAGAGAGAGAGGGAGAAAAAAGGGTTCTAGAATAACTCAAAAAATGGTAGAGAAGCTATGAATGACACACTAAGAGATACCCTGTGAAGCATAGATATAGCCAAAAAGAGCCAAAGACCTGGACACCATTTAAGAGTAAATGAACTCAAAGAAGTTTGTCAAAGAGATTGACTTTTCAGTGTTTTGGCAGTTTATAGTTAGCCAGATAAGCTCTTCAGCCAGCTCTACCCTTTCGCATCTCTGTTAACCAGAGAGTATCTGAAAAATCTTAGTAAAATTTGCATAATTGCACTGATTTTCCATTTTTCTTTGCGGCTTCAACGCCTTGAAATTGTTGATTAATTGCTCGGACCGCATTCCGAGCTCAATTAACCGAGGGCTAACTTTTGGGGCGGCTTCATTATCGAGCATGAAACTATGAAACTTTTCTCTCCTTCTCAATCTGTTGTTGCTCTTGTTGTGGTTGTGTTGTTGTGCTGTGTCTCTGGCGCTTTTAATAGCTGACATTTATGGCGTACATGTGGGCGGCAGCCCGAGGAGCTAACGAATAGCAATAATAGCCAAGCCGCAGGCACAACTACACTCACACACTCACACAGACAGTTTTTGACCAATTTACTTAATGGCCATAATATTTGTTTAGTCAAAGCAAACAACAACAACAACAGCAACAACAGCAAGCACAGTAGCTGCTGCGTAATGACTCTTGGCCCATAAAAAAAGCCCAACAACAACAAATGCCATAAAAATAATGCATAAATAAAGGCAAATAAATGGCAGACAGAAAAAACACACACCAAGAGAGAGAGAGAGAGAGAGAGAGAGTGGGAGAGGGGGGTGGGGTGGGCGGTGGGTGAGCAACACGAAGTGAATATAATGCATAGAACGTAGAGAATATAAAATTTGGCGCTCGGCGCTGTCCAATGAATGTCAAATTTGTGTGCCTTATTAATTGTCCACGGCATTTCGAATTTTCGTATGGCACTAATTAAGACGAAATGTTTGGGGAGACATTTTCCCAGTTATTGTTGCCACTGCTGGGCGAGCCGCCCAAAAGTCCATGAAAACTAATTAGCGACGTTGACAAACCACAAAAATAATAATTCAAACAGGTTTTCCCTGCATGCTTAGATCTGAGCTGCATTTAGCGTAGATATAAAAGAAATGTATTTGATTGCTCTATTTTCAGAGCTTGTCAAGTGATTGGCAATCGAAATGGGCTGAGTTGAGCTGATTGCAGGCAGTTCTACTGGGTGTGCTTGGGGTGTGAGTCATTATATATATTATCATCATTATATAGATTAGCTGAGATAGTCCTGTAACCATTTCTATCTGAGATTTCCATTCAAAAAGCCAATCTCAACTCACATATACTCTCGCCACTCTCCCAATCCAACTGCAATATATTCTGCCAGCGCACAATATAAATCGTCTGTTAGGTTTAGTAGCTCTTGTTGGCAGTCTAATCAGTGTCAATGGCTCTGTAATTACGCCTTATTTAAATTACAAATGTGGGGGAGGAGAGGCAGAATTCGAGCATAAGTTCTCTGGCCACATGCCACAGACAGGAAAATTTAAGCTCTAAACAGGCGCAACAAACGGACAGGCGGAGGACCACAAAAATCGGGTCATCTCGAATGACAAATGTGGAACGCATCGCATGTGAATGGAATGAGAATTTGTACAGTATGCGCATTGGGTTGATTGTGTATGTAGAGTGCAGCTCAGAGCCAACAGAGAACAGCCAACAGCCAACGGCCATTCGGTCCATATGTTTTGGCTGCTGTATCCGGTTGCCGTTCGGGTTGACTTTCAAAATGTCAAATACATTAAACGTTCATTTGCGTGGTGAGGTGCGCTGCAAACTGCGAACTGCGAACTGCAAACAGCGAGCTGCTAGCTGCTAGCTGCGAGCTGCGATTTGCGATTTGGTGGCCAACCAGCCACAAAGAGATATAGCAGCTGATATAGAGCGGGCGACGCTGGGCATGGGCCAAAGGTGGCCAGAACGAGCAAAAGAGTCGTTTAGTGTGCGACAGTTGAAATTTACCTTTTGGCCATAATGACATCACGTACACAAAAGGTGTGCGTTCCCCGCCCTCTGCGCTTGCCACAAATACATATGCCAGCAGTTGTTGCATCCTTTTATGCGTGGGCGCATGTGTGTGTGTGTGTGTGTGTGCGGGCGTACTGATGTGGTTGTGTGCTCTGGCTGGGGCTCAGCTAATGTGTATCCAAAATGAAGCCAATGGACAATCACATAAAACAAATTACACGAAAAACTTCAGCCAAAGCCCAGAAAAGTATGCTACAAAATGCAACTGCAGCCTGCAGAGCGCCATTCGATTGGAATTTTCAGCGCACGCTGAATACTAAATACACTGAATTGGAGAATTTTCAGTGGAAAATTGATATTATTAAAGCGAATTGACGGCAAGTATTCGTTTGTGCAGTTTGAAGCTTTTTGCTGGGAATATGAGCTGTAATGTATAAGAGGATAGATACATATACAAAGGAATATTAACTTAAGGATAAGAGAAGCCATATAGATGGCCTCAAATTAAACATCTATATCTATGAGTATTATGATGCCTTCAGCCCTACAGCTACCTATCATATATATATACATCTCAGCTCTCTATACTCCTCTCCAGTCATTTCTATATAACTCAACCCATTATCAACTCACACCGAAGTTCCGATATGCCCTATCCATGCATAATAAAAGAGTGCAAGTGTAGCTCGCACAATGACAAGGTAAGTCGCTGGCGTTTGGGTTACTTTTTCTTCTCCTTCTATATTGGAAGCGTTGCAAATCTTTACAATCAACGCGTTTGAGTGTGTCGGGCAGGTTGAGTGGGCGCTGCGCCCCGTTGCCCAACTGACTGTGAGATAATCAAATGAAAAAACGTAAATGTCTCGTTAAATTGCACAGAAATTAGATTTTTTTGTTGTGTTCGGCTGCCGCAGTCGCCTGGTCCCCCTTTTTGGCCAACTGCTAGTGCCATGAAAATCAGAGCATGACCACTGGTGTGTGTGTGTGTGTGTGTGTGTGTGTGTGTGTGCGAGAGTGGTATGTTTTGGAAGTGGACTGGGAGTGGGGCTAGCTGTGTGAAAAATCAAATTAAGTATACGTAAAACGCGAACAGCAGCCAGCAGCCAGAGCAACGTTGCTGTAGCTGTACCCACGCAGGCTTGCGCTGATGCTGAAAATCAAGGCGAGCTGTCGATTGGTAAAAGCTTTTAAGGTGACCAGCTGATGGCCCGGCCCGGCCATGGCGAACAATATGGGAACAGCCGCTCTGGCCACCGCACGCTAAAAGCCAACTATGCTGCTACCTTTAATTGGATTACAAGTGTGTGTGTGTTAGTGTGTGCGAGAGCAGAGTGGACATCCTGTGAGGGCAGCGTGTGGCCAATGCCAAAAGTTGTGAAAAGCATAAGTTTGCATTTTTATGAAGCGCCAACCGAATGCCATATGGCAGCCAAGCACATTAGAGAAAACCAAACTAAAGTGGAGAGCGTTACGCAAATAGTTTGGGGAGGGCCGATGGGCAGGGGGAGTGGCAGGAGCAGGGGGAGATTTGAGATTGAGATAGTTGAACAACAGCAAAGGTGTTTTTGCCAAGTGCTGCTGCTGCAGGTTGAATGGAACCCAAAAGAGAACTGAAGGTGAGTCTGAGCTCAGGGCTAAGTGGATTTCATATTGAGGGAGACAGAGAGGGAGCGAGAGAGTGTGCGAGAGAAATGGAGAGTGTGTCAGATAAACTAAAGCTGAGTTCAGATACTGTGAATCTATGGCAACATTTTGTAGCAAAAGTTTAGCTTAAATTTATATAGATTGGATCGACTTTGATTCGACAAAATTATGAATAGCTGAGAGCGGGTCAGAGTTGAGTGGAAAGGGAGTAGATTGGTTGGTTTGTATATACATATGTGATATGTATGAGTTTTTGATTGGCTCAGCTCTAGCTGGTAAATCAAATTTGTTGACTGACAGTCAATGATGATTGGTCTAGGATTCATATACCTCTCCTCTCGCACATCCATTGCATTCGGAATATCTGATCAGCTGCCGCAGTCTGCTTAACTCAATTAGCGCAGGCTGCGAAAGTCGCCTTTGCTTAAATATGCATAAATGTTGTCAATAAACGGGCGCCATGAACCTTTTCGCCTACAAAGCGAATTGGTTATTAAGTTTTTGGGTGCACAGGTTGCCCACTGCTCGCTCGCTGCACGTCGCTCGCTGCCGGTTGCCCGTTTGGCTGTGCATTTTAATTTAATTAAAAGTTATGGCAAATGTAGCGAAAGAGCTGGCACGAGGAGGCTGTTGGGTGCCCAATAATAAACCAAATTATTGCATGTATAAATGAATTTGTGAGCGTTGCGTTTGCCTCTGCCTCTGCCTTTGCCTCTGCCTCTGCCTGCAATTAGGCGCAGCTGGCGCTTGTTGGGCGCCAAAGACGAGCGGTGCTGAGAGCGACCTTCGTGCTGCTTGTTTTGCTGTGGCTTTTCAGCTTTTTGCGCCAAACATTTACCCCCGCATAATTGAGTTAGGCATTTAACACAGAGATCACACACACACACACACGCGCACACTCTGTTAGTTGACTTTAGCATACTTTTGTGCGCCTGAAAGGCATGCCAATATCATGGCTCGAGCTGCAGCCGCCAGTAGCAAAAGTTGAGCCGTCATGACATTTAATCTATTGTCAAATTTGAAATAATTTCGCCTTTGCAAGTTATCTTCTAATTGGCTTTGTGCTGTCTAATTTCTCAGAGAAACCGATAGAGAGAGAGAGAGAGAGAGGGAGTAACTTTTCCAATTTAATTGCATTACTCGTGTTTCCTCTTGCACGCCTCGCTGCCTGCCACTCGCAATTGTCTCATGTTAATCATCTATTGTGCTCAGCGCTAACTAGCTCAAGTTCTCATGCATCGGCTCTCGGCATTGAAACTTTATTAATAATCAGATTTCCAGCTGCAATAAGCTGCTGCAAGGCATCCGAAAGATATGCAATATACACGGCGGCAGTTGTACGTGCTCATTGCGCACCTTTCGGCGGAGCTGGGCCCTGTCATAATTAACTTTGGCATGCGCCTCAGCTAATTAAGCTATTGACTGCCTGCCAAACAATGAAAGACAATGCCAGAGACAAGTGCGAGTTGAATCAAAGGCTTATATTACAATGCAATTGCCAGTGCCGACTTGTGGCAGATTCTGCCAATACCCTGTAAGCACTGAATGTCCATGATAGATAAGAGTTTAATATTATTGAAATATGTGTGAGAGTGGAGCTTAAATTTGTCGGAGGTAGACAGAGGAGTGGTATTTAGATGGGATTATTGAGTATTCTAAATGTATATGAATATATAGGTTATAAATCAGAAATGATGAAGCTTAGAGCTTCATGTATGATACAAACTGAACCATAATATATATGCTACTCAAATGTGTGCCGTTTCACACATAAAGTCGGCAGCTTACATTTGATTTATATAATAATGCTGTAAAGAGTTCATTTTACATAATAAACTGAGAATGTGTCACAAGAAACATTCATATATTCATAGTCTTCTTGTAGTATGAAGGCTGCATGCAACAAGCCAAATCAGAGATCAAACTAGCTTGAGCTATGTGGAGTGAAGCAACTACGATCCAAGAAGCTGCAAATGTTTGACAGTCATGAAGAGCTGAAATGAGTTGATAATTGAGCTGGAAGACTTGACTTAACATTGAGACTTGAGCTTAAAAATGTGCAATAGTCAACTAGCCATGTCAATACCAGAGCAAAGAGTGGCAAATACAGAGTCAAAGCAAGGAACATATTTTACATAGTTGCAGCTTCAAGGGGAAAAACAGAGTATACACTCAGTCCATCAGCCTTATTATACTTCCATTTAACATATATTAAATCAGCACAATAGCAAAGTGAATTCCTTGCCCAATCAAATCACATTAACAGCTCAAAGAAACACATTTGAATGCCAGCTAAAATTCTTTATTATTAGGGACATCATCACAGCTAAAGATGCATAATATTCAAGCAACTATTTGCAGCTCTTGCATATGCAAGTTGGTTGCTTAAATGGAGTTATTTGAGATATGGACACAATAACTTATGCAATGAGAGCTGGCATAATGCATTTGAGAGCTGCTTACTGTGCAGATAGAGCGCTCCGAGTGTCGTTTCCGCAGTTCATTAGGCTGAGCAGCGTCCTATCTGCACTGTTCGCATTCATAAACTGCACTTAATTAGATTATTATTGAAAACACACACACACACACACACACAGGCGGACAAAAGTAACAAACAAACCTGAGCTAGACACAATGGCCATGCCAAAAGCCAAACAGTTCTACCGGAGCTGGGTTACCGCAGCAGCAGCAGCAGCAGCAGCTACTGCTGGACCACAACAAAATGTGTCTGATGCAAACACAATGCCAGAAAATGTCTCAGACCACAGCATGTCCAGAGAGAGTGGGAGAAGGAGAGGGAGGGGCTGGGGTAGGCCAACAACTGTCTGCATAAGTTGAAGATAAACGTAAACCGCATGCACGGCACAATAAACAGACATCCGTGTGCATTTCCCTGACTATTTGTCAAAAACATTGCAATAACAACGAAGGCCAGCGATGGGCAACCAAAAACCAACAGCAGATAAGCCCAGCCCAGCCAAGGGACATGGCAGCTGGAGCAGGAGTAGGAGCAGGAGGAGGCGCTGGCGCAGGGACATTCCACGATGCACGTTGCAGGATGCAGGATGCTCGATGTTTGCACTGGCATTGCCAGCGATAATAAACCAACAGCAGCAGCAGCAGCGGCAGCAGCAGCCCACGCGAAATGAGAAATGCAGCATAATATTAACCACAAACTGAGATTGCATGAAGGCGTGGCAGGAAAGCAGAGAGACCACACAGCAGCAGCAGTAGTAGGAGCTGCATGCATCCAGCTGCATCTAAGCCTCCTTGCTCGCTGCTCCGGCAGCTCCTATTGCTCTGCCAGGCATGGCCTTCACACGGCTACGCTGACTTTGTGTGCGGGTTTTTTGATTTTGCGGGCGAGCAGGCGGAAATGAGCTGCTGTTGCAGAGAGGCACCCACACAAACACACACACACAGAGGCACATCACATACATCGTAATAACAAACCAAACACTGCATAAATTCAAAATCGAGCATTGGCGCTGCAATTCGGTCTAAGCCCACTTGGTATTTGGTTAGAGCTCAGTTGCCAAAACTGTCCAATTGTCCAGCTGCCCCAACTGTCCAACTGCCTGAATGTCTCTCTGTCTGTCTGTCTGTTTGCTTTGCCTTGCTCATGTTTCCATTGACCATTGCCAGTCTGGCCATTGTTTGGCCCACGGCTTTTGTGCTGTTAATTTTCTGTGTAGCACTCGAGTCTTAGGCTCTGCGTCGTCGAGCCCATAATAAAGCCACTTTCGAGCTGAGCTAAAACTGAGCAGCACTGATACATATTAAAAAAAAAAATAAACGTATCTCAACGTGGCTATAGTAAATGCAGCTAGTCTGCTCATGTGCTTAGTTGAGCTGTAGAGCGAGGCAAGCGAGGGCTGCTTGGTGAGTTGGCTGTAGGAGAATTGATGCTGTGAAGTGAAGATTTTTGATGAAGATGTCTATGTCTATGCTCGTTTGTGAAAGCGAAAGGAGTATATTGGTTATATAAAATGCCTATCGTATTGTTGCTTTGGCTGTTCATCTGTTCATGAGGTGCTGTTGAACAAGTCTTCAGACTCCTCTAAGGAAGTTCATTCTGTCATGGCAAATCTTGAGCTATTATCCATAGACTTGGAGCTACGAAGACCAAGAGAATACCTCTGGCTCAGCTCCCTTTCTTGGCTATTAATTAATTAGCTCTACTTAATCAATTCAATAAAAAACCGATACTAACTGACTGACAGTTCATAATTTTCTGCGAAATATTCGGGCTAAACTAACTCGAATAAATATTAATGCAATTTTTTTCGCTCCTCACTTCACTCAAGGAAACTTTTCTCATAAGAACTTGAGCCAAGTAATATAATTGTTATTCGTTTTCAACTCTTTTGGGCAACTTTTGAAACTGCATTTGGTAATTGAGCAATCGATGCGTTTGGCATTGGGCAGCGCCGCTGGCTCTAAGCACAATGCCTGGGGGCATACTTAAACCAATTTTAATTACATGCATGATGATTGCTGCTGCATGGATTCAAAGCTCAGTTGGCAACGAGAAACTGGTAACTGGTAACTGGAAACTGATAACTGGGAGCTGGCTACTGGGAACTGACAACTGGCAAAAGCAAAGTTCGTAGATGGGATTTATCCACACCGCATTTGTCGCAAAAAGAATGTAAAGCTAATTGAATATGAGAGGCAGAGAGTGTGAGAGAGACAGAGGGAAGAGGGAGAGACAGAGAGAGGGGGAGGGGGAGAGAGGGAGGCATGTAAATGGAACTAGGCAACGCAAAGCTCCAGCTATGTCTAAGCCATCGGAAGCCACAACGACAACGAGATCCCTGAATATGCTTCAGAAGCTGTGGACGATGATGATGACGATGATGATGATGATGATGATGAGGATAACGATGAGAAAGGGTCTCACAATGCGAATGCAAATGCGGATGAGGCTCGCTCGGCGTACCGAGGCACTAATGGAAAAGGCATCAATGGGGCTTATGAATGAGCAGAGAGTGGCGACAACAATTTATGGATTTTACACTGTGAGCAGCACCTGTCGCAATGCGTATTTGTAGATTTGTTAGTGCCGAGCTGAACCTTGGCAAACAAATGGCTAAGACCATTCCGAGTGCACCACTCGCTCGCCTAGCCAGCCCATAAAGGTAAGGCGCTGCGCAGCGATGTTTTAAAATGGCGCCCATGACGCAAACAATAACCTTATAAACTGTAAGGCCGACTTGCTGCCACTCCCCCTCCACCGTCCAAGCCCGCCAGCTGCTGGCGTTCATCTGACCCGCTGTGAGTCTGTGTGTGTGTGTGTGTGTGTGTGTGTGCTGTATACACAAATAAACATTCAAGTGGAATTATTGCAACGAAATTCAAAGGATTACGACAAAAGCACGTTCACAGGATTCACCAGCAGCAGCAGCAGCAGCAGCGGCTGCACTGCAAGGCACGGCCATGGTCCGGGTCCGGGTCCGGGCCTGGGCCTGGTTTGAGTCCGTGTTGCCAATGACAACAATGCGGGCGGAATGCCAGCCCCAACATGATGAAGCCGGTGGGCGGCAAGTTCAATGAAGGAAAATTATGAAGCCTTATTTATTGTTTATGCGTGAGCATAGCTCATGGAGCGCAGCGCCTCTCCCTGCGCCTGCACCCTGCTGCCCCAAATGCTATGTAATTTTTTGTATTCTTATGTATGCCAGGCAATAGAGTATCAGCGTTTCATATAGTAGTTAACTCAAGTGGCGATCGACTATGGGCTCCATGAGCTGGTGAGTTGAGCTGATGGAACTGGAAAAGGGTTTTTGCCGAAAGGAAGCAATGAGATATATTATGAAAGGGACTTTGTATGTGATCTTAAATTGAAGAATATAGATATTAAATAAGATAACTATATTCCCGTGTTTTCTAGCCTTTTGCAAGCCTATAACAATCTCTTCTCTGTAGGTCAACAATGGCTCAGGCTCAGCTGGTGACCTGAAGACATTTCTCTTTTCTTCTCAAAGACTTTCAACTGAAAATTAATATGTAAAATCTTATAAAAATACATTCTAAATATATATTCATAGCTATCGCATTAGCCTCCTCTCGCCACATATGTTTTGCGCTTCTTGTGAGTGTATTGCCTCGTCTCGTCTATCTATTTGCAGGACATCGCTTTGCGGCGGGTGGCGGAGCAGAAGGAGCAAGTGGAACGAGGACGCAAAGGCTTGGCGAATGTGAAAAATTTGCACAAATAAATATGAATTGCACTTTAATGCATATTAAGTGAATGGCTGGGCGTGAGAGAATGGGGCGTGTCGGCGTGGCAGTTTATTATTAAATAAAGTACCCAGAGCCCCACTGTGCGTGCGTCATGTTTGTTTGTATTCAATATTTATTGTTGTGTATAATTGAGTGAAAAGTATATATATATATATAAATATGTGTGTGATTTACACGAACACGCGCTCTCTGGGGGTTGGGCGAGTGCAAAAATTCAATATTATGCCAGCGCAAATAAAAATGATATTGAATTGTTGAAAATTTTTATTAAGTGTATCGCGAGCGTGCAAAGCCGCATCCAATCAGAACTCCAGCCCGGATGCCAGAGTAAACACTGGTAATTGTTCGTAGACGATACGCGATTGAATGAATGAATGTATGACTGAATGAATGAATGCCAGCCAATCGACAGTCAGCCAGGCAGCCAGCCCGATGCAGATGCAAAGGTGCAACTTACCGTAGGCATGTGCAGAAAGGTATTTAAAGTATTGACCGTAATGCCGGAACTTACCTGCAAAAAGAGAGAAAAGTAAAAGGAAAGATTGAAAACAGAAATTGTAAAACAATTAGCAATATTCAGTTATTGTTTGGCAAATGATGGAGTGCTTATAGTTAAGCTGCGTGGGCAGTTCCAGAGGAAGGCTGAGTTCTGCATGATAAATGTGTAAAGGAATTTAACTGAATTGGAAGTTAAGTTATATGAGTGGAATATAGTTTTTATGTAGCTGTCGTAATTTGAAGTACTTCTTTGTTGATTATATGCATATAAATATATATTTCTATGAATCTAAAGTTAATAGAAACTGCATTAAAGCTTGTTCAAGGCTTTGCCTACCACTACACAGCCTAAAAGAACAGCTAATTAGCAAAGCTTATGCTTATAATTAAAGGCTTAAAAACCTTTTACATCAATGCAAAAATTCCCGACAGCTCGAAGAGACTTTGGCTGAACATTGTAAGCCGTAAGTAGTCGAAGCTCATTTCAAGCCACTGCGCAGCGCATCTATTTATTAGTTTTTGGCTGAAAGGTGTGTGTGTGTGTGTGTGTGTGGGTGTGGGTGGGTGGGTGGTTGTATCTCTATGTTGTTGTGTCTGCAGAGCGAGACGAGAAATCAGCGGCGCTGTGTTTTGAATTATTTTGAATTATGCATTCCGAAATTTCGTTGCGCGTTGCAAACTAAATTTATTATTAGAGTCGCTGCCGCATTACGTGGAACGGCAAACGATGAAACTTTTGCTCGTTCCAGCTGCAGGTGCCGCTGCTCGTTGCTGGCTGCTGGCTGCTGGCTGCTGGCTGCAGTGATTCATCAGAATTTATGCAGCAGGGAAGCAAAGGACCTCGCCGCGTCTCGCCAGCTGCTGGGAGCTGGCATGTTGTTATTTCTTTTTGTGGCCGCCATATAATTTGATATGCTGGCTGGCAGTTGCATTTGCCGCTGCCACTGCCGCTCATAAATTCAAGGTGCGCTGCAGCAGGTGGAGCACAGTCAGCCAGTGAGTCCCGTCAAGGGTTGGGGCACATTTATCTGCTACTCTGACATGCATGGCATTAACTGGCGCTGGCGCTGTGGATTAATGAAGTGCCCTCGAGATTAGCCGACAGTCGACCGAGCGCGAGCGAGAGATGGCAGCGAGCAGAGTTATTGACAAAACTGTTGTTGGCCGTAAATTTTGTTATGGCCTCGCGAGCAGCAGTTAAATTAATTGCCCAGCTCGTAAACACCTTCTCTCCGAGGAGCGGAGCCGGCCCACGCAGCTCGAGCGCAGCTGCTCGAGCTGCATATCGCGTGCATATTAGCAACTCGACTCCGTGTTTTTATGCCGTTTTAACACTTTTGGCTAAACAGCTCACGTGCAAATGGCGCCCGGGGCGAGCGGGCTGCCCGAGGCACGCGAACATAAAATATAATAATTATAATAAGCGAGCCAAAGCCAGAGCCAAAGCGAGCCGACTTTAATCATGAAACCACATCCCAAATGAAGAGCAGAGCAGAGACAGAGCGCGAGAGTGTGGCAGAGGGAGGGGGGGGGGAGAGCTGGCAACTTCCGTTGTCGACTTGTTTTATGCTTCCGGCCAGCGGAAGTGTTTGCCTAGTTGCGCGCTAGTTTTGTCGCCTGCAATCGACCAGGCGAGCGCCAGGCAAAGACTCTGGCGACGTTGACTTTGATTTGCATATTGCTCGAGCTCAGGCTCAGGGCAGGGCTCACGGCTCAGGGCTCAGGCTCAGGAAGCTAAGGACACAGCAGTCGAGTCTGGTTAGTGTCCTTGCTGCACACACACACACACACACGCGCGCGCAACACGTGACAACAATGCAAAACTTGCCGAGTCAATTACCCAAGACACATTAGCAGCTGCGTGCCTGCCCGTTAGCCCGCCCGCCCGCCTTTGCCGTTGCCGTTGCCGTTGAGACTGACAAATCTCAATGCAATTGCCAAGCGCACAGTGGTGCAAAAACTCATTTATTAAGAAAATCAATCGAGGTGACATAGATAGTGAGATCTGCATTAGTCATACTCTATAACTCTCTCTCTCTCTTTTTCTCAACATTTATTGAGCTGCCAAAGCACAGCTTCAGCTTGGCCCACCGTTCGGGCTTAAGCCATCATCCGCTGCATAAGCTGCGCTTTATCTTTGCCGTCGACTAGTTCTTAGTGCTTGGAGCACATTATGTACAACTCATTTAAAGCCGCTGACTCCAAAAACCCGACTAGTTTTTAAGGGTGAGAACAGCAGCGAGTACAACTTTGTGTTCAGCTTCGTCTTGCTGCTGCAAAATGGCTTGGAAAAAATTGAAAAAAATTATTTATGCCGGTTTTGTTGAAGCTGTCAATAGCCTTGCCAAGATGCATAGCCCCCGGCTCTCACTCGCTCTCCCTCTCTGTCGTCTCTCATAGAAAATCCTGGTAGCAACACAAAGTTGTGGGACAGCATGCGCTTGCATGCAAAAGTCTACTTTGTTGCCTTAAGTACTTATGCCGACGACAGCAGGACGTAGCTGGCTGGATCTAGCGCCAAGATGAAGACGAGAACGAGAACGAGAACGAGCACAAGTTAGAGCTGGAGCTGGAGCACGTTGCTCATTCGCCCCGTTGAATACTTTGTCTGGCTGCGCTTTTCTTTAGCGACGGCTGCAGAGCTTAGCATAATTTTAGGCAAACGCACGTTGCTTAGTTTATAGGCTGCGACGTCGCAGTCGCAGTCGCCGTCTCAGTCGCCGTCTCAGTCGCTGGCTCGCTCCTTGCCACTGTTTGCAAAATGTCAACTGTTTTTAATTGCCTGACAGGACGAGACACGCACAGGCAGGCGAGATGCCTCAACATTGTCTGCATGCCATTGGCCATGCCGCTGGCACGTCCGAGCTGGCAAAATTAGCTGCTTGCCGCCTGCTGCCGTCGTCTGCCTGCTGGCCAACTTAAAATAACTGTAAAATTGTGTAACAAAAGGATTTTCATAAGCTTGGCTCATAAACTATTGTGCCAACGCACTGACAGCCACCCACCCAGTCGTTGTTCAATTTAATGGCTCTGCCTGCGTCGTCGAACTTTGCGAACGCCGTCGCAAAATTCTGAAAATGTGACGCTGCTGATTTTCTTGAGCTGAGGCAGCAGAGGCAGCAGCTGCGCTTCACGTTTTTGCATAAAACTGTTCGAATTTATAAATATTTTAAGGCAATGCTAATGCGTTTCGCCGCCCACTCTGCCGGAGCTAAACGCCTGCCCTTTCGGCCATTCATTGCGCTCGAGCACCAAACGTAATCGAGTCTCGGGATTTGTTTAACAAATATTGAAACTGATCCAACTAACTAGCTTAGCATATATGCTAATTATATAGTTGAACATGTGCTAAGAGAAGCTGATACTAGCGAGCACTCAGTTGGCTTCTTATAGTGGGGTGTATCTAAATATATATTCACTTTACACTATCCTACACAGACGACGCCCGAACTCTCACCCACTGCAGGCATGTGGTGCTATATTTCGGCATATCCTGGCAACGCCTTCCTGCGCTAATTAATTTTAATGCGTGAAATTTGAAGCAATGCTCAGCAGAAAAACATACAAATGGCTAAGCAGTGGCAGGGGTTGCGCGGTGGTTGGGTGGGTCAAGTGTGCATCGGCGGCAATTGCTGCTGCGTTGCTGCTGCTGCTGCGTGGGTTAAGCTGCTTATCAAGTTGAGCATTGAAATTATAGCCGCCAGCTAGACACAAGCACAGAAGAGAGAAACAGAACGCGGCACTTTGTTATTGTGGTGTTGTTGTTACTCCTCCTCCTCCTCCTCTAGTTGTTGTTGTTGTTGTTGTATGGCAAGCAGCAGCAGCAGCAGCACGACGACTACAAAGGCATCCTTTTAAATTTCCTGTCATTTGCCACACAATACGCTGGAGAGCGGCTGCAATTGTTGGCCCACGGTAGCTGCTGCAGCCAAGCAGGAGCCGGAGGGGCGGCGGGGGGGAAGGCAAGTCAGTGCCGAGTCTATTTGTCTACTCATACAAAACGCGCACAGCACTCAGCGCGTCGCTTTGCTTGTTTGCTAGAATTTAGCCGCTGGGAATTTGCATTTTTCATTACGCAGCCGGGTAACGAACAGGGCGGACCAGCGGCGGGACGACGGGCGCTGTAGGGGCAGCAGCAGCAACAGCAGCAGCAGCAGCAAGCGCCATATTAACGCCTAGACCCGTTCATGGGGTTAAAAGCTAGTTTCCGGCGGAAGTGGCTGCTGCCGCAGCTTGTCCCCAACACGCCTCGCCTCGCCTCAACTCGACTCGACTCGACGCCACGCGCTCCACAGTGGCCCATGTAAATAAATTTCTGTGCGAAATGAAATGAATGTGATTGCCACACGCCCAGCCACATTGCAGCACCCCAATCGCAGTCGCTGCTTCTTCCTCTCTCTCTTACTCTCTCATGCTAGCGCCATCTCGCTCTGCTGCTGTCGGAAGCAGTTATTATGGCAGCAGCATATTTGGCAGCTCTTGGGTTTTTGGCTTTTTGGTTGCTAATTCTAATTGACTTGGGATTTTGCAGCTCGCCGCCTTGCATTTAATGCTTAATGGCAGCTGGTTGTTGTATTTGGTATTTGGATTTAGTTTTAGCTGGGCGTGTGTGTGTGTGTGTGTGTGGGTGTATTCAAATGCAACCTCACCCATGGCTACACACATACACACAATGGCTACGAATTGGGCTCTAATTTTGACTTAATTCACAAAACAATTCATAATTTGCTTTAGCTGAATTAAGTCTTAAGAGATTCAAGGATTTGCAGAGACAACAATTATTCAAATGATTTTAATTGAATTGTATTCGAGATTTATTAAGACTACTCGAAGGTCATGTGCTAGCCAAGCTGGGCAAAGTGAGTCTGTTGTGGATACTCTAATAATAATGGAATCATGGCATACTCGACTTCTACTTGTATCTAGACTTCTACTTCTACTTCTACTTCTTCTTCTACTTCTACTGCTACTTCTACTTCTTCTTCTACTTTTCTATACAATACTCTGTATACTCTATATTCTATACTCTACACTCTCAAATCTCTCCCTCTCCCCACGCTCTCCTGGTTGGAACCACATTGTCATTGTCTCGCTTATGGGGCACATTAGCAGACGACTTTCAATTTGTGCCAGTGCCAAGCACGTTCTTCTTCTCCCTCCCAGCTCCGTTTGCTGGGACAACTAATAACTTGTACCTGCCTAAAGCGCACATTATTAATCAAAGTCAATGCAGCAGTAGACGCTGCCTGCCTCCTGCCTCCTGCCTCCTGCCCCCTGCCCCCTGCCCCCTGCCTCCCTGTGCGCTGCTCTCGTTTATTACGACAGCGATTTTTGCGCCTAATCAATTTGGCAAACGTCACAGGAGGCAGCCGAGCACCAAAATGGAAAAACATTGAGCTGGCTGGATAAAGAGGAAGCCGTCCAAGCGATTCGACGACTGCTCGACATCGAATTTATTTCATTTGTGTTAGCATTTTGCATTTCATTAGGTTTTCATTAAATAAAATGTTGAATTACACGCATAATTTATTCGCTGCCAGCCAGCGCTCAGTTCTGTTCAGTACGGTCTCTTTTTTCTTTCTCTCTCTCTCTCTCCCTCCCTCTCTCAGTTCTTTTTTCGTAGATTTTTCTTTCTGCCTGCCCAACCCCAGACGAAAACACACACGCAAAGGCAATCGAAACAAATTACAATAAAATGCCAAAGATGCGTGCTAAAAGATTAAAGCCTGGCACGAAATGAAGCGAATAGCCAGGGAGCCAGAGAAACAGAGAAACTTGATTACCATATGGCAAGAGTATACGTTTCTCCCTCGTCCACTAGAGAGACAAGTTGTAGTTGGAGTTGTCGCTCGAGTCGAGTCGAGTCGAGTCGAGAAGGCAAAATATTTATACAGCTTCCTGGCTGCCGAATCAAAGGTTGTTCCAGCTTTCAGCTTTCAGATCTGACTCGCTCTCGCTCTCGCTCTCTGCCACTGTGTTTTTGGCTTCAGTTTGACCCTAATGATAAATTACTTTAATTAATGCCGCCATATTGCCGCAGTGAGAAGCATTTTGGCCCTGGCCATTATGCAAGTTCATTGGGTTTAATTTGTGTGCGTGTGGGCGGACCACCAGCTTTTCTCTCTCTCTCTCTCTCTCTCCCTCTCTCTCTCTCGAGGGCGGCGACTGATTTATTTAGTTCCGCATTTTGTCTATGCTTTTGTGCTAATTTTATTTTGGCCGAGTGCCGAGAGAATGCAACAGGCGCAACGCCGCTTGACATATTTGGACCTCAACCAAAGGCAGCCTAATTAATTGGCTTAGTTGAACCCGAAGGACACGCAACTGAGGCCTGCCGACAGAGTGAAGTTCGAGCAGCTTTAAGTTCGTTCAATAAACTGAAGTTCAGCAAACTATCAAATGACACTTTTACCTACAAAACAAGACCCAAAAAAGCGTGACTGCTCACACACGTGACCAAAATATACAAAACTCTGACGTTGATTGCGTGCGGTGTGGTTTTTTGGTTAGAGCAGAGCGGAGGAAAAAAATCCAGAAAAAAGCACGAAATAAACAACATAAAAAAGGTTGGGGAATGACTGGGTAAAAGAGCGATGGGATCAGGCGGGGGCAGGGGGCAACAACAAGTTACATATG
Organism: Drosophila paranaensis; assembly: GCA_035047545.1. Classification (NCBI taxonomy): domain Eukaryota; kingdom Metazoa; phylum Arthropoda; class Insecta; order Diptera; family Drosophilidae; genus Drosophila; species Drosophila paranaensis. Next base: position 14,813,021 of record JAWNPL010000145.1, read on the forward strand.
AGCTGGAGCTGTGTGTAGCCAGTACAGGGTGACTTGATATGATGAACAAATTGTTGATGAATAAAGCAAGAGGTTAGGGATAAGGCAAATGTATTATATAAATAAGAAATATAATAATACAGTTAAGTTAAGGCATGGTTGGTATAGAAACATTTCCAATCGAGCACCCGCTATGCTTAAATCTAAACTATATTTAATTTGAAATTATGCCCAGCTAATATGATTTAAAATTCCAGTGGTGTCCACAGCAACGTCCTCGCTAGTCCTTTTCCGTGTACCGAAATGGACAACACACGAAGCTTACCCCACCGGAAGCAAGCGTAGAAGAAATCTTAAAATGAGCACTCAAGTGGCAGCGCACAAACACAAGATGCCTGGGCAGCTCTAAGAGCTGGACAAAGCAACCAAAGAGAGATGGGGAGGCAGGAAGCAATGGCAGCCAATACAACGTACGAAATGTTAGATATAGTATATATATAAAAATAAAATTAATATTAAATTAATTCTGAACATGAAGTGTGTGAAGAAAATTGCAAAAGTCGCAGTAGCAGTTTTTTCCAATTCCATAAGCGAACTTCAATTTCAATTCAACTTACGTGCTGCATTCAGCAGCAACAACAACGGCAACGGCAACTGAGAAGCCAATTTCATACAAATGGCCAATGCTGACCATGAAAGCCAGCTAGTGGCCAAGACGTGTGTGTGTGTGTGCGTGTGTCGTCTAAGGCGATTTATGGACAATGGTATTTGTAGTTTTTGGTATGAAGGCTGAGGCTGAAGCTGATGCTGGCAGCATCTATGGCATGACAAATGCGAGTCAAAAGAAAAGTCGCCGCTGCACTTTATTATGCCCTACGAAAATTAGCAACTAAAGGACATAACATACGCATAAAAGCAAACAAATGTCAGCTACAGATGCAAGCAGCTGAAACCCCAGTCGCAGCCCTCGCGCATGTAGTAAAGTCCCATTGAGCGGAGCAGCACAATGGCAGAAGCCAAAACCTACAACGAGCCAAAGTATCTACAAGTACTTGCAGCTGCTGCTGCTGCTGCTTCTACTGGTTGCTGTTGCTGGTTGCTGTTGCTGGTTGCTGGTTGCTGGTTGCCCCTGGCAATCTTTTGCCATGTTCAAAAGGCCTCGCCCACTGCATTAAAATCACAAGACAAGTGGATAAGCGTTACCAAAAGCGATCCCCTTCAGCACGTCCCCGTGACCCCTTGGACCGCAGCCAACTAGCGGCAAGCAACAAACGTAAAAACCACAGCAGCAGCAGCATCGGCAGCAGCAGCTTAAGAGTTACCTGATGCAGCAGTTACTCTCTTCGAGTCCCTCTGGCTGGCCGTCCCTCGTTACCCCTACTCGAGTTGTCATTCTTTGCCTTTCGTTGCTGCTGTTGGTAACCATGGCAAATTATCTTCAGTTGGCATAAGTTAACAACAGCAGCAGCAACAGCAACAACAATTGCCAGCGGTAAGGTTTTTGCCAACATCTTTTACTTATTTTTTGGCCCTGAATAAGTGAAGCAGCAGCTGGGGTAGCTTCAGCAGCAGAGGGCTCTGAGGCAGCAACGCAATGATGACAAATAAAAGTTAAAGCCCACCCACAGCACACAGAGCAATTGGACTCAACTCGAAATTATACCGAGAATATAAATATTTTTAGAGAAATATTATGTTGTTTGGCAGAGCAGAGCTGAGCCTGTGGCAAGTGTTGCGGTTACTCCGTTGCCAAAGGATAACGAGCGGAATCAATATGAGATTGTCTTGAAAGCTTTTAACTGCAATGTCTGATCGGAATATAGAATAAAGAATTATTTAGCTGCATATATATCTATATATATCTATATATATCTATATAGAGCTTAACACAGTCAAAGCTGAGGCAAGTCAATTCCGCTGTCCGCCTGGGTTGTTCGGGTCACTGGGGCATTTATTAGCAAAACAGTGAAAAGTAATTTACAAAATACAATCCAAAGCGCGCAAAGTTGATCTGTTGCCCACAAGGGGCATCAAAGCTAACAAAATTAAGAGAGAAAAAAGCGAGAGAAAAGAAACGAGAACACAAGGAGGTGTCAACAAATTTGCTGTCTCGCATGCCCCCCTCTTCCTCTCGCTCACTTCTCTTCCTTTTTTTTTTTTCTGCTGGCTCAAAGTGTATTAAAAGAAATATAAAGTAAAGCAGGAAATTCAGCAAAGTGTAGCATTATATAAGTTATTTATGCTGATATGAACAAAAAGCAAACATAATGCACATGAGCGGGGGGAAGACAGAAGCCAAGTCAAGCCAAGCCAAGCCAAGAGGAGAACACATAATAAAGCGAAAGTCATGTCCCTTAAGGGTAGCCTGGCAAAGGCAAAGGCAAAGACAGCAGCAGAAGCAAGCAAAGCTTTTCAATAACACGTAAAATCTTTAAAAATTGAAATTTATTATTTAAGCAGCATTAGGCAGCCGAACCGAACCGAACGGAGCAGGGGCCAAGGCGGGGCCAAGACAGGAAATGCATTGCAAGTTTGCCAAACATCGTCTGACAGTTGACAGAGGGGTTGGGCCGCAACTACCCCTCGGGCGGAAGTGCGTGCCTCACAATAAAAAAGAGAGAAATTATTATATAGATAATAATAAGATATTATGAACTTTTGAGCGAAACTTTTTGTGCTTGCCCAAAGTTAATGTTATGTGACGGCTAAATTTATAATTTACGACGGATATTAGAGAGTGGGTGGCATTGCTAAAGAGACGAGATATATCAGAGTGGTATAACGATTAAATCAATCAACAATAAAGCAGCCACAGAGACAGAGAGAGAGGGAGAGAGAGAGAGAGAGAGGGAGAGAATTGAATTGAATTGAATTCTAAGCGTATTACTTTCAAGAAATATTTGCCCAAAGCAGCTCAGAGTCTTCCGTCTGCAGAAACAATAAGAAGTACTTAGTGGAAGAAGAGGTAGCTAAAAGTATGAACTATGACAAATGTGTAGCTTAAGCTGTGAGTGCATAAAGTCCATTTGCAGCAAATGGCAAAAAACATTACGAGAATTGTCTGTGACCTCAACAATTAATACTTTAAAGCGTATTTACAGGGAGCGAGCACATGCTGCTGCTGCCAGCTGTAGATTGAATGATTTTTGTGCAAATATGCGAGGCAACTGCCATGGCATCCGACACGAGGCTCCTTGGCACTAACAGGACCTTCCTTTCAGGTTTATTATATTTATTGTTTTTTGTGCATTATTACAATGGCACTTGTTATGGCTCCTGCCCCTTTGGTGAAATGCTTTTTGTCTTTGGTATTTTATTGTATTATCATTGCGCATTGTTTTATGTGCAGCTGTGTGTGTGTGTGTGGGTGTAGGTGTATTTGTTTTGGTTTTTGTGTTGCCTGGTTGGCTGGCTGGCTGGCTGGCTGGCTGGCTGGCTGGCTGTTGGTAGTGCCTGCTGGCAAGTTATTTCAAGCAAAAGGTAATAAATTTTAAGCAGCTTAACACTGTTGCTCGCTAGCTTGCTCTGACGGTCATACAGTGCTGTCCACAAGTATACCATCAGCTGGCCAAGTGAATGGCGACGCAGCAAGTGATTACAGCTCGCCGGCCAGCGCTGTCCTTGGGCTGCACCTGTTTAAGACTCCACTAAAAGCATTTGATGCTATTTAATCCAGTTATTTGCGAGTTTACACAATAAAAAGCACGAGTCGTCGTTAGTTAGTTGAGTTAGTCGAATGTTGCCAAAGTCTATTTAATTAATTATCTCTGTAAACATTGCTGGCATGCCGAATGAATGAATTATAACTAGCTGCTGGCAGCTAGATTAACCAGGCCTGAGACTCCGACTGAGGCAGAGCATTAAAATTATAAATATCTAGAGCTTGAATGAATTTTCGGAATTGGGCATCATCAAAGGATTTGCGTGCGGACCAACTGCCGAACACACTTAAGAGCTGTTGAGCTCTGACTATTGTTGCCTCGCCTGGCCACTCAATTATTTATGGTGAAGTGTGGGCGTGGTTGAATGCTTTTACAGCTCGTGCCGCGAGTAGATGCTAGATGACACTTGTGTATATAAATAAGTAATAAATACGCTTAGTTGCATCGAAAAGTGCCACTAGCCGAAAAATAGTTGCCAGACAAATAAATACAAGAGATAAAATATCTCTGATGGGTGCACGTCACTCTCCTCTCTCTCTCTCTCTCTCTCTCTCACTCTTTTCTTTTGGGGCACACACACTCCGACTGCAGCTGGAAAAGTTTTCGAGTTGAGTTTTTGTTGGTTACCGGCTTGTGGCTGACGACACATGAGGATGCGCAGCCGGACCCGGCACCGGCCTCATATAATTTTAAAGTGCTTCCGTTTGTGGCGACAACGACCAGAGAAACTGCACCAAAGCGGGACTCCAGCTTTTGGTTACAGAGCTGCCAACCCAAGCGACAAACACTGGCGACATTCAAATACCCATACATACACATATACATATATCCATGTATATATGTGTATATAGAAAACGAAAATACAATTTTAAAACTAACTGCGTCGCACCAGAAAATCATGCATTAGGACAAAGAAGCGCCAAGCAGCAGCAGGCGTTGAGTTTGCCAAACGGAATACGAAATACTCTTGCAGATAATGGATGTTGATTTGAATATGAGCATATAGTAATTTAAGAAGGGTTTTTGTAGATAAGATACATAATATAAAAATGGTCAAAGATATTCTGGAATAAATCAGCTCTATATCAGCTCAGAAGAACTGAAGCTTCATCTATACCTCACACAGTTCATTGTTCATAGTATACCCTGCAGCAGTAGTCTACATTAAAAAACGAAGCTGGGTTTTTATACAAATTCAGCGAGCATCGCTTTTTGGGCAGCTGCCAAAGAGGACTGACCCAACCAACACCTGTGGTTAGTGCGCTTCACACACACTCTCTCCCTCAACTAGGCAACACTCTATGCATGGCATATATGATTTATGACTTCCGGTTTTTGGTTTAGCTTACGCAATCGCAGCTTCAACAGCAGCAGTGGCAGCAGCACCAGCAGCAACTGTTGCTGGTAGGTTATTTTTCGCCTGACTGCTGCCTTTGGCCTTCGAATTAGCATGTGATATCGGTCGATGCTGGCTGGCTGCTTGTATTTGAGCCATGAGCATGTTAAAGCTTTGATTTCATGCCAATTAAATTGGGGTCTCGAGTTGCCTGTCACATAATTGGGCCTACCTCATCTCAGTCAGTCAGTCAGTCAGTCAGTCTATCCAGCAGTCAGTCATTTAGTCAGCTCCCTCATTCGGCCGTCATTCAAATCGCATATTATTGATCTAGTGTGACTTTTGGCTTGTGTCCCTTTCGCCAGAGACGGTGTCAATTTGTGCTCTATCGCCATGACAATCATTTGCGCTGCTGCTGATTTCCATCGAAAGAAAGAAGTCAACAAAGAGCAGCAGAAAAAAGTCAAATAGCACCGCAAATATACACATACATATATATTTACGTGGAATATCTATATATATATATATATGCATATATTTGTTTTTTATGCGACACAGACGCACGCATTCGGGGAAGATGGCAGATGTCAATAAGTGCCAGGCACAAAAAAAATGTATATAAAGAATAGAGCTGAAGGAAAAAGCAGTAACAAAAGAAACGTTTGACACCCAATTACGGCGTGAAATCAAAAGGAAAATGCTTTGGGGAATATGTGTTAAAGCAAATGGCCGGGAAGAGCGGGCCCGATAGGTGGAGTAGATATATGAATATATATATGTTATATATATGTATATTATATATATTATAGCAGATCAATTCTAGATATATATCTATCAAATCTAAGATCTGTGCCTTAAACATTGACAGCTTAGACTCAGTTCCAGGATATTTGTTCGTCGCTCACTCATCTCGTACTCACAACTTAATGAAGTCATATGGCCAGCCCTAAGACACATAACCATAATAAAAGAGAGTCGAGTATTTTATTAAATTTATTTATTATTTCAGCTGGAAATTTAGTTGCTCTCGCCACGTATATATACGAGGTGATAAAGGTTTCTTATGAAAGTCAAAAGCTGTCACAGCTTTGCAATACGAACTTTTTCTAATAGAATCCATTTAAATGCAAACAACATACAACATTTAATGTACACGTGTGCGAGTGTGTGTGTGTGTGTGTATATATATTTTATTTGTTTCGATCATTATGTAAGCGAATAAATTTATATGGCTTTTGATGTTGCCAGGGCAATGCTGCAGCACTCGGGGCGACATTCTGCCGTTTGGCCCTAGATGTGACATATTAATTACTTTTTGTAGCCAAAGCAAACAAAATACACAAAACGCAAATGGACAACAATAAAATATATATATTTGCTCTCGCTGTTGTTGTTGCTGTTGTAGTTACGGGCAAGCAGCTCATTTAACTTAATTGAAATTTATTGAATTACGTGTAGTTACAAAATGTAAGCCACAAAAGCCAAAACACACGCACAGATACAAAGAGATAGGTAGATGAAGAGAGAGAGAGAGAGAGAGGGAGGGAGATTGCTGGATGTAGATAGAGATATAGATATAGATAGAGATACATTTGCTCGACTCATTAATGTAGCTTATTAAAGTGACAAATGCCCTTGCAACTGCATTTCCGCTTTGATGCAAACGAAAAAGCCACTAACGATGCTAATCACTTCAACTAACTAAAACGCTTCAGCTAACAGCAAACAACCAACAGCATCAACAACAACAACAACTAATAACCAACAATGACCAGTTGCAACATTTCCAGGTGGCTGACAGTCGACAACTGTCAAACTATCTATCTATCTATGTAACTGTATCTGCGTGTGAGAGAGTGTGTGTGTGTGTGCATTCGTGCGATTTTGATGAATTTGACAGTTGTGGGCGTTTGCGCTGACAGCTGCTGTGCATTGGCATGGCAACGCCCATAGTAACGGTAACGGCAAGGGCAACGGTAACGGTAACGGTGACAGTTAAGGGGATTGTGACCAGCTCTTTGGCTTTGGCAACTCTGCAAACCGCAACCGACGACTTCCGTTCGCCATGTTTTGTTTGCCTCTCTATCGATGTGCGTGCGTATGTGTGTGTGTGTGTGTGTGTGTGTGTGTGTGTGTGTGTGTGTGTGTGTGTGTGTGTGTGTGTGTGTGTGTGTGTGTGTGTGTGTGTGTGTGTGTGTGTGTGTGTGTGTGTGTGTGTGTGTGTGCTGGCGAAAATGTTGCTGCATTTGCATTAATTTTGAATTGATTGCTTACATTTCAAACGGCGCACTGGGCACACTAATATAATTGTAATATCCCACACCCACACAAACACACGCACACACACACACACACAGAACATTTTGGATGCTGCGGTTTTTGGTTGTCATCATTACCCAGCCATTGTTGCTGCTGCTACTGCTGTCTGTCTGTCTAACGCTTGCACATTGCGGTCAGTACACATTCAGCCAGACATCAAGGCCAAAACATTGAAACAAAAAGGCCTCAAATGTAACAATATAGGCACCCGCCCCCTCACCCACACCCACACCCACCCACACACACACACACACATAAGAGCTGCCAATGCAAAAGCCACAAAATTCATAAAACACGAAAATAATGTCATTCCACTGAATGGCATTTAATGCATTTAGAAAGAGACAACAGAAGAAAGAAAGAGAGAGAGAGAGAGAGAGAGAGGAGAGTGTGCGGAAGATGTTTGAAAAGTTTCAAATATTGTGCATAGCTAAGCTGATAAAAAAATTAAAGTATAAGTATAAGCTAATATAAATTTATAAATATATATATAAATAAATTAATAAGTGATAAAAAGAGAATATTATGTATTTTATTTTTCATAATTATAAAAATATATATATACTTAGATTTAAAATAATTTAATTTAATAAAATAAGAAAAAATAATAGATTTAATATATTTATTTTAATTTTATATTTATTCTAATTTTTTTATTTGTTTTATATTTTTGTATAATATTTTTTATTTTTATGTTTTCTTTTACATCTTCTTCATTCTTTTTTACATTTTTATTTATGATTGATGATTAATGATTGAATTATTCTTTTTAAACTATTTATATTTCATAAATAAATATATTTATTTTTTCTTTTTTTAATTTTTATGTCAAACTAACTCTTTTAAAGATTTCTCTTTATTTTATATGTGAATCTTAACGCTTATGTTTAATGCCATTTGTTAGATAGAAATATTTTAATATAATTCCTTGAATTGCGTTTAACGCTTGAGCAAATAATAAATAATGACACAAAGAGGCTTTCACATAAAGCAAAAAGCAACAAAAAAACTGAACTGTAAATAAATATTGGCCGAAATATGAAATCAATTAAAAAAATAAAATACGAATTGCATTTTCATAAGCTGCAACGGCAGCAGCAATTGCTGCTGCTGCTGCTGCTGCTGCAACTGTTGTCAATTTGTGTGTGCAATTTGATTTTGCTGCATGTTTTAATTAAATTGTTATTATTACTTTTCAGTTGCAGTTGTTGTCGTCGTTGTTGTCGTTGTTGTTGTTGCTGTGTGCGTGCCATTGCAACTGATTTTGTTGTTTTGCCAGCAAAGATTTATTTATTTATATTGATGCACACGCACACGCGCACGCATGTCTCGTTGTTTGTATTGGTCAGCAGAGTGGAGTGAGAGAGAGCGAGAGAGGGGTGGGATGGGTGGGCTTTGGGTGAGGCCTTGCAATGCTCAAGGCAATTCAAGCGTATATATAAAATTACATTTTCCAGCCAATTTTCGTTGCAGTGATTTACGCAATTGTTGATTTATAAACAACATGCGTATTATTATTATTATTATTATTAACCAAAAAGTGCAGCATGTGACTTAATTGCAGTTGAAATAAAGTATCTTCTTGAAGCTACGCAGCGAGAGCTCTCTCTACTCTTCTCGCCACAAAATATTGGCTGGCAATTAGTTTAATTGGCAAGAATTTATAGGTAATTCTCTGAAATGCAGGTAATAAAGATAATGCGAGGGCTTTGCATGAATTACCGCATTAAACCATGTGGAAAACTCTTAAATAGTCATTAAATTATGTATTTATGGCCGAACGGAGAAAAGCAACTCAATTGCACCATAATAAAGTATGCAGAAATGTGAATTCAATATAGAGCAGGCAGAGCTTAAGACTCAATGCCCAGCTCATGTCATGTCCCACTCCTGGGCAAGCTACACCGTCATTACTTTGTTGTGCACATGTATTTGCATAATACAAAGCAAGGATTGCCCTCCTCTGGCCCGCTTGTAGTTAATATTGCGCATACGCCGTGTTGACGCTTAACGCTTCAGTTGCATAGCCATGGGCACGCCCACAGTTTGACCTTTTGGCGACGGCGACGGCGACGGCGACAGCGAATGGCGCAAACAAACGCTTTGCGACACTCAAACCGCATTGGCACGCCTCCAACAGACAATGGGCAGCACTGGACACCTGCAGCAAGGACAATGCAAATGTTGCAGCATTAAATTTGAAAAACAACGCGAGATCCAGTTGAAGAGCGAAAAAATAAAGTAAACTGAAAACAGAAAGCACAGAGAAAAAAAAAACAAACGAAGAGAAAACAGAAATATCGCAAAGTTGAATGCGGCTGTCGTCGCGCTGTTTAATAAAACTTTCAACAAACTCAATTAACAAAACTTTGCGCCGGCCACAGCAAGAAATGCAAGAAAAGTGGCATAAACAAGGCAAACAAACAACCCGAGCTGGATAACCAACCAGTAACCAGTTGGCCCAGGGAATGGGAATTTGCTGGGACTAGGCGCTGATTTATTGTGCACGCTGCAGAACTGTAAACGGATATGCTAAAGAGACAACTGTCTACGTCTAAGACTTGGCATTGAAAGTCCATTAAACATTTTGTCATTTACAGTTTTGAAATAGTTTTCGAAAAGTTGACACGAGTTGAGCGCAGGACAAATCTGCGCATAGCCAGGCAATTCGAGAAGGACGCAGCAATAAAACTGCAGGACACATGAAACAAAGCCTGACAGACAGAGAGAGAGAGAGAGAGAGAGAGAGAGAGAGAGAGAGGGAGAGAGAGTGGAAACGAACTGATGAAGAAACAAGCTCTGTTCTCACTTGATATTAGGATTGTCAACAAGCGCTTTATAAACTTTTATAGCAATAGCAACCGAAATGGGTAACTTTTTATAGTCTGCTGCAGTTGCTCCTGCTGCTGCTGCTGCTGTTGCTGCTGCAAAGTAATCGAAAATGATGTGTCCACAAGGATGGAGCCGCAGTCCAGTGGCGTAAATTGGCTGCGAAATAATAGAATAAAATGAGGCTCTTGATGCAAATTGATTTGGATTAGAAACTTTTAATACACACACACACACACAGAGAGAGTCACACCCACAGACAGAGAGATCCACACACAGCTGCTGCAAATGGCCGGCAACTCCCATATGTGTCACATGGCTGAAAGATGCTCAGCTGCAGTTAGCCAATGCGCTTTTTTAGCTGTTTGCCTGCCTCGGCTCAAAATGTGCATAAAAATTTATTATCGAACGAGCCAACTGCTACGAGACCTCAGAGTCCAATATCACCAGAGCCGGAGCCAGCGCCATCGTCAGCTCCAGAGCAGGCGATTTTTAGTAGAACAAAATCAATTTTGAGCAACGAAATGTGTTGAGCTTCGAGTGATTCAAGTGATTCAGCCTTGCAGCAGGCACTCAAATGATTTGGATTTTCAATATAGCTGAACACGGACTCTCTCGATAACTAGCTCTTGTCATGGAAAATCATTTCATTGGCAAACAGTTTCAATGAGCTCTCACTGAAAAATTGATATATTCTCAATATCCATTGCGAGAGAGAGACAGAGACAGAGCTCGTTATTTGGACTCTTGCTGCTGCGTCAGTTGACAAAATTATTAATAAGCTTGCCTGGCTAAATAAATGGCTGAACAGTTGGGCTGGGTCTGGGCGCAGAGTAGGCAAACGGGGCGTCCTGTGTTCTTCTATGCACAATAATGAAGTAAGCTGTAGGGTTTTGCTATGTCCACTGCTGTGTGGCTGTGAAAAAGAAATGGCATACACGCAGCAGGACGGTGATGCACAAGAACCGACCCTAGCTGCTCGCAACAACAACAACAACAACGAGAGCACAAACAAACAACAAGCAACATGTCACTGAAGGACACTTGAAAACTACTATTTAATAAATGAGCGCATAGAGGACACACAGATACACACCCTTGCCAATATGTGTTTGTGTGCTGCTGGACTACCGCCGCCCCCAATGGGCGGGAGGGTGTGAGTCTTCAGCGTCGTCGTGGTCGTGGTCGTCGTCCCTGTGTAAACAAACAGAGTCATTTTGCAATTCATGCATTTCCTGCGGCAACTAATTAAAAGAGTCATTCATCACAGGCGGGCAGCGTTGCTGATGCGATGGTCTCTCTATCTATCTGCCGCCCACGCTCGCTCTCGCTCTCCCTCTCTCTCACTCACTCACACTCACTCACTCACTCACTCTTTCACAGGAGGAGCAATGCCCAGAAAAAGGCTGTAGCTCTGGCTCTGGTTTTGTATGCTGCATGCTTATTACTCTTTGCTACGTGTCGTCCTCTTGTCGTGTTTGCCTTTACGTTTTTATCTTTTGATACACTCAAACAAACATATGAGAACCACACACACACACACACACACGTACACACATTCATTATTGCTCACTTTGTGACTCCCACACACACAGACGCAGACACAGCAGTCACATGAAACTGAGAAACAAGCAAACATTTTCGGCTATGTTTTCGTGTCTGTTTATCTTTTTTGGTCATTTCAACACATTTAAATGACAGGCACATCCTGCCAGTGTGTGTGTGTGTGTGTGATCAGGTACGCAATTTGAGGTGGACTGTTGCCATTCGTGTGTTATGAGCGCGAGAGCTTGACTTTATAAGCTCAACATTTGGTGCTAATTGTCAGACTTGATTGTAGTGTGAGCGCTTCAAGAGTGACATTTATAATGCCATTAGAAATTGTCTGAGAGACCAAGACCAAGCCAAGTATATATATGGCAAATATTAACTATATAGAATAGAGAGAGGTTAGACTCCAAATTTAAACTCCATATATACATATATATATATTGTATACAAATTCTCTCCATTGAATTTCCCTTGCAGTTTCATGCCTTTCAGCAGTTACCAGCTTCTGCTGCTCTAAGGACATGCCATGGCTTTACACAATGCTTCAACGACTCGTCAGGGCTCGTGACAGGCGTGTTCTTTTTTGCTGACCATATAACTTAATATGCAACAAGCAATTAAAATTAAATAAAAATTGTCACAAACTATGCAACAGCAACAATAGGAACACTAGCAGCAAAACAACAATAAGAGCAATATGAAAAAATAGCTGTTAAAATATATAAACGTGTTTTATTTTATGATAGCTCTTTGTCAGCAAAGACACACACATGCACAGAGCGCACTGCGCTTGACAGGCGACTGGGGAACGCATTCAGCGCTGGCAGTGGGCGGGTAAATCCACAGACAGACAAACAGATGGACAAAACGGACAGACGGACAGACAGACCGACAGAGTGGGGAGGCGGCACGAATAGACCGCACCAAGTGTTGAGCAGGCTGACAGGGCGTGAGAGCGGGAGAGGCAGCTGGCGTGGAGTGGGAGACAGTGGCACACGCACGACATGACTGTAACATGTAATTATTTTTCAATAAAAACCGAAGGCAACACAAGCACAAGCACAAGCGCAAGAAGAACAACCAAACAACAGCAGCAGCAGCAACAACAACAATGCGGCCGGGCAAACGGCGAAAACAGCGATGACAACATGGCGTATGAGTGACCAAAGCGAAAAAAAAAACGAAATAAAATAAAATAAAAGAAGCGCACTGCAGCTTGCGCTAGGCGACGATCAGCCACGCTGCAGAGTGAATTATTAAATAAATAGAAATAATAAAAATAAATTAAACACATAAATTATATATAGAAATAAATTAAATATAAATAAAATATTCTCATGGCCTACTATTTGCTTGAATGCAGTCGAGCTTCAATCAAATCTAAAAAGTTATAAGTCTATGTTTTTTATTAAAACCAACACAGATGATTCTTTGCGCACATCTCAGCATTTTCTTTTAAGAGAGATACGATTCGATAGACTCTATATGTCAGCTAGTTATAGGGCCTGTGAGGCAATACATACCTAAATTATAGAGACTTTGCAAGGACTATTGCCGCGTAGAGTATCGATATATCGCATATGATAATAAAATGAAATAAATATGTGTCGCATGCACATCTATATACACATCTCGATATATATATAAAATATATATATATATATATATATATATATATATATATATATATATATATATATATATATATATATATGCGTCAGCAACAGTTACGCTTTATAACGGCTGCCTGACTGCGCCTGTCCAGCACTGTCCAGGCGAAAACAATAAAAATAAAAATATTAATTTGCGCCGGGCGGCAGGCGAGAGACGGCTACAGCCCAGTGGCGTTATGAGTGTATTTTGTTGCCGAGTGGCTGGCTGGGGAGCTGATGGGGAGGCGGCCAAGTGACCGCAGCATTTTAACAGCAGCATTTTTATTAAAAAGCTGCTCCGCTCTGGCTTGCTGGCTGTCTTGATTTTTGCTGGCCACGCCCAATTGCAACTGCCGCCTACGCGCATTCATTCATAGAAAATAATAAAAACAAAAGGCGCTGCGTGGCAACAACTGCATGAAAATTCAGACAGAGAGAGAGAGAGATAGGGAGAGAAATGGCGTATGACATGCGTCTTTCCATGTCGCCACGCCCACGCCCACTCGCAGCACTCGTAATGTCCATGTGAAACTTTTCTTTTAGCCGAGTTTTTCTTTTCTGCGGTTGACAGCAGCAGAAACGTCGACAGCACAACAGCAGCGACAACAACAACAACATCAACAAAAACAACATTTAAATTCTCTCAGTGAGAGGCATTTTTATTGAATAAACAAATTTATCAAGCAGAACTCACATGCTCGCATGCAGGGACACAAAGCGAGACATAATTAAATTTCATTTTGCAAAATCAAGGCGCTTATTGTTTGCCTTTAACCGAAAAGCCAAAAGGTCCACATGACCGCCAGGCGGGTGGTCGGGCGGTGCTCCGAAGGCTGCGCAAATGAATGCAAAATGCAAACGGGTTGCCGAGCAACAAGCAACACAATAAGCCCCCCCGAAGATAAAAGCTGACAAACAAAATTGAAAGTCAAACGGACAAAAGGGCGAACGATGCGACAAAGGAGGAGACGGATGGAGCGCAGCGCTCCCGCTCAGCCCTCAAATTAAGCATGTATAATATTTCAAGCTAAAGCCAAGCTATAATTGCTGCTCAAAAACATGCAGAAAATACAAAATAAATAAATCCATCATTAAAAGAAAATAACAGAAGCCATCGAAAGCTTCAAGTCGCGAGAAAAACATGAAGAGGCAGACAGAGCAAGAGAATTGCAGGTAGAGTTTAAGCACTGGAGTCTGTTAGACTGAATTATACTGAGAAATCAAGTGTGGACTCTGTATTTCTAGATTAAATCTTGGCTAGAGCTACAGCAGCAGCTTCTACGACACACTCAGCATCGATGTTTGCTTTGTGTGAAAAAACACACAAAATAAGGCAGAGAGAGAAAGAGAGAGAGAGAGAGAGAGAGAGGGAAAAAACGCTAATTAATTTCATGCACATACATGGCAAGGAAACTAATTAAGCTACAACTCTGATTAACGGCAAAAACAGTTTGTGTGTCCTTTCAAAATGACGACTTTTTTGTCCTGTGGTTGCCTTGCCCGCTGTGCTGCATACTTTTGTGCGCATCAAAGCGAAATAATCAACAAATGTGCCCCACGCACACGCACACATACACACACTCGTACTCCCATACACACACTTGAAGCAAAGCAGAGAGCGCTTACAAGTGTCAATGGCAAAGTCCTTAAAAAAACGCTGTAGCAAAGCAGAGGCAGTTGTTGTTTTTTCCTGCTTCGTTTTTGATAGCATTTGCTTTAAAGAGACTCAGAGAGAGGGAGAGAGTGGGAGTGAGAGAGCTGAGCATATCCAATTCATTTGGAGTCCAGCCAAACGCATTTTAATTAGCGTATCACGAATCCTTTGACCCCAACCATCTGGCTTGGCTTTTCATGTGCCCGACATGCATAATGGACATCTGTCAATTCATAAGCCATCAATAGTTTAATCATAAAGTATAAGCGAACCGAACTCAACCGAACTGGGCCTCATTCAGCCCGGCTAGCCCAGGTAGACCAGGCATTCATGTATTGCCATATCAGACAGCAGCAGCCCATTCATCGGGCTCGTTGAGCATTATTGCATGAGTGTGTTTGCCGACGACATGACGTTCAGCGTTCAGGCCTATTGAATGGCTAGCGCTCAATGGGCCAATATCAAAAAGCGGCTAAATGCCCTTTCTGTGTGCTCACCGCGCCCACTAAGCGCCTATTGAAAAGTCTTTTGCCCATTGATGAATATGCGTCGATGCCAGATGCCGCTATTGCTGCAATTTGTATACCTGAAGCGTGAGTGGTATAATTCATTTACATTTTGCTCCATTCAATAAGCTTGAAGTGCGTTTAGCGATATACTTATACCCTGCAGCTGTTCAGAATGGCTTGTAGAGAGCATGATGTGGAATGGAGGGAGTGATTTGGTATTAATATCAAGTGAACTGATATATAACTGATCGATGAAAGTTATGATCTGATTAAGAGTAGCCGAGTCTAGCTCATGGCAGCATGCCACCTTCAACAGCAATACCATATGTGATGGGCAGAGAGATATTGAAGACGGCAGCGGTAGGCGAGATAAGAGAAGATATTACATATTTTTCAGGCAAACTAAAGCTGCACTTTATGAATTTTGAATTTAATATCTTTACTCTTTGCTAACAGTTTTATCTTCCCAGCATAAATCCAGCCACAGTAGAACTTGGTATAGCAAAGATATCAAGCCAAAGAAAATTGCTGGGAAAATTAAAATTAAGTCTTCAAATAATATATTCATTATGGCCAAAGCTGAAATTTGTACACAATATCAAACATTCCAAGCTCTTATGAGCTTTTGCAGCTAATTGCCAAAAATCAAACTAATAAACGAAATTAAATTTGCAGATCAAATTCTGGGCAATTTTTAGATGTAATTTAATAGCCAATTAATATTTTGTTAATAATTCGACAATTATGAAAGACAAACGCAGCGGGAGCTGGCTCTCCCCCACTGGGCGGAGAAAGTAACAAAATAATGCGAAAGCAATTTCCCGTTGAAAGCATTTTACGGGTCTCTTGGCAAAGTCAAAAAACAGGAAACCCATGAAACACGCGTTCCTAATTAAATTCGAATGAATCGCTCGCTCGATGGCGAATGTTGAAATTTAAATGAAGACATCGCTGATGCTGAGGCAGTCGTTGGGTGGCAAACAATGGTGTGTGGGTGCGTGTGTGTTGCTGGCAAAGACATGCCACGTATGTGCCCACCTAGCTGCCTGTCAGTAGCGCCGTTTGAGGTTAAGTTTTTGAGCTGACAAAGCATTGCAATTGCAGCGACTGCGAGCGAGCGACAGCGACGGCGCTGGCAAAGACCACGACGTCGGATATCCTGGCAACGTGCAGCTAGCTCTCTAAGTGATTGTCAACTCGCATCTAGGCGGCTGGGCGTGGCAGCACACAAACAGAGAGATTGAGAGAGAGAGAGAGAGAGAGAGAGAGAGAGCCGCCATTAATTCACGACTTGTAATTTCCTCACTTCAACTGCAAGCGACGACGACGACGCTGACATTGGCGTCGCCTCACGTGAGCGCCCAAAACTGTTTTTGACTATCAATTAAATACAGTCAGGCTTGCCGTGCATCCTGCGCTCGGCGAAAGAACACTTTGCATGTGTCACCTAATTAAAATTTTGCGCAAGCGACCATTTCAAGTCTATTAATTACCTAGACTCGCACAGCAGGGCCCAAGACAGAGCGCTGCTCCATTGTCCTGTCCTGGCCGCCTTTTGTTGCCGGCGTCTCGTCTGCGTGCTGAGGCCAAATGCAATCACTCGCCTTCAATTTTCACGCCCATTGTCAACAAAAATCTGTGCAACTGCGACAGGGCCCCCACATCATTTAGCTGTGTGATGAATGTGCCCACTAGATACGAGCCTGTGTGTCTGAGTGTGTGTGTGTGTGTGTGTGTGTGTGTGTGTGAGTGTGCGTAAAGCCAGCGTCATTGTCCTAGAAGCGTACGAAACATTTCATTCAGACGTCGTTCGCCTCGTCATCGTCACGAGCAGAGCTTGGCAGTAATTTTGAGTTGTGCAACACTAGGAAGAAGGCAGCGACTGGGGGCTGAAGCAGAATGGCTGCAGGCAGCTGCAATAAAAAAGGGTTCGGGGCACAGACCAATGCGTGTGGTCGCAACATTTACGCAGACGTCTAAGCGTAGGGCAAGCAGCTCAGCTGGACAATGCACTTAGAGTTTTGAAACGAATGAGTGGAGATAGATGACTTAATACCGAAAATAGACTAAAAAGATGTGGCAAATATTTATAGGAAATGTGCTGAATAGTTTAGACTTGGTAAAGTCAACTGAAGAGCTGAAAAAGTAAATCATACTTTGACTTCAGCATAATAATATTATAAATTCATTAACAAATATCATAAATACTTCTATATCAGTCTGACCTTTATGCCTTACTCTGTTACTCCTCGAAAGCCCTGCTCTGCTTCACTTCAGTCCGCACTTAATTCTCTCAGTGTGCGAGTTGCTGCACGGCCTTTGCGCAGTTCAAAATGTGTCGGTGATTTACAACAATGTCGCCTACACAAATTTTCCAAATGTGTTTTTGCCACGAAAGCAAACACACAAACACACACACTCTCACATACGTGGCTTTACCATACATTGGCACGCATGTTGCAGTCTGTATCTAAACTGCAAGCGAATGCGTGTCTCGCTCTTGGCCAACACGTTCATGCCACCCACACACACACACACAACACACTCCTGGAGTGCGACTTTATTAGCGGAAGTGCTTTATTTAAGCTAGAGAGAGAAAGAGAGAGATAGAGAGTAAGGGAGGGAGAGAGTGAAGGGACAGCACAGAGGCAAGTCCTGGCAGGCAGCCAGGATTCGGCGTGAAGTCGTTTGTAATACGGCCACGTATCTGGTGAGGGCCAAAAGCGCATGGCAGGCATTTTACTTGAAGGAAATTGCATTTTCGACATTTTTCACACTTGGCAGCAACAGCAGCAGCTGCAGCAGCAGGCAATAGAGTTGCGGCACAAAAGCGCTGTCAGCCAGCAGCAAAAAGGCACAGCACAAGCTAAACAACAACTGCGGGGGAGCAGAGGGAGCGGCAGCAGGCAGGCAGAAGTCCACTAGATACTTTGCATGCAGGCAGGACACCGTGCTGCTCCTGCTGCTCCTGCTGCTGTGCCTTTCGTTTTTGTCACACCTTGGCCAAAAGGTGTCAAAGGTGCATTCACTGTTGTTGTTCTGTTTGTTGGTTTACTTTTTGCTGTTGTTGTTGCTGCTGCTGCTGCTGGGGCTGCGTGTGCGGCATTTCCGTTCATTTGTTTTACTTTGCCAAAGGGAAATGCGCAAAAAGCGCAATCAAAGCGGAAATGAAATTTGCAGGATGTAGCAAAAAAAAACTACAAAAAGGAGCTGAATTTTAAACACACACACACGCACACCCACATGGGCACAAAAGACGCGACAAAGGACTAGCCAAGTGGCTCGTAAAGCGTTCGGGATTTAATACAATTTTGAAATGCTTTTGGCCTTCTAGGCCAATTTGTGTTGGCCAACTGGAGCTGGCTGCATGGCAGCGATAACACAACACCAGGCCACGGCCAGGCCCAGGCCCAGACGCAGGCCCGATGTGAAAGCCAAAGCAAAACCGTTTTTAGCTGTGTGCTGCATTAGAGCGCAGCGAGGCGACAACTGGGCGCACAGAGGGGGCGGCCCGATGGATATGGCGCCTGGCGACATTATTGTCAACGCTTTTCAATGCGAGAGGCGTGGCAGCAATGCGAGCACCAGCTGTCCACGCTGCATGGCCAATGCGATACATTTTTGCAATAATTTGCTTCGGCTTCTGGGCATTTTAATTTGCGCTGCGCCCGCCAAGAGCTGTGCCAAAGTGTGATTAGACTTGCTGCAGTCTATGTGGAATATTGAAAAGTGTATGAAAAGTATTTGGCTGGAATTCAAGTATAGATGAAGGCATATATAATCAGCCTTTGTCTTCGGTTTACTACTTTATGTTTCGTTTCTCATTAATTTTATTTTATTAAAGCCACGTGCTATTGGCTTTAATAGCTGCCAGAAATTTGAGCCCTTTTGTTATGCAATCAAAGCCAAAATTAATTTAAAGAAGTTGCTAATATCTCGCCCATCCGCATCCACAGCAGCCGCCCTCTCACACAAAGGCAACTGCAGAATTTTGTTTTCGCCTTAAGCTGTATGTGTGTTGCATGCAACTGCCCTGCCCGCTCACAAAGTCAGTTGCAGCTGCATGACAAACAGACAGACCAGACAACAGCAACAACAGGAGTGTTGCATGTGTGTGTGTGTGTGAAGCCGACGACAGGCGTTGAGTTCGTTGGACATTTTGTGAGCTGCTACGTTTATTTATTTATATGAGTGATGGTGCGGCGGGGTGGCACAGCGGCGGGGCGGCAGTGCAACATTGTTGTCAGCAGCAACATCAGCATGTTGCATTTATGAAATCCTTTTATCTTTTAAGTTGAATGCTAGCAAACATAAATGGGCGCTGGGCGTTGGGCGTGGCTGGGCCATTACAAAAAGCTCTTTTTGGCAGCAATATTGTCAGACATGGTTACATGCCAACTGCGTTTACAGCCACAGCCCCGCACACCTCAGCCTGCCCCGTTTCCCCCGCCGCTCCCCTGTTTTTTCTGTGTGCCAGCTGAGCTGTCACCTTGAGTGTCATTAATGCATGTGACATTTTCATTATAGCTACTCTTTCTCTCTGGGATTTCTCGCCCTTTTGGGCTGTCAAAATTTAACAGAAAAGTTGATCAGCAACGAATTTAATGGGAGGAAAGGACTAAGGCAATACAGACTGTGCTGTAAGATGAGTTGCATGATAATCTAAAAGGCTCATTATAGAAGGTTTTTTCAATATCTGTCTCAGGCTAATATTTCGATGACTGCCAACTCTGATGGGCTATCAAAAAGAAATATAATTGAGAGGCAATTCAAACTAAGCAAATCGATAACTATTTCTATTAATAAGACAAAGCACAGCACAAAAGTAGTATCTACTCTATAAAAGACTCAAGAAAACTTTCCCCTCAGCAGCCATGCTCATTACCCTCGATTACATACGCATTAGACTAACTCCTGTGCTTATCCTTACCTTTTCTTCATCTCTCTGTATGCCGTACAATTCAAGCTTTATTCTTATTAAATATCATTTTCCATCCACCTTAATTTGCTTTTCCATTTACCTTCCAATCAATTCTAATCGCCGTATGACGTAGTCAAGCAATAAGCTTGTGGGGTCAAGTGAATGCGTCAGCTTTAACCTCTCTCTCTCTCTCTCTCTCTCTCCCGGACCTCTTCCTAGCATCTCCGAAATCCTTCCGCAAATACCTAACAAACAGCTCGACCGTCTCGCTCATCAGCGGAGCTAAGCAAACAGCATAAGCAAAAACTATTGTCGAGGCGACAACCCAAAATAAACTTCGCCAATGCCAATGAGTGGGTGCCAAGGGGCAGCAGCCACGCCCACATATCTCACACTTGAGCGCATTTATTTGCTTAAGTATGAAATTTACATTCCATTAAACAAATTATTTTCTCAAACTGGCTGGCTGGCTGGGTGGTGGTTGGCTGAGCCAGAAGACAATATCTACTTTTTGCATGGCAATTATTTGTTTTCTATTTCCGCAACGCCCGCCTCAAGAGCTTGCCACGCCCACAGTCCTGGCTCTATTTTTCCTTTTTTAATAACTTAAGCCAAGCAACACATAGCTCGACTTGTTGTTGTTGTTGTTGTTGTCAGTGTGTTGGGCTGTTATCCTTTCTGCGCCATTGACAATGGAACAAACACTCGCAAGTCCTGGGCGCACCTGTAATGTCAACATAGCCACGCCCACCCACACACAGAGAGAGAGAGAGAGAGACAGAGACACACGCGTGTGGGCCACTGCTCGTAAGGTTGACTACGTTCTAGCACGGCTCAACGGTTCAATTGTCTTAATTTCCTTGTCCTGGCATTTGTTTGTCCAAGTCCAAGACGAGCGCGCATCGTCATGTCTCGTCTGTCCTTTCGATTGCGTCCTTGCGGTTACCGTTGGCATTGCAGCTGTCAGCCATTTGCCGTTGTTGTTGTTGTTGCTGGCGTGTGTTTGCGTCCTTCCATCTACATTGCGCCGTACGTTTTCTGTTTCGGACAATGTGGCTCCAATTTTGACACATTCAAGCGGCGACGCCGGGACCAGAGTCGCCCCAACTCCCACTCCCATTCCCACTCCTTGCCAGTTGCCGCCTTCGTCATTATTTTTGCCTGGCTTCGACCCCAGTGAACAGCCAACAGCCACCAGCCAACAGCCAACAGCCACAGCCAATGCGTTATGCTTCCTTCTGCTGTTGCCCATTCATTATTTGTCAATGTCAGAGTCGGAGTCAGTCCGTCAGCTTTTACAGCTCGTCCTGCCGCAAGGTCCTGGCGCTGCGTCTTCGCCACTGTTTGCGTTTTGTCAAAATGGAAATGAAGAAAATTTGCACGGTCGCTGCATTTGTGGCATTTTTCCAGCGCGGACGTTTAGGTGTTCGCATGTCCTTTTTAATCATTTCTGTTGGTCCTCTCCTCGCTTTGCATTGTTTTTGGTGCATTGCTGCACGCTCTTTGCTCCTGCCGCCCGCTCGCCATTTGTCTTGCATTTTTATGCGTATTTCAAAAAAGTCCTGTTCGAGTCCTGCACAAGTCCTGCGCTCATTTGTTGCGTGCAACCATTTGAAATGCGACAACTTTTTGCACAACATCTGAACAATGTTGTTGTTGCTGCTGCTGCTACGTGCAGTTCATTTATTATGTTGACACTTTGAAATTAACTAAGGAAATGAAATAAATTGATGTGACTTTATGAAGTGCGCGAACTGTCCGCCCAACCCAAAGAGCTGGCCGCACCCCCACCCTGCCCGCAGCTGACTGACTGCCTGACTGGCTGACTGGCTGACTGGACTGTCATTGCCAGCGCATTCTGCTTAAAGTTTAGCAGTTGGCGCTCGGGGCTCGCTCGGCTAATTAAAGATGCTGATGAGCTTCCAGGCGAAGAAGACTTGTCTCTTAATGCTCTTAAGTTTGTGGCTGATTATAGATAGTATAAAATTGTAATCAAATTTAAACGAGGATTGAGAGAGAGAGAAGAACTTGTGGAAGAATATGAGTGGGTATTCAGCAAGTGAGCTCAAACTCTCGGTTTCACTCTGACTCTCTCTCTCTCTCTCTCTCTCTCTCTCTCTCTCTCTCTGTGTCTCATACTTTTACTCCAATGAAGTCTGCTCCTCTTTCTCTTACTCACTCCCTCTTTCACTATCTATGTCTGTTTCTGCCTGCTGACACTATCTATCACTCACTCTGTCTCTCTCGGTCTTCCCATGCCTCTCTCTCTCTCCCACTCTGCCTCTCTTCCCAACAACTTTATTATAAATATAATATCAATTTTAAGCACTTTTTATTTTATTTTAAATCCTTGTTTACTCCATTTGCATTTTATTAATGAAATGAAATTATTATTTGCGTTGCATTTAATTAATGTTATTCTGTTGACCGCATACAAATGCGCTTATCAATCTGAATAAAAAGAAGGAAAAAAGAGAGGAAGAGGGAGAGGGAGGGAGGGGAAAAAGGCGAGAAAACACTGGCAGCATTAGGTGTTTAATGCACTTTTCAAATGCAATTAGTGCCACAAACTGTAAACATATTAAATGACAATTAATTTGTTGGCAATCAATTGTGAAATTGCTAGTCAAACAGCCAAAATGCATTAACATTAATGCATTGAGCACTGACCGCAGCGACAAAACTCTAAAAACGAAAAAAAACGGGAGTAAATTAGCAAACTGAGCTCAGTTGCTGGTGTTAACTAATGACACGAGCTGCAATGGGCAATGACAGCGGGTGAGCGAGTGAGTTGAATCTGAGAGAGGATACTGAAATTTGCAAAGGCTGACTATGAGCAGGTAGAATAGCTATATGTGCATAGGTTACAGCGACAGCGAGTGAGTTGCTTATGAGAGAACAGAATGGAGAGTGCTAAATGATTGACTCTAAGAAGGTAGAGAGCAGGCAAGGCAGATGCTACATACATATGCATACGTTAAAGATAAAAAAGAGAATCAGTTGTGCTTTTCTCTGTACTCGACTAGACTGAAGAATTTGCTCAAGAGTATAACTATTCTTGATCAAGTTCAAGAGCTGAATCGAGTTGCTTTTGATATATTTATATATGAAAGAAGTATTTAAACTAGCTCCTATTCAACTGTTGCCATCTCTAACGCCTCATCCACTTGATTTCGACAGCAAATGTCATGAGAACTTTACAGCCTGCGCTCAATCATCACATGTTGCACATGCTGTCAGGCTTCAATTAACCAATGCTGGACTAGATTTTTGTTTTAATTAGCAGCCGCTTAATCGAAAATTCAACAGCTAATTAGTGCGTCCGTCTACTAAATGCGGCTTTGCGCGCCTAAAAAAAAAAAAGAAGAGAGAACGAAAATACGCACGAGTTCGGTTGGCTCCGGCCCGGGCAGGCTGACCGGCCTGGTAATCCTCATTAAATAGTTAAATTCAAATTAAATAAATTGCCGCAAATCAATTATAAATAAGCATTGTAATTAGAAGACCTCAGCGGTGCCTAGGCTGCGTCCCCAGCCTCACCCCCATCCCCATCCCCTGGCCCAGCCATTAGCTTCGGGTCAGTTTCGTGTCCCCATTTCCCCACTCGCCTGTTGCACGACATTATAATAACGCGCTGTTGCGCCGTTGCTGGCGCCATTTCAATTAGTTTAACAGGCGCAGTGCAAGAGGCCAAATTAAACGTAAATGTTTGCAAAATAAAACGGGCAGCGGGAATAAAATATGAAGAGAAAAGAACAAGAATTAATCCCTCGACACTCGGCGAGGACACGCAACACGAATTTGAATGCACTTGCCCCAAGTATTTCCCCGTAGACGCTGCCAATTGTTGTTCCTTGCGATTTTGCAATCATTCGGCACCGGACAATGGCCGAGCGAATGGGCAGCGGAGCATGGCACTCGAACAGGGCAACAGTTCGGAAACAGTTGACAACAACTTAATCACTTAGCATTATGCAAATTTAATTATTATCACTTCATCATCGACAACGTCAACACGAATGAAACGCGTACTGTCCGCACTCCATCTCTCTCTTCTCTCTCTCTCTCTCTCTCTCTCTGCTTTGCTCTCTTTGTCTATCCCAGAGGTATTGAGGCAGCCAGTTCGTGTTTTATTCATAGCATTGATGACTATCAGGCAAATGGCTGCAGCCGACAACAAGTGTAGTTGAGTCAGCCAGCTTGACACTGCAATTGGGCGTCCCTCTGTCTCACTCACTCTCTCTTTGCCTATGTCTGTCTCTCTCTATTACTCATTATCATTGTATTTTGTTTAGGCATTGGTATTGCTGCTGCTGCTGTTGCTTTTGGCAGTATCAATTCAATCAGTCGAATTGTTTATGCAGTTCTGCTTGACTTGAGCAACACTCAAACCTCTAAACACCGAAAACAGTGTTGTAAAGTGTTGTATTCACAAGACTTTTATGATATCTGATATTCATATACACAGAGTTGTTGTTGAATATATCAGACTTCTAGGCTGCAGTAGATCTGGACTCGATTGCCTTCTCATTGTTCTGCATTCTTGGGCTTAAATTTTCCTCTGCCTACTCTTCACAATATAGTTTATCTAAAGAACCAACACTTTACTCATATATTTTCATACCTCTTCAAGCATATCAACTCCTTCGCCATCTCTCTTATGCTTTAGCATCAAAACTTGCTCAAATTTAGTTCAAACAATTTCATTTGTTTATATTTAATATGGTAAAAACTTTTAAGCGCAGCGGCAATGGCCTAGTTTTAGTGTGGGCATTAAAAGCGGGCCCGCATATGTATTAGCCATCATTTGAGCTGGCCTAGAAAGCGATGGGTTTTTATTAAGCTTAGCGGAACCTGCGTTATGGGCCGCCATTTGGGCATTTTATTTGCACATTTGGCGTGGCAATAATCTACTTGGCCCCATTTAAGTGGCTGAAAGTGCCCTGGGCACAATGGCACATTCAGCTTTTTTACAGCCTCGTGTAGTTTATTTAAAATGCCATTAAGTGCAAAACAATTTCAGTATCCGTTTTGCCACAGTGCCAGTGGCAGTAGTGGCAGTGCCACAGCCAGTGCCTTTGGTGCTGCGGCTGTTCCTGTTTTCATGTTGATTATGAGAGTAATGGTAATACAAGTGAAAGCTGCCAGGAGTGAATAGATATGAACTATGAAATACCCTTGACCGAGAGCTGGAAAGAGTAGCTAGAGGAGGAAGGCAGTTTGAGAGCTCCGTCTGCTTGAGTAGTTTGGATTCCCAGTTCAAACTGCAACTTGACTTTGGTTAGCAGGCACATCACAAATATATAGTTTGAAGAGATTGTAGCCGACACAACTTCATGGCGAACAGAAAACTGCAGCCACAGGGCATTTGACTGAAGCACAAACATTTTGTTTAAGATCGCCAAATGAATGCTGTGATGGGGCCAGGGAAATCATGATATACAACTAGCAGGCAGCCCAGGCGGGGCCATTAAAAAGCGACTCTACACACACACAGACACGGCCACAGCCACACACACACACATGAAAGGTGAGAAAATATGCAACCAAAAAGTGGCAGAGCAAAAATAGTGCCGAGTGCCAAATGTATTGTAGTAATAACAATAAAAGCAACTGCTGGCAGGCCGGCAGTTGAGCAGTCGAGCAGCAGAGCAGGGTGCTGGCTATGAATCCAGCTACGGCCTTACGGCTTGGGCTGGGCCCGCCTTGGTGGTGGTAACAACAAGTTGCACGTGCTTTCAACTTAATAACGTGGCTTTTATTTTTACGGGCTGTGCTGCAACAACAGCAGCAACAGCAAGAGCAACAACCAGCAAACACCGAACACGACACGAATAAAGGAGCAACAAGCAAAGGTTGAGGCTGTATATCAAAGCCAAGCAGCAAAGATTCCCATCACATCTTCAGCTTATTCGCGCGAGCTCTCACTCTTTATCTCTCACTCCTCTCTCTCTCTCTCTCTCTCTCTCTCTCTCTCTCTCTCTCTCTCTCTCTCTATCAAAGTGACTGCATCGACAAACTACCGACAACAAAAACAGCCATAGCAAACAGCTCTGTCCACACTTTTCGCACCTTTTTTTGTATTTAGCAGCGAGTGGCGGGCACAGTTTATATATACATATTTATATACATTTACATATATACATATATACCAAGAGAACAAAAAAAGCATACACACACAGTGCCACACACAAAGAAAGCACACACAAAATGGCGTAACGTTGCGGATTTTACGCACGGCAAACACTACTACGCGCGCGTACGCAACAACAAGAAAATGCACTCAGGCTTAGTGTCGGTCGACGGCGACGCTCCCATCCTGTCCCAGCTCTGCCCACCCCATCAAAAGCACCTAAACCAAGCGAACGCCTGCGCCCCGCTAGCTGCCAGCTGCCCAGTCCCGTTTGCATCCTGATGCTGCTGCCGCTGTCGCTGTCGCTGTTTGCACCTTTTTATAGTCCTGGCGGACGCTTCGTGTGGGTGCAAACTTTTTGAGGTCTGCTTTGGTAAGTGCTGCTGCGGACCGCAGCTTAGTTACGTTGAGGTTGACTGCGTCTCTCCCAACAGCAGCAGCAGCTCGAGACAGCGCGAGAGTGTATGAGCGTGAAACGTTGAGTTACCTGCAGCGCCAGCAAGCTCATAACCTGCGCCAAGCCAAATGTGGCCAGACACACGTTGCCTAGCTGCCAGCTGAGTAGGCTAGCAGGCGAGCGTAATTATTGCCAAATGGAAATATAAGGGGCTGCGAGGGACAAGAATTCAAGTGAAATGTTAAAATGATGAATTTCTGCAGTTAAAACTATAAAAAAATTATATTGAAATTCTTTTTAATAATCCATAAAATTTGCTACATTTTCATGCCAGAAAATAGTTGGGAATAGGCAAAAGATTTATTTGAAATTATGCTATAAACATGTATAAAAAAAAACTCTAATATATTGTTGCATGTTAACTATTGAGTTAGAATTACATAAATGCACAATAAAATTTAAGAATTGATCAAAGATACTCAAAAGACAACTAAACCTTTGCTGTAGAGCATGCAGCATTCCCCATGCGCTACCTGTAACTAGTCAAACTCTTTTTTACAATATATATATATATATATATATTGTTGAGCTGTGTGCGCGCACAGCCAACCAGATTTATGTTTGAAATAATTTATAGAAAAAATACAGAAATTAAATAAAATGGCATTACGGCTGACGGTGTGTGTGCCGCGCAGAGAGCATCTCTGGCCGTGTCGACGTCTATCCTATTAAATGTCCATTTGGCGTTTTGTTATGCGAGTTGTTGGCGCAACTTTCATCCATTTAATTTTGTAATATATTTTTGTTGTATTTTTGCTTTATTTATTTTTTTTTTTTGTATTTTACTTTTTTGCAGCTAGCGTCCAACATCATTAAAAAACTGTCATTAGCAGTTGAGTACATGAAAACTGAATTTTCATTACGTTCGCTGGTCGAGCAGTGCCGAGGCAGGCGAAAAAAATAATAAAGTTGCTATAAAAGCTATAGTCATGTTAAGGGAGAGTTCAGCTTCCTTCCTCTGCCATTCGCTTTGTAATAATTGTTGTTGTTCGTTTATATAATCGAATTTTAAACAAGTGTGTGCTAGTAAGTGTGTGTGTGTGTGTGTGTAAGTGCTCATTGTGTTTGTGTGTTGTACGTACATTCCATTTAAGTGATGTAAGCGCACACCTGTCGTACTTTGTCAAGGCGACAGCCGATAAGTATGCAATATTTTTTTTATACGAGGTAATATAATATATCTTTTAATTAACGCCAACCTCAAGATGTAAGCGATGATCAATGTTAAATAGATTTGTCAAGGATGACACTCAAATATCTTAAATAGATTGGATTGAGGCTGAGTTGTCTAAGATCAAATGTTATTAATATGGAGAAAGATGAAGGCAAACATAAGCCCATATTCTAGATATGATTCGAGGCCTTGGCACATGTCAGCTGAACTTTAGAGTCCTATCTAATGAGATGCATACGGCTCCAGCTACTGCAGTAGAGACTCTGGCAACTTCTAACTACTAGCTGTAGCTGCCGTCTCTGAGTTTATCGTTTATACACACTTTAACACTTCCGCTTGGCAGTCGTCAAATGTAATTAATATCCTGTTACACTTTGTTTGACTAGCCCGAAGCGTTTTTTAAAATTAATTACCAGCTGTAGTGTGCAGACAACACGAAATGTTGACAACGTTGTTACTAAGCCCCAGACATTTAACATACAAACACAATCTACAATCCATGCAACTAATGCCGAGCTGTCAGCTCATTATTATCAACAGAGTGTGTCCATTGTCGTTGGCAGAGAAACTGTCTATGCTACAGTATATATATATACAACTTCGAGCAGTATATGTAAATGTATATGTATTCAAATCGAGCCAAAAACCCACTCAACCAAATTAACACTTTGGCAGAGAGTGAAGAAGATAACACAGATGAATGTGGATGTGGAGCAACGGGGCGACGGGGCTGAGACTTGTGAATGGCCAATGGACTGGGACTGGCGCTGAGAGTGGGAGTGGGAGTGGAACTGGAACTGGGCGCTGGGTTGCAGGAGGCCAAAGGGCAGCATGGCAGATAATGCTCAAAGGCATTATTGTCAATATCAGAGGAAAATGTTGCAATCTTAATCTGTAATCAACATAAAATTCAGTCAGTGGAAAATGTCATCACGGCGATGCGAGTAAGATAGATAGATGAAGAGACAACAAGCGGGATAAAGAGGAAGAGAGAGAAGGAGAGGGTGCAGATGTATAGAAGGAGTAGGGGAGTGAGGCTGCCTGGTAGACAAGTTGGGGTTACGACAATTCAATCACAGCTTGGCCAAATCAACAGTCGACCATTTGGCCAGCCAGCCCCATCAGTCAGCCAGAGCCACGTCGCCCGCCCATTGGCGCAGCCTAAGGCAAATTTGTTGCGGTTCTTTGTTGCTTTGATTTCGTATAGATTTTGAGCTTAAAGCGGCCGGATGAAGAGCTCGACAAGCTGAACAAATACCCTAGAGCAGAGCTGAGTCAGGGCATAGACGCTGAAAGGAAGTGTCAAGTGCTCGAGATTGAAGACTTTTGAATTGAGTTTTTATAAATGATAGATATAAATACTATCTTCATGTCGATCCTCTTTATTACCTATTTTTTAGGTATTTTCTATAGCTGGTAGAATATCTAGAGTATTTGCTAGTTGCTTCGACTCATTTGGTTTTCAAATTGCTTTGATTTTGAGCCTGCAAGTGACTTTTGTTGAAGTCAGCAGACAAAGCAGAAAAGTTGCCTGTAAATGATACGACACAAACATCAGCAGCTAGCGCAGCAGCAGCAACAACAATTAAATCAAGTGCAATTTCAACACAAATATTTTAAAGTTTTAACCACACTCGCACAGAGAGAGAGAGTGAGTGAGAGAGGGAGAGAGAGATCAAGTCGTAGCCACTGAGAAGTTGCAAAATATTTGTCATGCCTGGCACGGACACACACAGGACACGAAGGAGCCGTAGCCAACGCCGTCGCCGTCGTCGTCGTCCTCGTCATCGTTGTCACAGACACCCTGTGGCCAACCGCAAAGAGACATGGCCGAATAGTGACATGGCCTTACGAGACAGTTGTCAAATGCACACACTCACACACACACACACAGAGACACATGCTTGAGCTGAATATCTCAAAATATCCAGTATATGCATGTGTGGAAATGCTTAAAATTCATTACATTTCTGTGCAATTTGTTTTTGATTTTTCATTTCATTTCACGGCACAATTTATCTGGCGAACCTATCTCATCTTCCCTCTCTCTCTCTCTCTTTCTCTCTCTCTCTCTCTCTCTCGCACACCGTGCTCAATCTTGCTGCGCTTCCTGCTGTTGATTGTCTGCGCCGAAAAATTTGCTCGTCAGGGAACTGTGGAGCAGCCAAAAGAGACGCAAAAAGGAGAAAAAAAGGCGCATCAACGTGAATTGCTTCGTCCTGTCAGGTAACAGGTCGTAGCATGCCGCAAAATATTCGTCGCGCTTTATGTCCCCGGGGAAATCAAACATTTCATAATTAGTCATTGGCATTGGCGTTGTCCTGGCGTCCTCTAGTCCCATGGCTGAGTTATGAATCCATCTTTTGAGCGCGGCCCGGCGTGGAATGGGCCACACAGAACCTGTGGCGACCCTGAGCACATGGCAATTAAAAAACCGTTGCGCGTTTCTGCTATTGGCCTCTGAGGCTCTGAGGCGTATTGAAATTGCTTCTCGAAATGCAATCGAAATTGGCACCGGCGAGCGACACGGCAAAACAGGACACAGCACAGCAGCGGAGCGGACCAGAGCACACGGTACGAAGCCAGAGCCCAAGTCAAAGCACAAAGTAAGCTATTGGCCCGCGGCGACAACAACTGTGTGTGTGTGGCCAACTAAAGGGAAATCTAGTTTAATGTTTTTAATGCAAGGACAGCCAGAGAGAGTGAACGGGAAGCCCAGCGGAAAGAGCAATCACTAACAGAGGGCGAAAACGAATGTCAGTAAAGCTCAGAGGCGGGGGCTGTTGTTTAGAAAGAGGAGTTGCTTGATGAACTGAAATATATATATATGCATATGCTAGGGATATGTGGATTTCCTGATGATTCGAATATCAAATAAAGGATTAGCTTAGAGCAAGCCTAAGCTGAGTTGCCCCTCCCACCGCTCCATCGATGTCACTGCTGCAGCTGCTGTTAAAGCGCTCCCAATGCATTTTTTTTTTTTTTTTTTTGTGAGTGCAATTCATCGTTTGATATTGCAACGTGCCCTCAATGCCCACAACAGCAACAGCCAGAGGAAAATTGATTTGTTTTGCAACATTCAAAAGGATTGCAACAAACTTCAAACAGCAACAACAACAACAACAGAAAGCCAGCGATAAAATCGTTTTGCTGTGGCGACACTCAAAGGGCCCACAACACGTTGCCGATGCGATTCGATTCGATTTGGCTAGCCCGACAAGCGAGGGGTGCCCGTCGGGTTGGTCGTCAGTCAGAAACAGCAAAAGAAACCGACTCCGTTTGCAAAGGGCCGCAAGAACTTCTGTGTATGTGTGTGTAAAATCACAAGCTAAAAATTTGTAACAAAAATAAAAAACAGTAGTTGTTATTATTTTATTTGAAATAAACAATATTGTGTGCTTTGGCAGTGTGCCACTGAATAATTGAAAAGTGTCAAGAGCAGCAGCAGCAGCAGCTTTAACAAGTTTTTCGAACAAAAATATTTGCACAAAACATTTTAACCACACTCACCCACACACACACACACACAAACATACAGAATCTTTAAACATATGAAAATTGCAAAGCAATTAAATGAATTGCTTAGATAGAGAGGGAGCAGTTTTAACTGCTGCTGCTGCTGCGGCTGCGGCTGTGCAGTCAACTGACACAGCGACGCAGTTGTAACCCGGCGCACTCACTAATAGTTCTAATTGCAAAAAGCAATTAAAACTTTCGCCAGCTCAAGAAACACACACATACATACATACACATGTGAGCACACGCACACCATGAAATTGTTAGAGACATCAAAGTCAAACAGCGGCAGGCGGCGGCGTCGGCATCGGCCAAGGCACATCAATCACAAAAATTTCAAGTGTGCAAAACTTGTTTGCCAAAATGCTGCGGTGCGTATCTAAATCTCAATCTGTGAGTCTCTCTCTCTCTCTAGTGAGACAGAGAGCGAATGAGAGGGAGAGGGAGACAAGCACACACACTTTATAAATTGAATTGGCATTAAGCATAAGGCGGCGCAGTTAAGTATGCTACAAAAAAGACAAGGCAGCAAAGTGTTGCCTATGTGTGTGTATGAGTTAGTATCTGTGTGTGTGTGGCTTAAGCTGAGCTTGTTGTTTGGCATTTGAAGTGCGTGCTTGGCATTTGTAACTCAAAAAGTTTGAATTTAGATGCTAGATTTAGTGCAAATTGCATGAAAGAACTCGAATTGAAAGCTGCCAGCAAAGGCTGGCGAAATTATTGATAACTCGTTGAGGCGTAACAGAAAATTGAAGAAATTCCTGGAATTATTGTAAAAAACATTAGTAAGGATTTCGTACATAAAACTTGCAAATTAAAAAAGAAATAGTTCAATTAGAAAATCAATTACATTTGATTGAACAAAGCAGAGCTGAGCAGAGGACAGCATTTAAAGATTGTAATAAACGAAAAATGTATTGAAAAATAAATAAAGCCAAAGCAAATCTGACAAAATGTAGCTGATGTGGCCAATTGTACGATTTATTTGCATATACTCAGCTGACTGCAAATTGAAAACAGAAACTGTACAAATTCATAACCAGCTCGGAGCTGAGCAGCCAGGCAGCTGCCGAAGTAGCCGCCAGACAAGCAACTAACATGGCAAGCCACCCACAACAGCAACAATAATGGGAGTAGCGTCAGATGAAGCAACCATCAATCAGCCAGACGCAGGCAAAACGCAGCTATTGGTGTGAAACTGTTACGATAGATGTGTGTGTGGGTGTGTGTGTGTGTGGCAGTGGCGTGGTTATAGGAGGGATAACAACAAATGCAGCTGTAGCTGCTGCTGCTGGCTGCAGCCTGGCAAAATTGTAATACATTTAACAGAATTTAATGCATTTGCCACAGACATTAATCACTGTGATGCACAGACAGGCCAGAGTCAGAGCCAGCGCCAGAATCAGAGACAGACACAAACCAAAAGACAGAGACAACAAGGGAGAGAAAGAGAGAGAGTGAGCAGCATGGGCTGTTGATTTTTGCCAAAGCTGCTGCTGCTGCTGTTGATGCTTCTGTTCAGCCTAGGGCCTTCAGCCAGAGTATCAGATATTGAAAAATTGAATATTGCATGTCCAGCAAAATATATGTACACATACACTGAGCAAAAAGTATATTAGCTAACATTAAAAAAAAAGAAATAAAAGATTTGTATTGAGTAAATGAAAAGAGAGAACTCGAACTATATCAGCTGCTGCACCTTTCAAGTCTCAACAATTTAATAGGAATTTCTCTCAGTGTACACCGACTGCTGCCTGATGAGCTACATTGCTGCACGCTTTATTGGCACTATATGCATATGCGATATGGTTTGGGCCCTCTGCAGACTCCGGACACGATTGAATGCACACTTGGCTGTGAATGATTTCTGTGTAAAAATGATGCTTGCTTGCTGTATTTGGGTGTGTGCGTGTGTGGGTGTGTATGGGTATGTACGTGTGTGTGGACGATTTCATTGCGTTGGGCAACATAATTGCATGTGGCCATATACATAGTTTTCGGCATAAACCTAGCGCCAAGTTATTCAATTTAAAAAAGGTCGCAATCGCTATCGACGGCGTGTGCGGCTGATGGTCACGGGGAGTGGGACTGGGAGAGGGAGTTGCAGTTGCAATATGAAATTTAAAACGCTCAAAGGCGTATCCATAACCAGTCAGTCAGTGAGCAGGCAAACGTAAGTCGAAGGACAAAAAAGGACATGCGATGCGAGCGAGAGCTCGTTCGTTGTGCAAATATGAGCACTTTGCCATGATAGACGCCAACAAGGATGAGATTCGCAATGTGGCCGAAGAGCGGAGTAGCAGCCGAGGGGTCTTTGGTATAAGAGGAATACCAACTGCCTGTGTGGATGTGTGTGTGTGTGTGTGAGCGTGTGTGTATGTGTGTGCACATACTCAAGTGCCGTTGCCATTGACGATTCGAGCTGCGCTGCGTTTATATAGTTGATGCTGAAGTTGAAGATTTTTGACTTTTATGCAACAATTCGCATGCGAACGACAACGAAGACGACGACGATGACGACGGAGACAGGATATGTTACGAGCAGTTCTCTTTGAGCCACTACTTACGCCAAAATATTTTTTACAGCCAAAGTTGGCGTCGGTATCCGCAGGCAGCGTCTGCAACTGACAATTCCAAGTGGGTTGCTGCTTGCCAACTTTTAGCCCAGCTCACAAACACTCACCCATACACATGCAAAGCAGCGCTGATACTCATATGTGTGCCTGCTGCGCTTTTTATGCATTCGGCTCTGGCTTACTTCTTATCCAAGTCGTTTGT
Source organism: Drosophila paranaensis (assembly GCA_035047545.1). Classification (NCBI taxonomy): domain Eukaryota; kingdom Metazoa; phylum Arthropoda; class Insecta; order Diptera; family Drosophilidae; genus Drosophila; species Drosophila paranaensis. Next base: position 14,847,491 of record JAWNPL010000145.1, read on the forward strand.
TTCGTTCCATGCAATTAGACTTTGGCAGATCAGTTGCGGGCGGCGGCTATTACCAAGCGTTGAGGAACCTTGAGAACTTTGCAGCTATTCAAGCGTAAAGCACTTGCATAGTTGCAAAATGCAGCTCAGTGTCAAATTGAGTGGGTGAACGAGTGGGTGAGTGTGTCTGAGTGGAACTGAGTGAGCCAGAACTTAATTAGAAACAAGTCCAGGCCAGGCCAGGCCTAGCCACTCAAAGCAGTTCTAGGAAAGCCAGAAGGTCTCTGGCTGAAAATGTCAAAGATATCAGGTTGAACGAGAAGGACATAGTGTGAGCCATGTAGTGAACATCAATAATAAACGAATCGAATAAGCTGCGTATTAACTATAATCATAAAACTCATATTTCAATACGCTGTCATGGCAGAGCAACTTCCAGGAATGGGCAATGGGCACTCTTGCTCTTCACAATTAGACAGGCCGAGAGCCAAACAACAAATGAAACCGAATACCACCTTTGGGATTGATAATAATACATCAATGTTGGACACGTGCGTTACCAGCAGTCTACGACATCAATTATGTGCGCATTACAAAGCCACAGAGTGTATGGGAGAGAGAGAGAGAGAGAACAATGGGCAGCAAAACCAAACAAAATAATTAAAAACCCATGACATGCAAACTTCATATATCGAAATACAAATTCAAATTCAAATTCTGAATTCGAATACGAAATTCAAATCACGAGCTTTGGCCCAAGTTGCAGCTGCAGCTGCAGCAGTCCCTGACTGCGGCTCTGTGCGCTGCAAGCGACGATTTTGCTATCAAATAACACACATACACACACAGGCACACACACACACACAGACATGCACACAGATAGACGGACTGTCCATGGAGCTCGGCAGTTTGTTACGCATACGTCGTGTTGGCCATGTCAGCCAGTCGTCGCTCAGGCCTGGCAGGCAAAAAATGTTTGCCATTATTGCATACACTAATGAAGCTCATGTTACCAAGCCGAACAAGCCAGGCGGAGAGAAAGCGAGATGGAAACAAATGGGATCCCATATCCTGTATGGATATGGGTGGCTCGTCCGCCCACCATGGCACTCGGCTGCCTGCCGTGCGCACTGGACACGCATGATTTTTGCTTGTTGGAAATTCTGATTAGACTTAATTACTGTGTAGGGCCGTGTACAGTGTGTCCATCAAGTTGATAGGTTTTCAGTTGCTGTCTCGGTTTGCTATTTGCAGCTGCATGAAATATGTATCCATGCATGTGGCCGCCCGATCAAATGTTACATTATATTTTAATTAAAAACTTAGCCAGCTGCATCATTTGCCAAATGAATGGACAACTCGCCAGTTAATGTAAACGGCAAACAGCCAACAGCCAACAGCAAACAGCAGCAATTTTAATTAATCTAAAAGCAAAAATGTGCAACCACTGGAAAAATAATAAAAATAAAAACAAGTAAGAAAACTCTAGTCGAGACCGCTCGACAAGGGTATACCCTAAACCCTATGAAGAACCGTTATTCCAAGCATTCTTTGTTTCTTTTATATACACATGCATATGTACGTTCATTACAAGCAAAACGTACACACACACGCACAGGCACACGCACACACACACGCCAATCGGTGCGTCAGCTGTTCTTTGGCTGCTTTGCATGGCAATGCTATGGGAAATTAAATGTTTAATAACTTTTTTTCTAGAGTAACGATTTTGATCAAACTTGTTGGGCGTGATCATGTCATCCATATGTATGTATGTGCCAAAGCACAAGTCTCTAGTATTTGAAATACGGGAGTTACAATTTTGAGGCGAAGGGGGCGTGGCATCCAAAATTTAGCAAAAACCGAAATTGTGTAATGCTCACATAACACTAAATGCAAAATTTGAAGACTCTAGCTATAAAGATGAATTATATATAATTATATAACGGAGCATCGATTTCGTTTTTAATCGATAACATTAAAATTAAGACAGTTATCGATTTTTTTTAACAAACTCGATCTTTTCGTGCTATACAGGAACCTACATAAAAAATTTCAAGTCTCTAGCTCTTGTAGGTTCTGAGAACGACGCGTTCATACATACGGACAGACAGACGGACAGACGGACAGACGGACAGACGGACAGACGGACGGACAGACGGACAGGGCCAAATCGACTCGGCTTGTCTCCCTGATCAAGAATATATATACTTTATGGGGTCTGCCACGCCTCCTTCTCCCTGTTACATACATTTCAACAAAAACATTATACCCTGTTTTTCCCATTTTCAATGGGTTCAGGGTATAAAAAGAAATACATCAGCACAACAGCAACAAAATGGATGGAAAAAATAGGAGCCGCAGCTAAGTTTCATGGACAGCGCGTTGACATACTTGTCGTCCCCGTTGTCCGTTGGTGTCCTTGCTGCAGCCAGTTCCGAGTTTTTAGCTCATTGCAACGCGGCGCGGCGTCTTTCATCATTTGTCTTTGGCCTGACATGCAACTCAAGTTGATTATGTTTACTGAGAGAAGCAGGCCATGAAGGAACGACAAATACCCTGGGATAAAGGTGACTATCAGCAACTACCATAGTTCTAGAGTTACATTCAGCTTAGTTTCCCATAGGGTATCTCCCAGTTGTTCACTGCTCCTGCTTTAGCTGCTTTTCATTTGCAAATTTGATGGATCACGGACGGTCGAGCTTGACATTAGCCGCAGTAGTTGTCCAAGTTGCATGCTGTTAATAGCTGCTGTTAATGGTTTTGTAATTGACCGAAGGGTTTGGGGCGGCTGTCGGGCATCGGGTCTATGATTGCTTGTTGTTTGCATTGTCTACTTACTGAATTAAATAAGAGTTCATTGGCAAATTGATGGCCACTTACCTGAAAGGAGAAGAAAAGCAAGAGTCATGTGTAAGAAATGGAAGAAGCTAGAGCTTACATTGCTATAAAATAATATGTATATATTTATTGTCGACATCAGTCAGCTACATTTATATGTATATCCCAAGCCAAAAGCATTTATAATATACGCTTTGCTGCCTTTGCGCTTTCAAATGCGAACCTCTCGCCACAATTATCTGACCACTAACACCAGCTGCCAACCGCTGTCCGCAGTGCATTAATTTACAAATATTTTTAAGCTGTGTGTGTGTGAGTGTGTCAGTGTGTGGTTGTAGCTTCAGCAGTATTCGGTGAGCCTTTGGCGCAGGCTTAACTTCGTTCTTTTTTTTTCATCTGTGTTTAGACTACTTAATTCCTTGAATATTCAAGGGCCACAAAGCTCAGACCAAAAAGCAGTTGTCGCTGGCAACCACAGAACTAGACACGAGTCAATGGAGAGCGCCAGCACCAGCGCCACTGCCTGGCTATTGGCAACGGGTATTGGCCCGGATTTCGGATGCGAACTCTGGGCTGCAGTTGCGTTGATGTGGAGCGTTTTGTAAAGCTGTGAATGGGCACTTTTTTAACACGGCTCTCTGGCCGCTCTTCTGCTCCTCTGCTTTCTCTCTTTTCCTTTTTTTTGTATTTTTGTATTTTTTGGGTACATCGAGAAGGACGAGTATATTGAAGTGTTAAAGAAAAATGCAGTCGAGTGTGGCGAAAGGACATTACTGGCTTTTAGCGACCAGCAGGGAGAACATGAACACATGCAGCGGCCCGAGCACGGAACGGGCCTGAACGGGAAGGCCAACACAAAATAAAATGAATGTTGTATGGCAGAGGCGGCCAGCCAGCCAGCCAGCCAGTCAGGCAGCTAGCATATTGAAGTGTTGAAGTCGAATCACAGCCGGGAACAGGGGACTTGGAGCTGGGAATCCAGGGAGCAGGCGGACGAGTCGATGAGCACGCCCCACTGAAGTCGTAAGTGCCGTTCGCCACTGGATGACAATAAATTTCCATTTAATCGGATTTATTTGAAATTCTTATTTCTCTCCCTCCATATATGTGTGTGACCGGCTGTGTGTGAGTGTGTCAGCTTTCTCGCTCACTCAGTCGTCCATACGCTGTCGCTTGTATAATGCTCGATGGCTGCTGCGGTTTTTACAGCAGTCGCGTGGCACTTGCTCTAAATTCCCATTTTTTTTTTTTGTTCTTATATTTTTTTTATTGTTTTTAACGATTTCTCTGCTCGCAGGCGTCGGCGAACAAATGACTATGTTGAAAACTCTCATTCACTGTGCGACGTCATATTTTTTTGCGATTTTAATTTCATTTGATTTGAGCAGAGGCGAGAGAGCAGCGGCAGCAGCTCTCAGGCAGGACTCTGCTGATTTTTTATGCAAATGCCTGGCCGAAACGAGAGCAGGCAAGAGAAGGGGCGTTTGCTTTTTGGCATTTTAATTAAAAATTTAAAATGGGTTCAGTCGATGGCCAAATGATCGCAATGAACTGCCCAAGTTTAGGCAAGTAAAACGAAAGTTAATCCATTTAGCAGTTAATCCATTTGTGGGAAGCTAGCCCAGCTTAATCCATCAGTCGCGAGTCACTTAAAGGACAGTGAAATGCAACCACGCTGAGGCATCGCCATTCACTCAAATTGTAATAGAAGCTGACGTGTTAAGGGCCCGTTGCTCTCCTCTGCTGCCACGTGCAGTGTCATCAAAAATGCATTGCAGCCGCTGTTAAACTTCCAACTCCTAAGCCACGGCCCACCCCAGTGGGTAGCTCTGTCCCTTGCCTTGCGCTATTCGCGTCGTCAACGACCCCAGCTGTTTGGCAGCTTTGCCAACGTCGCGGCGTGAAAATTGCGCGCTTTGTTTGTTGTTTGTTTTGTTGACACGGGACTGCGGTGGCTGCTGATGCTTTGATGCTCGACTCCTTCAGCTGGAGCCGGAGTGGCCTGGCCTGCTGCCTGATGCCTGCTGCCTTGAGCGCTTAGACCAGAGGCGGGGCCAGGGCCAACCAACACCTTCTGCGCTTACTTCCACATCTACTTTTGGCCAGTCAATACAGCACATTTTTATGCTTTGACATTTTTATGCGCTTCGCTTTTACGGCAATGGCAGCTGACTGGAGTTGGAGTTGGAGCTTGAGTTCGAGCTGAGAGACTAACTGCAAGAGGCGAGAACTACGCGTCGATGCTTGTTTCAATGGTTCCCCGTTTGCTAATAAAGTTCTTTGGCTGCTTTTCTTGTCTTTGACTTTAATGCGCTTTCAATAAAATTTTATGCGAGTTTTGCTTGCATGCAAATTTTACGAGCTCGCGCCCTGCGCCAGCGCCAGCAACCTATGGCTACAAAAGATTGTCAACCGAACGAAAGCAACAAAATGAAAATGCAATTTTTTATTTAGTTCAGCATTATTTTTTTTTCAATCTTCAGGATTCTCTGTAGACCTTGACAGGTGTTAAGTGGCTGTGATAAATTGAGTAGACTAAGTGGGACAAGGTGAAGTGAAATAAAGTTGAGCCCTAAAGCTGCAATTATTTTGTCCAGCTTAAAGAAATATATATTTTTATATATTTAACTAGATTTTACAGGGTATCTCTTTGCCCAGCTATGCACATGTAAGTCCTCTCATTTTCTTCATTTTTTTGTTTTTCGTCCTTTATTTTATTTCATTTCTGTCGCGGGCGAATTCATTGCAGTTGTAACGCTTCTGTTGCCCGCCCGCCGCATGCCATTTTGTCGCATTGTTTTTGTTGTTGTTGTTGCGACTGTAAATTGCGCTTGTTATCGATAAATCATGCAACCATTATTTATGGTGTTCTGATGTGTGTACATGTGTGTATGTGTGTGCAGCTGCCTGCATATGTGACTGTCGTGTACCCCCTGTTCGCTTAGACCTCTCTCACTCACACTCTCCCCCTCTCTTTCTCTACTGCTCCCTCTCTATGTTTGAAAATTATTTTTCAGTTTTCGATTTTTCGCTGCGAAATACCCATTGCCTCGTACGTATGTTGCTTGCCGTGTACCGTTGCATCATTTTCTTTATTTTTCCTATTTTTTTCCGCCTTTTTCTCCTTCTCTTTCTATTTTTTAAGGTTTTTCTCTTTGCTTTGCACTCAGTCAATGCGATTTTTCGTATTGCACGCTTTTTAGCATATGCCATTGGCCGCCGCCCGGACCTGCCCACCGACGCCCGCACGCCCACACGGTTTTACTCGCAGCATTTCATTGTGTGGAAGGTTTTTCACTTTGGATCTTCGTTGCTTTCTTTCTCTTTTTTTTTTCTTTTTTTGGTTGTTGGTGTTTTTTAGCATTTAATACAGTTGAGTGTCTGGCACAAATGTTTGGTAGAAATCGATAAACTGACAAATTGCTTGTTGGACTGTGTGTGAAAGTGTGTGTGAGTATGCAAGTGTGCGAGCGTGTGTGGTAAATGGTTAAGAGCTCGGTCGCTTGGTCGCTTGGTTGGCTGGCTGGCTGGCTGGTTGGTTTGGTTTGGTTTGTAGCAGCAACAGCAGCCAAAAGAGGACAAATTGTACAACTGTAATTGTTGTCATATTTAAAATGCAGCGCATTAGTTACATTCACCAAGGCAAAGTCTGCGACAGCTTAAAGCTAGCAAAGAACTGCACGTAAGCTAATGAAATTGCTATTGATATAGTTGATCCAAGTCCAAGTCTTACTCAGGCACTCAGAGTCTGAGTTGGGCTTAGACATCCAATTCTATAATTCATAGAGCTTAACCACACAAGTGAACAAGTCTCCTTTGTCATCAATCTAGCACCAGAAGCTAGCCAATAAACTGTTAACAATAAGATTTACAGTTCGCATGAAGCTGCCTAATTACAGCGCAAAATGCTGACGAAATCCGCGGCTAATGCACTGCAAACTGAACCAAAGTCAAAAATGTCCACATAAATAACACTTAAAGCTGACAGAGTCAGAGAGAGAGAGAGAGAGAGAGAGAAAGAGAGAGGCCAAACAACTCCGTTGTCCGTTCAAATAAATTAAATTCAATGCAGCTGAGCTCAATGCTGGCGGCGGCAGAGCAACAAATGGTTTTTATACCCTGAACCCATTGAAAATGGGTAATCAGGGTATAATGTTTTTGTTGGAAGGCGTATGTATGTAACAGGCAGAAGGAGGCGTGGCAGACCCCATAAAGTATATATATTCTTGATCAGGGAGACAAGCCGAGTCGATTTAGCCCTGTCCGTCTGTCTGTCTGTCTGTCCGTCTGTCCGTCTGTCCGTCTGTCCGTCTGTCCGTCTGTCCGTCTGTCCGTCTGTCCGTCTGTCCGTCTGTCCGTATGTATGAACGCGTCGATTTCAGAACTTACAATAGCTAGAGACTTCAAATTTTTTTTGTAGGTCCCTGTATAGGGCGCGCATATCGAGTTTGTTTCAGAAATTCGATAACTGTTATCGTTTTATTGTTATCGATTAAAAACGAAAATCTAAATTAAGCTAAAAAATTCTATCTATTTCATCTTTCTAGCTAGAGTCTTCAAATTTTGCATTTAGTGTTATTTGGGTCTTACGCAATTTCGGTTTTTGTTAAATTTTGGGTGCCACGCCCCCTTCGCCTCCAATTTGTAACTCCCGTATATCAAATACTAGAGACTTGCGCTTTGGCACATACATATATATGGATGACGTGATCACGCCCAACAAGTTTGATCAAAATCGTTACTCTAGAAAAAAGTTATTAAACATTTAATTTCCCATAGCATTGCCATGCAAACAGCAGCCAAAGAACTGCTGACGCAACGATTTGCGCTTGTGAGTGCTTGCGCCTGTGTATGTGTGTGTGTATGTGTTGTTTGTAATGAACATATATATAAACTTATGTATATTAAAGAAACGGAGATTGTTTGGAATTGCGGTTCTTCGCAGGGTTCAGGGTATACCCTAGTCGAGCGGTCTCGACTAGAGTTTTCTTACTTGTTTTTCCTGCTGCTGCTGCGGCTCCTGGACCCTGGCCAGACAAGACAAATGCCAACGGCCAAGTAAACGGCCAAATGGCCAAATGTGTTGAAAGGCAGCACAGGACACAAGGCACAGGACACTGGACACAGAAAAAAGCGCAGCCAAATAATATCGAAAACAATTTTCGAGCACTTAAGTGCAGTCTGGAGGTCGTAGGTTGGATCTGGGACTGGTTTTAGGTCTGGGATTTCGATTTGCTCGCCCGCAGGCTGCTTTTTTTCGGCTATAAATTTTCGACGCTTGCACTTATCGATAATAGATTAATCTACTTGGGACATGTTTGGCATACATGTGTGTGCGAGAGCGAGTAAGACTTGCAGCTTTAACTTGCAGCTTGGGGAAACTCAGCTGGGTTGCTTTAATTGGAAAACTCATTAAATTGCTTGGCAAATATTTGCTGGGCACAAATATGCTGTCTGGCATTTTGTCATTTGGCCAAAAGGCATTGCCTTTGTTTGTGCAAGCATGCATGCATTTTATTAAAATTTTGCGCAAAGCAATCAATGCAAATACCAAATAGACAGACAGCCGACGACGCAGGGACAGACGCACAGCCAAACAGTAGTTACCTTGACAAGCATATCATATTCGTCGTCTCCAATATGTTGGTGACAATCACCTGGGGCTCTCAAAGTGCTGCCAATAATATCACAACTCACACAGAGAGAGAGGGATAGACAGAGAGAAAGAGAGAGAGAGAGAGAGAGAGAGAGAGAGACAGAAAGAGATACATGCTGCATATACGAATTGCATTTACAAATATATCTCAACTTTGTGGCTGTTTTTTCAGTTTCAGCTCTTTTTTTTCTGTTTGCTGCATGCTTTATATTGAAATATTAATTTCGATTTTCCATAGCCATCTCCCAAAGGCAGCCTGTTTATTATTTGCTTTGCTCTGCACAGCCACAGCCGCAGTTGTTGATCTATTAAAATTCTAAATGAAAGCCAGTCGACAATAACTTGAAGCATATTTAATAAATTTTAATAAATATCCAAGAAAATGAAATGAAATACGAAATTTGTGCATTTCATTTGTTGACTCGAGCTTGAAATAAATTTCAAATAAATTCTTGGAAATCAGAAGAAAGCATTTCGTGTTAGACTTGAGTATGCTCCGCTCAGTATAGATATATATGAAGTTTAGCATTTCAACTGTAAGTTTAGTTTCTTAAGAAATCACAAATGTATTATCTTCACATATGTATTCATGTTTAGCTCATATTTTGTATATATATATTTTATATATTTGTCTATATTTTGTACGTATTTTATATACTTTATGTTTTTATATATTTCTGATATATTTTTAAAATATTTTTTTTTATTTACATTTACATTTTATATATATATATTTTTTTATATTTTAAATATGTATTATATTTTTCTACATATTTCTTACATTTATTTAAAATAAAATAAGCGCATAACTTTATCTGCTCCGCACAGCATAAAACGTTTTGCTCTTTTTCCCAAATACATTTTTCACACTCTATTCAACTGAAAACATTCAATACATTTCGTATGCATTTATGAAAAACAATTTTATTTCTCAAATAATATTCACATGCTCTCACTCACTCACACACTCACTCACACTCTCTGTCCCACTCGTTCTCTCTGTTTGACGTATGCATTTCGTAATGGCCAGCAAACAGAGAATTTTTACAAATCTCACGCTAGTCACGTGCCGCAATTGCAAACACACGAATAAAATATGAAACATAAAACCAAAAAAGAAATGGCATATAGCATAGAAAACAATCAGAGCAGAGCTGGAGAGAGGCGCTGACAAAGGTCATAGTTTTTTGTCCGCTGGACGCCAGGCGCAGCCCTAGCTGGGATATGTTGCGTTCGACTGGGTTGGGTTGGGTTGGGCTCGTGTTGGGTCTGTGCTGGGCATGATACAAACACAAACGTATAATTTTCATCAATAATACCGCTGTGCAGACAAGTGAATTTGATGATGCCAACCCATTCCTCTACAGCTGCCAAACGCCATGGGAGGTCCTCGAACACACACACACACACACACACATACACACAAATACGCATTCACATTCACAATGGGACATCGTCATGTGCTGACGGCCAACAAATGTTTGGGGTATTTTAGAAAAATACGTTACAAAATAACATAAAAAAGTGGCGCACACATATACTAAGTAATAATGGTATTTATTTCTAAATAAAAGGAGACACAGAGAGAGGGGAGAGTGAGAGGGAGGAGAGGTCAAAGCGCTTTAAGTCCCCTTTTTGGCAGTCAGCACACTGAGCACACTTTTCAGTCAAAGACTTTGGTATTTGCTGTTTCTCTCCCTCTCCTCTCTCTCTCTCTCTCTCTCTCTCTCTTTCTCTCTCTCTCTCTGCCATCAAATATGCAGCTGTCGTAGCAATAGGCATTAGCCAAGCTCAATTGCAATAATAATAAGATATTTTTTATTAGATAAACAAAGGAGAGCAGTCAAAGACCTACTATTTGACTCTAAGGTCAGCTAGAAAAAACCATTGAAATTTAGTATTTAGTCGGCTTATCGGCTGTGCCCATAAATCCAGGCAAGAGTCAACGGCTCTGCCTGCATGCCAGCAGCCCAGACCCGACTGCAGCTCCAACTCGCTCCCAATTGCCCCCAAAACACGCCTCTGCCAGTCTCTGTGTGTGTGTGTATGTGGTGTTTTTATTTTATTGGTTTCGCGCTTTGTTTATTTGTATATTTGTTATTTACAGTTGTGCTTTATAACTTTTTCATTTGGTCCTATGAAAAATTTCAATTTTAACACACTGAAACCGAGCGAGGGCCATAGAAATAAATTGCTCGGCTTTTGGCCGGCGCTGCAGTGTGGCTGCAGCCCGTTATCAAATGCATTTTAGCATTATGGCTAGCTATAAATTATTGTTGTTTGGCAAATAGTTGAAGAAATCGGCTTATATCGTGGGCGTGGTTACATTCCGCTCCACTTGAACGTGCCCAGCATTTAGCACCGAGTGTGGGCTGTCAGTGCAGCGCCCACTCAAATGCAATTCATTTTTCATATTTGCGGGAGCAGCAGCAGCAGCAGCAGCAGCAGGAGTAGGGGAAAAAATGAAATAATAATAAAAATAAAGTTGTGTGCGGGTTGCAAAGTAATTTAACAAATGGATTTCTAAACAAATACGGAAGTTTAATTTGTAACCAAAAGGACATGCGCATGGCGGAAGCAACGGCAACATCAACAACAGCAGAGGAAGCTAAGGAAATGTATGCCAATGGCAGTGGGCGGCCAGGCAGCCCATGCCAGCTGGGGAGCTGGTAACTGTTAGCTGATAACTTGGTAGCTCGAGTCCGCAGACCGCTGCTACTGCTACTACAAGCAAAAACCACAGGCCAAGCTACAAACGCAGAAGGCGAAGCTAAAACCAACACTGTGGTTCGCTCGCCCTCACCAGCGGGATGAGTGGGCATATCCTGTGCGTGTGTGTATGTGTGTGAATGGGTGTGTGTGTATGTGTGTGCTTGTGACATGGCAGCATATTCGCACTTCAAGATGGCTTCGATATTTCTTAGTCAACAAAATGGCGATTGCAAAATTGTCGTCCTTGCCGCTCACAGCGCAGCGCAACGCAGCGTTAAGAAATTACTTTACTTGGCCAGCGACATTTTGTGGCATAGAGCCACACACCACAGAGAGCAACACCCACCGGCGACACCCCGAAGTTGACACAGTTTACTTTGTTGCCGCATTTATATAGCTTGGCTGGCAACTTTTATGGCACTTTGGCTATTGTCTTGAGCTTGATGCCGACTCGCATCGAATCGAGTCGACTCGAGTCGACTCTCGTCGAGTCGGGCTTGAGCCAAGCGAACGGAAATGGCGGCCGTCGTAATTCTCAATTTGCCAAGGCGACAATTTAATGGGGTTTCAGGTGTGTGCGAGTGTGTTTTCAAATTGAATTGAAATTGCAGAAAATGACATTAAAAATTAATTAAATTGATTGCAACGCACAGCCCCGGCAACTGTCACTCGCAGCCAGGGCCAAAGCTAATGAGAGTGTGCGAGCAAACAGCGAAATTGATAGAGACAGAAGGCGGAAAAAGGAAAGGAAACTGAAAACGAAAACTATAAAGCGAACTGCATTGAGCCAACCTCAACTACTATTGGAAATATTCTATAAATTAGCTACAGAACTAACTCAACTATCAGAAGAGAATGAAAGTCTGATCAAAATCTCTGTTAGCTTATTGATAGAGCATCTAAGCTTCGGCAATTCATTCTCTAATTGACTTTGTTTGCATTTGCAATTCAATTTAATTGCCCTGGCCGTAGTCTGCTCTGATTGCCTGGCTTATAGCTGACGTTCAATTGGCCCCGCCTGCGCCATTTCAGAGACAGTCGAAATGAAGAAATATTATATGGCTGGCAAATCAATTTGCTTTTTGGCAACTTTTACCTAGCGAGCTGACATTTGTTTGTCCAGAAAACAAAGTTTCGTTTACCTATGGCCCAGCAGAAGAAGTTCGAGCAATTGATGCTGCCCAATATGTAAAGCTGAACTGAAACAGTGGACAAAACAGTTTGCTGTCAAGCGGTTGCGCTGCAAGTTTTGACAAGCTTTTTATTTGAGAGCGAAGGTTATGCTTGATCCTGAATGAGAGCGAGAGTTGGAAGTTGGGCATGTCCAATTTGCAGCAGCTGTCGACGCAGTCCGAACTTCAGCCAAGCTTCTTCGACTGTTTCTTTGTCGACATTGACGCTTACTTTTTCCACAAAGCGCCTACTTTTCTGATGAAATTAATTTGCGCAGCAGTCGGCAGCAGATAATGCAGCTCAAGCTGTCAGCGCGCCTCTGAGCAGGCCAACAAGGCCAACACCTACAGCAACTTTTCCAGCGTAAGGCGCATTAGCTGATAGGAAAAACTAAAACACAAAGGCGTAAGAAAACGCAAAGCAAATTAACTGACGGCAACAGTTGCAGGACTAGAAAACCAGGTCGCTGCGAAATCAAAGGCTTATTACAGCCGATGGAAACTATTTTTCTTTGCAGTCGCCGGCAGATAAGGAGCATCGGGGCAGAGCTGGTGTCAGTCAGCGGCTGAGACACCTGAAAGCGCAAGGAATATTATAATTATGCGGCTGTCTACGTTTGAGTAAACAATGTACGTGCTGAGCCAACAAAAGCAACAGCAGTAACAGCAGCAACAACAGCAATAGGGCTGCCAACAAGGTCTGCGTGTTGTCTCGTTGATCAAGCAACATTTTAATAGAGTTGACGTTGTGCATCGACAACGTTGTTTACGTCTCGTCAACAGCAGCACAAGTTGTTCTCGTCCTTGTTGTTGTTGTTGTTGCAGCTGTTTTAATTAAATTTTTTAAAAATCTTTTATCGCTTGTTTATCGTTGCATGTCTCTTTTTGAGTTATATGACAATATGTACGTAAATTAAAATTGCATTAAAAAAGTTGCAAGCCGCGACGAAAAATACACACACAAGCATATATTGTATATATGTATATATATATTTATGTGTGTCTGTAGATTCATGTGAGATTGTTGCTTGGCTGCGTAATGGCAGATTTTTAATTGCCGTCGCAGAAAACTGTCTCTGCATCGCCGCGAAATTATCATAATGAGCTGTAAAAATCGAAACCGAAACGAAACGAAACGGCGCAAAAAGGCAGCGAGCGAAATCGAATAATATAAAATATTACGCATACGACACTTGAGCCATGACCTGCAACGTCAGCTCGAGCAGAAGTTGCGACCTCGGCTTTTCAGCAATTGATATTGCTGCCAGCTTATTAGGGTGAACCCAAAAGCCAAATGGATCAGAGGGTTAAAATGATCAGAGGGTTAAAATGATCAAGTAATGTAAATATAGTATATATGGCAAGATTTTCGACTGAGGTGACTGATTGAGGTGAATTGCGAGAGAGCTTTAATTCATTTTCTCAACTTTTGAGCACCAGCCTAATAAGCGAAAAGTATCTTTTGCTTTATGAGCCGCTTGGCACACCTTAAGCTGCCAGCTGGCAGCTGCAAAGGCGACTTTTGGCCATTTCAATTGCCCGCTCGCTGGCTCTTTATTAAAACGGACGTTGGGCTTGCAGCAGCGCTGTAGGAGAGCTGAGGACGAATGGCAGACCCGAGGACATCAGCGCTGCCGGCCGCAGCAGCATTTTATTTATGTGGCCAGTTTAATACGGCCGGACAGCGCGTGCGGCTGAGTCACATGAGAAGCCAGTCGGCAGTTGGGCGCTCTCCACATAATTATGCGCATTTTTTGTAATTAAATATTCCTTGTAATTTGCATGCGCGCACTCTGGCCGCCTGGGCGGCGGCGATCGCCTGCATACATTTATTTTATGGTCGCTGCCTCTTTTGTTGTCAATTTTAAAGGTAATTGAAAACTACAATAAAGCGGTTTTTATAATTATAGGCCCCGTCGCGGCCATGCCACATGCCAATGGCGATTTCGGAAGAGAGAGAGAGAGAGAGATAGAGAGTGGGAGCGGGCTTAAAGTGCTCGAATCTGAGCTGAGAAAGTTGGCACAGAAACTTTTAGCCAAAGCAAAGAACAACAATTTTTGTTTTTTTCAATTTCCGGCTTAAGTCAAACAAATGTACTCCGTGCCAGCGAGCGAGCGAGCAGCGGAAGTTGCCGCTGCTTGTTTAAAAATATAAATAAAATTCAAAAATAAAAAAAAAAAACAGACAAAAACGAAAACGAAAAGGAAAAACCAGTGCAGATCTCTGTTCTCTCTTTCTTTTTTATTTACACCGGATATTAATTTTATAGCAGACGGCAGCGAGGCGCACGAAGTTGACAAACGCGGGGCGGGCTTTTGATCTTAGTAACACACGAGGTTTTCTAACAATCGTTTCAGCTTCACGCTTCCGCCTGTCCAGCTGCGTGTGTCTCTGTATGCTGGAGAGAGAGCTAATAACATATAGGACTTCCGCTGCCGGAAGCGTGCAAGTGAGCGGCCATTTTGTTAAAAAAAAAAACCATATGCGACTTTTTGATATGCTAAAAGCAAATGTCTTGTAATCCCACACACACACACTCACACACACACACGCACACTCGCACACTCACTCTGCTCCAGCTCGCGAGCAGGTGGCATTTGATGGCAACCCCAAGGAACTGGGCGAACGCATCGGTAAACACCTCAACCGACTTTTATGTACATTTTCTTTTATGTTTTGTCAGCATAAAAAATGCATGCACAACCTTCCTGGGGTAAATAAACAAACAAGACGCCCCGTTGGTGTCAACCAGCGCATGGCGCTTTGTATGCACGCCCAAACCCCAGTCCCGCTCTCGCTCTCTTTCTCGCTGTGAACTCCCCGTTTTATACGCTTGACAGCAGCGCAAATAAACAACAGGTTGATCTCGAAATTTATTTAGAAAACAGA
Organism: Drosophila paranaensis; assembly: GCA_035047545.1. NCBI lineage: Eukaryota > Metazoa > Arthropoda > Insecta > Diptera > Drosophilidae > Drosophila > Drosophila paranaensis. The sequence goes on from JAWNPL010000145.1 coordinate 14,862,741, forward strand.
GAAATATGTGTGCAGCCAGCTAGTCGCAGCTTTAATACGCTTTAGAGCGAGAGCTATCGAACTTGTCTCAGCAGCCAACTACTCTCAGTCGATGAGCAGAGACTTTGCCTAGCTGCAACTGCCTGTGCAAAGCTCCGCCCACCTGCCAGACTAGTCGATTGCCGCAAGGGTATTTGGGAGTGCATCAAATGCATGTAATGCATTCGAGCTGCTGTTGTAAACAACGTTATTCTTGCAGCCTTTGCCTTCTTGTTGTTTTGCTGTTGGCCTTTGTGTTTGCTGCTGCTGTGCATCAGCATAGAATCGGCCCATGCTGCGTTTAATGTGCTTATGAAAAACAGGAAGCTGCTGCCGCTCCTCTCATCTCCTCTCCTCACAACTCCTTCTCTCTGTCTGTGTCTGTGCCAAGCAGATGAAAAATGCACAAAGCAAGCAGCGCAGCAGCTGCTGGCGCAGGTAGCAGCAGAGCAGAGCTCAGAGCTATGAAAAATATGCTAAATTAAATTAATATCATAAAATGGAAAAACCCACGCTCGCTTTTTTCAGCAGCCAGCAGACGGCAAACCAGCAGATAAATAAATAAATTTCACAGTAAATAAACAAAAATATGCAAGCGTTTGTCATACGACTAATTGAAATTTAACAAGGGACAAAGTTTTCAAATTAAATCACAGTCGAATAATGCCATTCTGCGCAGCATATGCATATCTACAAACGAAATTGTTTTTCCAAATATTTTTGTAGTTTTACTTGTAATTCCGTTGAATATTATGAACTGCCAGAGCAAAAAGGGGCGAAATGCGCAGTTCGGCCATGAAAGGATTTGTTCCAGATGAATTTTGTGCGGTTTGCCTCAATTGAAATGGCAGTGGAGTGAAGATGCCTAGTAGGAGTATATAAAATAGTTCATAAAGGCAGATCATATGGAGAGAGCGAGATAAAGAATATCTATCAGGGATGTAAGACTGAGTTCAGTAGAGTTTTTAGGCTGAGTTAGCTTTAAAGCTGGAATAGAGAGAAGAAGAATTGTGAACTGTGAAGAACTGAAAAAACAGAGAAAAGGCGAGAGAGACACAACGAGTCGTATAGAGCCTCACTCTCCACACTCTGCCGCAGGCCAGAGATTAAGAGACTAATACTTTATCGCTGCGCTGTTCATTTAAATAAAAATAAAATAACGCAAAACTAATTATCAGCCATTTTTTATGCAAACGCCCAGTTTCGTTGGATTTTTTTAAAATTAATTAAGCTAAATTAAGTTTGACAGCATTTATAAATATGCAAAATGCAAAAAAAAAGAGGCTGTAAACGACTCGACCAACTTTACGATATTAAATTAAATTAACTACATGCATGACAAAGAGAGAGAGAGAGAGAGAGAGAGAGAGGGAGAGGGAGAGAGTGGCAAGTGAGAAACAGTTGCAGAAAAAAAAAATGTATATTAAATTACTTATTTATCATTTTGCATCAATTTGTAAAATTTACTCATTAATTTAATTAAAACCAATTAAATGAAATTGTCACTGTCATTTGGGCATCGATTTTCAGTGCTAGCCCTGAATGGCTCACTGACTGCCTGCTGACTGCCCGTTGCCGGCCCGTTGCTGCCTGCTAGCCTGGCTTTTGCCAAGTGTGGTTTTTCTGGTTTGCCCTCTCCAGGCCGCCCGTGTTACTGCGTTTCTCTCATTTCTGATTAAACATGGAACCCAATCTGGCCGCCGCCTTGACAATTACATATTTCACATTGTACAAATTGCAAACGACTGTTGTTGCGGTAATTTAATAACTGCGCATTTAATGAAGCGACAGCTGATGCTCCATGTCCGCACATCCGGCTCTCTCTCTCTCTCTCTCTCTCTCTCTCTCTCTCTCTCTCTCTCTCTGCACTCCTGCCGTTCGACGTGTCAAGGCCTGCCAAGGTATTTTGTTCATTATTTATGACAATTGCCTTGGGTCTCTCGACTCGCATTTGCACAAGTACTAATTGAAACGAGTGTGCTGCTGTTGGCTGTGACTGACTGAGAGATACACTGCACAGCGTGAAGAGCTACTTGTCAAAATTTTCATGTGTGCAGATAATAATACAGAGTTATCAATATGTATTTCATATATTCTTTAAGCTATAATATATGCCCACTCGCTTTCAATATACCCCATTTGTAGTGTATATCCATTATATATAATCAATTAAATTCCATTCAACTGTTCTCACGTTGCGCATACGCAGCGTTGGCCACTCGAACAGTTTAACATATCAGAAATTTAACAGGCAAACAGCCAAAGCACAGCTCTTTAAGCTAGACTTCTCTTCAGTCTCAATTGTTTTTAGCCATCTTAAAGTCTTTGTAATAGCTTATAGAAAAGACAGATAACGCTTGACACTTAACAAGGCACAGACCATTAACTTTTCACGCTCGCGCCCCTGAAAAGTGGCCGAGCCACGCCCACTTGTCAGTTGACATGCATAAATTCGTGCAGCAGCTCGCAGCTGTCAGTGCGACGCAGGCATTCACATGAAAAATTGCCAAGGCGTCGATGCTACAGAAGCCCTTGTTGCTGCTGCTGAGGATTTGCTGATTGGTGTGGCTGTCTAGCTGGCTGGCTGGGGCCATTGCCTTGGGTCAGTTCGAGTGGCGCTCGACGAAAAATCAAAACTAATCAAAAGGCTCGCACTGGTGTCAGATGGGGCTCAGGGCCCGCAGGAAATTGGCGCAACAACGGCAAACAACATTTCCATTTGAGCACATAAATTTTCGCAACAAATTCAATTTCCTCTTTGATTTTAGCAAACGAGCAGCAGTCGGAGCAGAGCAGAGCAGAGCAAAGCAGAGCAGCAGCAGCAGCAGCGGCAATGGCAAATAAAATAAATAACTTTCCGGGAGCGCAACAGTTGCCTAACAAAACGGAAGCGGAAATGCAACACACACACACATCACGCACACTCACACACATCACACACACCCACACGCAGATGTGTGCAAGAACAAATAGCAAATAAGTGCAAAGCAACCAATTGATAAAGCAAAAAACACTTCAAACTGCAGTCCCAGCGCATGTAACAAAGGCCGATGAGTGTGTTGAAACCAGCAACAACAACGAGACGGAGGCGGGAACCACTTCATAAATAATTCATTTCCCGCCTGCTACGCCAACTTCAACAGCCAACAGCCTCCTATTTTTTGCTACTTTGTGTTGGTTTTGCTGTTTGTTTTTCTATTTTCATTTTCCGTTCGTTTTTTCTTGTTTTTTTTTTTTTGCTTTTTTTTGTTTTGGTTTTCATTCTTGTGCGGCGTACGTACGTGGCGTATGCGCAACATATGCAGCACTCGGCGAGGCGTCGCTGCCACAGACGCCAAACTAACGTGAAATAGACACGAACAAAGGCTTTTCATGCCTTTGCAAGCATAAAATTGCTTTTTTGCAACAAATATCCTGGCCAGGCGGCAGGCAGTTGGAGTCCTTGCTGAAGTTGACTCGTCTCTCTCTGCCTCTGCCTCTGCCTCGACCTCGGCTCGGCTCAGTCTCTGTCTGGTGGCTCAGTCGGCATGTTTGTCTATGCGCCCAGTCCCCAGTCAATGTCTCTGGCTCTGACGACGACGGCTTCAGCTGTGGGCCAGCCAGTAGCCGTCTCTCTATTTGTTTGCAATTGCATGCGTATTTGATTCAATTTCTGCAATTTATTTGCAATTTGGCGACGGCGCCTTCTTTGCTTTTATCTCTTTGATGATTGAGAGCACACGTTTCATCAGCACTGCCAATATCACTTACCAACAGCAACAGCAACAGCAACGAGCAGCAACTGGCGGCAGTCTATTAAATTTTTAAATGTTGCCCAGTGCTGGCCATGCAACATATTCATGCCACATTGTTGTAGTTGTCAGTTGTTGTCAGCCATCCGAAATGCATAAATTTAACACCTAGTAAGCAATTCACAGAACTAACCCACACACACTCACATAGAGAGAGAGAGACTCAGTCGCACACAATGTGCAACACCCAAACATCCGTTTCCGCCTGCATCCGCTGTGGCGGTGCGTCGGCCATTTGTTTTGAAAGCGGCAACCGCTGCCGGAGCTGCAACACTCTGCGCATATATTAAATGCCGCTAAAGCAACACATAGCTGAATTATAATTAAATGCATTGCCTCCGCCATGGCAGGAAAGTGCAGCTCGCCCCGACCAACCCTCGCCCCTTGAGAGCCACCCAGTGCCCACAGGGGCACAGTCTATAGCTGCATGCCTCAGACGCCACAGATACCAATACCAACGGCGGTCAAGCAAATGAGCAATGGCCCAGCTACAGCAACAACAACAAGTTCTTGCTATGTGCAACTTGAGATATGCGGCGGTCAGATAAGCTGGACTTACCATTGAAATTTATGCAATAGATATTAATTGAAATTAATTTAGAGCAACTTAGCAATACTGGAGAATAAATTTAAAGAATTTATTAAAGTTTCTGAGGTATAAAATATTACATATAAATAATAAATAAATAAATACTGCAATGAAAGTCAAGACTATTTAGCTTCTGTCAAAGTTAAGCTCACATCAAATGAACACAGAGCAAACTCAGCTTAGGCATCAGCTTGAGAAGAGAATCTAACACCTAAACGATTCATGTAATCTGCAGCTAAGACGTTGACCCGAGGCTTATCAAAGAGATACTGATAGGAAAAGGATTCAAGGAGTCTTCAACGCAGACTTCAGCTCACACTAGGGCTTGAGGTCTGTCAGAGTGCAATTGGCGATTCATAAAGACTTCAGCTCTATCACAGATGATTTCATTAGCGCCCACAGCAACTCAATTTATGCTAAGTTTAAGCAAATAAAATCATATAAACTACAGCTAAACTTACATTCTAACAAAACTAGGTCGCTCTTAATGGCACTAGGGTCATGTGGGGCATATGGACAGACGTCCAGGAGGCGCCCCCGAAAAAAAGGGTAAACAAGTGCCGAGTGCAATGGGAGCAACAATAGCAAACACTATGATAATAAAGGCATTCATTATTATTCCAATAGCTGTCTCTGTCTCTGGCTGGGCTGTTGCCTGTGGCGGCTGCTTGTTGCTGTTGTTGTTGTTGCAAGTGTGGCGCCAAAGAAGCGATTAAATGGAAAAGTGTCACAAACAAAACTCACAAACGTTGGCCAAAACCAGCGCCAAGCGCGTAAAATTTATTCATACATGTGTGTGAGTGTGTGACGAGGATATCAAGTTCTATATCCTACAGTTCCTTTGCTTTCTTTTGGTCATTTAAATGCAAACGTAAAAATAATGCAGAAATGCAGCTGAAATTGCAATCGCAATTGCAATTCCGTCTGTCCTCTGGTCGTCAGTCTGAGTGCCACATGTGTGGCTGGCATTGTAATTCATGTTGCAATGCCCACCTCACGCTCCCACTCCCCCTCCCTTACGAATGCCTTTTGCTAACTGGCGCATAAATTGTTGCTACCCAATTACGAGCACTAACAATGGCCTCGCCTCCCTTCTGTCACTCTCCCAACCTGTGCGCTGCGCCTGAATGCGACTCTGGCGGCATTGACCATTGTCTGAGTTGCTTCCATTGTTGCTCTTGCTGCTGTTGTTGTTGTTGCCAATTTTAGGCCAAAATGTTATCATGTCAGTCGCAGTCGTCGGTGGCTGCAGTAGCCATAGCCAGAGTCAGAGCAGAGTCAGGGCCATGGCAACAGCAGCAGCAGCATCTAGTGCCTCCCACGATTTGAGTGCGAATTTGCGTAAATATAATTTATTTACGCACTACGCACGCTGCTCGATTTGAGCTAGGAGTCGGGTCCTTTAACAGAGACAGAGACAGCCCTGATTACATAAGCCTAACACTCACACACACACGCACATACGCAGCTTAGTGCGGAGTCTGGCGTAGGCGTGACATTTAAGGCTTTAAAAATAGCCGACAAAGCCGGAGCGTTTAATTAGAATGCGGCCGGTTTGTGGAGCTGTCTCGAATATGCCGGCCATAATGACAAATCTCCCTGGCCTGGCCTGACCTGCCCACTGGCCACCGGCCACAGAATTTGTCTCTGTTTGATTGCTCGAATGGAGCGAAAGACCACAGGCAATGCAGCTATGCGAGCAGCCGAATAATGAGCCACTGCAGCGCCAAGTTTAATTAAAATATGCGTGACGAACTCAAATCCCAAATTGAATATGCATTTATTATTGCCAGCGAGATGTTAAGACAACAATTTGCCAACTATTTGGGCTTAGCCACACACACACACGCGCACAACTCTCTAAGCCTTATTGGAAGCGCACAAGATCTGGGAGCAGGAATCCAGGAATCGTTGCGGTATAATTGGGAATTCATAATACGCAAAATGGAAGCGCAACTTCAATCGAAATCAAAAATCAAAGCTATGGCAAAACATATCAGCGATTGAAGCGAGCAGTGGCTGGGACTGGGGCTGGCTATGCCCCAGGGGGGAGAGTGGGTGCGGGAGTCACGGACACGCAAGGATGTGCCAATTGGCAATTGCAATTGCAAAAGCATTTCCTTTTCACGTGTATTAACATAATCAAATTGGATTTGTGCACAGGATAATGATGAGCTTCATTATTGGTTGTGTTGCGTTGCGCCATTGCGGATACCCTGCAAAGATGCAGGCCAATAAAGGGGAGTATCGACTGCTAGTAACTCTTCCATCAATATGGGAATCTGTGTGCTGATTAGAGCTGGTATGAGACGAGTCGAGCATGCCTGCACCGCATGCGTGTTTGTTTGTGTAGGATTTTAAGAGGAACTTCAGCTCATGTCCTTTTTCGTCGTCCTCGTCGTCGTCGTCGTCGTCGTCGTCGTCGTCGTCGTCGTCGTCGTCGTCGTCGTCGTCGTCGTCGTCGTTGTTGTCGTGCTTGTCAGCACAGCGCTGTTGCTTATTATAAATTATAATGAATTTGCTGCTGCCAGCCACTTGTTGTCAGCGGCAACCAGTCTGCCCGCCATCAGCCTCGCCCGATGCGTTCCTCCTGCCCCTGCCCACCGCCTTTTCGGCTGCTGCTCATTCCACTGGAAAATTAACGCACATGAAGTCGCTTCACTGGCATTGGCATCGGCGGACTGGCTGCAGACGGAGGCTGGGCCATGGAGCATAGCTGCTTGTGTAGCATAATCGAAGCACTTGGCTTGGCGTATTGTTGTTACCTGTCAGATGGCTTATAAACCTGTCTCGGCATGTGTCGCCATCGCCATCGCCATCGCCCGTTTCGCTGGCTTTTGTTATTCTTCCCTTTGGCCCGAAGGCAGCAAATTTTGCGCTTATTATGTAAATTTTTCGGTGCGCTCCAAAAATGATAGCCGCAAGCTTTAAGCGTCTACAATTAAAATTTAAATCAAATACGAGAGCAGAGCGCTTCGTCTAATTTAATTGAGCCAACAATGAAGCCAAGCAAGCACTCCCAGCCAGCCAACCAGGCAGGCAGGCAGGCAACTTGGCTAACTGTCAGCCCGCGGGCATAATGGCACTTCCACTTGGGAGTCGCGCTTTATTTTTTCTCAATTGCAGCTGCTCAAAGTTGAGAGTCGGAGTTTGAGCTGCGGCTCCCCAACAATTAACTAGCAATTTTCAAATAAGCGTTCTCTCGCTCCATTATAATTGAGCCGCAGCCCAGGGTCTGGGTCTGGGTCTGGGCTCTATGCAGTGAAAAGAGCTGCAAAGAATAACCGAAAGCTGAAAAGATTTTTCAATTGGCATCGTCGTCATCATTGGCAGTGCCAGCTGCATTATTATTATCATTATGATTATCATTACTTTGCCCATTATCATTGCCTTCATCGTTGCTCTGGCTGCCTGCATTTAAGTTTTTTCCTCTCTCTTTTCACTTGCCACTTGCCTTTGTTGGCCAAGAGCCGTAGTCAACCCATTGAAGGCAGAGAGAGGGAGGGAGTGAGGCAGCATGACTGCAATTGTAACAACAGCCAAAGTCAAGTCCAGAGCAAGGTATGCGCCAGCTAAGTCGGCTGTAAAACTTCTGCCCAAAGAGTTTTCCATTTGTTATTTTTACCATTTGTAGAGCTTCGATTGCATTTAAATGATTAGGCGTGTGAGTGTGCGGGCGGCATTAGCATTAGCAACTGTCATTATAATTGGCATTATGTGTCGGCTCAGGCTCTGTCTCTCTCTCTCTCTCTCTCTCTCTGTTCGTGTGATAAAGTTGGTAAGTTGAGCCCTTTCTGAACCCAATAAGCTCTCTTCAAATTGCAGCAGTTGGCAATTTGCTTGAGCCCGGCCATAAGCTGAAATTGGCCAGGCCTAAACACAGTTTAAGGCCAACTCAACGGCTCTTTAAATGCAACCATTTCGGACATCTTAGCAGCCAACAAAAATGCGGCAGATCAGATCAGACCACAAGGAGAGGGTGAGGCGGGCCGCACACACATATGCGCTGCGTTTACGGTTATGCGTCCCAGGGGCGCCAACGAAGCCAGCTGCCCAAAAAGCCGAGCCAAAGCAAACCAAACCTAAGCGCAGCCAAGGCAGGCTGTGTGTATGGGTAACTGCCAACACTTTAAGGCCGATAAAAGTCGAAAAGGGGCAAACGGGAAAAAAATATACAGAGAGAGAGAGAGAGAGAGAGAGAGGCGACTGTGTGCGGCTGTTGAGGCAGACACTTGAGGTAAGATATTAAAAATACATGAGCATGCACAGGACATTGGCACGGGAGTGGGTATGGGAATTGAAGGATCTTGCTCGACAGACAGTCTACTTGAGTTACAAGTGGCTTATTTACCTTACGATAAGTGCAGCCTGGAGTGCCATGACTGCCAACGAGCCACAGCTCAGCACACACACACACACTCAACACCAACCACTGCTGCCTCGCCCTCCCAGCGTAATCATATTAATAATTATTTCTTATAAAAGGCAAGGCCAAAAGGTTACTCTAACGGCTCTCTCGAGCCTAATCAACTTGAATGTGTGTGTGACTGTGTGAGTGTGTGGAATTTGAACCTTTCGTGAACGTTATCACCGAGTAAGTAGTTGCCGCTCCGCTCTCTCCCTCTCCCTCTCTTCCTCTATCTCTCACTCTCTCTCTCTCTCTCGCTGTCGCTCTTGACTGATATTTAAATTAAGGACATGCGTAAGTAATTGCTTATGTTGTCATTACACGCAAGGATTTAACCCTCATGCGCCGCCTGCTGCTCCACTGAGTCCATCATTCAATATCATGTCAATATCAAGCAACTTACGAAGCGAGCTGAATCATGGTCAGATTTCAAGCCTCGTTTTGCCATATGATTAAGTTTCAGTCTGTGGCCGGCCCATAAATCAGGTGAAATTTTCAATAAAGTCATGTGAAGCATGTTGACGAGCCCATGTTTCTTGTTGTAGTTGGTGGTGCTGCTACTGGGGCTGCTACTGGTGCTGGTGGTGCTGTGGCAGCTGCCATTTATGATTTATGTGAACAGCAGAATGATAGCCAGCAAATATGTACAGCAAAAGTCATCAGCTCAGAGGCCTACAAAAGTGTATATTACAGCCAGCTGACAACGTTGCGTATGCGTGATATTAATGAAGAAGTACGAAGCGTGGGTGTAGTTGTGCTGGAATAGAGCATTCAATTTAGGTAACAGAGGTGTTATGAAACAAATTGTTGTAAGTCAGGGCTGTGAGCTGAGTAGAAGATATACATAGAGTTAGACAGCATCAACTTCAAGACAGACTGAAGTCAAGTTTTCTTTGATTAAAGGTATATCTGGTCATAAATCTCGTACAAATAAACCTAAAAGTGTACAATATTCAGCTTTAATCTATCACAAAATATAAATACAAATGAATTTCTATGATGATAGACGAAAAAACATATAATTTCTATTTCTCTGTCTCTTTAGCGACCGAAATAAATTCTCTGCTTCGGCCACATCAATAAGTAAACGCTCAAATCGGGTTTTAAAATCGTCTCGCTTGCAACCAGTGGCAACCGTTGCTTAATTTACGCCAACTCTTTTCACAGAGCTTTATCTGTGTGTGAGCCGCGCCACATGTTGCCCGCCTCAAAGTCAAAGCGAAAGCAAAGCGCTTTCATTCTGTTGAAAATATTTCAAAGAATTAAATAAAATATCTTTCTTCTTCTTCTTTTTATTTTCACGCCTCATAAACCGTTGCTATGAGCAGCTTCTCTGTGTGTGAGTGTTGCTGCTGCTCTGTTTGTATGCATAAGTAGCTTGTGCCACGCCCCTGGCAGCCGCCTCTCGTGCGGCATTACGCATACCCAAATTATTTACTTTACGCATTGCGCATTTTTTCAGTCCTGCACAGAGATTCCTCTGACTCCACTTATTCCAGCTGTTTCATATTCCTTTTTTTTTGTATTTTGTCATTTAACAAATTAATGAGATTTTTATGAAATGTCGAAACATCAAAGAATTCTGTCATATGCTGTGTGCATCAAATTAAGCTGGCTTATTACGATGGGCGCAAAACTACAGCGACCGCGCCACGGGATATTCCATATAGCAATTGCCACATGATATATGTGTATGTATGTATGTGTGATGTATATGAGTGTGTATATGTGCTGTACTCACATGCGCTTATCCTTAAGCAGAGCGGAGTTAGCTTGGCTATGGCATGAGCTTTGCAACCGCAGCGGATAATTGACTGCGTTTGCTCACTCCCAGCATTGCCTCGATTGAATCGTGTTTGAATGCGCGCAGTTTGAAGCGCATAATCGTGGCATGGGAGTTATTGAAAGACTCCTTCCTATTCAAATACTGAAAGAAGTGAACTGAAAGAGACTCCAACTCATATGGAGTTATATGTCTATCATAGATGCTTCACGCATTGTCTTCTTCTGCAGTCAGTGAGGCTGTGCCCTCATTGTCTTCTGCTCATTTCTTCTTCTCAGTCAGCTCTCTTCACCCACATCATGTCCCAGCTCTCTAGTGTATTCAAATTTCGACTCTGTTGTCGTAGTTGCCTTTGGTTTCTTGCTCTTGAATTTTCGTACTGAATGTCGTTGCTGGCGCGGCATTACGTATTATCCTCAATTAGCGCGCTTATTGTTTGCCTCTGTGGCTGAGAGCTGCTTTTCAGCTAAGACTGTGTCTATGTGTGTATATGTGTGTGTGTGTGCGTGTGGCCAATTATGGCTCTCTGCATAGCTCTTCAATTGGCAGGCGGCTTAGGATTAAGCATCTAAAGTTAGGCGCTTACTGCGAGCAATGCAAACTTTACATTTCGACAGTCAGACACTGCCAGCCACTAAATTCAAATCAAAGCTGTTGCTATCTCTCTCCCACTCTCTCTCTCTCTCTCTCTCTCTCTCTCTCTCTCTCTCTCTCTCTCTCTCTCTGTCTGTCTGTCTGCATTGTGTGTTGTTGTTGTTTTTATTTGTTATGCATTTTGCCCGGAAATTGAAGATAATAAGCATATTGTTGTGCGAAAACAATGGCGCTGCTAATGATGTGCATTTGTATGGGCTCAGCGCATGTGTGTGCATGTGTGTGCGTGTGTGTGTGTGTGGGCGTGCATGTGTGTATGAGCACGTAGCGAGCCATGTGGATGCAGCTTATGCCGAGAGACCGCTCTTAAAGCTAAGCCTTGCACTATGCATCGATCACGCCGAGCTGCATCTTCAATTAACTCAACGGATTACACTAAATTGAATTTAATTAAATTATACACCAAACAGAAATTCCAAATCGGCTTTCGATAAAGCCTCTTAATGCAGACAACAAATATAAACTTAAAAGAACAATAATTACGAATATAAATATGAAATTTAGTCAGCAGTAGCTCTGCAACCCCTAAGCAACCCCTAACCAGCCAGGCCACACATAGAGCCGCAGAGTAGGCGCCAACCAGTTGCATTGCCTGACGTCGTAAAAGTTGCAACGCCTCTTTTGGCTGCCTGCCAGGTCAGCAGCATTTCAATGCGAGAGGCGGTGCCCGCAAAAGGCACAAGAAAAAAAAACGGCAACAACAGTATAAAACAAAAGCCCAACTCGTAGCGGGCACTAAGCATGCGCCCGAATAAGTAGGCTATGAATTTTATTGGCGCACCGCTTATGTTTTTGCTACAGCTCGAGCCCTGCTGAGCCCTGCCGAGGCTGCCGGCTGGGGGCGGCTTAGGCAAAGTGCATTACAACAGCTGAGCGAAGCCAAAAACTCCATGAAAACAATGCAAAAGGAAGCGCACGGACAACTAATTGAATTAAAAGTAAATGCAACTTTTATCCTAAGCAATTACGGCCAACAACAACGGCAGCAGGTAAGACAGCAGCCGAAGGATCCTCTGCTCTGCCGTGTTGTGTTGTGTTGTGTTGTGTGGAAGAAACATCAAGCCATAGAAATACATTTTCATTTTCATTTCTATTTCATTACAATTTCATTTAGGTGAAGCTTAAAAGCGCACCAAATGGCTGCCAGCCGTAGCAATTATTTTTGTAGATTTTGTTGCTCCGGCAAACAATGGCCGGAATAAGCCAAAAGCACCTGTAAGACAATGGGCCAGCGCAAGAAGGCAAAAGGCAGCAGCACAACGAGGCGTGCTTCGAGATTGAAAAACAAGTTAATAGCAATGCTCTCTCTCTCTCTTTCGCTCTCTCACTCAACTGCTACCTTTCTCTGTCTGCCTTGCCTACAATTGGGCAACAAAAGGAATTTTCCAATTTACACAAAATGTTTTTTTATTTTGCTTTTGCGTAAACAAAATCAAGATGAAAGCGCACAGCCGGGCAAAGGGAGCATGTGTAGAGCATTTAAGTGAAGTAATTAATTTACCACACACAGACTCGCTCGCACGCAGCTGGCCAGAAGAGAGATGCCTTAGACACACGTTCTTCAGCTGCTGCCCATAAATATAAAAGTCAAACGCGTGGCATATTCAATATTTTATTAATGCTGCCACAGCAGCAGCAGCGCGTGCCAATTGGCCGTCAGTCAGTCTGAGCCAAGTTAACTGGCAACAGAGCCGAGGGAAACACTTGAACCTCAGTTGAGCCACAGTTGAGTAATAGCAGAACCACTGGCAGATCAACAGGCAGATCTATAGGCAGAGCCAGCATTGTGCCACAGTTGAGCAGCCAGCGGCAATTACTGCCACAGTGCGAGCTAAAAGTAAACGCATCTATTTAAGTCTCATGTGGCATTCAATTTTTAATTGTCTCTCTCCCCCACTCTCTGGCCATCAATTTGTGCGCGACTTTGGGTCATAAAATTTCAATTGCTTTTTAATTTGCATAGACTTAAGTTCTGCTGAGGCTTACCTCCAACGAGAACAACAGGCTCGTTTCGCTAATTACAAATTGTTAATGAATAGCCAGCTGGCACTTACCTGTAACGATGATAGACAACCAACGGCAGAGTGTGGGTGGGGTGGGAGAGGGGAGGAGGCTGTGCAAAGTTTTTCTGTTTGCATAAAATGTACATAAATTTGTGAGCAAAGTTTGATAATAATGCAGCCGCGGCTTGTAATAAATAAAATTGTAGGTAATCGAAGAAGTACTAGGGATTAGGCAGGCGGTTAGGAGAATGAAGGGAGCGAGGAAGTCAAGCAATGTAAGGGATACGTAATGTAGACAAACTCGAATGATGTTTCAGCTGCCATTTGAAGTACAGCCATGAAGTACCTCAAGCAGTTTACTAGAATTTTACCTTTAATCCTAGCTAGAAACCTTGAGGAGTTCTAAGAAACAACTTTAGCTACACTTCAGATTTAAACTCTCTTTCCATTTGCCTGTAGAGAAGACTATATTCTCTCCCTCCGTCTCTCTCATAAATCTGATTTCACTTAAGCCAATTTTAATTTATATTTAGCCAACTCTGCTCTCGCATTGCCTACTTCAGCCCTCTCGTCGCCCTCTTGCAAGTTATCAATAATTCACTTTGGCTTAGCTCATTGAATTGGCAACTAATTCGATAGTCGATTAAAAAACTTGAGTAAATTATACGCTGCAATGCACACACACACACACGCACACTCGCACACACGCACACACGCACGCGAAATAAAAAGTTGTAGTTAATTTTGGGTTGTGCGGTACGTGGCGAGGAAGCGGCAGACACTCATAAACCCAATCATATCACCACTTGCCTGCTTAATGTGCCATGCAGTAAATTTTCCGCACAGAACAAAAACCGCAGTGCGAAAAAATGCTGTTACCCGCGCCGGCCCACCCACCTCCTGCTTGACAGCCATAACCCTGTGCGTGTTTTGCATGCATGCATCGACAAGCAACGGCAACGGCAACGGCAACTGGGGTCGGAACGGGCCGGGCGGGGGGCTTGGCTGGTTGTCGTAGGCGGCTGCACAAAGCGTTGCAATTAACGTTGCTGCAGCTCAGCCGAGCAGCAACCGCAGTGGCAACCATCGGCATTGGCTTAATTTCCATGGACTCTCGACTCAACTCAACTCGACTCGACTCGACTCGACTGCTGGCCGAGCTGTTTATCTTGTGCGTTGAATTTTTGGGACGCACAAATTGAAAATACGCAATGCTGAGCAGCGGCGCAGAGCACATTACGTATACGCAATGTGAGATCGGACAGCCAGTGCAATAATCCATAATAACAATGGCAATGGCTATGGGAATGGCCAATGGCCAGTGGCAAATGGTCGGCCATGGCCGGGCTCTGGTGCTGAAAAACAATAAGCAGCATTGATTGCAGTCTATTGGCAGCCTCTGGACTTTGTGCTCTGCTGCTCGTCGATTTTAATGCTCGGCACGCGCAAGTGTACTTGACTTTTGTTTCATAAACAACAACAACAACAGCAACAGCAGGAGGAGGAGCAACAACAATGTTGATCAATTATACGCACTGTTCAGTTCAGAGCTAATTAATTAAGTGACGTCTGTCCGATACGGAGCTGTGGATGAGTCCACTGCCACGCCCATTGCTGCTGCTGCTGCTCTTGCTTTAAAACATTTCGTTTTATACAGAAATAATTGCCGTTTTGGGGGCCAGTGCTAAACCGCTTAGCAAAACTATTTGCAGCAATTATTTTAGCATTAAAACTCAACCACACACACATGCACAACGTAAGCCAAAGTATTTGTAAAACTATGCAACGAGCTGGAAGCTGCAAGTTTATATGCTAAAGATCAAGAGGCATTGCAGAAAATTTACAAATTATTGCCTGAAAAATGTTGAACGCACGCTCTGAAGCAGCTCGTTGTCGAGTGTTCGTTCGACAACTCAACCAGACACAAGTGGCAAATGCGAAAGATTGGCAAAGGGCCGTACAGAGCGAGAGAGAGAGAGAGAGAAGGGAGAAGGAGCTGCTAGTTAGATGATTTCATATTCGTATCATGTTAATATGCTTGAAAATGATTCAACTTTTGTTAAAAATAATATGCAAAATGAGTTGGCAAAATAGTTAAGCAGCTTTCTGCTTGGCTGCTTTGCGGCGAAATCAAGTGCGTGTAGGAGTGTGTAAGTGTGTGTGTGTGTGTTGTTAGTGCATGTGTATGTGAGGGATTTTGTTTGTGGGCGGAACGTGAGTCGAGTGGTGCTCGTGTGCAGCTAATTCGCATATTGTCGGGATAACATTTGCTGCACGTATATATAAACCAGTTGTAAATACACTGGGAGAAAACGGCTATAGAAATGGCAGACATATATAGAAATTAAGTTAAATTATGCTATAGTTACTATTTTGCTGTAGTTTAAAAACATTTCAGCTTCGCTCTTAGATTGAGTCATTCTGCATTCTAGAGTATTCGTTAGTCAGCCATGCTCTATAACTTCTCTTACTTCTGCCGCTCCTAAGACTCGCTTATTTGCACCTGATTTTTAGTTAAATTCCCTTTGCTTGCAGTGTATGCCGTTTTCGATTAGATATCTGCGCTGCGTATGCCCTCTGGTCTTTGGCTCTTGTATTACTTAAGCCCTCAGCCACCCACGCCCAGCTCTACTCCAGTTGGCTCATCACTCATCGCCTGGCCTGGCCCGAGTGCTGAGTGCTGCAGTAGCCGGCTCGAAGCTCGCATCAATTTGCTGGCATGCCGGGCAGCCACAGTATTTCAATTGTTGAACCGCAGAAAAGTAAGTTTGCCGACTGGCAGTGGAAAACTTTGCACAATGCACCTGCACTAGGCAAATATTTGGCCATCAAGTTTAGCAGCTGCAGCGCACGAGCAGCCCGACCAGCCCGACCAGCCCGACCAGCCCGACCAGCCCGACGGCCACGTCCAAGTTCTGGCCGGGCACAATTTAAGACCAAGAACCGCAGGCCTCCATCAGCATGATGAAGGCGGCTGGAGACGGCAGGCAGGAGGCAAAAGGCAGTCAGCCAGGCGGCAGGCAGCATTTGGTTGCAAAGTTAATGCTGCGGCAACTGCACCACAAAACATTTCACTTGGCTTTTGTTATTAAAAAATACCTAAAATAACCAAAGATAAATATTAATAACAGGCCAGAGCCGCAATGTTTGTTGTCGATGTTGTTGCCGTTGTTGTTGCCACCTGAGCTATGGTATTTTTTAATTTGCCCGCCTCGCAAGACCTTGATGAGGACGGGGGCGGGGGCGGCAGCAGCAACTCAAACAATTTGCGGTTTTCATTAACTTATCTTCCAGTTTTTTATTTTCTCTCTCCTTTTTTTTTTTTGCCGTTTGCAACACACGCTCGACGAGTTTATTATATGAAATAACTTGCCGGGCGGCATGCCAGAATGGCTGTCATTAAATGCAGCAGCAGCAGCTGCTGCTGCTCTGCTCCTGCTTCTCCTCCTTCCTCGCTCTCTGTCTCCCTCGCTCTCTTTGAGCATTTGAATAAAACCTGCGACTTATTTGATGCATCTTGTCAAAAGTTACAATTACAAAAAAAGTGCACGAGCGAAGACAGTGGGTTAGGAAAATGTGGTGCAGGCAGGTCGCAAGGTTTTTGGCAGTGCGTTTAATAGTTTCCATTTTGCTGGGCTTCAACGCACTGTGGCTTTGACGCTGGCACTTCCGTTTCCGCTTGAATTATCGCGCAGCAGGCGGGTGGCACCAGAAAATTGCATTAACTGTGCGAATGCTGCCACCCAGCAAGTCTTTGGCGGCTGCCGCAGCCGCCGTCGCTGTTGCTGCTGTCTGCGTTTAATATGCAACTTTTCAGCACACACACACACACATACACACAGCCAGCTAGAGCGCCGTGCCTGCCTGTCTTGCGTCATTTTGAAATATTTGTGGCATCAAATGCAGTCGTCAACTTGATTAAATGTCATGCAAAAAGCAACATAGCCAGCATCAGCATCAGCAGCAGCAGCAGCAGCGTGGCAGACGCCACTGAACGATGGCTGTGGCAAGAGCTAGAAATTGCAAGGCGTTTGTATAGAATGAAAAGGCTTAGAGCAGAGTGGGGCCTCAGCTTGCATTCCGCACTGGCCACAGCTCAAGCAAAAAGAAATAAAAAACAGATTTGCAACAGAGCATTTGCTTTATGAGTTGCAATATTCCTGCGAATTCCGACTTCAAGAAGTCAATTAAATGTAAGAGAAATATATCAAGAATGAAATAATATAATATTACAAAATATTCTAATATCTGCTCGAGTCTAAAACACTAATTTAAGCGAAAGGAAAATATTTATTTCGAGTCGAAGTCTTAGGCTTAGCCAAAGCCAACCACAACAGCAAGAGCAAATCCCAGGTCTCGTAGCATTCAGCATTTGTCAACGTTGGCTGGCTGAGCTGCCTTTAAAACGCAAACATTTGCATAAGAAATGCAAATTTGCATAGTTTACCTCAGACAAATATCAGCAGCTGGCAAAACCCGGAGACACACACACACACACACACACGTATGAAAAGCTGTTCGAAAAATTATTTAAATGAATTTGAATTTGTTGTTGAGTTATGCAAAATAAAAGACGAACAGAGAGATATGTCTGTAGGTAGATGCAGAGAGTAGGAGAGTCTCTTTCAGATGGCTGTAAATTAATTAAATTTATTTAAGCATGCGTTGCACTGAGCAGACAAAGTCCTTCGAGTCCTCTCAACCTGGCACTGTGAAATTATCATCACTTTAATTTCTTTTGACGCAAATGGCAAACAGGCAAACAATTCGCAAAAATACTTGTAAATTAAATCAATTTATTTACAATTCTTTGGCTAGAATCTTCTCTTCTATTTTTATGTGTGCTTCACTCATTTGGCCCGCACAGAAATATGCAGCAATTTATTCAGGGCAGAGCCAAGTCCCTGCCCAGGCCAGCGCCCCGCCCGCAGTTGATTGAAAAGGCGTATTACTTATGTATGTATATACCGAGTGTTCGTACGCTGCGTATATAGGGCGAGTGGCAAATCTAAAATCAAATCAAATCAATTTTCTCAAATGTTACTTGGCAGCCACTGCCAGCCACTGCCAGCCGCAGCCAGTCAGCCATCCAGCCAGCGAATCCCTTACTTTGACGCACTCTCACTCTGGCTGCTGCCAACTCTGATTGATCGAATTTAAATTTTTGTGGCACATTTCAGCCGTGCTACTCAATAAATGTAAATCGCTGACGTCCTCTAGCTTTAATTACGCCATTCTTCGCCCTGTCAAAGGCTGATCTAAATACAAAATACAAAAAAAAAAAAAAAAGAAAAGACACGGATTCTATTAGCTATATGCGAAACACAATAAAAGTCTTCTCTATTTTGGAGAGCTGAAAGCCAACTAAATGGGTATTTGCACACGCCGCACTTCAGTTGGCCGAACAAAAATTCTTGCAAATGTTCTTCAACCAACTACGGCACTCGACGATTGAACAAGGCAACTTAAAAACTTTGTAGAACCAGTCAACATGCGTGCCACTCTAAACCACACACACACACACACACACACACAATCGCACACACAGCTACAGACACAAAGGGCAACAAGCCGCAAAAATGTTTGAAATTTTACAAATTGCTATTTTATTGAGAGGCGAGCGGCCAAATATGAAGCAAAACTTGTGACTCTATTTGAATCTCTCTGTTGAGTTGTGTATGCACAGTGTATATCTGTATGTATGTCTGTGTGTGTCTGTATGTGTGTGTGTGGGCACACCCAACCAGACATAATTAGCTAAGGAATTTTCTCATCAAATGTGCAAAACGCTGGTTGGGACTTCACAGCACCGAAATAGAAGCGAGGCAATAAAAATACAAGCCAAGCGCGTAGACAACCCAAAAGCGCAAAAGAAAAAAAATACGAAAAAAATTAAAGGAATAGAAAGAGAAAGAGAGAGAGAGAGAGGGAGAGCAGAACTTTTTTTATATTTTCAATAAAGTTGTTAACTTTATTAAAATTTTGTGCTCAGCTAAAAAGTTGGCAAGAGCCAGTCGAGCATAGAATTACTATGAAATACTTTTGCCAAAGCAACCGGCGATGCCCATAAATTGACAATTTAAGTTCGCCGAGCGACTCAAGTAACTATAAAAAAATAAAATCGGGTGCGGAATGCAAAGAAATGGCATGAGAAATGTATATAAAACATGTTGGCAACAAAACGCGCATCAATGAAGCATAAATGCATTATGCCAAAGGCAAGTCTAACTAATAAATGTTTGAGCCATAACAACGGAACAGAGAAGGCGAGAGAGGGGGAGAGAGGAGGAGAGAGAGGTAGACGGACAGCCAACAGCTGCCCCAACAGTGTTGGCAGCAGCTCGCTCAAGCTTTCAGCTATGAAAGGAGTTTAGATCTAGGCAGACTTAAGCTATATTATTTGATTTCTTTTTCATATTTAAATAAATAATATATGCAAAATATATATAAATATTAAATATTTAAAATATATTTAATGTAATATATATATAAACAAATTTAAATAAAAATCAAATTAAATTAAAATTAAAATTTATTTTTATTTTTTTTTTAATCCATTTTTATTCACATTTTATTTCTTTTTATTTTTTATTAAATTTTCATTTTACTTATTTGTTAATAAGTCTCATTTTATTTGCAGTTACTACTGTCTTGGCTCCTCACATTTTGGCAGCACTGACTGCAACAATGCTTGAGCCAAGGAGCACGTAACTTGGCTCTCATGACTGCAGCCGTTGAGCTATGGACCATCATCGTTACACGCTAAATTACACGCCAAATTGCGCACGGTTTGCCTTATTGATTTGAAAAATCCGACAAAAATAGAAGAGAGTAGCATTCGTGAGTCAAAGCAATTCCTAAACGTTGCCGTTGCTGCCACTTGTGCAATAAACAAATCAAATATTTCTTTCATATTTTACGCACAACTGCATCAGCTGGCAGAGAACCATAAAAAGAGAATGCTGCCTGCATGCGTCGAGGGCCGTAGTTCAAGCTTGAGATTTACGGGTCGATTCAGCTCGCCCAGGTATTTAACGAAATGCATAGTTAAAGCCAAGCCAATGCCCGCCAATTTGTATTGGCATTTTGCATTTGCATCCGCCACCGCCACCGCCCCCCGGTCGCTCGTGTACTTAATTCGAGTCAGAAACTCTCATAAATTCATCAGGCAATCGCCAATCGGCTGACGGCAACCAAATAACCCGAGAAAGTCGAATGCGAGCGGGGGTGCGAGTGTATCATGCGGGAGGCGGGGCGACGTAGCTTTACGGCTCAATGACTCACAGATTTATTGGCCTGTGGATTTGGTTTTTGAAAGTCCTTGTTGCACATCAAAGACAAACACGCTCGAGCCACATACAAATCCCAGTCATGTTTCATGCAAGGGATTTGGTTAGAGTATCAGCAGTCGAAAAGCTGTTTAAAGCATTCAATTTGCATTTTTGAACAGATTAGTTGAAGAAATCAGATACGCATACTCCTACTACCCTAAACTATTTCAATTAACTGAAATGCACCGTGCACCGATTATATTTATTAATAGAAAAGAAGGGGAAAAGCGAGCACATTTTTATGGCTTTGCTGTTAGAAATTGGTATTTATGATATGAACATAATTGGACGGCGGCAAGCCATCTATGCCACATAATTAAAAACTCAACTTTATCAGTTGATAGAGGCAGCAACAAAAGCAACGAGAGTGCAAAACATGCTGAACACTGAGGCAAACAACTAAAAAACAAGGTAAATAAAGGTAAAAAATTATGAAGCACTTCATATTCTCGTTCGCAGAACAAGAGAACAAACTCAAACCAAAGTTCGGGGTGCGGGCAATCAACACAAAACGACCTCGTCAACAACTCAGCTCAAGAGCAAAAATATCAAAAGTACAAAAAAAGAAGCAACAGAGAGGGAAAGAATTTTGAAATCGACGAATATTAAATACGCTGGAAATATATTCAAATAAAAGTTAGATCAGATAAAAATGAGGAGATAGGAAAGTTTATTAAAAGAGAAGAAATATATTATAAACCCTCACAGAGAAATATATAATATAATACTTTACTTCTCACTCTTTCAGGCCAGAGACAAGATGTAGTTTTATCCTCACTTTCTCTCCAGCAACATAGTCTCTGACAAATCTTGTAATACTCTCAGTTAGAGCATCCAGCTCATGCGGCAGCCAGCCAGCCAACCAACCAACCGACGGAGGTAGCAGCCAGCATCATCACCCTTGGCAACTTTGTTGCTGGCAGCATAGTTTGGAAAAAGTTCGACTGGGCAGAGTAAAAGGGGAGGATTGACTGATTCTACTTAGCTCCTGCTCCAGCTCCTGCTTCAGCTGCTGCTGGCGTGGGCGTGGGCAGATTGGCAAATTTGTTGAGCCGCGGGTTTGGGCTTGGTGCGATTGCTTAGCAACGCAACAGTTTGCCATGGCTATACTACGTTATAATTTGTTATTGAGTTTTGCACAGAGCAGCTGCAAAAATGCATGGAGGTAGCTAAGAAGACCGAGAAAAACATGCAAAAAAAGCCAGATATAAAAAGCAGAGAAACAAACAAAAATATACAAAACAAAAATGATTTATTTCAGCAGTGAATGACTGCGAGATACTCTAGGTGATGTCAGCGACTGAGATGTCAATTTGATGTGGTCTGAGATTGTGTGCGAAGGAGATTCTTTGAAGGAAATAAAGATGACGATAAAAGTATAGATATATCTCAGATAAATATATAATAATATGATTGATGTAAGCTTAACTACAAACTCTCCTTTTAGGCAGAGAGCGAGAGAGAACTCAGTTCAATCCGCTCAATCTGTAAACTATGTACAGCTACACAAAATAGATTCTTCACTTAACACATAATTATCCCTGCGACAAGTCAGTTTGTCTCTCAATATACCCTTCGATTTAGACATGAAACGGTAATGACAACCGTGGAGCCGAAAGCGGGTTTGGGGCTGTCATAAGTGTGCTTGTTGTAGTGCCATTATTCTTGTTGTTGGTTGAGTTCGGGGCTGACAAACACAACAACAACAGCAAATAAAAAGGAAAAAACGAAGATGTCTATATGATTGGCAACAGCAGCTTTTTAGTGCTCTGCGTCCCTTTTTCTTTTTTCCTTCCTCTTTTTTTATTTGTGCCGTATTTGTGTGGCCCCATCAACTTTTTTGTCGATTTCTTTTTATTTTTAATATTTATTTCATGTTTTCCAACTGCCTTTATGCCCCGGCACACAACAAAAAGTGTATATATATAAAATAAACTTCATCATATTCTATTTTGCCATTGCTTTCTGAGCTCGCTTTCCCCCTCTTTTTTTCTCGTTGTATGCTTTATGAAATTGATGCTCGAAAATCGCACTCAATTAGTAAGGATTTTATATTTATTTATTTATTGTTGCTGCCAAAGCAGAAGAAAAACGACGAATAAGACGACGGCTCAGGGAGCGAGTACAGTGGCACGTGTGTCAAGGACTGTGCGTAGGAGTATGCGTTCGTGTGTGTGTGTGTGTGTGTGTGTGTGTGTGTGTGTGTAGCGTAAGTGGGTCTCGAGCTAAGCTAGCAAAAGCATTCCGGCTCAAAGGGTGTCAACTTGTATACGCTTAATTTAATTTATTGCTTATTTGATTTGTAAGCAGAGCATTTTATGAAATTTCGACAAAACTACTTGGCTGCATCGCAGTGCTTGTCGCATTTGCCATTCTTGATTTTTACAATTGAATCTTGAGCAACAATGTTGAGAACTTCTCTGCTGATTAAGTGGAACATTTATAGCTCAAAGAAGCGGAGAAAACACAAACAACAAAGGCAAGCGTATTAGCAATTTATTCATTGTTTTTCGCAGAGGAAGACCTTGAAAACTTCTGGACTGGAGGCGGAGGAATATTATAAAGAGACATCTAGCGTTAGTTAATGCAAGCTGCTGTTAAGCTTATGAGTAGAAAAGCTCTAAAATATGAAAGCTGAACAACAAGGACGTTTACTCCGAAAAGCTTTCGACTTATGTATCCACAAGATACATTTTTGTGCGGACTGCCCAAAAAGCTTCTTCGTAAGCTTCAACCCAACTTTTAGCCATCACAAACTATCCCCGCTTAAAGCTCATATGCCGTACAGCAAAATCAACTGTTTTGCAAGTTTCCCACTTCGTAAGCTTGCAAAAGCTCTAAGCTGCAGAGTCCATGACTCAACCCTTACACTCCAGTATAACAGTTTGAAGCCATCCCCAGACACAGACAGGCACTGTTAGCTAACAGCAGTGCTGTTGCTTAACAGCGATTAGCGAACTCAACGTGTCGCTCGTCGCCGACTGCCGCCTGCCTCCCGCCAAGCCGCTTGATTGTGCGTAAATGTCACTGCTGCAGCCTCGCCCTCAACCACTCTGTCAACACTCGTTAGTGTGTCTGGGTGTACGCTTAAACGCAGGACATTTACTTTATGTGTTCTTAAATGACAGCAGAGCAGAGTATCGCAGCTCGAGTGAGGCAGCCCCGAGCTAGAAGCTGCCTGCAGCAGCAGCAGCAGCAGCCGAAAACGCTTCGCATAACGATTACATTAGAAGCGAGTAAAATTTCATAAAAATGCGCTACGTGCGTTGCCTTTTTGAATATGTAATGATGCCATGAAACGAGTGCAATTTGAGCACGCACACACACTCAAACACACACACACACACACCGACACTCACACACCTAAATACTCACACAAATCGACCACAAGCGCTAAAATTCCATTTGTGGTTAGAGCGGACAACTTTATTACTCGCCAATAGTATGCAAAGCATAGAGAGAGAGAAAGAGAGAGAGAGAGAGATAGGAATAGAGAAAGGGATAGAAAAAAGTGTGTGTGGAGATAAAACATTTTACTATCAATTTTCTGGCTGGCATTAATTTGCGCAAATTTTTGGCACTACGAACCAATTGTGGCCGCTTGGACTCACGCGCGCCTATGGTTTCTACAGGCTGGTCAACCTGTCAAAACTCTGTGCTGGCTGTTCAAGCATCAACTAGTGAGCAGCTGCACAGTGGAGCAACTGCAGATGGAGGCTGTTATATAAAGAGTTTATTAACTAATGACAAAGGAATGAAGACAAAATATGAGCATCCATATGAGTCCTTTATGATATGATATAATATACTAAGAGTAGTATCCGTATGACTAGTGTCTGTCTTTCTCTCTATATCCCTCTTCCTCCCCTCTACATATTGCTTGTTGTTAGCTGACTACATTGCTAGCTACATTGATTGCTATAAATTCTCAGCTACTTTCACAATTTGTTAATTTGATCCATGGTGCAGCGTCTGTTTTTCAATTCAGCTACATGGACTTGACCAGGTCTGGCGGTTGCAGGCGACTGCGGTTTTCATTACATTTTCGATTTTGTACATTTTGCAGTCGACTCTTTGCACCAACGCAACAACACCCCTTGCTGACCCACCCTACACGGACTCTTTCAGCTGGGTGCGACTTAAGCGGCTTTGCTTTTTGTGCTCCGGACGGCGGCAATTTAGCTAAAACGGTGTACGCCTACCTGGGCCACAGAACGCACTAGGCAAATTACTATTTATGTGAGTGCCGGACCGGCCCCACACCCACTTACCCCTTACCCCTGCTCAACACACACGCATACACCCCCGCTGGCCAGTCAAACGCTTTGTGTGTGTGTTGGTGCGGTTGAAATGAGCAAATTGTATGCGATTGTGGCAAGAGGCAGCGACAACAACAACGAAACAGAAAGAAAATAGAAGAAGAGGAGTGCAACAACCACCGCAGCTGCCGTCTGTGAATGCACGAATTTGGGTCACATGGTCGACATTTTTTGGTTTGAAATGTTCTTTTTTTCTCTTCTTTTTTCCAACTCAAACTTACTTAAAATAAATTAGTTTTACTAAACCACAAAGGGGCAGGCGGGTGGCTGGCAGAGCGAGCGGGGAAGAATACGATAAAAATACAACTAAACCAATGTACAAAATAAATGCGAAGAAATCAGTGCCAATGCCCAAAGGATGCCCGCAAAACAAGCAAGCCGAACATAGGCAGCAGAACCTTAAATGGACATAGGTCTGTCCTTGGGCCCGTTGCCGGAGACTGGGCGACTGGGCCTCGGCTTGGGCCTGGACTTGGGCGCTGCTGCCAATTTTATGGCCAGACACGCAATTTTCACCCCTCAGCGGTGTCTGTGTGTGTGGGCGGCGGCGGCGGCAGTGGCGGCTCAGAGTGAGTGTGTGAATGAGGCAAAAGACAAAAGACAAGAGAAAAATTGCGAACTATTTGGCATTGAGTCACATGGGGGTCTGGCATCGGGCTGGGCAATTCGATTAGAGCCGTAAGCGTTAAGCAGTTAAAGCTGCCAGCCACCGAGCCAGCCAGCCAGCCAGCCAGCAGCTGCCACTTGCCAGTTGGCAGTTGCCACACAGTTTGAGGCATGACGTCAGTCAATGAATCGCCGGACGACGACACTGCAAAGCGCCAAATGAAGTGCAAAAATGACTGGCAAAAATGCGACCATTCCGCTGCTGAAATTCATGTGGCAGACAAATTGCATGCAGCAAACGCTCCAAAGCGGCCCGAAGCGGCCTGCGATATTTATAACCAGCGGGCCGACCCAAAGAGAGAGAGAGAGAGAAAGAGAGAGAGAGAGCGACTTGACAGGCAATTTGGCAAGGCAAAACTCTCAAAGCGTAACTAACATTTATATTTGTCGCCAGGAGTGCCGTCTAAACAAACAAATGTCACACATAACACGACAGCGACAACAACATCGACGACGACTGCCAGACGACTTTGAGGTTACGCCTCTCGCTCACTCTCTCTCTCGCTCTCTGTATGGGTGTGTGTGAGTGTGTGTGGAATGCTCCTTTGGCTCGCATGCAAATCAGCGAGGCGACACGAGGCCTGCGACTGAAATGAATGGCGCTACAAACGCGCTAACCAAATGCTCAATTTGATGTCCAACTGTTGTCTCTCTCTCTCTCTCTCTCTCTCTCTGTGTGTATGTGTGTATGGCAATTTTCCTCTATTTGCAAGTAAGTGCAGCAGCTAAAGGCCCAACACAAGGGCAGGTTGAGCCAATTTATGGCCATTAATAATTAAATAATGCATAAATACTGAGACACAGTTTAACAGCAAGTTGTTAAGTTTGCAATGAACTGAGGCTCAACTACTCCTGGGCAGTCATATAAAGGAAAATACTTCACTATTGCCTGGGCACATGTCTCAAGTTAGCTATTGTGCAATTTGATGAGTTTTTGATTGCCTTTTTCAAGCTGAACCCTTGCCTAAGTCTATGAATAATAAATATAAAATGAAAAGGCCTCTTCTACTGCCGTTTCCTGTAAAAGAATATATATACAATATAAAATATATAGAGATTTCTTTTACATATAAAAATAAATATAAGATATTTAGAGATATATTTTACGTATAAAAAATTTATATAATTTTATATATATTAATATTCAAATTAATAGTTATAAAATGAAAAGACTTTTATAAATAAAATACGTTCAGCTTTTATATATTTTTTTCTTGTAAAAGCAAGTTTTGTCTATTTTATATATTTTTTTATTTATATATATCTAAGCCCAATTTATTTATTATATATATTTGTGTGAATGCACTTTGAAACTTGCCCCAAACATAAACGCTTAAAGTTCGCTTGCCCATTTCCCCACATGTATATATTTCATATGATTTAATATCCTTTTTTGTAAACTGAACAAAGCTTAACCACCTCATCGTTGCAAGTGCTTTTGGTTAGGGCCATTCGATTCCCAGACGCATTTAGTTGTATGCCCGTTATTGGATTTTTCTGTCTGACAATCGCCGCATAACTAAATAAAAGCCCGTCGTTCACTTCACCAAAAATAGCAGCTACAACTAACCGCTGTAACTCAACTGCAGCAGCAGCGGCGGCAACGACAACAAATACAATTGAATTTGATATACGAGCGTGCCGCGCCCGATATGCCCAAAACAAAGCTGGGCAGCCCCGTTGTGAGCGATCTCTCGTTTTGCTGTTCTTTTTTGGAGGCAATCTATTGCCAAAGCAAATTAAAATTCAAATACGCTGGCATAAGAAAAACAAATATATAAACCCAAAACGCAGCCCAGCCAGTGAGAAATTAAATGAAATAAATTTACAGATGCGATTTTTAATCAAAAACACAAAAAAGGCAACACGAATTTGGCTAACTCCCCGTTGGCAGCTCAAACAGAAGATTACTCATACGCACTGTGAACGGGCACACCCACAGCGTGCAACGGCTGCAACTGCTGCTGCTGCTGCTGCTGTTGCTGCCGCTGCCGCTGCAATGCAAAACTGTCCGGCATGTTTGATGTAAAAATCCCTCAACTGAAATAGATTTACGTCACTGGCAGCCGGGCCAACTACGTTTGTTAGCCATTTTTCGGTGCTGGCTTCTAGATCTGCTCTATCCCTTCCCTCTCTCTCTCTCTCTCTCTCTCTCTCTCTCTCTCGCTATGGCTTTCGGCTTTGGCAATTTATTTGCAAATATTTTTCAGCATCAAAAATATGTGTGTTGCCCCCCTCACACACCACCCACCCACTCGCCCTGCCACGCCCACATGCTGTGCTGCAATTGTGCAGCAGTTGTTAGTTTTTATTTCTTTGCTAGTTTTATTTTGTTGGCTGAGCTTAAACTCGGATTTTTGCCTGCTGCCAAATTATATTACGCATACGCCATGTTGCTGGAATTTTCATCAAATTTAAAATCAGTCTCACAGCAACAACAACAGCAACAACAACAACACGAACAATGCGTACAATTGCATCTGTGCTGTCTGTGTTCTGGCTTTTGGGTCCGCTGTTGTCCAGCTTTGGTCTGCTCTGGTCTCTGCTGTCCTGCCACTCAATTGCGGCACCATTGACTAATCTCGCTTTTGATTTTCCAAAGCCATTAGCACACACACAGAGAGAGAGAAAGAGAGTCGGGCACACGGACGAACGGCTTTGGACAGTGGAAAATATGACAATAGCAGCGACACCTGCACAGGAAGGACTCTCGGTACAGCTGGACACTAATTCACACAGAGACACGCAGTTGGTGCAAAGCAAATCCAGTTCCAGCTCCCAATGGTGCCCGGCCTGATGAGTTGTCACATGTCGTCGCACTCATCTCCCCCAATTGCACATCGTGTCCAGCCGTTGCGCTCTGTGCCTAAGTGCCTGGCTACTAAGCTGTCCATCTCTCTTCCACTCTCTCTCTCTATCTCTCTCTCTCTCTCTCTCTCTCTCTCTCTCTCTCTCTCTCTCTCTCTCTGTTGCCTGCCTAAAAACTATTGAGTCGAAATTATGCAAAGTTTGGCTGCAAATATTTTTTAATTAAAAGCATTTGCACAAGCATCGCTCCGACTGGAGAGCCAACTGGCCGCATAGCTTGTTAAATGTCAAAAGCACGCCTCACTGATTTCGCCAAAGAGCTGGGGACGACAGAGAGTGGACTATGCAAAAAGAGTTGGCATCTACAAAATTCATCTGGCAAAAATTCGATTGTGTTATTTTTTTGCCCTCTCCGCTCGCTGAGCATAGTTTCGTTCGTTTCGAGCAGCAAGCATGAAGAGTAGTAAAAACATGTCGCAGTAGCATTCGCATTCGCATTCATTCATTTTCATTTACTGGCATGTTGAGCATACGCCACGTTGTGTGCCAATGACAAGGCTCTGCAACTGTCAGCCTAGCTGCGAAGCGAAGCGAAGGAGATGGCCCAGAACAGGCATAGGCATATTTAATTTACTTTCTGGCCAAAATCCAATGAAAATTTGACAAGCTACAATGGGATTTGGCACTTTATCTAGGTTCATTTATTTTTTTTAAATAAAAATTAAACCACAATGAGAACTTTACTAATTTTCTATACGAGTCTGATTAAGTTCTTTAATATATTTAATTTTTTTAAAAATAATATTTTAAGTTAAAGTGAAATTTAGTTATTTTCTGTAACTCTAATAAATTCTCTATATATTTCTTACATTTTTAAAATAATATTTTAAATTTAAATATAATTTATTAATTTTCTTTAATGCCCCAATCAATTCTCTCAGCATATTTGCAGTCTCAAAGGCTGCTCCCTTTTTCCCTTGTTTTTTCAATAAATATTTAATTAAATTATCACACATTGCTGGACATTATTTATGTACATATCCCTTGGCATATTCCTGCTAATTGTGCGCTCTTTATAATATTTCTTCCCATTGTGCAAATCAACAGCTCTGTGAATAATAAATTATGCACTTCCCAAGCAGCAAAAAAAAAAGACAGAGGAGAAGAAGAGGAGAAATCATAAAACCATAGGCGTGGCCGGGCAAACAAAACACACTGATGACAAAAGCCAAAAATATTGCCCAGCTAAGCAAATGTTTAAAGAACAGTAACGAGTGGGACACATAAAAACCAACAAAAGTCTGCCCTCAAGCGACAGGAGACAAGAGCACAACGAAGCAGGACACAGAGTAAAGTGTGGACTATGGACTATGGACTGTTCAGTGTTCACTGCTGACTGTTCTCTGTTGACTGTTGACTGGGCCATGTGCTGCCTCAAGGCACACTCGGTAGAGGCCCAACAACTTGTCCATTTATGGCGCTTCATTTTAAACAACAAACACTCGGCAAACACTTGCCATGGCACTGGCACGCATCACTTGGCTTGATTTTTAATTGTGCTGCTGCGCATTTCAATTGAAATATGAAAAAGGCGGGAGACTGCACAGACCCCAGCGGGACGAGCCAAAGGAAGAACCAGAGGCAGAGATGGAGGCAGCCCAGAGCAGAGCAAAGCAATTCCAACCATGGCTGGGGCTGTGTTCAACAGCTTGTCTGACTGTATGCCAGACAGTCGTCAGTCGTCAGTCGTCCGACTCGGCGTAGGCCTTTTGAAGCATAAAGATAACTTAAGTTGTCCCCACAGGAGCTGCACGGGCGGCAGCCAGAGCAAAGTTCAGTTGCAAACCGACAACTCGAACGACGGCGGCTGCAAACAAATGACACTGAAGTTCACCTTTTTATGCCAAGAGGGTGGAGAGTGGGAGAGAGTGAGAGAGAGAGAGAGAGAGAGAGAGAGAGAGAGAGAGAGGGAGGGAGGAGCTGTCCTGGGATCTGGCGCTTACATAATAAAGTAACTCAAGTGCGCTAAGCAGTGAAAGCTTTTGTAACGGGTTGTCACTGGGCCGACTGAGACGACGAGGCGGTCGCTCGCTGCTCTTTTTTGCCTCTGCCTTCAGCCTGTGCCGCATTAAAGAAATTGTAAATATGCCGACAGAGCCGGTCACGTAAACTGAGCTGTGTGTGCGAGTCGGTTTGCTTAGCAGACAATTAAAAATTCCATTTGTGGTATTTAAAGCATTGCACATGAGCGAATTACAAAGACCAAAGTCCTTGGGCAATGCAAATGCAAAGGACACGGGCCTTGGTGGGCTAATGAAAGGGCCAGCAGGAGCAGCAAAATAGACTTGGACTTTGACAGAAAATAGGCAATGGAAAAGCTGACAATTTGTCCCATTCGAGTCAGTCGGGCAGGCTTCTCACTGGCAAGCACATATACTTACTGTAAATTGTGTGTGAAACATGTCAATTTGTTCAACATTTTACTGAGTAGCCTGTTCCAGACTAGAATCGGTTCAATTAAATTCCGTAACACAAACGACAACCAAATAATTTTTCTAATTTCGGACAGCATGCTGAAAATTCCGCAGAGAAACAAGCTGACCTCGTTGACGCCGCGCACGATCAAGATTGAACGGCCGCCGGCGAGAAGGAAGCTAAACTTCATCAAGCCACTCTACGTAATGCCAAAGAAGCCGACCAGATCAGAGGAAATAGCCAACATGACGGCCGAGCTAAACGAGCGCCTGGTCACGCTGCAGAACCGGGTCGCTGAATGGAAGGCACTGAGGGAAACTAAAAACGATTAATAGGAATCGTTAAATATAATTTTCTTTTTTAATCAGCATGCATAATAAATTAAACGCGTTTATCGCAATTCAAATGAGAATTCTCTTTAATTTGAGAAAGATAGAGAAAGAGAGATATACATAAATGACCAGTCAACTCCCATCCGTATCGTATCTCTGGCTCTGCTCCGCTCTGAAATCAGCTTAAAATTCTTCAAAGCTCTCAAACCATTTGTTCAGTTGATTAAATTTCCAGCCAAACATTTCGCCGGCTCATTGGCCATGCATGCTGCAGCGCGCCTAATTGCATGTTTTAGGCCAAAAGCGCATAATTGATTTAAATGGCAGGCGCAGACGGGCGCGCGTCGGGTTGAAAGGCTGCTATCAGAACAATTCCCAGTGCTGAAATCCATTCGCCGATCGGCCGAAAAAGATAATGAATGGCATAATGGCAGCGAGGCCCGCGACTGTTTATTAGCAATGCCAATCGGGCGACCACATGGCGTATGTGTAATATGCCAAGCATAAACAAATAGAGCCCCGGCACAGTCCATAATTATGTACGCCCCATTTGGGACGAGGGGGCGTGGCGCATTGATTGAACGCCAAATCACTTAACCCAATTCAAAGCCATTGGCAACAACTTGGCAGCAGCAACAGCAACCTTTTTTTTTTTAGCTTCTTTTTCTACTTTTTCTGTCTTTTTTTTGCGAAGCGATTCTATTGCCGCAATCGAAGCTGACAAATGGTCGATTGGCAGCTTAATGGCAGCCACGCTTTCCGCTTTGGCAACAGCAGCGAAGCT
Organism: Drosophila paranaensis; assembly: GCA_035047545.1. Lineage (NCBI taxonomy): Eukaryota > Metazoa > Arthropoda > Insecta > Diptera > Drosophilidae > Drosophila > Drosophila paranaensis. The sequence continues at coordinate 14,894,702 of JAWNPL010000145.1, forward strand.
GGCTAAGAAACATGCTAAATAGCAGAATGCCTTGCCTCAGTAAGCCTTGCTGCTGCAGCAGCAGCTGCGTTCTCACTGCTCTCTATATAAATTTTAATTTCCTTTGGCTCTTTGGCTGGCTGCTGGCCAAAGCCGAAGCCAAAGCCAAAGCTGAAGCTGAAGCTGAAGCTGGGCCAAGCCCCAAGTAAGCAAAGCAACTCGAGCCCAAACTCAAACTTCAACTTGAATTGCAATGTGGCAGCCCCAAAGTGATAGCTGCAGCTTCTCAATTTGGGGCTTGGGCAACAATTGTTGCTGATTTAACACAAAATACAGCCAATCTGCTGTTTGCAGCCAGCCGAGCCGGCCAAAAGGGGCTGACGCTTTGGATATTTGTCAATGTCCATGGCAAACAGTTTTGGCACAGCTTTGCCTTGCCCTCTCTCTCTCTCCCTCTTTGTGTGCTTTATAGGTTTATTAGTAGAGTCTGTTTGGCAGCGCCTCTAGCAATGATTCGGTTCATAATTTATACCAAAACATAATTTTGCTTATACTAAATACTTGTCTGCCTAAGTGCCTGCACAGCAGTCTGTCTGTGGCAAATATAATTTAGATCCACTCGAATTAGATATTATAATGGCAGAAGGGAAATCACTAAGAGAGAGACGCATAAGTTGCGCTTGCTTAAGTCTTTGAATATCGCTAATAATTTGCCATAAGCTTGTGTTTTCTGCTAATTCACTGACGTATACTTAATATATGCTCTGCCTTCCTGGGTTGGGGCTGGAATAGAAAGTTTTTTCTTCAACTTTTTAAGCTCATATGTTTATCGGCTTTATTTTATGTGCCATGTTCGCCTTTGGCTGGCTGCTATGCTGGCTCGACTTGACTCAGCTTGGCTTGTAGCTGACCGCACATAAAACAAACTTTGCGGTTACTTAATGAAGCTGAAAAATTGCCTTGGTTTTCTATTTTATTTGCACTCACTCGCCTCACGCGCCCGCTGCACGCCGCTTGCACCTCGACACACGCTCTGTACGGTATCACTTGCTATTGCTATTGCATTTTTTCTTGCTGCTCTTCGTAATTTTCTTGCCGCTCCTCTTTTTTCTCTTTCTGCTTTTTAACAGCCACAGACACATTTTAAACGCTCTGCGGTGGCTGGGGGTGGCCCTCATCTAGCGCCAGCTCTGCCATTTGCCTTCTACTATTTATGCTGAGTGACTGTCTGCTGAGCGGGGCGGCTGCCATTAAAGAGGCTGTCAGGAGCCTTAACTCACCTACTCTCCACTCTTCAGTCTCCAGTCTCCACTGTACACACAACTTGAGCTGGAGCCTGGCACCACTAGAGGCAACTTTTGAGCCACTTTTACAGCCGCTCGCGCAGTCATAACCACAGTCTGTGGCAGGCATTCTCAGGCACTCGACTTTCGAGTTTATCATACCAATTTTTATTTGCATTTTTTGCAACATTTCATTTTTAACTGCTCAACTTTGCGCCGTCATATTTCTTGGGGTCCAAGTTTCGAGCGGTCTCTTACGGCTTATTAAGTGGCCAACTTGCTGCTGCTGCTGACGACACCCGTGCGTGCTCTCTCAACTTTCGGTCATATGCAAAGCGAAAATTTAATTAAACGCGCTCGAGCAAAGTCTTGGATTGCTCCAGCTAGCGGCGACTGCCCCAGCGCCATAAATAATTGGCGCTGATTTGTAAACGTCAGCGAGGACAGTCGACGCCTCGAACTGGACTGTAACTGAAATCCAAACTGTCCGCCACGTTTGCCACTTCATTCATCTATCTTAAGTGCACACAGACACACATGTTTATATATATATACAAATGTAGCTGGCAATGGCCGGTCCTGCTGGCGCCATGCAAAGTGCATGTGTGTGAGTGTGCGTTGTATGCTTTGCTAATTGGCCAAGCAAGCAGGCAAAGGCATGACGCTGCTCCACCTCTGCTCGTGATTGATTTGTATGGCTTAAGCTGAACGCGCGAGCAACACACGATAAACGGTGTAAAATTAATTAGTCACTGCCACATGCGGCCGAGATATATATAGAGAGAGAGAGAGAGTCGAGTCTAGTATTCACTTTGCTTGCAAGGACTTGTGTGTGTCGCCTGTCTGACTGCCCCCCCCCCCTCTCCCTCGCTCTCTCTCTCTCTCTCTTTCTGTGTGTCATCTGCGCTTTGTTTATAAATAAATAAATGAGCGGGCTTACGTAGCCAGCCCCAAATTGGCCGTGGCCAATCAATTGCAGTCAGCGCAAATGGCCTGGCCATTTGTAAGGCCTTTAAGGCGCCTCTTAAAGTCCTTAGAGTGTGTCGCGGCTGTTAACGATTGTCAATTGATTTGGTTTAGGGCCAGAGCTTCGAAACTTTTATCCGGTCCAGATAAACAAAAAGTTTGCTAAAAATTATTGACAACACAACAAGTTGCGAGCTGGCGAGTTGCAAGTGTTTGTTGCAGCCACAACGACACGATAAACATTTTATTCCACATATTGCCACTTGCCACTTGCTGGGTTTGTGGCCAGCGGTTCGATACGGCTGTGACAAGTCGCCAACGGTCGATCGTTTCATTTGCTGACTGCACACTGAAAATAAACTAAACTTTATTGTTGTTTATTGTGCAGGAAAGACAAAGTTTTATCTTCATCTGGCGAAAATAAACTAAAATTGCATTCAAGCACTTTAAGTATCCCAAATATTCTCCCGAATTGCCTCTGCTGCTGCCTCCCACACACTCACTTCGAAGCTCGCTTCATTTAATAACTGTGGAACGCCTCGAACGGCGCGCCACGAGCCTCTTTCCGCCAATTTGTGACATTCATTGTGTGGCGGACGACGCCTGGGCGGTCTCTCCGGTCTCCTGCATGCAATAAATCAATCAATATCCTGCCTAAATATATGGCCGACCAGCCGCCCCTCGCCCCTCGCCCCTCGCCCCTCGCCCGTCGCCTGCCACACTGTCTGCGAAGCCGACGTCGACTTTAAGCCCGAAAATGCCTGACGTCTGCGTGTGTAAAGCCCGCCGCCCGCCGCCCGCCTTTCCGTTTCTTAGCCGTTTCTTCTGCCTTTTTTCTGGCTCTGCTTTTTGGCATTTCTATTTTCTTTTTTCTTTTTTTGTTTGGGACATTGATAAACATGTGTCCCCATGAACTTTGCAGTTGTCTTTTGTTTACCGCAATGTTTGCGGCTTGAGCTTTTTATTTGTGGCCAGCGGTTAGCCTCTGCCCCCAGCCTTCCCAGCTGCTCAGACAGGATATTATTGTGTGAGTCTGTGGCCCTGCGTCGCTCAGTGCGTTTTAAATCAAATGTCAATTGTAATGAACCCAGTCCGAGCTCGAGCAGCAGCAAAAAATGCAATCTTCTCTAAACAGAACAGAAACTTCACAGAGATAGAAAAAGTTTTGGACTTGCGCATGCAAAGCCAGAGAGCCATTAATTATGCTCTGCTCCACACACACACACACACACAGAGATGATGTATTGGCTCTAACAAAGAAATGAAAAACTTTGAGCTTGAATTTAAATTTATATGTGAATATCCTATCCAAGCTGAGCTCGATGTGTGAAAGGAATGGAAATTGAAACATTTCAACTTACCCACGAGAGGAACGTGGAGAGACTTACCTGCAAGAGAGAAAGGAAATTGCATTAGTATATGAAAATGGAATAAATGCTAAAAACTTCAGCCGTAAACTAAAACTGCAAAACAATTCGGGCACAACAATTGTTATGGCACAAACTAACTTTGGCAATTATGCAGAGTTTATTGAATTCTGGCCGCAGGCAGAGCCTTAAAGCTTCGCCTCAACCAGCTGCTGCTGCTGCTGCTGCTGCTGCTGCTGCACCTGGGCTCGATTTGTACCTAATTCCCACATCATCAACAATTGACAACATATGAGCCGCATTCTTGGCATACAAACGAAGTAACAAAAGGCGGCACACAAATGCCAAATATGCATAACGGCCTAAACCAAAACTATGCCTGCCACCGACCCACCGACCCACCCCACCCCATCGCCATCACCTTACTATCTGGCATCGAGCATCGGCATCGAGCAGCATGAAAACAAAAACCTGCAAAAGCGATAACAAAACAATATAAGGGGAGGAAGAAAAAAAGGAAAATACGAAGAATTTCTGGCACAAGGCCAAGTCGCTGCCGACGCAGACGGAGGCAGGCATAAAATATTCGGGGCTCGAGCCAAGGCTGGGCAAAGGGGCGAGCAATAAAAACAAAAACCTCAAGAATTACTAAGTATTTTGTATTGTTTTCAATTGTTTGTTGGCAGCCAAGCATAAATATGATATTGATGAGGATGTAGATATAGCTGCAGCAGGCAGCCAGCATCGAGACGCTAGCCAAGCATGTAGACACACACAGATGTATATCCCACTCAATATGTATTATATTCCTCATCTTAACGTATTCATGAATTTAAGACTGCCTTTAAGAAAAACCTCAATCAATTTCGCATGCAAGCAGCGAATGCAGCCAAGCAAAACGTGTAGCAACACTTCTAATAGCCCGCAAGGAGCAGGGATTGGGCATGGCAGCCAACTGCAAAATGGGGCAGATGCAATGATTCGTCGTCGTCGAGGTTTGATTTATTGCCCAACCACACTCACACACACACACACACACACACACACACACTCACACACTCACATACACACTAAGTCGTACATGTAGCCCGCGACTCTGTGGCTTTGGGTTAGCTCCACTTGACACTCGCCGCTTTGTGGCGCTCCAATCAGCGTAAGTTGATTGAACTCTGCATAATTTAGAGCAAGCAGCTACCCTTATGTGCAGGACACGCAGACAAGCAGCTTTAGTGCAGCTGGCAGCCTTCGGCTGTTGACTGCCGTCATTAACAAAATTGTGCAAACTTGCTCGGGCTGCAGCAAAAGAGAATCTCAACTAAGATGTTAGACAAATAAGCATTGAACTCGGCGAGCAGTCCCTGGGTTATATGATCGGACTGGTCTGAACACCAGACAAAATCTCTGTGAATATATATTTTAGCATAATAAGGTGAAGTTCCCGAGTCATTGCCTAGTCTAGACTAAACACTTATACTTGCTTAAACAACTTCTTCAACTAGTTACTCTCTGCTCGCTCGCCGTTTAGCATGCGCTTGACAAGTTTTCGACTAACAATTTTGGGAGCTCAGCTCGCTTGGCTATTAAAAACTTGCAAATACCAACGACGACGACGCGGACAAGTTTTGCGCTGGCCTCGATGCGACGCAATGCCGTCGCAATCGATCATTGGGGGTTAATAAAACGCTGGCGAAAGGCTTTTAGGACGACGCGGCAAAAACCAACTTGCAGCAGCTAGTCAAAGCCGACTTACCGCAGGTGAATGCGTGTGAAAAAAAAGAGCGAAAACAAAACCTAAAACTTCAAATCGTTTCAGTTTTTACTGCCATAAAGGAGCCCTGGTATTTATGGCGCTGCAACAAAAATAATGTTGCATACTGCGCGGGGCGCGCGTGATTTATGCGAGTGCGAACAGGGTTCAAAGTTTTAAATGCCAGCCAACGCATATGGACTATGCGCCTAGCTCTAGTTGTTGTTGTTGCTGTTGCTGTTGCCATTGCTGGGCTCTACAAAGTTGGCAGCAATTGACCACGCCCAGGCCGCCCCCACATGACTCAACTGTACGGGGGAGCTAAGCAAACTTAAATAAAAACTTGATTAAATATGCACGCACGCACGCGCCCTCAGTTTTGTCAAATGCAATTTCTAAATACAAATACAAATACACACGCAAACACACACACCCACCCACACGCACGCCAGTGAAATGGCGTTGCCCAGTTTATAATTAAAATCCATTCACGCGCATGCTACAAATTTTTGCCAGAGTGTGAATATTTCTGCAATAATTAAAGCCGAAGACTTGCACAAAAATCGATTTCTAAAATATATAAAGATTTCTAAAAAATAAAATAAAATAAAATAAAAATAAATTATTAAAAATTAAACAGAAAAGGGGGGAAGCAAAACTAATATTTGTTTAAGACTGAGAAATAAAATATTACAAATTTCGAGCGTAATAAAAATTTATTTCTGAAATAATGAAAAATATTATAAAAAATACAAATTAATGAATTAATACTAATTAAATAAATAAATAAAAATTGTTAACTAAAAAAATATATATTTAAAATACATATATTTTTATAAGTTAAACAGTGGAAGATAAAAGAAAATTATTTTAATTTTAAATTGGCAAAAAAAATTAAAATTCGAAATTTATAATTTATATATATGAACAGAAATGAGGAGAAAACTGAAATAAAATCTTATTATTTATAATATAAAAATAATAAATATAAAAATTCTCAGCATCTCTTAATTGAATGCTTAGTCATCCTTAATAACATCTCTTAAAAATCTGGCTTTTATTTTACTTAATCTAATTTGTGTGCAAAAATTGAATATAAATATTTGTATTATGCATAAGTAGAAATTTTCGTCTGTTCGGAAATTTGTCAATGCTGCTTTAACTGGCTCAAGTCAGAGCCAAACATTGTCTAATGTATGCATGTGTGTGTAGGCGTGTGGGTGTTGTGTAGGTGTGTGGGTGTTGAGTTTTCCTTTCAATTGTTCACTTGAAATGCAAGTGCAAGTGCTAAGGCAGCTACAGCAGCGCAAATCCTGTTCACGCATCCTTGCAGCTGCTGCTGCTGCTGCTGTGCAGGACTTGTAAATTGCATTTGCAGCCAATTTACACAAAATTAAATTGAATTTACGCTACGCTTGCACAAAATATCAATGAATGTCATGTAACAACGCTGCGAGCGACACACTGCAAAGGAAAAAAGAAAAGCGAGCAGAGCAGAGAGACAGCGGAGAGAGAGAGGGGGGGGAGGGCTCTGACAAGCGAGTCCTGCACGCCCACAAAAAGTCAAACTGCATTTTATCAAAATTCAAATGGTATTTTCTCTTGGCCGTCGTCTGCTTGTTTAGCATGCGTGATAAGCAGCTAGCAAAAAGCAGTTGCTGCAACAGGAGCAGCTGCGTCTGTGGCAGGACAGCGTATACATGAAGGACCGCACTCACACACAAATACACACACACACACACACACACACACACAAACACATGTTGTGTAGTTTGTTGCATAGCTAAACAAGTGAGCTGTGTGGGCGTGGGTGTGGGCCAGTTCTGTGGCATGAAACAGCCGCGTGTGTTGCTGTTGCACGCACCAGGCGTCGCCTTGACTGACGAACTTGCAACTGGCGCTACGGACAAACTTGCGCTGCAAATCACACGACTTTCCTCCCATACATATGCACGTGCAGCAAATGAATCAAAACTTCGAGCAAGCAACTTACAACCAACCCGCACCCAAACCCACGCCCAAACCCAAGCCAGCCCCGCCAACTCGACAAGTGTTGAAATGTGGGCGTGGCCCTAGCTGCTGGCCATGTTGTTAAATAGTTAAAGGCAGGACCTTTAGCTGCTGCATTGTGCAATTTGCAAATTTACATTTAAAAGCGCATACGAAGAGACAGTTGCCTAACTAGCCTAATTGTCTTTAAGATGTGGCGAAAATAAGTTGTGCCTGAGTAGGTGGGGCGGCAGAGAGGCTCAGAAATATATATGAAGGGAGAGATATGAAGATGTGGCTGAACTATAAGTTGCCTTAAAGATATACTTGGGTATGTGTAGAGATATGAATAATAAAGAGAGATAAAGATGTGTATTCTAGGCAGATATGAAGATGTGGGTTAGCTTTAAAATGTCTTAGCTTAAGTTCAGCTATGCCAAAATGAATGTCTGTAAGTTGCCCAGATAAACTACCCTATTCTATAACCTATACACATGTCCGTTCACCACATAAAGCCGTCAAGGTTAATCCCCTCATTTAATCATGACTCCAATCTATATAAGCACACGCCGTTCACGCCGTCGTTATCCTTTTCATGCTATTTATTTTCATATTGGCATTAAGTGCTTGGACAGTGCTCAATTGTTATTTTGAATTGGGTAGATCGTGCGTTTAATTATTTTTGTCCCAATATGATTTAAAAATTTTTATTGTCATAATTGTTAATTTTTGTCATATAAAGAGCAATTAATTTCAGCCCCAACTACTATTACGTGTTGTTGTTGTTGTTGTTTTTATTAACGTTGTCTGCGGTTTTAATCTGGAATCGCTTTAAATATGCAATTAATTGCAATTGTCGCTGCCAGCGAAGCAGCGCAGCAGTTGTCGTAGGCGACATTTGTTTACCTTGCTGCAACGACGGCTGCAGCCCCAGCACGAGCAGCCGCATCAGCATCATATTTTTTGCATATGAATATAATTAAATTGTTTAATTTTACAACAACAATAATGAGTGCAACAAAGAATGTCAAGCCACACACGCACACACGAATGCAATGCAATGCAGACAGGCGTTAAGCAAAATATTTTTGCATTGTCATTAAAAAACAACAGACGCACGCACTGAGAGACTGCAAGGGAGAGAGAGAGGGAGAGAGACGAGCAGACTGTAAAAAAGCTATGAAAAATATTGTCTGCTTACAGTTCGGCACGAGTGAACACGCAGCTCTGTGCTATGGAATGCGCTAAGTGTCTAAAGGAGAAGAGATTATGACTTGGGGAGAGATGAAATATCAAAGTTAAGGTTGAAGAAGATGGAGCGGAAAAGATAAATAGATTCAGAAATAGAGCGATTCTTTATCTTTATAATGATATAGATATAGAGACACAGAGAGTGATAGATAAATAGATCGATAGATCGGCAGTGGGAGAGAGAATTATAGAGATATATCATTTGACTCTAGCATAAGGCTGTGGCTTTGTCTCGCTAGCATTTACTACCCTATTAAAACCATAGTCTCAGACGCCTATCTATCGATTAGCATATGCTCTCCAACAAGCTATGCCTACAACAATAATTAAGCTATTTTCGGTGCCTCATTAGCCTCAAATAATTTTGTAATTGTCGACGCCAGTCTGCCACTAAATAAGTAATTTTTGTGTGACCTTTGGCCGAACAAGCTTAGCCGAAGGCAGTCGCTACACATTTGGACATTAGGACTCGGACTTGTTGCCCCGGTGGCCAGCGTCACGTAAACCAATTGAAGCATAATTAAGCTTATTACCGAAAGCAGTTAATGTGCGCTTTCCAAAAATCTGGACTTGATTTGCGGCTGGGCAAGGGCCAAAGTTCAGCATTAAGGTCACAGAAAAGTTGGCACGTGCAGACCGAGAGAGTCGGAGGTAGAGCTGAAGCAGGTTAGAGTAGATATGCAATCCCTGGCCAGGCCTGCTGGCGACACTCTCGTTTTGGTATGCGCACGGAATTCCCAATTAATTTTAATTTCAAGTCAACACCTTGCCGACGATTGCAGAAGTCCAGCAATGGCAGCGAGTGTAATTATCCTTGCATTCCGTTTTGTGGTCTGCTGCATCTCTCTCACTCACACCTCTCTCTCTCTCTCTCTCTCTCTCTCTCTCTCTCTTACATCTCTTTCTCAGTTAAGCGAAAGTATGCACTGGACGTAGTGAAAGAGTGACTGGCTTAAAGCTTTAAGCGTGCTGCACTGCACGGCTGGACATGGGGCATTTACCTGTGCACACACGTGTGCAGCGACTACAAATCACGTGAACGTGGCAGGCCTGGACAGCGTCTTGTTTGGCATTTACGTGATGCACATTTAAACGCGCCCGTCCAACTTGCAACATGAATTATGCTTCCAGCTGAGAACTTTGCCTAAATTGGCAAGGCAAACTGCAAGGCAACGGCTACGTGCATTTCGCATTCCGCGAGCCTAAAAGTATGCAAAGCCAATGGCACACACACACACACACGGCAGGCGGCAGACGGCAGAAGCAAAAGGCAACGCTCGCCTGCCTTCGCCGAGTGGGTGCCGAAGAGCACGTGCTGAAAAAATTGATTGATGATTGAAGGCAATACAAAAAGCAACGTGTGCCGCACGCCATACCACAAGCCAGCGCCATATAAACCACTCACACTCCCACTCTCACACTGTCTCCCTCTCAATGGCTGCACTGAACAAACACAGGGAGTAACTGGTATGAATTGGGCAAATCTTGAAGGTAACTGAGAGAGAGAGAGAGAGTGTGTGTGTTCCTGTGCAGAGACAAATGCTTAAAGAGAGACTCGAAGATCGAGATTCTAGCTTGAAACTGCGAAAATAAATTGATTTACTCAGAAGTCTATATAATATCTAAAGCTAAATTATGTCTAGTCAAAGTCAAGTCAATGAACTGAACCTAAAACCTGAAGACTTAGAGAGAAGATATCATAAATTAAGTACGTAAAGCTGCTAGTTCGAATCTTTCACATAAACTCCATACAAACTCAAGAAATCTTAACATCCAACTCTCATTTAGTTACTTTAAAATCATGAACGACTGTCTGCAATTCCACTTTCGCTCAGTGTATCTTTATTTGCGCCCATCTCTGTCTCGCTCTCTCCGGGCCACCTGCCCACGTCAAACGTTGGGCAAACGGAAAATGGCAATTCAAAAACTCGGCAAAAGGCACAATTTCGCATATGTGCCGAACATTATGCCTATGCCACTGCCTCTGCCACCGTCGCCGTGTTTGCCCTACTCCCTACTCCTCCGCCAATTTCCGGGCACAAATATTCATGTGCAAAATGCCGTCCTCATCGAGGCGGCTTCTCTCTCTCGCTCTCTCTCGACTGCGACCGAATTTGCATAAATTTGGCATTTGAAAAGCTATTCAGCCTGATGGAAATGATGACGACGCCGAGGACGACGACGACGATGATGAAGAGCTAAACTCAACTTAACTGAGCTGAGCTGGGTCGAACTAAACGGAGCAACTTCTCTCCCCCCTCCAAATGCAACCCGTGTGTGCTTGTCTGCGCCTTTGGCGCTTGGGGCGTTTGTATAAAGCCATTAAATGTTTTCACCATAAAAATGCCAACTGCCCCACCGAGTGGGCGACCATCAGCGAAATATATGCGTTAAACATAAAAGTGAATTATAATCGACAGTCGAGCGAAGATGAGCCCAAGACCACAGCTGCAGCTGTGCAAGGAAACAGAGCGACTAATGAGCTAGATGAATAGGCTGAGTAAGAGATAAATATAATTGAAATACGCCGCTTTTTTGGAGCGTAATTAATAAGAATAATGGGGAACGTTTATGAGAAATTTGATGAATTAGCTCAAGAATTTTATTACACAATTTTTATTGGAGGAAAGAGTCTTGCTAGCCAAGAACTAGGCTATACTTTCTTCTTTCTTTACAGGCAAGAAGAACCTAGAATCTGGCTAAATACTATATAGGCCAACAACATTTATTAGCCATGAGGCAAACTACATTTGTTTTATCCAAGCTCATAGACAACTCTCAAAACTCATTTGTACAGCTCTATTTTAGGTTTAAAACTTAAAATCCCACTCCACTTTTCAGCCCTTTAATACCCTGCCAAGCTGCTCTTTTCTTTTCCACTGCCTTCCCACACAGATAGCCAAAAGTAAGCTGTATTATTATTATTTAAATTAGATGTTCGGTTCGAACAACACCCACACAATGCTCCCAAAACACGCCAACTTCACCAACACACTTAAATCTATATGCACACACGATCTTATATAGACCAAATACTATATAATGGCCACCTACCAATTTGTTTTGACTAATTTGCGTAGCGCACGGCAATGGCAATTGTTGCTGTTGCTGTTTTGGTTGCGTTTGCTGCGCACTTGTTGTTGTTGTTGTTGTTGTTGTTGATGTTGTTGCTGTAGTTGATGTTATTATTGTTGTTGATGTTGTTGCTGCTGAGCTGTTAACCGGCACATTACTACTTATTGTTGTGGCTTTTTTTGCTGTTGCTGTTGCTGTTTGAGTTGCTGCTGCTTCGGTCGAGGCAATCAATTGCTGTTAGCAAATTGCACGCGTTTTACAAATTTCGCGCAAATTGCTGCGAGAAGTCGCCGAAGCGCTGACGAGGCCAAGGTCTGACGATAGCTGCAGCTCATGACGTTGCTGTTGCTGCTGCAGCTGCTGCTGTTGTTGCTGTTGCTGATGTGGGTGATGTTGCTGTAGGTGCTGCAGGCGTGCATAGGGCCGACAGTAGAGCTGACGCTGATGTTGCTGCTGCTGATGCCGCCAGCGCATGCGTCGCACGCTCAGGGCGCCACAAGGATACGCGACCTGCAATTAGATTGATAAACACTTTTGGAGAGACAGAAGAGAGAGAAAGAGAGAGACAGGCAGAGAGAGATAGAGAGAGAGGAGCACAACAACAACAGCGAGCGGAACTGCCACAAAGTTTTTCTTTTGTTTTGTACAACATCAAATAGTAGGAAAAGAGTAGGGCAATAGTAAACGAAACATAAATCAACAAAAATCGAACAACAACAACACATCAAACAACATAAATCAGTATATAGAAGTATATATATTTGTTGGAATACATAATCTGTAGAAGTTACAGCTTAGATTAGTTTAAATTAGTTTAGTTTAGTTTAGTTTAGTAGTAGTAGTAGAACAACATCAACAACAACAACATCAAGTATAGAACAACATCAATATATGAAGTCAATAACAACATCGAGTTATATATTTTATAGGTAAGTTATATTGTGTGTATGTCTGTGTGCTCAATCAATCAATCTTACTTGCTGCAAGACTGATCAAGAAGTCATATACATATGCATATATATATTCACACATTTGTCTCAGGCCTCACTTATGCACTAATAGAAATGCCTGAGTTTGACTTGCACTCAAGACAAAAAAAAAAGGAAAGAGCAACAGAGTGACGTACACGAAATCACAGTTAATACTCACCTCAACTCACGACAGTTTATAGAAATATGATTTATAGTTGGATTAATTATATATACACAATATTGAGATCAAAAAGTGGGTGTCAAATGCCTAGCATGCAGTGAGGAGGAGGAGGAAGAGTCAAGCACAGTGAAGCAGGCAAAATAAATATTTAAAAAATAAAAATTTATCATAAATAATGTAGATAACGATTTCAATATATTCTACATAAATGAATATAAATTTTAATCCTAAGCACATTTCTTAGCCCTAGGCACTAAATTACAGCGATTATGGCATAAATATTGTTAGGCTTATTTATGGCACACTTATTCCTCGTATAAAATACGCTCTCGAGATCCACAAGATAAAAAGCCAGCTGCTATTTATTATATTTTCAAGTAAATTACTCAAATGCCAATGTCGCGTAATTTATGCGCCATAAAGAAGCGACGCGAAATGAAGGAACAAAATGGATAAAAATGAAGAAGGAAAAAAGCATCAAACATTTTCAATTACTCAAAATGCGTGGCACAATAATTGCACGTAGCCGTGCAGAGGTAGATGCGAGGTGTGCTCCAGAAGTATGATTGAGAATGTGAATATCTGAGTTGATGCTTATTTAAATTAATTTCCATCTTTGATGCTGTCTTTACTCTCTCAATCTCATTGAAGCATGAAAGGACCTCCTAAGTTTCAAGAAGTAATATTCCTCAGATCCTTATTTGATGCTGTCCTATAAAATGACCCCTCAGTTTCTAAAAACAAGCTAAAGTCGTAGAAGTATTTCCTTTTTCTCCAAGAGTTCGTTCTTGTTTCTCTGCTCCATTCTTAAGCACAGCATTCGTAATACTTTTCAAGTGGACCTCGCATCAGATGTATTCACATACATCACTTTGAGTGCATTTCGCTTCATATTTCATATGTATGTATTTAAATTTATACAAATGCGCGCAAAGTGCCACCACAAAAGTGACAACAAACAGCTGCTCGTTCAAAGGCAAACTCGCATTTCCGCTCGCTGCGCACCAAAAACTGCGTTGAAAAAATTCACAAAAAAAATAAATAAATAAATAAGTTGCAAAAAAAAGGACATCACAATTTTTAAGCGGAAACTGAACGCAAATAATTCAAATTAAAATCGCGTTTGACCAGCGCCAAATTGAACTAACGAAAAACACACACAATAAATAACAATAATAAATAAAATGTAAAATAAATATTTTTGCAGCTTGTGAAAGCCTCTGCATATTGCATGGACCCTCTGCATATTGAAGGGCATAATTACAAAGCGCAAAGCCTCGATTCTTTGTCCGCGATAAGCATGGGCGAGTATTGATTCATGCTCGTTCGGGAACTTAAAAGAGTTGATTGGGTTTGACTCGATTTTAATAATATTAATATAATATTTTATAAACTCTAGAGTAGCTAAACTGAGGCGTGCTGAATTTCGTATTAATTTTTATTGCACATTCCTTCTTCAGCCTGTTTCCCTCTCTATCTTGAACGAGTATTCTGCCATCAAGTCTGCCCAACGGCAAAGCTCATAATATTTTTTATCAAATATAATAAATGATTAAGCAAATGCATATATTTTATATACATTTCATAGTTGCAATTGCAAGAGATATGACAATTTTTCTATAAATTATTTGGCTGGCATATCTGCTTTATGCACGGTTAAACATTCATAGAGCGGGGCTAAAAAAGCTTTGCATTCAATATTAACTGAGAACTTATTTAAGATTTGGCCTTTAAGCTGCTGGCAGCAACAGTTGCCACAGAGATAAAGTTGTTGCCGCTTGCGCTGGTGACAATTGCGTGATAAATATGCCACAAGCACCTTGGCAGGCAGATTTTTTTGAGGCGCACAGCCGTAGCAACGATTTCGACATTTTTATTACAGTGTCGGGAAGCGAAACTCTCACTCTCTCTCCCACTCTCACTCGAGCTGTCTGTGCTCAATAAAAGCAGAGTAGAAATGTCGCGCGCGTTCTGGCATTTTTCGGTAATGCAAAAGCGAGACTCGGGACATCCAGGACACTCAGGACATTCGTGTGGCAGCCTAATAAAATATATTTTTACACATGCGCTTGCATAAAATATGCTCTTTGTAGTCGAGCTGCGACCACATTTCATGGATTTGCCACACAAACTTGAAAAAACGAAGAGAGAAAGAGAAAGCTAGTGAGAGAGGGAAATGGAAAGGCAGAGCGCGACAGAGCAAAGGCAGACAATTTTTATGGCCCGTTGCGGTTTCGAATGTTACAGGCAGCGCAGCGAAATTGAAGCTGGAGGCAGCAGCTACTCACATTAATCAAGCAGCGCCGCTTGCCTCATTACCAGTTCCTGTATATATATTTTTTTTCGAGTGTGTGTTAATCTTTGCGCTTTGGCATAATTTTTTGTGCATTCAGCGCTCGACTCTTTGACTTTTTATCTGCACGCTTTATGCTTAATTGCTCCTTTGCTACTGTTTTTTCTACTGCCGGCTGGCATTTTCATTTGAGTGCGCGCTCAAGAGCAGGCACTTCTCAAATCGAACATAAGGTGGTTGCCCAGGCTCTTTGCATACTGCACATGTGTGTGTGTGTGTGTGTGTATGTGTGTGTGTAAAAAAAACTCACTTAGTCGTAATACCCTAAGAGAGAGAGAGACAGAGAGAGAGATTCATTGTATGGGCATAGCTCGAATATTTGGTGTCTTTTCGTTGGTCTGGCCTCGGCGAAGAGAGGGAGCAATGCGAGGGCAGCAAAAAGCCGCAAAGAGCAATTCGTTGGTCATAAATTTGCAAAGCGGATTTAATTGCAAGCGAACAGCAGCCAGCATGAGCAGCAGCCGGAGTAACTGCTATGTAAAGTGCAATCCCTTGTCCTTTGTCTGGGCGACACGGCCAGGCTCTACTCGTAGCGGCAGCGGCATATATAAAACTCATTAGAGCATTAAGAGCCTAAGAAGAGTGTGCTGTAAACAAGCTTATGCTTGGAGATTGACAAGGCTTTACTCTCGCAACTCTTCAGCTAATTATGTGGCCCACTCCGGCTGACGAGCAGCTCAGAGATCTATCAACGCTCAGCCATTGGAGTTGTCTAATGAGTTGGCTGCATCGCGTGCTGCTGCTGGTGCTACTGCTCATGTGCTACCCACAGAAATCTCGGCCATCTTAATTAATTAACTGATTTGCAAAAATAATAATTAAACTGTCAGTCGCAACCAGCGTCAGGAGCTACACCCCGCAGCTGTCACTGCGCAGCTGGTTGGCATTTTATTCCCCTGCTTCTTTTTTTTTTTTTTGCACACTTCCGTTCTAAATGTTAAATTCCTCACGGTCAGAATGAGAAGACACGCCAAAAAGGGCTTTGGCCAGGCGCCAGCGACGCCTGCCTGCCTGCCGGCGTCCTGGCTTCGGTTACAGGCCCCCAACACTTAATTAAAATGGCATCCGGCCGCGCCAACAACAACAACAACAGCAACAGCAACAACTACATCAGCAGAAACGGACAACAAAACAGAAGAGACAAAAAAAAAACATCAAGCGAAGCTGGAAATAAAAAGTCCGTGGCATCCACATTCTCCTCTTTTGCTCTATATATATCTATCTCTCTCTATCGTCTAGCGGGCCGGCCGTGTGAGTAAGCGAATTCATTTCCCGCTTTTGGCCGTTGATTGATATGCCAATGAAGCGGACCGAGTGCAGACACAGCTGAAAGCCTCCAAGCCACCGAGCCAGCAGGCCGCCAAGTACGAGGAAAAAATCTAGTTCGTTAGCTCTTATGCAAAGCGGACAATAGCAAACATTGCGGCAGACTCTACGGCGCAAAATCAACAAATGCAGATCGGCCAGATAAATTGCCAAATTGATGCAGCCAAACTCCTACCAATCTACCAATTGACTGGCCGCCAGCGGCCCAGCGCCTGAGCTGCTCCTGCTGAAGCAATACCAAATTGTTGGTAAATCTTCAGGCAGAGGAGTTGCTTCGAATACCCTGTAGTGGAGGTTGTAAACTGATGCACTATGGAGGATATCTTAAAGTAGAGGGTAGAAACTGGGAGAGTGAATCAGAGTGTTGAGGCTGCTAAAGAAAATGCTTTTTGGGTAGAGCAAGGATTATTTAATATATAAAAGAGATATGGAGAACTGGTATTGAGTCTGAGAAACAACGGGTTAAGCCTGCTTTTACATCTGGCTGGAACTGACAAGTTCTCCTTGATCGGAGGATTAGGCCATACTTAAAGATTTCATTTTGGGTTTGCCCATTAGCTGGAGTAAAAGCTAACTTCGTCAACCCTACCCTACACTCTAGCTACGATCAAGCCTAAAAACTCATCAAAAAATTCTTAATCAATTTATCAATTTTTTGCTGTACAAAATCTTGTTTCACATATAATTTTCCTGTTCATTATCGAGCTTAATGACTATTTAAACATGATTGGCCAACATCTCAGTCAATTAGTAGAGCATTTTTTGGTCGTTAGCCTGCATCAATTACAGGCTCTAACTCCTTCTGCCTGTGCGGCTTGATTAATTGCAGACTGCGGTTAAATTTTTTTCTGCTGATTTCGGCAGTATTTTCTACAGATTTGTCCGCCACTCTGGGCACCTCCTACCCGCCTTCTTTTTTTTTTTGTCACAGTGTGTTTACATGGCCACGTAAGCAAAAATATTTTACAGTTGGGCAGCTAACCTCTGGCAGCAACCACGCCACCGCCCACTCCAACACAAAAGATACATTTGTGGCTCGAGTGCGCGTCGTGTCGTGTCTTTATTGCAGAGAATTAGCAAAGCCCGTGGCCATTAATCAATGGCTGCAGCTGCCTGTGGGGCAGCTCTTAAAGTATGCGCTTTATTATTTACTGCATATATGCACTCAGCTTCACTCTCTCTCTCTCTCTCTCACTCTCTCTCTCTCTCTACTGCCTCCTCTTCCTTTTTATTCGATTCGGTGGCTTTGCTGTGCCGCTTGCTGTTTTCCGCTAGCATTTCTTCGCAGACACTTCCTGGGCCGCCGTCGGCTGGCTGCCTGGCTGCCTGGCTGCCTCCAGTGCACTGCTGGCATGTGTGCAAAGTTACTGCCCACATCCTGTGCACTCAGCTCGAGTTGGAGCGCTGCTGCAGATGTTTTTCATTTTCGAAAAAATTTCCGTTATGATTTCCTTGCATTGCATTTAGCCACTGCACAAGTTTTCCGCCCACACACACAGAGAGAGAAAGAGAGAGAGACAGAGAGAGAGAGAAAGAGAACTGTTTGACTTTTTAAATAGAAATTTGAATACGACAAAGCAGCGTATAAGATTCAGATAAAGCCAGCCTGCCAGAGCCCGCCTGCCAGTTGCCAGAGTTGTCAGAGTCCGAGGATTTCCCTATTATTTGCTGCTCCTCTTCTTCGCCCCACTTCTCTCCTCCCTTTTTTATATATCTTTGGCGTCTTGACTTTTCATTTTTATGCTAAACTGTTTCCTTTTGCGGACAAGCGCATTTCATTTGCACAAACTTTGCCCGAGCATGTTGAAGCGGAAGCGGAAGTTATATACTCCACTGATAAGTGCAAGTCTGCAGCGAAACGAACGAATTACATGCACTCAACTCGACGAGACGACTCTCCCCCTCTCTCTCTCTCTCTCTCTCTGCTGTGTGAGTTAATTAAAAATTGTCTCAATGAATGAGCTATTACATTACACAATTGATTATGCCCAAGTGCTGTCTGCCGCGCCCACACCGACACTTCAGCTGCTCTCGCTCTCCGTCTCTCATATTAGAATAACAAAGAGCGCACTTGGGTCAGATGGATGCAAAGAGTGGAGTGCAAAAAAAGAGCACTGCAAGCAGCACTTCAACTTTGCTTGTTGTCTTTCTAAGAAAATTTTAATAAGTATCACAATAACAACAGAGACAACAACAACAACAATGCTAAAGAGTTGGCAAAGCAAAGTTGTTGCACAACTGCCGCCACCTCTGCTGCCACCGCTGCCGCCGCACAAGTGGCACACAAAACAAAGTTTTGAATGAGGTAGGCAAGTCGAGCAGGCTGTGCTGCTGCCCACACGCCACACTTCCTTCGCACGCAGAGAAAATGTAATAAATTTCTATACAAAACGACCACAAAATCGTTGTGTGAGTGTGTGTTGTAGACAAAGAAAATATGAAAACAAGAGCAAAAGTAATTCAAGCCAAAAATGCTAGGCTGCGGCTATCTATCCATTTATCTTTGTTTGGCAGCAGGAGGCTGGTGTGAGTGGAGAAGAATTTCAATTTTTCTCTCTTTCTTTTTTCACTTCTGCATATTCAATAAACTTCTTTCTTGTTGTCGTCTGTCGTCTCTGGCTGCAGTTGTTGCAAATGTTTTATGTTTGCTTTTTAATATTTTATGCAAAATTTCATTTCGTTTTATGAATTTTCGACAATTTATGCAGGTAGCAAAAGCGAAGCATGACAGATACATATATATATATATATATATACTCATATCAGTTGAGCTTTATATATTATATTTTTCGAAATAGATATGAGTTGAATGCAAAATTTAATAAAAATTTGTGGATTTAATGGAATTTCAATAATAATTGAGTCTATTATAAAATATGTCTTTGCTGATATTTTAAAGCTGAATTCTTGGCCTGGCACACGTTGGCTGCCTGCGGCCTAAACGTGTTTTGTTTATTTTGGCCAACGAGCCATTACACACAATTCGCATTAAAGAAATGTTTTCGGCTAATATATTTTTCATACATATAAATTTTTATATATATATGTACTTTTTTCTCTATGCCCTTTGGCCACATTCGAATGGCAAACCAAAAAAAAAAAAAAACATACGTTAGTTTAA
The DNA here is from genome assembly GCA_035047545.1 of Drosophila paranaensis. Taxonomy (NCBI): domain Eukaryota; kingdom Metazoa; phylum Arthropoda; class Insecta; order Diptera; family Drosophilidae; genus Drosophila; species Drosophila paranaensis. The sequence goes on from JAWNPL010000145.1 coordinate 14,914,311, forward strand.
CGTGTTTACACATTTGCTACCTGTGCAGGTGTTTTATTTATTGACTGTGAAAATTGTTATAAATATTCAAATATTTAATTTGCCAGTGCCCAACTGGCCACGCCCACGCACGCACCGCTGCCCACGCCCGCTGCTAATTGCCAAAATCAACACAATTAGTGAGCGATAAATGGAGCGAGCAGAACAAACATATTTCAACTAAAAATAATTAATCACAATTGCAACTAAGTGCAACAAGAGCAACAACAGCAACAAGAGCAACAATCAGAACAATCAATAAACTGCAATTGTTTTAAAGTAAAAACTTGTGCTGAAAGTCACAATTGCAAATAAAATAAAATAAAATAATTAGACATAAAATGCGCAGGCAAAATTGAAATGAATGAACGAAAGTTTATGGGGGAAGCTCTGATAGGCGAATTTGTGATGCTCTCATAATTGCTCACTGCTTATTATATTTATATATAATTTTGCAATGTATTGAAACTTTCTTCTCCCTGGGAAAAACATATTAATAGAGCTTTTATTATCATGAAAAAATACTAAATATTTTGGTATACACACAAAACGCATCAAAGTGCAACTGAAAGTCATAAAGCTCACATCGAAAACTAAGCAAACAATTATGCAATAAAATAAACTAAATTCGCATGCTGAGTGAGAGAAAGACAGAGAGAGAGAGAGAGTGAAAGGGGAGCCAAAAACATACCCCAAACCCCTTGCATCTAATTGTGCGTTGAAAAATAATATAAATAGTAAAAGTTTTGCGCATAGCTAATTTGCGGAGCTTAGTTTTTTTGCTGGTTGTTTTGGCTTTTGATTTATGGCCATTACACGTATGCAAATTAAGTTAACAAATAAAAATATTTGCATTTCAGATCAACTTTAACTGTGCAAACACATAAAATATATTAAAAAAGAAAAAATAACCTTAAATATACATGTATAATAATTCTATAGCATACTTTTGTGGGCAAGGGAGGGTGGGAGAGTTCGTGTCTACAGTGTCTACTAATTAGATGTGCAGCCTTTGACTTACCCCTGCTATGGACTGTTTGTCATTGTAAAGCGCCGCCTGAGCTCCAGATGTTGGCGAATTGGCAGCCGTGTTTGTGCTGTCCGGACTGAAGTAGGTCAGAAAGGCGCAACCTGCAAAGGCAAAAAAAATTAATTTAATTAATTAGGGTTGGCTAAAGTTAGAAATAAATTTAAAAATATAAATTTATCATTTAATAAACATATCTAAAAACATTTCTTCTTTAATTCCTTCTCGAAAAACTCTCTACTTAGCTAAAATATAAACCTTTATCTATTTGGCGCCCAACTATTTTCGTGTTTAGCTTGGAAAACATTTCGTTTTGTCGCTCAATTAAGGCATTTGTGAGGTGCGAGCCGTCGCCTCGTGCCTCACCGCCATCGCCGCTGAGCCACAGTTGCGCATAATTTTGTGGTGCTTTGCGTGTTGAGCGCGTCAACGTGTTTAGCGCCGTTTTGTGGCCATTTCATAAATCCGTGTAATTTCTTTGACATTATTCAGATTTTTTATTTATTTTATATATATGTAAATAGCCGAGGGGCCACAGGTGTTGCATGAAAGGGGCTTTGTTGGCTTTATGAATGGATTTGATGTTGGAAGTTGTGAAGAGAATCGTTCGGCTATTATCTGAGCTCTTAGAGCTCGTAGAGTCTTTCTACTCAATCTCAGCTATTACCTCTGGGTAGCTGTAAGGTTAAAGCCAATAACGGCGAACCCATTATATACAGTTCATTAAGGCAATGAGGGCTTACATTACATACATCACATCTGTCTCTCTCCCCTTCTACACTACCTGCCACACGCCTCCTCTGTCAAACGTAGATAGCGCCCGAGTTAAGCAGCACTTGTCAGGCAACAACATTAGCAGCTACAACAACAGCAGCAACTTTCATAGCAACTATGATATGTGGTTCTAGCCGTCACACAGCATGGATACTCAGACCCCCAAAACCGATGGCCCTCCTCCCCCTGACTCTGTGCTGTGTTTAGTGTCTGCTGTCGCTGCTGCTGTCGTCGCTTCTGTGTGTGCCTGTGGTGTGGCCTGTCCTCAGTAGTGTTAACCAGCTAACCACAGCAACAACAACAACAACAATTATATTTAATTTTTAGGCAAACTCTCGCACGTTTCTGGCTCGCCTCTAGTGGAACAAAACGGTTGGTTGGCATTGCCTTTTGTCTGGCCGCGCCTCATGCAACACGTCAAAAGTTGAACGACAGGCGGCAACAAAAGCTGCCAACCAACCGGCGACGCGACGTCAAATGCTGCTGCTGCCGCCGCTGCTGCTGCTGCTGCTGCTGCCAACAAGCAAAAACGTCTAAAAACATAAAAATTGTCGGCACATTGTTGAAATGCCAGGAAATTATATGCCAGCAAGGGGTCAGCCATACAGGCTCGTTCTATAGCCAAACACACGGCAGCTGCCAGTAATTAAAATGACTAAAACATAGCAACAACAACAACCAGACCAGGCCTAATGAGTTTATTAATTAAAAATCACTCATATATACGTGTGTGTGTGTATGTGTGTGTGTGTGGTCGTTGTCAGCACACGCTCCGCTCAAAGCTCACTAATTGCAGTCCGGGTCCGGGACAAGAAATTTGCTACAAAATATATTCTAAACACGACAGCTTCAAAAACGACAACAAAAACCAAAAAAAAAAAAAAAAAGAAACAAGGAAATAAATATGAGAGAAAAAAGAAGCTAAATTAAAACATAAAGAGACATTAAAAGGAAAAAGAATAAAATGTTTAAAATTTAGTATAGAAAATATGAATTGATATATTAAGTGAGTTGAATTATAATAAAATTAAAAAAAAAACAAATAGAACAAATATAATAAAATATATAAAATAATAAAATGTAAAATATTAATATATAAAATGTATTAAAATACAAAAATACTAAAAGATATTTATATTTATATTTTGGCGCAGCTACAACAGTTTAAGGAGAAGATACTTATTCAATCCAGAGAATTTTCGCTTAAGCTCGATAAATATTGTACTTAGGAATCATATCACGGCTGAGGACTGCTTGCTAATAGATATGGTACGCATCTCCATATCCTCAGTTTGACTTCATCTGAATCGATTCTCTTTCATATTTAGATGAACTGCAGCAAAATTCAACTAAAATCGATTCACTGTATCAACTCAGCTCCTCTACAAACATACACCTGCGTACAGGGTACCATAATTGCTTGACAGCCTTGCTTCCCATTTACAACAGAGAATAACACAAAAAAAAGAGCAAAAATGGTAAGCGAAACGCTTGTCAACTCCTTCGGCGCGCAATGCTCAATGACAGGAAGCAAAGCTGCTAATGACTTTTAAAATACAATTTTTATAACGTGGCAGTCTCGTCTCGGCGCACACTCGCCCTCGGACTCCATTGTTGTACGTTGCTTTGTTTTCATCGCACACACTCACACTCCACACATTTGGCGACAATTTGCAACATGTGCGTCGTTGCGAGAACTAGCTGGCAAGCGCCAAAGCCCTGGCAGCCAAGTGCTTCTGGTCTTTAGTTTAAGTCCTCCACTTTTGGCGCTGTGCCGTTGAGTGGCCTTCAAATTGGCATCGTTTAAATGGGGCTACCCGTTACGCCGGTTAGTTGGCCATGGGAGCGGCAACTGCTGTTAGCTGCCTGGTCAAAGCAATTAGTTACGCATACGCCGCGTTTAACCCGCTACACAATGCCAACCGAAACGAAAGCACACACACACACACACACCCACACACACACACACACACACACACACACACAGTCATTGACATTTTTGTCCAAAAAGGGGCCAACATAACAAATTAACAAAATGACTGAAACTTTTAACTAAACTAAACGTAGCAAATGCAACTAATTGCTAGTTCAAATTGTCAATTGTCAGCGGGTTTCTGAAATGAAAAAATGTCCTCTTCATAGGTGAGTTTGAAATAAAAGTAATGAAAATAGCTATAGAGGAATTTCGAAACTTGATTTGGTTTACATTTTATAAAAGAGGATTTGTTCTTTGCAGCAATGATCAGTTCAGCAGAGATGTCTGAATTTTGGTCAAAACTCTAGCAAGATCAGCAACCTTTCCTGCATAGATCTTTAGCTACTTCTTCCATATACTTACATTCAGAATTACACTTGTCCTAATCTCCAGCTCAATCTGGTTTAAGCTACCTCTGCTTTCCTCAAATTTCATTTTCCTATTGCAGCCTTCATTCTAGCTTTCATGATTTTTAAGCGCATGAAATTTTTGACATTTGCTCTGGCAACTATCAAAGCCAACCTCAATTGTTGGCTGGCTTGCATTCGTGACTTTGCTGCCTTGCCCTGCTCGGTGAGCGCTGCTGTCGACGTCGACAAGGCCATACCACCAATTTTAATTGCAACTCATCAAAGTACTGGGTACTCGGCGCTCGCAGCTCGGCGCTCGGTGAAGAGCGCTTGAGAGAACTTTTTGGCTACCACAAAAGTGAGACCTTTAATTCGCTGCTCTGTGGCTCGTTGTTTAGGGGGGTCTGGCGGGTGGCTCTTCTAAGTTAATTTTTTATGCATGCACTGAATTTGAATGACTTTGACAGCAAAGTACACAAGTGCCCCGTCTCGCTGTTTCAATTGGAGAAGCGGCAAGCAGTTGCTGCTGCCGCTGCTCTGTTTTTTGCTTTCGTTGTTTTCTTTTTCTTTTTTTTTTTTGCTTTGCGTCTTTCACTTTTGCCTACTTACATTTGCCATTGCGCTTGGCGAAATGTTTTGCAACTTTTAATAAAATAAACTTATTTGCACAATATAAATACATACATAAAACATGCGGCGCCGGCGTCGTCGTCCTGCCAAGCTCTTTGATATTTCAATTTTTCAATTTTTGTTTCACGTTTCGCACAAAAACTTATGCTAATTAAATTCTTCAAGTCGCTTGGCGGAGCGAGAGAGAGAGAGAGAGAGAGACAGAGGGAGAGAGCGAATGGCCCTTCTTTATTTTTTTTTTTTTTTGCTAACCACAGTAAACCATCAAGCTTTGAGTGGTTGGCTCTCTGCTAGTGCGTGTTTGTGCCCGTTTGAGGGTCGCGTTTTATAGCTGCGGTCAGTGCGGCCAAAGTGATTCATTAACGTGTTCGTTCATGTTAATATGCTTGCTAAATGTCAGTTTTTGGTCAGCCGCAAAGAGATGCGAATGGCTGCTTTGTTTGCTTTATGCGAAAGTGAAAAGTTTGCCAAAAGGGCACAGCGGGACTACAGCGCGTATACTTTATTTATGGCAAAGACACACACTGAAGTGGAATGTGAAAAAGCGAAAGTGAAAAACATCAACTTAATATGATTTATTCAAATGCTCTAATGTGATTGGCATTGGCAGACGCGACGCTTGGCTTGAGCCTAACTCAGTTAGGCTCACGAGCTGAGACATGGAAATTGAAGTTGTCAGGCAGCCATAGAAAACGTAGCTCACTCAACATCTCAGACATTATTCATAAGATTCGGTGTCAACATTATAATTCTATGTACACTCTGGCAACTACTTCAGCTGCTTTCCAATTAAATTTTACCTTTCTGTATGCACTGAGTGTGCTCAAGTCGGCTGCCTAAGCCCCACATTAACTCACTGTAAAAGATGGCCTCAAAAAACAGGTAATAAAACTTTAGCAAACTCAATTTCCCTCAACGGCTTTAGATATTGATCTAGAGCGGTAACTACTTCAACTCTAAGCCGCCTTAAGATACTGCAAAAAAGTAAACCCTGACAGCAAATTAACTTTTACACATGTAAAATCTACGGGCCAACTAGGATAAGCGAGCGAGCAGATACTCTACTTCTTTAAGGTGTGCTTTACATGGAATACTAAAACTTAACGAGGGGCCATTAGAAAACACCTTTTTCTCAGTTTACACTGAAGAAATTAATTGTTAACAAAATGGCAAAGGCTATTGATGTTTCACGAATATATATATTTATTTATATGTGTGTGTGAAAGAGAACCTAAATAAATTATAAAGTAGTTAAGATTAAATGCTCCAGCTGCAGAGCACAATAAAAAGCAACTAAAACGAAAACTGAAAAGCCATTAAGCATAACAATTTCCGGAGGGGTGAAAATATATATAAAAATAAAGCAAGCAAGAGCCTGGCAATCGGCTGTAAGCGACTGCTTAATACGCGCTCAGACTTGGTAAAATACATCAAAATACGCAGATTTTAGCTATAAAATGAAGGAGGTCAACTGAAGAGCTTCGGCTGATTCCAACTCTCTAGTTCTTCACTCATATCAATAGGATATTCATCATATGCCTCACACCCAAACGGAGTATTCAAATAAACTTGAAACCTTGATGAGCTTCTATAGCAACGAGCTATAGATGGTCACCTGAACAACTCTCCTACACTCCACCAATATACCCCTTTGCACTTGAAGAACGAGCATAAAAACAGCCAAGTGGGAAACGGGAGCTGGTTGCTCTTAGCTGGTAGCTGTTGCCTGATAGCTGCTGGTTGCTGGCTGCTGGCTGCTGGCTTCTTGCTGGTAACTGGAGAGGTGTGCAACAAGCGAAGCTGCACTTAAGACGTTTAGCAAAAGGTAAAGTCAGATCAAAGGAGAGAAATGCCCGGCCAGGCCGGCTAAACGAATGCCTGTGTGTTGCTGTGTCGGCTGCCAATAAACAATAAAAGTTAAGCACCTCTTGTGAGCGGAGCTCGTTGTAGCTGGCATTGTGTGAGCTTTAAACACATAATAACTTAATGAATAAGTTATGTAACCCATAATACCTGGCAAATTACGTGAGACCTCGGCCTGAGCGACGGCGGCTGCGGCGACGGCTGCGGGCTGTCAATTATTTAACTAGACGCCTGCGGCATATTAGATAATACGATCCCTGTGCATAATTCATAGTTGACTAATAAGGCGGCATTTAGATGCCGCCGCGCTGCATGCGGCATGCGGCATGTGGCATGTGGCGCTCGCGCGCTCCGCCGGCATATTCCTAAAAATTTATTTTCCATTTTGCTTCCTTTTTCTGCACGACTCGTGCTTTGTTTGAGTGCCACTTTAAAAGTTGAGTGGCACGCCCCGCAATTGCCTGCAACTTGCTGCCTTTTTTCGGTTTTTTTGGTTTTTGGCTCCTTTGCTACTTGCCAGCGTGTCTGTGGTTTGGCTACGACTTTTCGGCTATGCCAGGCCTTCTTTTCAGTACACTTGCTGTGGGTAGTTGAGCTATGGGAAGTGTTTTCTTATTAAAGTCAGTAAGTCTATAACTCGTGGAGGAATGATACTAAGTAGCAGTTTATGGTTTATTTTATTTATTTATATATTTTTTAATTTATATTTTTAATTTATTTATTATTAAATTTATTTTGTAAAAACTTATTAATTATTGTATTTAAATATTTATTAATGAATTTACTCTAATTATTTAATTATTATTTATTTATATAATATTTTAATACATTTTTAATTTTATTTTTTTACGTATTTTTTTATTTTTTATCTATTTTTCATGGCAGAGTATTAAAGTCTTCGTCCATTAATAAACATATTTTCTGTTTCTCCTCTCTTCTTTCTTTTTTGCATGTAATAAAGCAAAGTTCAGCGGCCATTATCAGCAAGCACAATCGAGCCAGACAAACCGGACGTATAGACAGCACTAGACATACACACACACACACACACACCCAGATAGGCACACAATACACCAATACACAGACAATTGCATTGGCAGAAGCGCCAAAAAGTATGCTTTTACTTTTGCAGACTGTGAATGGCCATCGTTGTTGTTGTTGTTGTTTCACTGATTGTTGTTATTGTTACAGCTGTTGTTGTTGTTGTTGCTGTTGTTGTTGCTGTTGCTGTGTCTACTATTTTGGCAGCCGTTTTTCGTGTTTGTGCGCCGTTTTCTGTTTCGCTTATATTATTGTTGTACTTTGTTGTTTGGCAGCTTATGAAATATTCAATTGAATTTAATGTACACGACCGACTGACTGACTAAGCTGGGTTCACGGCTAAGTGCTAAGAGTTCAAGCCAACATTACGCTGCCTGTCTGCCTTGTCACTGTGGATCTTTTGAGCTGCTTCCATGGCGGCGTAATCAATCGCTTCGTAATGGATTTTAAGTGGCAGTTGACTTCATTGAACTTTCATATGTTTCTTATTTCAAATAAGACTTAGCCACCTAGAGAGTAGTAAGTCTGCCAATCCATTCTAATTTAAATATGTTTTGACTCAATCTCCTCTTCCTCCTCCAGCTCTGCTACTCTTACCTCTATAGCTCTTCCTTTATGATATGCCTGCATTAACATTCGCATCTTTGCCCTTTGATCAATTTGCAAATCTCCTTACGAGGAGCAGCCAATCCACATGTGTTATGTCTTTGTAGGCAAAGTCTCAAGACACAAAGATAGCAGTCAGTCTGGATTATGCTACTTCTTTCTCCTTTTCTCTCTCCTTTTATTTTTTTTTTTTAATCATAACATAATGGCGCAGCATTAGAGTTAATGGATTGCAAGTGTTGCCAGGCTGTGTTCGCTTTTTTAGCTTGCAAAATGGCAAAACTCGTCGGCTTCCGTCCGCTTCGAGACCTCCACTAACTCCGGCTCGAGCTGGCGCGTCCCATATGAGCAGCTGGCTCCCGAAGCACATTGCTTAATGGCGCTAGTTGCCTTTTAAGTGTAATTGCCGTGTCCCAAGTGTTTGTAATGTGTACAAATTTCTACAATTTTTCCTGCCAGCCAGCCGAAGAACACAACCAGACTGAGACCATGTGCCTCTCACGCCCCTCCGGCTGGCCGGCTGAACGGCTGTGCTTTTAAAATTATTACTATATTTGTAAATATGGCTTTAAGCTTAAAGATTGCCTCCCAAAAAAGGAAAAAAAAAGAAATAAGAGAAATACTTTAGTTATACTCACTGGCAATGTGCTCGTTGTGGAAGGCCAACATGTTTGGTTCGAAGGGCTTTTTAACAGCTTTTCCCAATGCGAATCGTATTTGTATATTTGTTTATTTGTTTTAATGTCGTTTTATGGGGCTTACGTCGCTCTAGACCAGCTGCTACATCCGCTGCCCACTGGCCACAGTCTGTTTGCTTTTATTACTGCAACTGCCGACTGCCGACTGTCGACTGCTGACTGCTGACAGTCCGGATCGCGCGCTTTGCGGCTGTGGCGAATTTTACACTTTGATTCTCGATATAATCACACTCGTGCTTAAAGCCGCAACAATTTGTTCCCGCAAACGCCTGCAAAGAAATTAAATAGAGTGAGAGAGAGAGAGAGAGAGCGCATTATTATTTATTGTTAATGCAGCGCAAAGCAAAGTCTGTGCAATCGCTTTCGGGTATTAAGCGACAGACAATGGCGCGTCTTATATTGTTGGTATTATTATGATTTGTGAGATTTAAACTAAAATATAGTATAGACGACACTAAGGAAAGCAGCATTTACTTATGTATATGGCATTTATGCAAAGTGCTTAAGTATCTGCAGCTAAAGCTGAAGAACTTAAGATTTTTGTTATATTAAGTATACGCATTTACTTTTAAATTTCACTGAGAAAGAAAACCTTTTTTAACTTATCTTTAAAAAGCAGATTTTAAGTAATTTAAAAAAAATAGAACTATCTTTTTATAATAATATTTATACTTTTATTTAAGGTTTTAGCTGTAGTAGTCAATAGATTCTTTCATATTACGTATACGTCTTCAACATGACATTTCTCATTCCCTGCAAACCTTTAACATTTAAAGTTTAACCTTCAACTCTGCGCTTCAATGAAACAAAAACAATTTTATTCTATATAAATTATATCATTGTTTACGAAAGCCACTTAGGCCACAGATTTATTGTGTATAGCTCCGGCATCCGCCTATATACATTTTTTGTGCGCCTCCAATATAAGTTGCAAGGCCTTCAATGGAACATGATTTACAGTGCCAAGGAGATGCTGTGCTTGCAAAAAGTAAAGACCATTATTTAGGCACAAAAACACTGGTAAAATAGTAAACAAAATCTACAACAAATTGCATTGTCCACGGCGCACAGTTCGGGGCGACTTCAGCAGGCGGCAAGCAGCGAGCAGCGAGCGGCTCAGCGAAGCGAACACACACCAAACGGAAGCACATGCTGCGGAAGTCAAATTTCTTCGCTTCCGTTTTAGCGCCATTGCAACGGCGCAAGGCAGCGCAGGCGTGCAACAATCAAAACTAAATGTCAAAAATATATATTGTTTAACAGTTGCGAAAGTCCAAAAATAGAAAGCGATGTGCTTGACAGCAGTCGAAACAATCGGGCAGGCAGGCAGTCAGCGAGTGTTACTTAGTTAGCCAACTAGTCAGAGCCGTCAGCTAAACTGACGATTTGAAACAGCAAAGGAATTGCTAAAAATAAGTCAAAGCTTTCAATTGATTTTAGTTTTTCTGTAATGGACTTGAATAGTGTTGCTCATGAATGAAATGAAATATTAGAGGAGACTAAAGGCTGTTGCTGTTGCTTCCACCCCAGAATATAGGTTTAGCTGCGCCTTTCGCTGCCTGTGTCATACATTCCACAACGAATTCAATAAGTCTTGAGACAAATCAAAATGCAATTCAAAATCTCAGCAATACCAACACAGTTTATATGGCATATATAATTGATGAATTTTGGAAAACTTCACTACAAAGTTGCTAGAGCCCAGTGCTGCGAGCTGGAGCGAGTCTATAAACAACATAAAAATGCCATAAAAATACTTTGGCATTACACAAATAAGCGACTTGCGCGACAGAGTTGAATTGAAAGTTCGGGGGTCTTGTTATCGTTGTCGTTGCAATCGAACAAGTCAACTAAGAGTGTGTGTGTGTGTGTGTGTGTGTGTGTGTGTGTGTGTGTGGGGCTCACTGAGTATGTCTGACTGCGCGACTGTGTAGCACTTCCGCTTCCGCAACGGAAGCTAATGAACGTAGCCGAGCAGCGGCGACGCGAACAAAATGGCAGCGACTCGAGACTCTAAGAAAATGCCAGGCAAATGTTAAATTAATAATAGAGGAGCGCAGCCGTCGCACAGCGAGCGGAAAAACTTCAACGACCCCACCGAAAAATGTTGCACTTTGCCCGTTCCACTAACCCACCTCGCTCTCTCTCTCTCTCGCTCTCTCTTTTGCTCTGTGTCTTGTTAGCGACAACGACATTGGCATTTATGTGACTTTAATTTAAATAACTTTGGTTGGCTTCAGAGCGTGCACTAATACAATTTTCGAGACTGAAGAGCAGACTCAGCAGCAAACATGTTGCAAGGTTGCTTGCCGCACGCTCTTCATAACTCAAATATGCCAACAATTTGCGCTGCCACGATCCCACGCTATATATGTATATGTATCCAAAAGTCAGCCAAAAACCGCAAGAGTGCAAAGGAGCCCGAACCACCGACCCACCCATCGAACAAGGGACAAGCTCTTGAGTAGGCGCAACCGCTACTTAAAGTCAGTTCGCGACCTGCTCGAATTGTGCGCTGACTGGCACAAATTCAAGTTGTGAAATGAAATTTGTAACGCTTTCGCTTTTCAATTATAATTTGGCCTGACGAGCTTTTTTGATTGCTTTCGTGTATGCCTGAGCGAAGTTTGTAGTTATCTGTCCGGCGACGTCTTCGTCTTCGTCTTCGACTGACCTCAATTGAAATTCTTTGGAGCAGCCGACAGGCGGACAAGTTTCCTCACTTTGCGGCTTTTGGCTTAATTAGCAAATTGACAGCATGACGTTGAGTGAAAGCCATTTACGACACACACACACACACACACACACAGAGCCATGCCAACTGATTGCCCTGAGCCTAAGCCAGGCTATCACAAAAAAATATCAAGGTGTTGGCCGTCTTAGCTAATAAATTCGAGACTTTGTAAGGCGCTTCAAATCGTAACAGCAACGTCAATTAGAGGCAATCAATAAAAGAGCTTTGATTTAATTGCTGCGAGTGACAAACAAAGAAGAAGCTAAACAAAACAAAGAATTGGTCAGAAAATATTTCAATTTAAGCCTTAAAGCCTCAGAAGTAACTATAACTGAAATTTATATATAAGCCAAAGCTTAAAGATCTCAGACACAGCTCAGGCAAGTTCTAGTGAAGCTCAGCCTTGACTCATTTTCATTGATAATTAAATTTTATATAAATCGTATCAAATAGAGCACGAACTAAATATCATATATAAATTATGTTTTTTAATATTTAAACTTAATATAAGCCTTATCAAATGGAGCATAAACAAATTGCATTTATCAGCCAAGCCACAGCTACGTCACCTTTAATCTGCATGCACATGCTTGCGCGTTGTATTGGAAAACTAATGCATTTTCTCTTAACTAATTAGTGTTGGCCTGGAAAATCTGGGCATTAACACTTTGTTAGACCCAGCACGAGTTTGAGCAGCTTTAATGAAACGCATTCACCAAGGGGCATTGAAACTTTAATGAGCGCCCAAAGCACATTGAACGCAATATCGATTTTGCTTTTTGCTAATTTTCAGCTAGTTAACTGTTGTTGTTGTTGCTGTTTTGGCTTAGACTTTGCTACATTTGCCACATTTTGCTGTTGCTATTGATACACACACCCACACACAAAAGCCAGGTAGACGGCATAGACACGTGTGCCGTGCGGCCCAGACGAACGTAAAATTTTGTGCTTGCGCCCTACCTTTAACTGCTGCCACACACCCAGCCATCCCCCCTCTCTATCTCTCTCTCTCTCCCCCCTCCTCTCTTGTGGCCATGTGGGCTTTTTGCAGCTACAACTTTCTGACCATTCAAGGCAAACAGTCGGCACATTGTAACAAAAACAAAGAGGCCGCCGTACGTCCTGGCTGAGTGACTTGCTGAGTTTTCTTATTTCTGCCCATCATCAGCCTTTTTTAGCTTCTTTTTTTTGTTGTTATTTTATGTAGATACAGACGTCAGTTGTAGTCAGTTTTAGTTTTGCATTCGCAGCCCAATGCTGAACTCCAGGCAGATTTTATAGACCAGCACACATTGTTCAAGTGTGTGTGTGTGAAAGAGAGAGTGAGGAGAGAGAGTTAAAAGATTTAAAACCCTTAATGATGATGCTGGTGATGATGATGCTGTTAAAGGTATCGTGTGTTGGCTTCAAACAAAGCGCTTTGTTCTTCCTGTTTTTGTTGCCGGCTGGTTCTTATTGGCTAACTGCTGTTGACTTATATTACATGAAGTTTTCATTGCTGTAGCCATTGTAGCCGAGGCAAAAGCCAGAGATAATGCATTGTTTGGGCTTGTTGACTAGCCACGATGAGCTGCTGCTGCTCCTGCTGTTGCTGCTGCACCTCCGGCCGGGCTTTACAGCCTCCTTTTGCTCTGCAAACATAATGGAATTTTCATGTAAACAATTTGCATGTTTTCAACTCTCTCACAGCATCGATGTGGGAGCTGTAAACGAGCGTGAACTGGCGTCGGGTTGGGGCACAGTCTGGAGGTTCTACTTCATCAATTAACACATCAATTTTGGGTCCTTTGTTTGTTTGTCCCTTGGAATTGGTATCTAATAAAGATGAGTTTCCATCGCTCTATTATGCCCAGTGTGAAGCACAAAAACTCGTTTAAATTAACTCAAGCCAAGACCCAAAGTTGTTGCTATAATTTTTTAGAAATTGATTTTCTAGACCACGACTAAAGTAAGACGGCAGTAACTAGTGCTGCCTGTGAGGCGCCACAAAGGCTAAGCATTTTGGATGGGCACTTAACTCACATTACGTATACGCCGCATGCAACAGCAGCAACTAATTGCCGCTGCCACTGCCGCTGCCGCTGCCGCTGCTGCTGCTTTTGTGGGGCATAATGCTTTATTGCTTAATGTTTGCCAGCTTCTCATTAAAATTATACGAACTAGCTGGCGTGGTAGTAAGTAGCAGGTACTACGACTATTTACCGCCAAATAGAAAAACGAATTTAATTAAAATTTATGTATGCAAACACACGCACACACATACACACACACACACACACACACCCGCACAGGCACAACAAACATAAGGAAGGCAATTCGGCGGCTTTCATTAGGAATACGAGTGGAAAATATGCTGGGCAACTGGGCGACAGTACGAAATTTTTAATTACTCGTCGCTCAACTTTCCCAAACTGAAGCAGTGCGAGCTCATTTTGAAAATTTTCATAATTACTCGACGCTCAACGACGATGTGGGCGCAAGTCAGTCTATGGACTAGAAGCTGGACCCAGGCCTCGCCATGCAGCAGGACCCGGACCTGCATACGCTCAACGTTGGCTCAAGTGCACTCACATGCGCAGCGACCAAAACTAAATGAACTTATGCACACACACACACACACACATATCTAGCTGACTGCGAGTGTGTGGCTTCGCTTGAGCACCTGAGCAGGCTCCACTCCCTCCGCTCAGTGCCACCCAAAAATCTGAGCATGGAGACGCTAGATGAGAGCTGCGCGCACTTGAAACTAAAGGCTAAGTAGTTGCATTCATATAAACATTGCCCGGGCACAGCAGCGCTCTATCTGTGCAGGCTTCTATTTGTGCGCATGTGAGTTTGAGCTCAGTTTTCGCTGAGTGGATTGCCTGACGTGTAATTAAATTTATTTCATTATATTATTATGATGATATGTGGGAACAGTTTACCAGGCTCCAAGGACCTCTGCAACTGCAGCTGACTTCCACAATTTGTTACAGGGAAAACATTTGCTTTAAGCTTAAATTATGTGAGCATTGAAGTCGTTTCACTTGACCTGTGCCACCCCAAAATGCTGTTTGCTACATCTTGCCCCAGCCTCTGCCCCTGGGCACACTCAACACACGTTCAACACACACTTCGATTGCTGTGCAAATATTCTTCGCGCATGCCACAAAACAACAACTGCGGCCAAGTCTCCGACTCGAGTGTGTGTGTGTGCGCTGGTAACTCGAGCATGAATGTCTCGTCCTTAAGCACACATCAATTTCAAAACAATAATTGAAAATTGCAACAATTGGAAATTTTCGTTCGGTTTTCTGCGCCACGTACCAAGCGAAAGGAAAGTGCGGCGAACAGAACCAAAGGCGAATGGACAAAATGCTCCGAAAAATACTCGCAAGAAAATGCCAAGCAACTATTTGCAGCAATTGTTGCACTCAGTCTGCTGTTGTTGTTGTTGGTGGTGGTGGTGGTGGTGATATTGCTTGACTCGCTGCTGCCATTGCCGCACGGCGATATAAAGTTGTGCATTTTATTATGGTTCACGCGGCTACGAATTGAACCTGCAGCTTCTCAGACTCTTCGACTCACCGACTCTCTCCGACCTCCAGCTTTAATGTTAAAGAGCAGACTTCCTCTCTCTGGCGGAGCCTCATCCACTTAGTTGTCTGCAGCTCGCACAGAAATATATTTTTAAATATTTGAACATTTTTGTGACACGCAAAGTTGACTGGCACAGCGCATAAATAAACAATGTTGGCCAACATGGCAAACATGGCCGGCGCATAGAAAATGAAATAACAAATAAACTGCTTTATAGATTTATTATTTATAATTCGATTACAACAAAATACAATTTGTTTGTATTTTTTAATATGCATATGTTTTGGGATGAGAGGAGAAAAAAAAATGAGAGTTGATTGTGTTATGAAAATGGAAATTGCAAAAGTTGTAATATTTTACAATAATGAAAATCGCATAGAACGGCGATTGTTCAAGGATGCGTGATGCGATGCATAGAGAAAGCAGTAATGGAGAACTTAGAGCTGGATACTAATAGAAGTACTGTAGATAGGTTTAAGTTTGTTTAACAATAAATACATTCTAAATAGATATGCCATACTTTTAGAGGGTATACTTGACTTAAAACTTTAGAGCGGCATAGAGTGAACTTCTGCTAGCAGTCGTCTGGCTATCATCTATCTATCTCTTATATAGTTGGCATGCAAATGATCTTTCGTCTGTTCAGTTCTTCTATAAAACTCTCTCTGAGCTCTTCTGTTTGAAGCTAGAAAAGCATGATTGATTTCTAAAGTTTGACTTTGAGTAGGTTCTCTTTTATCTGTCATATGTACTTCAATCAACTATGTATATATATGCAATAGCTATCCAGACTTCATCTACAATGGGTATCTCCATTCCGAGCTGTTGCTCTATTTAGTTTGATGTGAGCAAATATTAATGTTCATCATTTAATAATGTGATGTGTCGGCTGACAAGCGCAACGACAGGTGAGTGACTCTTTTATGCGTTGCATTTTGTTTTGTTTTTATGCACACACACAAACATATATCTAACTGTCTATATAAATATATACACACATAGTGTATCTGTCTTTTTTTTTTTTGGGCTGTCTGTTACCGCCGCCGTCGCGTTAATAAAATATTCAAAATTTAATTTTCATCGCGTTGCATTTGACACATTTCAATAAAAACAATTACTACAACAATTAAGTTGAAAAGCCGCCACAGCGGTTGCCATTTTATTTGCTGTTACTGGACGGCCGAACAATGGCTGCAAAAAAGCACCGTCCCGCGCTCCACGCGCTCTGTCTGTGGGCAAACATTTATGCAGTTTTAATTATAAATGCATTGTTGCATTTTAATGAGAGTTGCCAAATGTCAACAGTATTGACCAATAGAATAACAAGCGCAACAACAGACAGCCTGTTTCAATTATCAGGTAATGAAGTGTAAAGTAGTATACAACTAGGGGTATATTAAAATAGTTATATATGTATATGTAAGTATATATATACTCCTATCTAAATACTCGTAAAGCCTTGCAGCTTTCATTGCAACATCCCACTCAATTTAAAGCAAGTTCAATTCAAAGCCCACATTACTCATACGCCGCGTGCACCGCAACAAATAACGAGCCCAGACAGTGGGCCCCAAGCCCAAGGCCCAGCCTCGCCTCGCCTTGCCAGCAGGGCCATCCTGCCATTGTGCTGGCATTCAAAGTCGATGGCGGAAATGAAAATTGAATTTTATGCAAACACAAAAGCCAATTGAAGTCAATTATTGTTTATGTAACTAATTTTATTTAAATATAAGTCAATTCGCATGCAGCAGACACGAACCGAAAGGCGAATGAGAAACAGGAAGAAAGGACAATTAGCCAAAGCCAAGCGAATACCGAATGCCCTAACAAAACTACTCACTATGAAATAACCATAGATATAGATACATTGCAGGGTGTATACTTTACAGTCTGATTGCTGTCTGACTGTCTCTCTAGCCTATGAATGAATATGCATAAATATTTACCAAATGTCTCCCGAATGTCGCTAACTAACTGCTCTCGTAATTGTCGTCGATTGCCCCGGCGCTAACTGTGACCCACTTTGGAAGCTGCTGGCAAAGGGCCAGCTGAAAGAGATCCCAAAAAAAAACTAACACAGAGCCAAAGAGCAAGCAAAATGTCCTTGGACCTAGTGAAAATTGCTGGGGCCCATCCATCAGCTGTTTGTTTTGTTTAGCGCAGCGTTTTCAGCTTTTTGCCGTTCCGCTTGTGGGATCTTCGCCACCATTTTTTGTTCTCTTTTGCCAGAGACAGCGACAAAGTGCAGCCCGTGCGTGCGTGTGTGTGAATGTGTGTGTGTTAGTTATTTTGATTGATTGCATTGTTTCGTGTAACAAATTTATTTGTGCCACGCCCACTCAAGCACTTAAAAGCAAGAGGCCCAACAGCAAAAATTGGATAGCTACATCATTGTCAGCAGCAGCAGCAGCAGCAGCAGGAAATTGTCAAAGGCCGCCAGCGACATGTAGGTAAAGTTTAAAGCCAGGCGCAACCTCATCATCGTCATCGTCATCGTCATCATCACTATCATTATCAGCAGCATCATTGGCGTCTTCATTGCTCTCATGGTTAACCATCATCTTTGGCACAATCTCAATGACGTTTTGTTCTGCTTCCTCTTCACTTAGCCAGCATCATTAGTGAAAATGATTTCTTATTCAAGGCTCGCCTTGGCTCAGCTTAGCTTCTGCTGCTTCGGCTGAGTTTTTCTTTTTACTGATTTCTTCGCACTGTTGTCATGCTTCATCGATTTTTTATGCTTTGCTGGCTCAGTTGATGGAAATTCAGGCTGTTTTTTTCTCTCCCTCTCTCTCTCTCTCTCAATCTCTATCTCTCTCTCTATATTTTAGTCGCCTGCACTTGAGGCACCAACAGTCAGTCTTTGGCTTTGGCTTTGCTTTAGCTTTGGCTCGTAATAATGTTGTATTTGTTTTGTTGCCCCCGAAAGTTTAACATTTGCTTTCTTATCTTTAATATTGATTGTGTGCAATATCTCAAGCTATTTTCCATTTTTGTTTGCCATATCGAAATGTCATGGAAAAAAATAAGAGAAAACGAGAAAAAAACCCTTTGGTTTTATTGCGAAACAAAGCAAACGAGTCGACTAAGGACAAGTCCATTTTTACTGACTGACAGCGAGTGCTAGGCAAATTCTGCAATGTTTCAAGCTTTTTTAGCAGTAAGACGAGATTCGAGAAGAAAATGTTTGCTAATGAGAGATGGAGAGAGAGAAAAAAATATGCTGCCTTTAAGCTCACTTAAAGCTAAGACAACAACTAAAGAAAACTCAGTTAAGTCAACTAAAATCCCAATGTTTGTATAGATTTTTGTTAGTTATTAAAGTATAATCCTTAGCACTAATAAAATCTTGATGATCCTATGCACAGTGAACGCGGTTGCTGCTCTGCTCCAACTGAAGCGTCTGAACCAAGAGGTTTCATTCTGCTCCACCTCGTTTTCCCGCATGAAGAAGAATAGGAAATACGGCGGAGTCATGCCCATCTGATGCGTATAGCCAATGACGAAGCCGCAATGTCGCATCTCAGTGCTATTTCGAACAATCTTCGGCTTCTTATTCACAATGTCTACTGTCAGCTCTGTGAATTTGTCCGCATTGCCCACTCCGCTGCGTATGCGAATCTGGCCGGGATCGTATTGATGCTGGATGAGGTAGCGCATCAATGAGTTCGCCCGCGGCATGTAGATCCAGAAGAAGGTTTCGTCGTGCTTCATATACCTTCTGTCCATAAGTAACATATTCTTGTGGGCGTTAATCAGGTTGAAGGGCTGGCGCAAGTGATCCATGCGTATGCGTCCCGAATTCGATTGAAAGTGTTTGTCCTTCAGCTTCTGTTCCTTGTCGCGCAGAGAGTCCTCGATGCCTATGGGCTGGAACTGGGACTGGGAGGCACGAATCGAGTACCTAGCATAGTTTTCCTCACAGGTTTCCATGTGAATGCTGTCCCAGCGACAGCACTTGAGCTTCACATACGACTCCAGCAGCCAGTCGATGGACTGATCGTTGTAGAAGTTCCCCACATGGGACAAAAACGGCTTGATCTCCGACGTGCGGAGCATCTTGCCAATGAAGCCCAGATCGCAGAAGCTCAGTACGATCCATTGACGTTTCGAGTCCAAATTGAAGTTATTTTGCATTGACAGCAGCTTGCTGATGTAGTCCAAGTAGCGAGCAGTCGGCGCCAGATTGTCCCCCAGCTGCAGATAGAAGCTGCCCCGACTGCTGGCATACTTCATCAGGTACATGTAGTCCAGGTTCTGTTTGGTCCGCCGGCGAACGAGCTGCGGATCGTCGTGCAGCGTTATGGAGATTGACTTAAAGTTGGGGTAATAATTCGCTGGCGGCGAGATGACGTCAATGAGACCATCATCTAAGTACTGGCCAAACTTCGCATTTATCTCCGCCCAAGTGGACTGAACGAGCGAGGCCTCCGTCTCGCCAATATAGACGATGATCAGGCAATGGCTGCGCTCAAAGTCGGTCAAGTTCTCAATCAGCTTGGCCAGCGTCAGCTCCAGATACTTCTTGCCTTCCCGATGCACCGTGGGCACACCCAAAACATACTGCACGTTCCTGCGGCCGTTGCTGTAGCTAAAGCCTAGAGTGAGATTCGGCTTCTCCAATATGCGTTTCCAGCTCGATTGCCGCACAGGCTGAAGTCGAGGTGCCGCGTAAAGCGACGCCTTGGTTAGAAACCTCGCTAAATTCGAGCGGTTCGACACTTGCGTGGCGTATTTTCCCTTTGTATTGGGCATTTGCTCGTTCAAAACTGACTGCCCATAGAACTGGGCAACCCACACGAAGGTGAACAGCGTGCATATTACAAAAACTATGAACAAGCAAAGCTCCCACCGAAAGTTAATGATCTTCATCTGGATAAACTTGACTTGATCGAATTGGAGAAGAGAGTTTAAAACAAACTGTGAGCAGTTCAAGCAGGGCTTACTTAGGCTGCCTCTGGCCATATGCCAGCTATAGCAAAAAAACTCCATTTGATGTCTCTGGCTGTGGCATGCCAAAGCAGCTATTTCCTTGGGTATTCTTTTTCAGCCTAAGCGATAGACAAACAGATGGGCGGGCGCTGAAATTCCCCAAAGCAATGAATATTTCGAATTCCGCTGTCGTTTTTGAACACGCCCCAGAGACCGCAGTGGAAGTGCGGCGAGAAGGCAATGCATAAATAAGACGCGTTCAAATCACAATTTAATGTCGTTCAGTAAATGAGATGCTCATAGACCACAATCCCTATCAAGGCGAAGCCATTAAAAAGCAACAACAACAAAACTTAAATTGAATTCGATTTAAACTTTTTGCGTCGCATCTATATAAGTGTGCGAGGGTGTGTGTGTGTGTGTGTGTGTGTGCCTGAGGTTAATGTCAATTACCTGCATTATTTATAAAAATTCGCACGTGATGATAAAAATTTATGCACACACTGCTGCTCCAGACACCATGCTGACTTGTTCTTTCAGCTTTCAGCTTTCGGCTTTCGGCTGGCACGCGAGGCAGCCTCGGTCCCCGGTCGAGGGTTCGCACATTAAATAAATAACCGAAAAACTTTTCAACTTTCATGAATATTAATAACAGCAGATTTTTAAATATATACACAAACAGACACACTCACACACACACATGTGTATAGAGAGAAGGCTTCAGCGCTGGCATCCAAGTGACAGAGTCAGAGTCACAGTTGCTCATACGCCGCGTGGTGCGCGCAAAATGTAAAATGTGCATTTAAATTGAATTCCTTAATGAATTCGCAGCAACGCCTGACCACGAACCGCCGCACAGACTGAAAGGTGTTGCCCCCTGCGACGCATTGCGCTTTTTATCAGATTATAAATTATATGTTTTTGGGCGCAGCAGTCAAATGATAAAGCAAACATAACTCACTGAACAGTCAGTTCATATTTTATATATTTTCTTAAATTCCAGCAAGCTCAACTCTTAAGCAAGAGCATTCAAATTTCGCTCTACACTATGCACAATTGTATTTTACATTTTATTACCCGAACTCAGCGCTCTTCTTTGGGCAGGGGCGTGCATACGTAACTTTTCGTAGCGCGCAGCGAGAAATTATGCAAAAATTCAAAAGCATAAAGTTTGGCACTGCAGCAGCAGCAGCAACTCGACTTGACTCTTAATTAAAATGCATTAAGTTGGGGCCAACAGGGCAAGCGTCCACCACAACATGTGACCTCAAGTGTTAACATAAAAGTTGAGCGCATAAAAAAACTGAAAAATGAAAACTAATCTGCAAAATCTAAAATTTGCTAACGAACTGCCATTGTGACGGAAAGTGCAGCCAAAAAAGAATACAACAAAATTAGACTTAAATATATGTATATAAAAATATTTTTTTTTTATTATATATAAACGGGTTTTTTATGCTGGCTGTTGTTGGCCGGCATCTACATTGATTAATGGCCGTGTGCACGAGAAATTAAATGTAACGCCACATGAACAGAAATTCTAGCCGCAGCCATAACTAACTGATGGGTCTATGGCTTTTGATGCTCCGGCTACAACTCTGGCTCGCCAGCTACGGCATATGATAATGGTCAAATTTTTGCACATATTTTCCCACAGTTTTTATGCCCCGTTTTTTTTTTTTCTTTTTCGTTGTTGTTTTTTGTTGGCCAACCGACAAACACAACACGTAACATGTGTTTTAGTTTATAACAACGGGCCCAAACAGACGTAAAAAGCATATGAAATATATAAAAAGGCCGGGCATAAAAACATTTTTAGGCCAAAATATGCGATATTAAATTTTCATTTGAGTTGAGCTGAAAATATTTGCTGCGCTGCTTATGAAAATATTTTATATGCGGCTCTTAGCTTGAATATTTCATTAATGAAAAGCAGAAGTATATGAAAAATATGTATATTATATTGAGATAATACATATATTTTGATTATATGTAATGCGTTTAATCATGGCTTGGCCTGAGTCATATAATATATTGATAAATATGTTCCTACTAAGTTGAATATTTAATTTAATAAAAATTTATTTAAAATATATAAATAATATTAAAAATATATAGCAATATATAGAATTTAAAATATATTAATTTTTAAAATATATAAATCTTTACTTCATCTATAAGAACTATAAACCAGCTCTCTCAGCCAATCTACCCCATTGCAGCAGCCCTCAGCTACATCATATCTCTACTCAAAATAAATCCCGCATTGACACAGACATGTAATCTAAACCAACACGCACACACACACACACACACTCGTATCTCTCTCTCTAAAAACTAAGAAAATAAAAACTAAATTGACAAAAAATCTACGGGCCGTGAAAAAACTGGCTGTAAAACCTTTCCGAACTGATGGCAATTTGTGGCATTTGCTGCTGTCTTAAAACACATAACACGGACTAACTGCAGCCGCAAAATATTGTTAGATTTTTACACCATTTAATTTATATATGTAGCCCAAAATCTGTGATAAGCCATTTCTCATTTTTATTCACGAGGGGGCAAAAAAGCGTAATAAGTGCGATCATAAATTTGCTGGCAAGTTGCACAGAAATTAAAGTGCAAACGCTTGCGAGCAGCCAAGCAGGTCCAACAAGTGACAAAAGAGGCGAAATTTGCAAAATAAAATAATAGAGCTAGGAGTAGGGCAGGAAGCGGGGAATGATGGAGGGCAGGACGGAGGCGACGCGCTACGAGCATACGGAAGTGCTGAATCACCGGAAAACCATTAAAGGAAGTCACAACTATTGATTATGTCGGCGGCGGTGGCGGCGGCGTCAGCGGCACAAACTAAAAATGGCTTTGTGTGTGCAAGCAGCGGAAAAATTATGATAGCACCCATACCCAGGCAGAGGCACTAGCAGAGGCACAGGCATAGAGCTAGAGTCAGAGCCAGAGCCAGAGCCAGAGCCAGACGAAGCAGCAGCAGCTCGCCCTATGCAATCCCTCGGCCTCGACACATATAAATTTGCATCGTTGGGCGTTTGGCAACGCGCTTCAAATTGAATTTGATGGCTTTTATTTGCAACTTTAATTGCAAGCGACACTTGTTAGCGGGCATATGCACTATATAATCAGCTGTCAAAAGAGGTATGTGGGAAGCTAAACAACAGATAATATACAAAGCATATAAGATATGAGGTCTAAGATTACATACAGTTCCACTCAAGTTTAGATACAGAAAATTGTCTAAAAACATATATATATATATATATTTATATGGCACTTCTAGATAATAAATAAATACTTAATATATGCCAAAGATAATTATCTCTCTCTCTCTATCTATCCTCAGCTTGTCTACCTCAAATTTTTATTCACTTGAAATGTTTGTTTTTTTCTCCAACCATTATCAATTAGATATTTTCGTCTAGCGCATGCAAAGTTCGTTTTATCAATTTAAATAGACTTTACACAATGTTTGCAGTGCTCGTTGTTCTTGTTGTTGTCGCTGTTGTTGCTGCTATTTTTGTGTTGAGTGGGCGTGGTGTGAGCGCGTTGCTAGGCGAAGTGCATATAGAAAAAGCGGAAACGTCGCTCGTCGACCAAATAGTCGAAAATCATGGCGAGATAAATTGCCAAAGATAGCAAAATGGTTGGAGTCGCCGTTCGCTAGCCCGGGCAAACGCTACTCTATTGTTCAAAATCAATTTAGTGTTGAATTGGTGCCAAGAATCTCATTTTCAAAAGCGACGGACGTCGATGCCGACGTCGACGCCGACGTCAGCAGCAGCAGCAGCAGCAGCAGCGTCAGCGTCAACTGAACACATAGGAAATGAAAATACCGGAAACGCCGACATTTTCTCAATGAAAGTCAGCTAACCAAGAGAGAGCGAAAAGAGCTCGCCGAAACGCCAACGCAGAACAACAACGGCAACAAGATGGAAAAAACAGAATTGGAAAAAATGTGCTAATAACTTTCAAATAAATGTTAAACCCCACCGAAAAGGGCAGCCAGCTAGCTAGTCAGTGCCATAGACTAGCTTAAACCGGCTCACAGACAGACAGGCAGACAGTTCTATTTCAGCTATAAACTCTCTTATGTAAGTGTGTGTGAGTGTGAGTGCGAGTATGTGCACGCCTCTATTTCCACACATAACTCAAGAGCCTAATCCCGGCCAGCCAAGGCCGTAAATTCAGTCGGAGTTCGCGTTTCACTGGCTTAGCTCAAAATGGCGGCGGCGTCTGAAGCCAATTTTAAAGTTGTCAACAGTAAATTTTCCCTCCACATGCAGCCGATAGGCGTTAAATGCTGAGCGCTTAATTGTCGAGATCTGTTTTGCCTGAAACTTTTATAATTAGTGAGTGAAAGATTGAATTGATAAGAGCTGAAATGGGTTGGGTATCTATGTATGTATGTATAATACACATACACTGCGCTTCTTCCTCAGAGAGTATCAGTCGTTTTCTCCGTAAAATTTGAATATTTTCTATATTATTCAAGCTATAG
This sequence comes from Drosophila paranaensis, assembly GCA_035047545.1. NCBI lineage: Eukaryota > Metazoa > Arthropoda > Insecta > Diptera > Drosophilidae > Drosophila > Drosophila paranaensis. Next base: position 14,939,048 of record JAWNPL010000145.1, read on the forward strand.
ATCTCGAACTTAATTTCTACTAGACTATGCTTTATTGTGCTTCAAATAAATCAGAGTTGAACTCTGGCTTACTTCAGAAAATATTTTTTTTTATTTTTGAAAAAATGCTTACATGGAAAGTTTAATCAAAATTGTTAAGGCGAGTTTCTCAATGGTTTAAAAATTGATTTGGCAGTTGTATATATATTTATAGATATTCTATATAGACACAAGTCTTCAATACTTCTTCTCTGTTACTTTGAGTTGATTAAGTTTGTATTACCCAAAGCTGTACAGCTTAGCTTCTCAACAGGTTTATTAGCTGTCCTGAAAACTACTTATCTGACTGCATATCTTACTGCACAGCATCTCTCACTCTCACTCCTTTCTCACTGATTATCTAACTCCATCTCTCAATCTACAGCCTCTCTCACTCTCTATGCCAATCCGTCCACAAACTCAAAATTCTAATTGAATTTGGCTTTAGCCATAAATTGTGACTGAATGCTTTGTCGGCTTAGAGCTAAGCAAGCCCACAAATTCTTTTAATGGCTCAATCAAAGACAAACTCCACACACACACACACACACACACGCAGAGACAGCTTAAATCGTTTCGCATAACTGATTAAACAATGCAAAGCATATTACAATTATCTATGTATTTATAATTATATCTGTGCGTGCGCTCAATAAAATTTTGCAATTTAATTTCAAACTGTGTGTAAAATTGAGCATGAAAATGCAATTAACATTATTGGCCAGTGGATTACAATTACAGAAAACTATGAATGCAAATATGACTGGGAGAGAGAGAGCATTGCACAAAATTTGCAATTAATTTTAATGCGTTTCCAATGTACGTGTGTGTATGTGTGTGGAGCGTAGCTAACTACAGTGGCTGCCAGAAGTTTGCCATGCACAAATATTGACCAACAAAACGCCATTGTCTTCCACTTCAAACGTCTCGAGTAAATGATTGTGCATATTAACAACTTGGTTAGCCGCAAAGCAAACAAAATGGCTTTTAATCTAACCATTATAATGAGCAAAATGTCTGAACGTTGCCGCACAAAGCACTCGACGGGCTGCCTGGACAACGGCTAAGGACGTCGTCTGTTTACGTGCACACAGGGCGTATGAGTAACGTGCAATTTGGCTCTACGAATTTCTGATGAGTAAGCGTTGAGTGAGTGTAGAAATTGCAGTGATTTTTAGTGAAAATGTTATCAAAATTATTATTTTATATTTTGTAAAATATTTTAAAATATATAAAAATAAATTAAAATATATAAATATGTGTATAAATATTATAATATATATTTTTGCTAATTAACTTTGACTTTTTATATATTTTAAAAATTAAAAAAAGTTTTTTGATTGTCATAAGCGATACAAATGGTTTTATATATATTTTAAAAAGTTCAATTCAGCATTAATTTTTTTTAATTTTCAAAATAAAAATTACTCTTTTAAAGATATTTAAAAAATATATTAAATAAGAATTTCTTATAACTATGCTGCCTCATACTTCCCTTTTGACTTATCATACCCTCTATGAATACCTATTTCAGTATATGCGGCACAAAGAGCAAAAACTGGTGGCAAAATGCAAAATGTACTGAAAATTAAAGCAAAATTCCATGGTCAGTCCGCAAATCATTAATTCATAAAGCTGTAATTTGCTTTTGACCAAGCCAAGCCAAGCCAAACACAACCTTTCGGTCATTTGCGCTGCAAATTATAAGCAGACAAATAGTACACACACATACAGAGAGAGAGAGTGGCATACCATACCTTGCCACACCTACAACAAAGTCGCTGCACAAAGAGCCAGAAACTTATTTGCGGTTGCCCAGTTTTGGCCGAGAAGGTTTGCAAATGCAAAATTTTGTTGACATGCCTTGAGCCATGATATGCAACCAGACACAGACGCAGAGCGAACAATGTATTTGGCAGAGCCAGAGTCAGAGCCAGCGTTAGAGTCAGAGCCAGCACCAGTGCAATTGCCAGTGTCTCTGTACGTATAAATGATTTTGACATATTGTAATGACAAAACAAAGGCAACTCCCCCACTGACTGTGTCTGGCTCCTGGCTCTGGTTAGACTGCTTGGCTGACCAGCGCAGGGCTGCCAGCGTCAATTGTTGTCAACCGTTTGCTTTTGACGGAAATTAGAAATCAACACGTTAAGTCCTGACACAGTCAGTTCAATTGTGTGAATCCAAGGCAAGTCAACAAAGCTGCAGGACAATATCAATAAGTTTAAGTCAATAACTGAAGCAGGCAAGGACTAAGATGCAACAGCAGCGCTTGGCCTGAGACTAAGTTTATATAAAGAACTATAAACAATTTGCCTAACTAGACTTAGATAGCAATGAAAAGCTAGCCTTAACACAATTATATACTAAGCTCTTCCTGACTGAGTTTATGCTCCCTTTTTAGCTTCTTTGTTCAACTAGTTTTGGCATGCAAATTAGATTTTCATTTGAGTTTACAAAACGCACTTTGGTAAATCAAATTTTCTGGTGAGTCATTGCGCAACCCTCGCGGCGGCCATGTGAGTCAGCGCAAATGTTGGGCGTTCGAGGTACTGTCAAAGACTTTTCCAGTACAGCCAACATAAGTTGCAAAGTAAATATAGAACAGCGAGTAAAAATAGAACAGTAGAGAAGTATACGAAGAGTAGATACCCTAAGCTTAGATGAGCAAAAGAATCTAAGCAAAGTTGTTTCACAATATACCCTAATCCTACCCACTCCAACACCTTAGAGGGCATCAAAAGCCAAGTCAACCACTAAACATTGTCTCTGTTGCAATTTGCAGCCAGAGCTCGTAATTATAATTAACATGGCAAACATTTGGCTTTCGATCACAATGCGAGAAAGAGAGGCCAGCGCAGCTGCCGCGGGCCGCACACAACACGGCGTATACACAACGTTAACGACTATTGAAATCTCACTCGACTGCAGAATACATTTCATATTTCGCATTTACAAAAGCACAGCCAGCAGACAGAAACACAAGCTACGAGCGCTAAAACAAAAACAAAGCAGCTAAGGGTAGCGGCAACACCCCCAACCAGCGCCGACCTCCCACCTCCCTTGGCAAAGTATCAAGCTCGACTATGCGGAATGTTAACAATAACAATGAAACTGAACAACAACAACAACAACAGCAGCGAATTGTAATGATGAAATAAAAGTCAAGTTAATACAATAGCTAAAAACCGAACATGAAAACTGGGAACCGGATATACGACTACCCCTATTATCAGGGCAGGGTTACGCCAAATGCTGCTGCTGTTGTTGTTGTTGTTGTTGTTGTTTTTGTTGTTGTTGTTGTTGTTGTTGCTGCTGTTACTCGTTAGCGTTACATGAAAGTGCAACTTTTGTACAAGAGCAGCAGCAACAACAATCGTAATACACATAGTTATAATAAAAATCAGCTTGTTTCACTTTCCGACGTTCTGAACCACTTTTCTAACCACCCAGCCACCCCTCGCCCAGTTTCCCCACCATTTACCCTGGCGCCCTCATGTGAAATGTTTATTTGTTTGTTTGTTTGTTTGTTTCTCTGTTGAACTCACACTCAGGCTCAGGTTTTTGGGCTCGCCTTGCATGCAGGTTCAAAGTTGTTGGCCCTGGACACTCTCGCCTCTCCGCCTCTTGCTCTCTCTCTCTCTTTAGCCTATGTCCCCTACAGTCACTAACTGCTCAACTGAACTGCTCTTCATGTTCGTGTTGCTGGCGCCCAAGCTGGCAGAGAGTGAGAGAAGCAGAGTGAGAGCAAGAGCAAGAGCGCCGCAGGTGCAAAGTGTAAATGAAGACTGATTGCAGTGCACATGATTTCGTCGACACACAAGCACACACAAAGGCACACACACACAGACAGACAGGCACTGGGGTGTTGAGGACTTGAGGTTGAAGCATAAAAAACGTTGCAAGGGCTGCTGCTGCTGCTGCTGCTGTTTCTCTTGCTTCTCCTGCTGCTGCTGCTGCTGGTCGGTGCAAACTCGTTCTTGTTTGCAAAGGGGGTAATTGTGGTTAAGTGCTGGTTTATTGGTTTGGCAAAAGGGCTTAAAAGATATATGTATGCATTTTAGCTGCAGACTGGCTAAACTGGCTAAGGTTAAGGGCAGGTTTTTTCGGCACAGGCACAGGCACAAGTCCAGCCCCTCGTCCATTATATTTGACACTTGTACTTGGGTATTTTATTGGGCTGTGGCCCGAGCATGTTAAACATGCACATTTCAGCTTGTTGAGCACAGGCCTAGCAGGTGAGAGAACATGAGGTAATCAGCCTTTGATAGTGGCTAGAATATGTAGCTGATATTTTTTTTATATACATTTTTATTGTCTTTATATTTAAAGTATTTTTATTTTCAATTAAGCATCAAGTCATTAAGTATTCTCTAGAGTCGTGCAGCTTAAAAATAGCTGTCAGGCATTTGCACAAAATTAATTTCTTACGTTTCTAAAAATGTTGCACAAGTTGTTGCCCCCGTTTTCGGGGCCAGCGATTCGCGCACACACATTAAAAAATCGTTTTTAATTGAAATGCATTCCCCTTGGCAATCAGTGTGCACGCAAATGCCAAACTAACTCGCAGTGCAGCCCCAAGGCGGGTAGCACGTGCGCGCGGCATCAACCGCAGCTCACCTACACGCACGCACACAGACAGAGAGAGAGAGAGGCGTGGCAGGAGCAGGGGCATGCTGTCGCTCACTTAAGTTAATACGCAAACCAAATGTCACTCAACATTATCAACAGCAAACGTAATCAGTTAAAACTTTTTTTCTTGTTGCTGTAGGCAGGCCAAAACCAACCAACAGACAGACAGACAGACAGACAGACGGACAGAGAAAGAGAGACAGAGAGAGAGAGAGAGAGAGAGAGACAGCCAGCGTGGCATTTGCTTGCTGTTGTTGTTTAAGCGCAAAGTTGCCAACATGTTTGTATTCTATTTCAATTTTTTATGCGCTCTGCGAACGAGCATCGCACCGAAGTGAACAAACAACAAGCAGCAAAAGCAATTGCCTAACAGGTCGCATGAGCTACGCGAGAGTAGCTTAGAAAGGGACGTAGGGATATATAAGATAATAAAAATAAAAAATATATAAAATAAAACAAATGTATACAAAATAAATATAATATACACAAAATTTAAAAAATGTATGTCAAATAAATAGTATATAAAATTAATGAAATATCTATATAAATAAATATTATATATATGATAATAAAAATAAAATAAATGTAAAATAAATAAAAAATAAAATATATATAAAATAATATAAATAATATTTTTAGTATAAACATTAATAAATTAAAAATATTATAGAAATATATTTTTTATTAATTTGAACTTTACTCACTGGCCTAGCATACTCAACTGCCGCTGCCTGTGCTTTACGCCATATATGATAAAGGTTCACGGCCTGCTTCTCGGCAAAGCCTAAAACCATGCAGCGCTAGGCCTACGACTACGAAATAGTAAAAAAAAACCTTTGCGATGGCATTTTTCGCTACTGAAAACTGGAAATGTCTAAATTTCGTGCAGGTCACCAGCCTGTGAGCATGTGTGGGGGCGGTCTACAAGTGCTGGCACTTTCTGCTTGTATATTTCAGCAGCGGCAAACGCATCAGGAGTCGGCAGCGAATGGAACGTGGCCTGGGCCACTTGACAGCCGTTTAAATGCATTAAAAAATTACCGACCAACAGAACGGAAAAAAGAAGTGAAACAATAACAACGACGGAACAGGACGACTTGTCAGTCAGCGCCAAATTTCACATGCGAAATTGTGCATGGGCGCCACGCCCACCGACAAGGCAGCGCCAAATCAAATCAAGAGTATGGCGTGCCGCAATGGAAGGCCATGACAATAGCAAAACCGGATGGCAAGCGCCGGCCGTCGCCAGCGACAGCAAAAGGGTTTGCCCACAAGCCCTCAAGGAGCAGCAGTAGCATAAGGAGGGGGAGGAGGCGTAGAGCAGCGCTGTGCGAGGCTGTGTGAACCAGGCCGACTAGTTAACGCAAATTGAAATTGTTGTTGTCGGGGACAGCAGAAGACGTTTTGGCAGCTTGTTCGTGCATAAATCAAAGTGTAAGGCACAGAGCGCTGCAATTGGGGACGCAGAGCCCAAAAGGGCAGCCAGGCCCTGGCCAGCTGAGAGCTGTAAAGTAACTTTGGCATTTACAATGCCAATTAAAAAGGCTTAGGCCGAGGTCTTAGCATTTAAGTACAAGAGCACTGCATGTTGAAGGATCTGCTAAAGGCCGCGTTGCCTGTTCCAAATATTGAGGCTAAGAAATAGTTGATTGAGGCCTTTAAAATTTGAATGAGCTGTGCTACAATTTAAAAGGCTTCTGGATACTAAGATGTAGATCTAGTTAGATACATTCAGAGTCTGAATGATTCCCAAATCTATCTCATCTTCTTCTTTTCCTTCCAACTATCTCAGCTACATTCTAATTCATGAGAATCACATAGAAAGGCAGCCTTTACAAATTACTCTGCCACACAACACCTTTAAAACTTTTCGCTACTCAATGCCAAAATCCTGCGCGCATTATAATTTCTTAGCACGTCTCGCGCTCTATATCTACTTCACATTAGATTTTTCATGTATTTCATTTCATTATCACACGCATACACACTCACACAGAGAGAGAGAGAGAGAGAGCAAAACTTTCATATCTGGCTGGCATTTAAGGAACTGCGTGGTATCCAACTCCTTCCACAACTTTCACAAATGTCGCTCGCTCCTAAGGCAACTGCTGTCACACACGTCGTATGAGTTATATGCATTCCCAGCCCCACCCGCAGCCAGCACACCAACATATGCAGCTTCTGGCTGCTGGCTGCTGTAGTGCTATAGTGGGCTGCTAACTTTGGGCCTTATCTGGCGCAGACTGCACTCCAGGCATGAAGCTATGATTTAAGCGCAAACTTGTGCCACATGACTTTGTCTTCTGTTGCTGCTGCCGCCGTCGCTGCTAGATGCTGGTGTTGCGGCTGCTGCAACTTCTACTTACCGCCAGGAACTTGCACAATTAACTATATTTTAATTGGCCCTGTGCGCCTGGCGTGCGTGTGTGCGTGTTTGGTAATTTATTTACAATTTTTACGCTCATTTTGCTGACTGACAGCGCAAAGCGAAATGAGTACAAAACCGCACATATAACAGTACAGTGAAAACAACTATGTGACGGACAGCATCCGACATGCCAACGCATTACCCATGCACTTTGCTCAACACTTTGCTTCATTTCTGCTTTTCTCCGCATGTGTGTGTGTGTGTATGTGTGTGTGTGGGTTTGAATGTGTGCGTATGTTTAAATATTCATTGCAAATTCCAATTGCATTTGCGCTTAAATTGGCAATGCCAACAACAACAACAGCTGCGCCAGAAGGCTGGCTGCAGCTTGTTCTCTTTTTTTTGTTGCCCAACCCCGCTGCTGGTCAGACTCAATTTGGTCAGAAATGCCTGGCCATTTGTGGTGTTGAACGTTTGGCAATTGAATATACACAGTTTGCTTAAACGCTTTTCAGCTGCCAACGAGCAAATGAGATCAGAAAACTAAGAACAATTTAAAGAGAGCTGCAACACTAGAGATTTAATAATGAAAAATAACTCAAAATGTTTGAGAGATTCTAAATAAATTTTAAACAAATATTAAATGCTATCCAAGCTTATATTTACAACTGTGGCATAAGAAAACATATATTTAAATGCAGCAAATACAGCTTAATTAGTATATATGGCATAAAGTTTTTCATATATAGGCAAAGTATATCAAAATACAGCTTCAAGATGAAAATCTGCTGTTGTAAGGGCTGACCAGATAAGTCTGATAGGAAAATAAGTTGATATTTATCAGAGACTCTTTGAGATATTTGAATAACTTTCATTTTATTTTAAAGCTACATTCATGCCAATTCGGATAAAGTACAATGCAGTTCCAATAGTAGCCTCAATTAGCTGTCAGCGCATTGACGTTGTATTCATTCTTATACTTATGTGCAATATTATTTTGCATGCAATATTTTTTTGGTAACTTGAATGCTTGACATGCCAAAGTTTACTTTATCCCAATTGGCAAGCCTTGTTAAATATTTTAAAAGTGAAATGTCAACTTGGACTTAAACAGTTGCTGAAATATAAGCCCTGTAAATACTATCAGACCTGCTCGGTCAACCCCTTTTTTACTCTTTATACATATAATTTTAATTTAGCTTTAAAACAAATTCCAAATTAAATGCATAAACAGTTTTAGTTAGTTATTTAGGCAATCACTTAAACTAAATTTAAATGCAACCGCATCAATCGCTGCCGCAAATTCCCAATAGCCATAAATTATATATCTGCATTATATATGTATATATATCTCTATCAGTGCAATCTCAGCATAAAAATTGTATTCATATTCTAAATAGAATAATTTGGCATACATAAATGTTTAGCCAGAGTGAACAGCGACTAATTTTAAATGGCGGACAACGAGCGAAACCTCAAATGTAAAATGCATAAATTAAATTGGGCATAGCAAAGGCAAATGATTATAAAATAAATATATAAATTTCCAATAAATGCGCTGATAAATTAGTTTAAGCCAAAGCTTTGGCGACAACCGAGCAAACCAATTAATGTATCCAACAACACACACATGCACACACACACAAAGAGGAGCTGAACTGTGCATGTGCTAAGCCAAACACCAAAATGACATCAATTTGCGCTCATATTTCATATTCCGAGCCGCAAATGCAAATGCTATTAAGAGCATTACGATGAACCCAGAGACAACCTACAGGCTACAGTAGGTTGTACAGATCGTAAATTATAGCGAAGGCAATCGAAAGCGGCTTCTGGCTGGGCATTGTCTCGCTCTCGCTCTCTCTCTCTCTCTCTTTCTCTCTCTTGCACTCTCTTTCTCTGTGCGCCTTTGTCTGCAATGGCAAGAAGATTTATGTCTTTCATTGCACTCAGTGCAGTGCCAGCAGCACACAGCTTCAATAAATGTAGTACCACGCTGCGTATGCGCAATATTTTAATTATGCAAGCAATTGAAAAATTGACACAGAACACACACCCACACACACACACAGCTCAGATCAGAGCAGAGAGGGACTGAGAGAAGGGGGGGCTAGCAGACAATGTCCTTAATAAGCAGCAGAGCTGCAGTTCAAAGCGCCAACGACTTCTGCACTGTGTTGCATATTCATTTCTTCGCTGCCAACTTATCAGCTCGACTCTCGGTGTTAACTTATTGACTGCTTGCTGTCTCTCTGTGTGTGTGTGTGTTTGTGCTTAATGAGTTTCTCTACATGTCTGTGTGTGTATGTGTTTGTGTGTTTGCGCCTGATGCAGCTGCATGCATTTTTAATCCATTAAGGCTTTTGTTATTTGATGCGCTGCAGCTGACTGAGCATTAGGGTGGACCCAAAAAGTGAAGAATTTGTTACTTTAAATACTTTTATATATTTTTTAAATTTTTATTAATTTATAATTTGTCTTATTATTTTTTTAATATTATTACTAACATTTTTGATATTATTTTAAAATTTTTATTATTATTATTATCATTTAATAATTATTATAATTATTATTTATAAAATTATTATTATGAAAGAAATTTCTTTGAATAAATAGTTGTTTTCTTTAAAATTAATATATAATATTTTTTAATATATAAAAATATCTATCTAAACTTTGCTTTAATATAGAATCCCTTGCTTAACTTGCACTGACCCTCCAGACCAAACTCAATTTCCACATGAGGTCTCCTCCATATTTCAACACTTAAATTATTACAACATTGTGAACACTCCAATATTAAAGGGAAGGCCAAGCGCTTGGCCAATGGTTGACATCCGGCTAAGTGGAGTCAGTTGGACGGCAGCTGTCTTGATGACAGCTCAGGCTTTGACTCTGGTAGCTGCATGCATTGATTCGAGTCGAGTTGGTTTGGGTTCGAGTTTGATGTTGCTGCCAACTCCAGCCGGCAGTAAAGTGAATGTCCGTCTGGCACACACACACACACACAGTATTGATTAAATGAAGATGACAACAATGATTGACATCGTTGACTTAAGTCATTACATATTGTATGCAAGCTGTTGTTGCAGCAGAAGCAGCAGCTGCACATAATGCAACCATTTCCTCATGTGTGCATGTGTCTCTTACTCTATCTGCCTGTCTCTTTCAACCACTCTCTCTCTCTCTCTCTCTCTCTGTCTCTCCGTCTCTATCTTTACTTTGCTAGTGTACACAACGTCGGGACGCTTAATTTGTTTGAGTGCTGCAGCAGCAAACAGCAAATCCTGCAGCTTCGTTTTGCTGGCAAATTAATTATTTTTAAATTAAATAAAAAACACATTGCCCAGCACTTACACACACACACATTCAAACACACACATATATATATACATGAATTTATCACACAATAAATTACAACAAATAATTGCCAATTCAGCAGCAAATAATTTATGTGACACACACAATTTGTTGTTGCCTATTGCTGTTGTTGTTGTTGTTGTTATTACTGTTGCTATTGGCATTATTGCTGCTGTTGCTGCTGTTGTTGCTTTTACCCTCAGCTTATTTGATTTCATTGCTTGTTTGTCGCTCGAGTTGTTCTTGCCCGTTCGCCGCTTTCGTTTTGGGCCGGTCCGGGCAATAGCCATAAAGATTATGATCTTGATATGCTCGCCGAGCTGTGGCTACAAATATTGGCACAGCGCACACACAAATTGCCGCTGCCACACACACACACACACACACAAATTTATATGTGTATGTGAAAGAGAGAAAAAAATATGAAGAAATCGCATAAATTCAGGCATAGCTCGCATAAAATTCGCCGTCAGGCATTAACATTTTTCTATAAATAAATATTTTCGTTTTTAAGAATGATGAAAGAGCGCTCTAAGCGGCATATGCATTATGTGAATTGGTCTCCCTCTCTCTCTCTCTCTCTCTCTCTCTCTCTCTCTCTCTCTCTGTGTATGTGAATCTGCCACTAGAGTGTTAAGTGAAAAATTTGTAAGCCGACCACAAATTGCCTTCATGCTGAGAGCTCTCTTACTTTATGTCTTTAAGTAAAAGTTATTGTTGTGAGAGGAGCTACTCTTCCTCTTAAGTAGAAGCTCTTTTTGAAATAATATAAAGATGAAGATATTTTAATTAAGGTCTTAAAGCTAGACTTTTGTTTTCTTTGCAGACTTCCAGAGCTCTCAAGAGGTTGCTGTATCACTCTCTATTACACCACATATCTTTCTCTACTACCCACTACCCATTTCTGCTTAATAAAAAAACCAATATTAAAGCATTTCATAAAGATTTATATACTCTTCGGCAATAAAACCAATTCAAGCATAAAATAAACTAATACAAAAATTATTAATAATATTTTTATATATTAAAAAAGAAATTCCTTGAACTATTATCATTTTATGGCTTTATGCTCAGTCGCAGCCATAAATTGCAATGCTTTAATAGCTTTCAATTTGCTGCGGAGCTTCGACAGTGCCCACCAAATGTCAAACAACAATGGAAGGTCAACGCCTGCCACTCACACACACGCACACACGCCCAAAAACTAACTGAGAATGGAGCCACTAAAAAAAACATAAGAAAAAGCAATGAAAAAGCTAAGCAGCAGCAGCAGCATACATATTATAATAAAAAAAAGAAAGAGAGGAGCAAAAAGACAACAACTATAAGGCCAAGAATGACAGGCAACTAATAGAGGCCAAGCCAAGGTCCGCTGGACTTGGAGTCGGTCAGTTACCGCCCCTGGGCCACGTTGTCTGGGTTAGTGACCAGCGACGACAAAAGGCCAAACAAAAATTTGCCTCAGTCAATGAAAGCTTGTCAAAAAAAGGCATATATATATATATATATATATATATATATATATATATATATATATATATATATATATATATATATGTATACACATCTAGCTATATAGATTTGAGTGCCGTTGGCAGATTTAAGGCATTAGCTTAATATTATCAGAGCGAACGACTAAAGCGATACTCAAATTAGATGCGACTACCTATAAAAGGTATAAACTGTAAAGCTGATTAAACGGCGAGCGAGTAGATTATATTAAAATGCAGAGCACGTGTTGCCTGCCAGCAACGGGATACAAGTGACACTTGGCCCACACTTACTCGATCCCAAGCGCCCCAATCTCTTTGTCTTCCGCCGCTTTGTCTACAACAATAAAAACGTCGCTCATAGACGTGTTATCTAAGCACAGTTTCAGCTTATTAAACACATTCTATTGATTTTCCTTCGCCTCGGCCACGTACACGTTACGCTTTTGTATCTGTAAGATGCTTGGGCAATTTAAGCGATAAACACGAATGTGATGTTAGTTGCTCTGCGCTAGTGCCAGAGATATGAACCAACACCTCGACCCCGGCGCACATGGCGTATGCGCAACGTGTCTGCCTTTTTTTGTTTATCAAGCATACGACATGGTGGCAAAACTTGTTACGCCGTGACGTGAGCCAATATATTTTACTTTATACGCTACGCCAATCAAACTCGCTCATAAATCTCGCAATAATTCTTTAAAAATTGGAAAAGAAAATCTGATGCATTTCGTATTCAATAAACGACGAGCGATCAACATATGCAGCTTAAAGACAGATGAAAAAAAAAATGTGGCTCTGGCAGGAACTGCTGCCTGCAGCACAAATGGGCACGCGTTCCGTGCACTGCATGGGCACGCTCATAAATTGGCTGGGGGCCACAGCTGCAGCTGCAGCTACATGTGTGCCGCCTGTTGTGGCAGTTTACCGTAAACTGCTTATTGTGGCATAATGCGAGCATACTCTTAGGCGATTTGAGTGCACTCAATGCCCAGTTCACAACAATATGATTATAATGGAGACAACAAGCGTTGCCTGTTAATCTGACTAGCCAAAGGTGGAGCTGCTTAGAGGGAAATATCAATGTAGCTAACAACCGTACATGGGCGTAGGTAAAGGCTTAAGGCAGCCGTCTTCTCTATATATCCTATACACATTATCTTCGCTTACAATATCTATTTGGCTTATAGTATCATTCATTGGCCATCACCCATCATCAACAAGTCCCAGAATTACAAATGCAAAGCTTTTAGACAAACAGCGCTCGTTACCTCAGCATTTAAGTCTAAAGATCTGCGCCTGGTGTTCAGCGTGCCATAAAAAATTAAATTCAAGGCTAAAGCCTTCATCTTTTCTTTATGATATACATATATATATATATATATATATATATATATATATATATATATATATATATATATACATTTCTCTGCTAGACATTAACATTTTCAGCTAGTAGCTATGATATACAAACATATAAAGGTTATATGAATTTAACGTTATGCACATTAACTTCTGCCCATCATGTTTTTACAGCTGCTCACATAAAACAAGGCAAGCCAAGCCAAGCAGCCAAGCAGTCAACCAGCATCATAGAGCAATATATATACATATATATATATACAAAGATAAAGAAACCCTTTTAGTAATTTTATACACGCGCAAAATATTGAATAACTAACCGCTGAAGCCCACAGCCAAGTGTAGTTGGGTCTGAGTGTGGTTAGCTCATCAAAGTAGCGCGTCCTTGAAGCAGAGCGATGCGATTGCGAATGAGGAATGCTTAAAAGGCAAATGGCAAGAGCTGATACAACTGGCAAAGAAAGCAGAGACAGAGCCAACGAAATGGAGTTCAAGTCTGATGTATGTGCGTGTGTGTGTGTGTGTGTGTGGCTGGGGGAGTTGGGTTTCAGGGGAAACTGGCAAATTCCCCAGCGTATAAACATAAACATGTTGGTTATTGTCTGCACGTTAAAGCATCAAAAGCAGCAGCAGCAGCAGCGGAGGCGGCTTTAGCTGCTCTCTTTTGTTGGAGCCAGCCGCATACTCCCGTTACGCCAACTTTTCAATCAACAGCCGAGTCGACAGTCGGCAGGCAGCCCCGATGAGTCCCACAGCCAACAAACAATCAGTTATACCCAAAAGCTTAATCGATTTTCAGCAGGTAGCTTCATCCGCAGGGCTGATGGTTTAATATGGAAAAATGTTTTCCCAGACCGAAACAAGCAAAATCTTTTGTCGAACACCCACACACACACACGCACATACCACACACACTGCGTGTGTACAGGGCTGGCATTAAAAAAGTAATTTGTTATTGTTTTCTTTTTTATTTTTTTGTTGTTGTTTTTGTTTAAGCCGCCCGAGGATATCATTGTAACGAATTTTCAATATGCGCGCAACGTCAGTGGCAAGTATTTAAGAGTGATTGTTGTATGGGCTCCAACTTATTTTCCATTTTTTTTCTCTTCCTTTTTTTTGTATATTTGGTTTTCATCTGAGCACATTTTGCTTTTTGATTAAAGGTAAGTTAATTGTTTCGGAGAGCATGTAGCATACAGCAATGGCTTGGGCACCATTTTTAAGGTCATTTATATACATTGGAAGTATTTTAGAATTTGATTTGTTATTAAAAAATTATATTTTTATTTACCAATTTGCTAAAAAATGAACTTAATTTTATCATTGATTTCTTATGAAGTGTTATTTAAGATATATATTTTTTCCATTCATAAAATTATGCTTTTCTTTTTATTCTTTTAATATAATTTCTATTAAATTTAATTTTTAACCAATTGAAAAATAAATAAAAAACAAATAAATTATTTCGAATAATTAAAAAACTCAAATTAAATATAAAATATTTTCGTTTACATATACAAATTCTGTATAAAAAAATTATATATTAAAAAGAAAATATATATAAATATTTTTATTACTTCATTTTATTTTCAGCTCAAAAAAAGTATTTTTTTCCTAAGAGCATTCAGAGTTCATTATGATTTACTTCTCAGATTTTTCATCTCTTTGGTTTGTGGCAGCAGATTTCGGTTTCATTTACCAGACAAATGAAGAAAAATTGAAAATATATGTTCATTTGTGCAAGCAGCAGCCAAAAAAAAATGTAATTTCCTTTATATATTTACTTTTCATTACATTTGCAATTCGAATGTGCAGGACTCAAACCAACGCCAGTCGAGTCAATATCCATGCTCCTTCTGCTCCATGTTGTTTGACCCTAATGAACACCAAATATGCAATTAGCAAAAGTTGAGTTATTTGGCATAAATATTTGTGGACAACTATAATACAAAACAACAGCAACAACAACAACAACATGTCCATTGGTAGGCCATATTAATGACCAGGCACTGCTGTTTGCATTGGGTTTGGGCTTTGCGGGCTTTGGCTCTGGCTCTGGCTCTGTCTGCTTCTTGTGCACATTGTGTGCTCATTGTTTGGGTTCGGTTTGCATTTTCCAATTTGTTTTGTGGATTATGCAATTTATTTAGTTTAGCTTTACATGCCCATGTGTGTGTGTGTGAGTGTGTTTGTGTGTGTGTGTTGTGCTTGTGCCCCGATGATAAATTCTATCGCCGCACGTAATATGGAAATTAAAACGCGCCACCAGGCCCTGCCGCTTGCAGCTACAGCCGTACACATTGATTTAATTACTTTGGCTCCAGGAAAGTGCAACAGCAACAACAACAACAACAACTTCAGCAAACAGCACAACAAATATTGCAACAGTCACCAAAGTCACAGGTCAAGCCGATTGCCCAAAAGCCCTGCAGCTTTATCAAAATGCAGTCTAAGGCATTGAGGCAGCTGCAATTAGTAAAGGGTGTCGACCGCTTGCTTACACCTAAATTAAAATTAGGGTTTTATGTGGGCATACAGGTTGGATAGAGGTGTGTTTAGCTGGAGGTGCTTAGTGAGGAGGTGTTGGGGTTAAAAAATTGCTGAAAAGTCATTGCGCTACTTTAAGCTGACATAACTTTATCCAAACTGAGTCGATTTTTGTATTTGATATTATTTTCTTTGAGGTTTTTTATGCTTCTTTAATTCTACATTCAAGTTTCTTTAAATTTGGAGTTATTCCCATACAAATATGGTCTAGAACAAATTTATCCCCCAGAACTTTCCAGCACCAGCTTGAGCTATCTAAAACCATCAATAACTTCCCCAAATCTAAACCGATTTTGATGATATTTACCATTTTATAACAATCTTGTACTTTAGTTTCTCAATAAATTAAAAGTATTTTTTTTAAATTTATTTATATATTTTGTATTCATTTTTTATTGCTAATCTTTTCTTCACATCAAATTCACCACAAATAGACTTCTCCCTCTCAGCTCTACATATCCGGCTAGAACACCCTGTTTCGCCAGCCGAAGAACGTGCGCAACAATAAAAATAATCGCCTGAGCCGCTAACTGTTAATAGCCAAAAACATTCCCCTGCTGCCATTTTGCCAGTCTGCCAAGCTGTTGGTCCAGTCGCATAAAATACGTTGTCCGAGCCAGAAGGCAACACTAATTACAGCACAATCATAAAAAAGAAGCAGAAGCAGAAGACCGAGCAGGAAACTAGCATGTGAAATAATTTGCCAAGAAATTTGCGCTTATCAGTGGTGCGCTGGGGGAATCGAGAGTGACACGCATTAGGCTCAAGTCATAAAGTCTGCCTGGCGCATAAAACTAAACGGCATAAGCGACCGTGTTTACAAGACAGAGAAAGATGATAGAGATGTGGGGTAGATGAGTCTCTAGGTAGGTGTGGCAGCGTCGTTACAGAGCAGCTACTCGGTGGCACAGCGGCTTCCGTTTCAAGTTGAAAATGAGCGTGTAATTAGAAATGTAAAAAGAAGCAACGAGTCAGAGCAGTCAACCCAGCCAGGCAGCCAAGCAGCCAACCAGTCAGTCTGTCAGTCCACTCAGTCAGTGCAAAAGTCACGACTATGTCGCACAGGAAATGTGCACACGCAAAAGAAAATTGCAAATGAAAATGAAATAAAATGGCACAAATGTAAACACACACACACACATACACATTGGTACACAGACTCATTGCCTATGGGGCGTATTTTATTCTTTTCCGCCTCAAAGTCTCAACAATGAGCAACATAAAAAGTTATGTATAAAAATCTTTGCCGCTGCTGGAGCTGCTGCTGCTGCTGCTGCGGCTGCTACTTTTTCGCTTGCATTTCCGTTACAAGGGAAAACTGAATTTGCATGTGACATTTGCGGCTACGTTTTGTTTGTGGGCGAGGCGGAAGCGAACGGAAATGGCGGAGCTGCAGGTGCTGCACAAGGGAATGGGACTAAAATTTGTTGCCGTCAGCTACATGAGTTAAAGAAGCAGACACACACACACATACACTCACAAAAGTTTCTTTCTCTACGCTAAATGCATATAGAATTGTGCGTGTGTGTGTGTGTAATCCTTGGCAAATAAGCTGCGCTGATGAGCTGCAACTTAACTCCAGCGATGGGCCACATTTATAAGTGAGTAATTAGGAAATGGATTTGCTAGAGAAATAAATGAAAAGCGTTTTGTATGATGTAGTTAATGAGAAGGGGCGTCGTGGGTCATATATGAGTTCAAGTTTGGCTTGTAGGAGGAATCTAGTTGGATGCGGGGCAGTTAGCCAGTTAGTCTCTCCCTTTCAATCCCCAACTCAACTTAATAATATGTAAATATTTATGCATTACTTACCCAAATATGTATTTATGTTTTATAGGAATTTTCTTGTTTACACTATCTTGTTGACAATTTGGATCTGGGGCAAATGTTTTCTTCACTCGCGCTTCGATTTGCAGTCAAAATTGATTTTATATTTTATTTGCTGTTTAAATAAAGCTATTTGATTTGACTTTTGTTAGCTCTACTTATTTGCTTTGTTAATTTATCAATAAATATATAATATATATATATATATATGTATATATGTATGTATACCGTTATTTTGTAATTATATGCAAGATATTTCGTTATCGATTTATATGTTAATATTACACATTAGGCATTAGGCACTACATTAATTCCTGATTTTATTTATAAATTTGTTTGTTGTATTATAAAATTTGCAAATGTTCTTCTTCTACTTCTTCTTCGTGTTGTTGTTGTTAATAAATTATTGGTATTTGTGTTGTTGACTGTATTAATTTGATAAAGTCGTTAAAGCGCTGCAAGCAGAGAATTTTGTTGTTGTTCAATTTGAGTTACGAATCTTTGGGAAGCATAAAAAAATATAAAATATATTTAACAATAATAAACATGCATGAAAACAATAAATTTTCATAGTACTAAAAAGCAGCGGCAGCAAATGTGCAATTATCAGCAGCAAAGGCATAAATTTTCATTAATAACCGAGCACAACACGTATACGCCATGTGCAACGCGTGATAATTATGAGCTTTAAACACGCAGTAACAACATTTTTAAATTTTCGTTGTTGCTGTTGCCCTCCAGCCACTTTATGCTGAAAGCGAATAGCAGCCAAGGGACCATGAAGGAACTGCGAGCTGGGAGATGGGAGCTGGGAGAGGAGCAGCCTGTCAATAGCTGGCGTAGCTGACGAAAGCAAAAACACAACACTCAAGCGCAAGAAGCCAAAGAGCACAGACTTTTGGCTGTTATATATGTCTATCACATATATATATATATATATATATATACATTCATATATATATATAAAGAGTCGTATATATACAAGTGCCTGGCAAGTGTGTGCAGAGGCGACAAAACAAAAAGTCAGCTGTGTGAATTGTGGGCGAAAATACGAAACAAATACAAAAAATAAGATGGAAGGAAAGACGAAAAAGGCAAACAGCGAAAGAGAGAGAGAGAGAGAGAGAGAGAGAGAGAGAGCAGTAAAAGTTTTCAGATCCTGCTGATGATGATGATGATGAGACCCGACTGGAGCAAAGGCGCAACATAAATGCGCTTACCCAGAAACAGCAACAGCAAAAACAAAAACAAAGCGAAAAACTGTCGATGTATGAAGATAGCTATGCTTTAAATCAGCTTTAGCTAAACATATTATATACATTATTTTGGCAAGACTTCAAGGGGATTTGCGTCACATATTGCTTGCGAAAAGGGTTACAAAATTTGATAAAGTCATACATATGCAGATTGAGGAATATGAGTTTGAAAAAATATTAAATATATTTTATTTTTTATTTACATATTTACATAAATATATATTTATTAATGAAGCAAATGCAAAGTTGTTTTTTCTTTCATATTTTTTGTTTATTTTGCTTTATTTAATTTCATGTGTAATGTATGCAAATGCAATAACCGTAATATAAACACACTTAATTTAATGTACATTCATTTAGCGCACACTCTGGCCTGCATGGCCGCATATTACTCATACGCCATGTGGTTCAGGGGCACAGGGGAAAATACTTTACATAGCTCGCGCTAGCTCTTTGTCTCTCTTTGATTCTGTAGAGAGTGAATGAAATATTCTAGAACAGTCAGAGTGCTCAGCAAGCATAATGACCTAGAGATACTCTACTCATACGCGTACAACAATTTATATAACTTGCGCTTTCGTATTTCATTATACCTTTGGGTGTTCTGGGAGTATATAAAGACTCTAGCATGTCCAGCAAGTTAGATACACTTTCTATACTCTATACTATAATTATATAAAGCAGAATATAATTGGGCTGTATTTGCCCTTTCTCTTGCTTATGACCTTTATATATTGACTGAACACACAACGATAGCAAGCTCAACGACCTAGAGATACTCTGCATAACTCTGAATTTCTATTGTCATATGCAGCTCTTAAGAGCTTATCTGTCTGGATATCTTTCTTGGCTTCTCTCCTCTATGTCTGTCTGTCTATACCATTTCCCTTTGGCATTCCTATTCAGTTCTCAGCTCTCAATCTCTCTCGCAATTAAACAAAGCAGCGTATCTCTCAGTCGTGCACTCTCTGTATATACATTGTTTCTTATATTTATTTGCTGGTGCTGCAGCGTCAACATGTCGTCTTTTATTTTGTTTTTTTCTCGCTTTATTAAGTCGCACAAGGTGCCAAGCAAACGCCTAGAGATACAGTACACATACATACACCCATACACACACATATGGACTGAAGAAGGCCGCTTAATGCCGCCTTCATTGCTAACTACCAATACAAAGCAGACAAACACACACACTCATTTTGTTGTCGACTACTACTAGGATATAGTCCTGTATATAGGAACAAACTGATGCTCTCTAAGGCATTGCCTCATCACTACTCACACAGCAGCCCTCTGTATGTGTGTGTGTGTCTGTTGTGGCTCGTATGTATAAATAAAATAAATGTAGGTGAAAATATACATAAATAATGGCCACATGCGCTGCCTTTTTATGAAGTGTGCGGCGTCTGTGAAAATTATAAAACAGACGTTGCCCATTCCAATTGCCTATTTTGTTATTGTGTGTGTGTGTGTGTGCATGAGTGTGTGTGTGTGCGAGATCTCAGTCAGGTATATTGAGCTTGAGGGTGGATTTAGTTCAAAAGTTGCTTCATCTGTAGGCGTGCAAATAGCAAAGCGCAGTGAGCCGTGCAATGGGCCACGAAGTGGGCGTAGTTCCCTCCGTATATATACATATATATATTTGAGTGGAGTATAGAATTTATCGGGCACAACAGCTGCTGGGCATGACAAATACTTTTGCTGGTTAGACTCTGCGTTTGACATTATTTACGCAAAGTTCTTGATTGGGTTTGCTGAAATCAATATTGTGCTAATTCCGAGCCAAGAAACTCAATTGCAAGCATTCTCCTCTGACTCTGTTGTTACTGTGTTGTCCCTCAGCTTGATCTTAGATCTAATCTGTCTAATGGCAGGCAACAAAGGATTCTTCCAATCATAAAATGCAACAAAATTGTATTTATTTTCAAATTTGCCTTTTAATGGCAGCGACAACAATGCTTCGCGCGCCCGCGAGAGACAGCAACGATAATAAGCAAATTACAAAGATGCGCAGCTCCAAACCTGCTACCCCAGTTCTTCCAGTCTTTGCCCAGCAGCTGCCCCAGCCGAAGAACGCATTTGCATATATGCCGGCGCATAAATATATAGAGCGCAATTTATGTGTGCATCTATTTAAAGTCTTTCCTCTTTTTTTGGTTGAGGGACGCCTGCACTTGTCACACGTTGTCCTGTTTCTTGCATGTAAGTAGTATATGTGAGAGATTATTTACATATGTATGTGTGAGAAAGCGGGCATGCGGGGCGTGGGTGTTGTGTGGCTTGCCCTCGTTGCGAATGCAAAAGAAAAAAACAGAAAAGAAAAGCGCAAGCGAGATAAATAACAAAGGCACTTTAATAAGGAATACCGAACGAGAGAATTCTCTGTTTAGATCACACTCTGTTTTGTATAACAAAAACGGCCTCTCTCTGCGATTTTCATAAGTGTAGGTACGGCTAACAGGCAGTTAAACTTAAATATTGTTGGGAAAGTGAGAATATATTGACAGAAAGTGAAGCATAATGTAAACATGAATAATGTATACATTTCCTAAACTACAGGGTATCAATAAAACACAAAAAAAGTAAAAATCAAACAGAGCAAAACAAAGAGGCGAACAGGCTATGCCAGCAGCAGCAACAGCAGCTCGTGCTCTACTCACTGAGTTCTAGCCAAAGCAGTTTCCTGTTGTTGTCATTTGGTTAACATGTAGATCTCTTCCCTTCGCCCAGATTATGCCACAAATCAAAACTAGTTGCAAGCCCCAAATGAAGCTCAAATTACAATTACAAACTTTACTCAACATTTTCACCTATCAAGCATAAACCGCATAGCCACTGCCGCCGCAAGTTTTGCTAGATATCTCATGACTAATTAGGAAAAAAAAGTTATAAGAAAACTCTTTATGGTAAATATTTATCAGCAACCCAAGGCACGTGCACCTCCTCATCAAACTTGCCAATTAATTGCGCAAAGTTTGCAATTTACATTTTTGTGTACGTCGAGCGAGCGGGCGAGCGAATGCAACAAAATACAAAAACTGCCAAACTATGAGTGCAATTTAGCAAAGTTTCGTTCGACGCGCACATTTCTCAACTCCCAGGCGAACATATTCAATAGCAGAAATTAAAAACAAAAATGGGAAATTAACGCCAGCCAAGTCAAACTTAAAGCCCAGCCGAAAAGTGTAGCAAAAAAGCGGAAGAAAATCAATAAAGCGAGTCAAAACAAAAAACTTCCACAATGAAGTGGTCGAGTTTTGGCTCCCAACTTTTGCTGCTTGACTTTTTCTATGACTCTTATTATTATTATTATTTATATTATGAGCAACTATTGAATGAGCTGAGCGGAGCAAGTTCAAAAAGTTTAGAAAGTTGGCGACTCTTTAAAATTTTGTAGTGGGCGAAAGCTCAGTGTCGCATAAAATTATTTTATATATATATACATATATATATATAGATACAGACATAACCACAAGGGTTAATGAACTCAAGAGATGCCCAGAGGCGACTAACAGTGGAAAACAGCCGCCAGCAGCAAGGCAAATGGAGCGCGCCGGCTGCTGCGGCTCTCAGCAGTGGGTGTCAACAATTGCACAGCTGGGCTCATACACACACACACACACAGAGCAAGTAGAAGAAATAACAGTCATAGCCAGCTAAAAGAAACAGCAGCAGCAACACACACACACACACACACATACAGCCAACTGTAGCTGAACTTTAAAAAATTGTCAACACTTTTCTAGGCAAAGCTTCAAATGTAATCAAGTTTTTACTCTTGAACTTTGCTTAGTTGTATTTTATGAAATTTATATGCTTAACACTTTTGGCTTTTGGCTTTTGTCTAGGTCTAGAGCAGCAACAGCAGCCAGAGCAATCGATAAACATGACTTGTTGAAAGTAATGTGCGCACAGTGCGTATGTGTAATGTGTATCTAACAAGTGGCTGCATTGGCAAGGGGCTCGCAACTGAGCAGAATGCAGGGCACGTAAGAAAGAGTTGAAAGAGAAAGAGAGAGTTCTTTGAAATGTATATAAAACATATACATATATCTTAAAATATATATGAAATATATAAAAATGTATATATTTAAATTAGTTTTAATTTAGATTTTTATAGCATTAAATGAACATTTTTAATAAAAATTAATTTCATAAAACATCTAGACATCTACTTCGCCCATCAATTTCTGAGTCCTCTTAAGTTGCTTAATTGTCTATTGCCATAAAGATCAACACACAACGCCAGTCGGCTATCAAATGGCAATAAACGTTTCAGCTATAGCTGCACTTGCATTGTTCACATCAAGTTGAGAGGCTCACTGGGCTCAGGCCCTGGGCCTGGCTAACCGCATTGACCACAAATAGGACAGAACTTTTGGTAACCACAAATTTCTTTGACCGAACCCATTAAAATTACAGATATTGAAATGTTATAGCAGGTGAGCAAAGAGCAAAGCAATTGTTGAAGGTAAACAAGCTTAAACTGCATGAAGGCATAACATAACAAAATAAATTTAAAAATAAACAATTATAAAATATAAATATACATATTTGAAATATTGTTTTAAAGTATTTTTCCTGCTTTACATATTTAGTTTAGCTGCTGATTTTATATACTTTCGATACACTTAAATCATAGACACGCACCGAAAAAATCAAAAATTTAATTCCAAGATAGGTTATAGATTATGAATTGATTCGATTTTGAGATTGGATAGGCTATATCCAGAAAGCGGGGCAACACAAACAAGAGCCGCAGAAGTATGCAACGCTATTTCTACTTTATATTTTTGGTTGTATTTTTGGTTTAACGTAACGTAACGTAACGTAACGCGAACGGTAAAGACGACGAAAGACGGCGACGAACGACGTAGAGGCAACGACGACAACGGGCGACGGGAGAAACGACACGTGGTGCAAACAACGGGAAAATGTTTACAAAGCGGCTACTGCCACACAACTGAGGCGACAGGATGCAGTCGCTGGCTGTGGCAAGCGGCTGCGGAACGATATGGAAACGAAACAGACAACACGAACACGAACGCGCGCGCTTGCTGCCCGAAGTGTTCCAGCAAAACATCTGTTCGCCAGCGAACGGGCGCGAGTGAGACGGAGCACGCACGAACCCCAAAGGCAGCCAGAAAGAGAAAGCCCACGACCGACAGAGAGAAAGCGAGAGAGGGAGCGAGAACGAGCACGAGTATGGGAGCGCGTATGCGAGAGCGAGAGTGAAATAAAAACACTGTGGGCTAACTAACCTACCGCAAAGGACTTTGCCAGCGTGCCCAAAGAAATTAAATAGATTATGTGCTTATATAAATAAATAAATGAAGCCAAGTTAATCAAAGCGGCCAAATGCAACCGTAGCCCAGCCAGCCAGAGTCGGACATGCCACATTAGACAGCCTTAGATCTGCCACTGCTGCCGCAGCTACTGCTGCTGCTACTGCTGCTGGCTAGGCTAGACAAAATGGCGCCTGCGCCGGAATGTGAGCCAAAGAATGCCTAAGCCAAAATAGGCCTAGGCGAATCAACATTAAGCAAAAGTGCAACGAAAATTGCCAACTGATTTTTTTGCTTTCTTCTTCTTACCACTATTTGAACCATTGCCAAAAACACGACGCGACGAGCCACGCTGACGCAGCAGGCAGACAGCGGGCGGACAAGTGGACACGAATTTAGCGCACAAAACGGAATATGCAAAACAAAAACAAAATTCAGAAAAAGCACGTGGCATCGTCGCACTTGCCGGCTAACTTGGGTGGGTTGGTAGTTGGCGTGGTGGGAGGGTGTGAGGGTGGTAAGCCCACACTTTGCGCTGATGTTTACATTGTATACGTTTTTTTTTTTTTTTTTGGGGAGCTAAATTTGTATTCATGTACCTAAAATATCAATTCATAAACGTTTTACTTAAAAAAGTTGTTTTACAGTGGAAGGACGAAGAGGAGAAAGAGAGGAGAGTAAAGCCAACTAGCTGAGCCTCAGTTCTTGGCTTATTTTAGCCAGGCACTCGCCTACTCGATTTTTCAATTATTTATTGCTTAATTTGGGCTGTAATTAATTAAGTTTGAGTGTTGTTCATACTCTTGTCGTGTTACGAATTTAATTCAATTAAATTTAGCCGAGCGTAGCGGGAGGTAAAGGCATTAAGTAGCGACTGCAAAACACCTTACAGAAAAGGCAACATTTACTGAAAAGAAAATACTTAACTTGTTGAAAAGATATTTGAGATATTTTCAGCTTTACTATAGGCATTTATATATATTTTTCAGAGAAGGTCAACAAGCTATAGCTCCATCTGCAGAGCAGAGCCTGAAGCCTACAGAAAAACTTATTGAATTTAACTTTACAACTGCAAAAGAATTAGTTTCTTTCCCAATGGTACCTCACTAACAATGGACGTATTTGAAATATCTGAAAGCTTTATGGAATGAAGATACAATCTATTATATTTTCTGTATATTGAGACTCTGAAATGTTCATTCCAATAAATAGAGCAGCTTAGTCTTGACAGCCAAGCCCTACCGCAAACCAATATACCCCACTCACTCTTCTCACAAGTATCAACAAAACAAAAAGACAAAAGTGCCTGATTAATTGTTTTGCCCTTGCTTGAACGAAAAATGTCAAACAACTGAAGCAGTAGAAGCAATAGCAATAAACGTTAATAAACAAATGGAAAGGCGTGAAGTGCACGCCAAGCCAAAAGGCAGCAGCAGCAACAGCAACAAATTAACATTATAGTTGAAATGTAAGAAATAAACAAGCGAAATATTTACCAAATACGATAAGTTTCATTCAGGCAACACGCAAGCAAAGCCAAGAAAAAACCCGTTTTGAAGTAACTTCATTGCGACACGCGACAAAAATTTGAGACAGCTGCTAAAAATATAAAGAAATATATATATGTATATATATATATATATATATATATATATATATATATATATATATATATATATATATATATATATATATATATATACTTCTGTGAAATATGACGACGACAATTGAGTGCCCTTTTTGGGCTGGCCGGAAAATTAGCTTATGCATTACGCACAGTAATGAAGCGGCTAATAAACTAATTAAATGAAAAAGCTGTCAAGATTAAGTGAACACGTAACGGGCGCCACTCGATTAGATTGATGGCCATTCATCAACCGAAATGACTAATGTGTCCCTATATTGACAGCCGCAGCAATGACTCCACAGGTTGTTGCCATTAAAAGAGAATTGCAGTATTTAGGTTGCGCTGATGTACCCTTTATGCTAGATAAAGTTATTATTAATATTATTCGAGAGTGTTTTGGGCTTGTCTAGGACAAATTTTTAGTTTTTTAAATAAAGCTTTTATTTGGTTGATAAGTTTCAACTATTTCTCCAGCTCTGATTGTCTTCATATTTATTTATGTATTAAATTTAAAATAATAAATATTATTCTTTTCTTTAATAGTTTTATTTTTTAATATATATATGTTCTATCTTCATCTATATATTTTTTTGTTATATATAGTTTTTTTTATTTATTATATGTATTTTAATTCAAGTTACACTTCAGTTTCAATCTCTTTCC
This sequence comes from Drosophila paranaensis, assembly GCA_035047545.1. NCBI lineage: Eukaryota > Metazoa > Arthropoda > Insecta > Diptera > Drosophilidae > Drosophila > Drosophila paranaensis. The sequence continues at coordinate 14,965,483 of JAWNPL010000145.1, forward strand.
AAGCGTTTTTCATGGAATATAATAAAAATCATTCACATCGCTTCGTCTTCCAGAGAGAATCATTTCTAAGAACTGCCACTCAGCACCTGCAGTAAGTGCATTAATAACTCGCTTTAAATAATTTAGTAAGCCTCGTGTCGACAACATTTCCATTATCAATCAAAACATTTGATGCAAATTTCGCTTTGATTTCGCTGATAAGGATTTGTGCTATGTGACGTGTGTGTTGCTCGGCATAACTTCAAGTAGCTAAAAACCTAATTTTTTCTGCATTTCTTTTTTCTTTCTGTACTCAGGCAGGCCACGAAGACCGTCAACACGGCGTATGAGTAACATATATGACACATGTCACGTGACGCCATAACACATCATTTTACCTTTTTTTGCGGCATGAGAGAGTGAGAGAGAGAGGGAGGGAAGGTAGAGGTAAAACAACAAGCATATAACACGGGTAATGACAAACAAGCCCAGCCCAGCGCAGCCCAGCACAGCCCAATCCAAGCCAAGCAAAATAAAGAGCGAGGCAGCCGGCAGACAGACAGGCAGGCAAAATAAGACATTTTGTGATAAGCGCACAGGATAACAAGTTGAACGTGACGAGCATGTGAAAAACACACACAGAGCGCAAAAAAAAATAAACTCGTCTGTTGTGATATGTTATAAACAATGCCAGGCGCAGTCGACAAACTACACACACACACACACACACACATACACGCACGCACACACATGTAAAATGACAGCAAGTGTCAGAAAGCAAAAGCATTAAAAAAACAAAGCAAAAATAAATAAACAAAGTTAGAGGTAGAGTAAGTGAACGCCGCTCGCTCTAAATGTCGCTGATAACGCGAATGTCAGAGCCGAAAAAAAATAGAGATGAAAGCAAGAAGAGGAAGAGCAGAAACACCTACAGGGCCACCTAGCGACTGCTGCTGCTGCTCCTGCTGCTTCTCTCAGCTCTTTTACAACCTTTCTGCAGCTCGACTTTCACTTTTCATGACTTAATTTTCGCCGGCGTCTCGTCGCTTGACAGGCGCACAACCTAAAATAGAAACAGACGAAAAAAAAGGAAAACAAAAGCAAGGCTAAAGTCGGCACACATAAAAATGAAAAGTTGCTGCAAAGGATTCTAAAAGACAAAACGCACATAAAGTGTTTGGCACATCCGCTTGCTATCCAACGCTGCACTTTTTGGCTCAGACTCTGCCTCTCCATCTCTCTCTCTCTCTCTCTCTGTGTCTCGCTCTCTCCTAGCTATGCAAATGCTAGCTGCACAAAACAAAATGTAAATAATATTTCATTACGTATACGCGCCGTACGCTGTGCATGACGCGCGCTCAGGCAGCAGCAAATCAAAACGAAAGCGAAATTTTATAGTGGCGCCATTTTTGAAAGGCAGCTTTTCCTAGCTAGCAAGTAGATATATATATATCACATATATATATATACTTACTACAGCTGCTTATAATATTAAAATTATATGAGACTTCCATAAGTATGCGCTTGACAAGGCAGCTACTCTACTTTACTTCTACTCTCTACTACTCAGCTCGAAATTTTCATTTATTTCGTTAAAGCCTGCTGGCTGTCCTCACGTTTATTTTCAATCAATTTCTTGCTAATTCAATCAGTTTCTAATTTAAATCATTTTTTCTTCGATTTTGCCCATCATGTGCAGCGCTGCTGCTGCTCGCCCGCTGCATATCATTCAATTCGCATTTCGATTCTGTTCAGTTAAACGCACAATCTAAACATATTCACGTCCGTTCAATTTCAGTCGATGCCATGCAATCTCGCCTGCAATCCTAAGCTTAATTTCAAGCCCAGTCATCGCATGCATATAAAATATTACTCATACGCACGTTTGCACTTTAATAAACTCGGCAGACCAGAGTGAAAGAAGAGAGAAGCTTCCATGTCACTTGGCTGGCAATATGAAGCGCATGCAAAGCGCGTTTACAATTTATGCTGAATAAGGGAGAGTGGGGCTGGTGCTGATAGGGTAGGGGCACACTCAACTAAACTACCTGGCAGACATGCTCTGCTCAGCTCAGCTCTGCTCAGCTCTTGTGCTCTTGGCAACAAGTCTGATAAAAAGTACAATCGGTTTACTCGCATTTCATTTTTCTTTATGCTGCCAGCACAAAATTGTCATTTCCCGCACAATATTTGTACAGTTTTTAATATAGAATAAAAGTAAAGCATGGCCAATTGTGCAAAAAATGTGGATATATGTATATAAAGTTGGCCACACACATGTTGCACGGACAGTCAGACATAATGCAGCAACAAAAGTAGCCAGCGACAATGTTGGTTGTCGGTTGATTGGCCAACATCTGATAGCCGATATCGGTGGCTGGTAATGTGTGGGTGTGTCGAGTGTGCGGGGGAGTCTCTCTCTCTCTCTCTCTCTCTCTCTCTCTCTATCTGACTGTGTGTGGGCACTTGTACCTGATAAAAATCAACAATGAACCGCAACAGCTACAATGACATCAACTGCACAACAAACGACAACAATGCAAATACATAAATGATTATCACTGAGCATTCTACAGGCACAAACAGCGCTTGGAACACTCCAGCATAAACCACACGAGGTGTCCATATCAATTACGTGGCGGTGCAGATTATGATAAGCCTGCAGACAGGAAATGTTCTGGGAAAGAAGTGGAAGAAGTAGATTGAATAAGCCAGCTATCCATATCGAAGCATAACCAAGAAGTTGAAAGGTGTAGTATAATTTAGATTAATATGTGATACAAATTTAGTATTTTTTAATACTCCATAAATAAATTAAAACAATGAAGACTGCTTCAGTAGGCCATGCCTAACTAGCAGCTGCCCTGAATCTAGTATATAGCTAGTCTTCCCCTTGCCTATATGGTAGATCTCTTCAAGTAAACCCATCTAAACATACAATCTATTGCTATTTCTTTCAGCTACTCCTCTTTCAAAACCCATTAAAAATATCATGTGATGGCCAGCTCAACGCTGTGGGCCTAATAAATAAACATTAGGCAACATTTAACCAATATTTACATTGTAATTTAGTCATTATGTCCAGCGTTCACGTTTCGGCTAAAAAGTCGACAAGCAAAGCCGCCGCTCACCTGCTCGGCAAATAAAGCAATTTTTGGGCGCGTGTTAAGCTGTTTTACATAAACAGAGGCAGGCTCAACGGCTGGGCAGACAGATGGGCCGTAGACCAGCACGAGTGGGCGGGGCTGGGTTGGGGCTGTGGGATTGACTCATATGCTGGGTCAACTGCAGCTCTGGCCATTGCCATATTTTGCCTTGGCAATTTGGTTGTCTGGCTGGGCAGGCAGAGCAGAGCAAGCCTTTGCCTCTGCCTTGGCTTGGCAATATTTAGGCAGTTTTAATGCAAAAGCGTCCACAAACCATAAATAATTGAAAACTGCAAAGACGTGCAAAAAATGCCGTGGCAAAGGCGAGCTTCTAAAAAAGAGAGAAAAGCAAAATAAAAAGAAATGAAACGAAACGTAGCGAAATATGTGGCAAGAGGCAGTCGGCCGTCGGCCGTCGGCAGTCGGCATTCAGCAGCCGGCGAGTTGTTGTAGTGAAGCATGCAAAAGTCCCATTAAGGCTAATAGGCCCAAAAGGACCAACAGGAGACGGACCTCTCTGAACAGCGAGCCAGAGAGACAGTTAGTCAGTCCATGAGAGCTCAGTTGAGTTAGTTGCAGTCACCATCAGCTGCCCAGGGCTGGCAAACGTCAAAGGAGGGCTACCTATTATAGAATCTTGGATTAATGTGTGACAGCAGGGAAAGGACTCGTATACTAAATTGATTTTGTAAGGGATTCAAATCCTTTCTTGATTTTCGGCCTCTCTTTTATCAACAGAAGAAGTCTTTATCTCCTTAATCAGCAGTCAATCTAGACAGTTTACTCATCAAAGAATCCATTTATAATCTGCCTTATTTCCAAGCAATTTGCTATGAAAGCTATATAATTAATGATATGGAATAATTCGTGAAGGCTGCGCTGCAGCCCTGTTTCCAAAATTGTTGGCGTTTGCACGTTTAGCGTCGTAGCTAACTGTTAATTTTGTCTCTTTTTCTGTTTTGGGGAAGCTATGCAAGTTGGACACCAGCTCCAGTCCCACCCAGCCCCCAACACCTAGCCAAAAAGTAGGCTGCACAATTTTCGGGGCTGCCCTGCAGCGGTTCAGTTTACAGTTTTCAGCTTCAATGTGTTTTTTTTTTCTGTGCTGTTTTTGGCTTTTTTTTCTAAGCGCCGCTAGCACTTTGAAGCACTTTAGCGTCGCTTATCCTAATTGTGGTTAGTTTGTGTGTGTGCGGGTGTGTGTGAGTGTCTTTCGTGAGCCGCTCACGCGAAACGTGCATAGAGCATGTCCTGCCACGTTTGTCTGCCCTGTTTATGTCCAACTGTAGGTGTCTGTATGTGTGTGTGCGCTTGTGTGTGTGTGTGCATAATTTTTTGGCATTTAGCCAGATAATTTTCTTGCCTGCTCAGCTCAGTTCGGCTCAACTGGAGTCGAGTTGGCCTGCCCGCTTGTCCTGTCCATTTCTGTTTTGCAAAGTTAATGTGTCCTGGCAGGCCTACACAATATTTAATACACAACTTTTTTCTCGCTCTGCTCTTTGCCTTTTGGCATTTTCTTTATTTCTCTCTTTTTGTTATCTGCTGTGTGGGTGTGGGCGAGTGGGTGTGTGGGTGTCTGGTTGGCCGTTTTAGCGTTTTTATTTATGATTAGCTGTAAATTAACCTGACATATTTTTAATGGCTTCTGAGCTGACTGTGTTTTGTGACCCGGATTTCTGCTCCCGGATGGAGGAGTCTTATACGAAAATCTTGCTATAATTAGATTTAAATTTGCTAATATAATAAGTTTATATAGAAAACTTAAAATTTTTACTGTAAAATTAGTTGATAAATACTTTAATTTTTACCTTTTTTGCCATGTTAATTAATTATTTATTTAAATAAAATACATAAAATATAAACAAGCCAAATACCAACAGCAGCTGTATAGAGAAATGTTTGAACAGCTTTCATCTTCACTCCATTACACAACACTGTTTATGCAACACTGCCTTTCTGGCTCATCTCCCACTTGCGCCCAGTGTCATTCTAGCACTTGCTGTAAGCGTCAATCTTACACTTTGCACTATTTTGCACAACACCTCGATGCAGCCCAAAATCGACTGCCTGCATCTATGGCCCAGATCACGTACATCCTTGCCAGCGCCATTTTGTCAACTTCTAATAAATTTGCTGTGCACTGAAAAAAGGAGAAAAGTTCACAGCGAACAGTGGAACGCACTTCGAACAGCCTGCGCCCACACCCAGAGGTGTGGGGGGGAGGGCGGCGCCGCGCTGCGCCTAAACAATGGCAACGGCGACGATGCCGTCATTTTGTAAATCAAACAAGTTTTAAGTGCTGCGCCGAGCAGCGCTAGGTGCTAGCAACCGCCAGGCAGCAGGAGCAGCACACAAAATATTCATGAACACAACAGGCTCATAAATAAATTGCAGCCCAAACGGCGCGCCGTTGTCGTCTGCTGATGCAGCTGCTCGATGGTGCTGGGCGGCGCAAAGTGGCTGCGAGTGGCGTGAAAAAACTTGAAAATATGCTAACATAATGCAAGCGAGCAGACAGCAGCAACCGAGCAGAACAGAACAGAACAGAGTCTGATGTAGATGGCGGCCAAATGCAGCATCAAGGTTTTATGACGCTTCGATTTCGTGGAATTAGCAATGAGTCGAACGTGTGGCAGCAGCCATCAGCGGCAAAACCAGAACCAGTCAAAGCTCTTCAGCTCGTCAGCTCCTCGATATTTATTTTCAGTCAACGAACGCGTTTTTAATATCGCCCACAGATGAGCAGAGTAAGAGAAGTGCAGCAGGAGCAGGAGCAGCCAAGTGCAGTTCGTGAATTATTTGTGCCGCTGGCAGCTGTCAGCTTTAAATTGAGTCACCTTTGCCAAGTGATGAAAGCTGTCAATGCGCCTTCTAATTAATTTAAGGCCATTAACATTTTAAAGTCTTTGATATGCAATTTGCAAAACTTACACGTCCTGGCTGGCACAAGGATAAGCCTCGGCTGTGTCTCCGACAAAAAGCTGGCGACAAAAAGCCATGAAATAAATTATTTCAAGAATCAATTACAACTAATAGCATAGACCACTTGAAAATCAATTCAATTCACATGAAAGCCAGCCTGACAGAAACAGAGACTGAAACTGAGCCTGAGCACAGGAGTCGGAGCTGCGGCAGTTGAGACTGAAGCTGAAGCAGGAGCAGTCAAGGCTGCCTGGCAGGACAACTTCAGTAACTGAAATGAATCGCTGACTTTGTGTGGCGCACACAGATTGCCTAGAGAGCGAAAAAGAGAAAGAGAGAGAGAGAGAGAGAGGGAGCTCCATTTACTCCACACATATGTGACGATTTAAGCTAATGCATAATTGATTGTAATGCCACGGCAAGCCGATTTCGGCTTTGCCTTCACACAGCCACCAATGGACTGGAACCGGACCGAGAAGAGCTGCCAAATTAAGCAGGTAAAATTGAATGCAAGAAATTAATATTGATGCATATGGCAGATTATTCACAATTAAGCAAATGCAAATCACAAGCAAACAAGCATTTTCATGGTAAATTTGCAGTGAGAGCGAGGCAGAGACGTATAGAGAGAAAGATGGAGATATAGAGTGAGATAAAGAGAGAGAGGGAAAGTGAGGCCAGAGACAAAATCAAACAGAGAGAGAGAGAGGGGAGGAAGTAAAAGAAGACAATAGAAATGAGAAAGAAAAAGAGAGAGTAAAAGAGAGAGAGAGAGAGATAGAGAAACCAAAGACCCAAAGATCAAAAGAGGCATAGACCGAGAAGGTAAACGTGAGAAAGAGAAACAGGCAGTAAAAGCGAAAGAGAGTAGATGAAAAGGAGAATCAAGAAAGAGATAGACAGAGAGGGACATCAATAGAATGAGAAAGATAGACAGCAGAAATAGCAATAAAGAGAAAGAGAAGAGAATAGGAGATATAGAGAACTATCAAAACAAGTAAGAAAACTCTAGTCGAGACCGCTCGACTAGGGTATACCCTGAACCCTGCGAAGAACCGCAATTCCAAGCAATCTCCGTTTCTTTAATATACATAAGTAAATATATGTTCATTACAAACAGAACATACACACGAACATACACAGGCGCACACACACATAAGCGCCAGTCGTTGCGTCAGCTGTTCTTTGGCTGCTGTTTGCATGCCAATGACATGGGAAATTAAATGTTTAATAACTTTTTTTCTAGAGTAACGATTTTGATCAAAATTATTGGGCGTGATCATGTCATCCATATGTATGTATGTGCCAAAGCACAAGTCTCTAGTATTTGATATACGGGAGTTACAAATTTGAGGCGAAGGGGGCGTGGCATCCAAAATTTAACAAAAACCGAAATTGCGTAAGGCTTACATAACACTAAATGCAAAATTTGAAGACTCCAGCTAGAAAGATGAATTAGATAGAATTTTATAGCCTAACTTAGATTTGCGTTTTTAATCGATAACAAAAAAACGATAACAGTTATCGAATTTCTGAAACAAACTCGATCTTTTCGTGATATACAGGAACCTACATAAAAAATTTCAAGTCTCTAGCTATTGTAGGTTCTGAGAACGACGCGTTCATACATACGGACAGACGGACAGACGGACGGACAGACGGACAGACGGACAGACGGACATGGCTATATCAACTCGGCTTGTCATCCTGATCAAGAATATATATACTTTATGGGGTCTGCCACGCCTCCTTCTGCCTGTTACATACATACGCCCTCCAACAAAAACATTATACCCTGATTTCCCATTTTCAATGGGTTCAGGGTATAAAAAGATAGTTGAAGAAAAATAAACATAAAAGCTTTAGCTTCATATTCACTTTTTTGGCTTTACAGATTGCCCTCGCAAGCATCACCTCACGGCTTCACAAAATATCTAAAACTAAATAATCTCTTAGAGTCCCCAGAGCTTAACTTTATCAATTTAACTTCTGTTTGTATTACAAACAGAAGGACTACAATAAACCATCCTAATGTTAGATTTTAGACTTGACAATCTTGCATTCAAGTTGTTCCACTCTAAGAATAAACTTCCGCCTAAACTTTCTTCCTAAAATAGAAGCACAGCACATTCATCAAAATAATCAACTGAAATTTATCAAAAACAGAAGTACAAAGCACAACAAATAGCTGAGTCGGTGAATCTTTCAAATGGATGTTGTCGAGTCGAGCGATCACAAAGTTCAATTTTAAGTGCTCGCAATTCAACTTTTGTGAAATGCCGCTCATTATAAAAGTTGACTGCTGACTGCTGACTGCGGCAGTGGCAATGGTATGTTATCAATCCCAGAGGCTCGTCAGTGGATTTTCGGGCACTTTTATATTTATGAAATGCATAAACAACGACAATAACCAGGGAGCCGAGTCCCCGGTATCCGTTATGCCAGTGACAAATGCGAACTTTTCATTTTCTATGCCGCAACAGTCGTCGTTGAGTTATTTAAGCTAAACATGGATGGGCATCAGGAACCAGACAGACAGACAGACAGACAGGCAGACGGACGGAAGGACAAATGTCATGACAGACAAGTCCGGACGCTGGACAGGATGACAGACAGACAAACCAGCGACGCAGACAAAACTGTATTTTCATTTTTTTCTTCTTCTGACTATATATATATTTTTTTCCTTTTGCTTTTGTTTTTGCTTTTGTTTGTTTGGCATGCAAACAATGGAGCAGCGAGGTGAGGCTTAAGGGTAGCCGAGGATTGCACATCTGAGTGGCAGACAGTGTGCAAATGTCAACTCGTTGGAATTCAGACAAGTATATGTAGCATTAACACACACACACACAAGGGCAGCACACGACTAGCAGATACCCTGACCGAGAATATAAATGGGCAATTGCTGGCCTAAGAAGTGTTTTCAGCCAGTCAAATCAACCAAAAATCAAATTTAATTCCTTTTCATATGTAGAAAGACTGAGAATATAGTATTAATAGGCTTGACTTAACCCCCGTTACATACTTAGCCGACAAACTAATATACCCTCACCCAACCATTTGCAATGTGTTCGAGTGTATGGAAAATGTCAAGTGTAGAAAATGCACATGCCAAATGTCTTTGGCCAACTTTGGCTAGCTGTTGGCTGCAGTTTTAATTCCAGCTGGCCAATTGGCAGCCTGTTTAGGCCATTTAATTTGTTTATTAACTCGACGCGCGCGCTGTCAGCGCAATTAACGTCTAATGAGCGCAAGTCCGAGTCGCCAAAAAGTTTCATGCCATCCACTTGACTATCAACTGTATCAACATCATTATCAGCTCGCTCATCAGCCAGATACAAATCATCATCATCAACATTATCATTATCATTATCATCATCAGCATTCGCCGCAACGTGCACCAAAAAGTTTCTGAACTACAAGCTGCTGATGCTGCCCAGAAAAACCACAACAACAATGTGGCAAGCGCTTTAGATGCAACTGACGATAGCAAAGATTGTACAACAGACCAGCAGAGATAGCACGGACGTGGGCATGGCCATGGGCAAGCGTGCTCACATCTCAGGGTATATCAAAAATGTCATCAATTATGTGATATCAGAGGGCAGAGAGTTAAGCAAAATCAAATCTAATAGCATGGAAGCTTGTTCGATAGATGAGTTAATGGACTGCTGCATAGGTTGATATAAAGAAGAGAGGCAAAAGTGTATATAGTGTGTAAACATAAAATGGAGTGTAGGAATATATATATATATATATCTATACATATATAAATATTTACAAATGTTGCCTTATACAAAACGTAAGTAAAGTTTACATCGTGCTAAGCCACATAGAACCTAACTCTTATTTGAATAAAGCCTCTCTATGCAATTCTCATGAAATTAAACTCTCGCTAATCAGCTTAAAGGGCATTCACTTGAGCCTCTATACCCCTCACATTGGCTGTCTCTGTCTGGCACGTTGATTGCACCATTTGGGTGACGGAAATGCAAACGCATAACTTTTGTCAACTGCAGAGTCAAGTGGAGCTGCCGCCGCCGCCAACCAACCCAGCGCTACAATCTCTCCACTGTCCAGAAGATGTCGCAGCCAAATCTCATGCTCCCTAAACCCATTTACCAACCGCAAAATATGCTCAACGCAGCGCAAATTTTTGGTTTAGTTTACTGCAAGCCGCTATCTACGACGGCGTCGTCGTCGTCGTCGTGCTCGCTGGGTAGCAAACTTAATGTGTTGTCGACGCCAGCTGCGAAATTAGAAATTAGTATTCATGCCCCACAGTGTCATTTCCGCGAATGCGCGAGCAGTTGGCAAAAACTTTTTGCTCTCGGAGCCTTTGTGTGTGCGGCGCTGAAGAGAGATTGATATGCGTGCTACAAGAAACTGCCAGCAATATGGCTGATTATGAAGTGCTTCACGGAGTAGTAACCACACGCACACACACACACTCAGAGCTCTTTTTCTCTACAAGTGAGTGTGTGTGTGTGTGTGTGGGAGACAAGTTCAAAATTGTCAGAGTTCAAGTTGCAAGTGCTTAGAGTGTGTTATGGCGCAACTTTTTCATATAAATCCTTAATTATGACATTACTTTGCATATTATAATGTTGCCTTGCAAGTTGCGCCAAAGGGCGTTCCATAAAACGATTACGCCACCAAAGCGCTTTGACTTGAACTGGGCTGAAAATAGCAGAAAGCCAACAGACTTTGATATATGTATTATATATTATCTACATTTGGCGCTATTCAGTTGAATTTGTAATCGAGAACGCTTCGCACTCAAAGCATCGCTCAAGTGTCATTGACTGTGGCGAAGCTTCAAGGCAAAAATATATAGCATAACTTAAGGCGCAAAACAATTGCAATTGAGTTGATACCAATGAACAACGCCGACGCCACAACGAATTGCACTTACGACAAATTTTTGCGCCGAGTGTCAGCCATACAGAAATAAGCCTCAAATTGTGCCCAAGCCTAGTGAACTGAGCAGCATCAAGAGCTGGGCACGAGTAACAACAACAACAACAGCCATGGAGGCAGCATCAGCAGGCAGTTGGAATATTTTGTACTTTATGCCAGCAAATTCCGTTGGCCAAGTGCCAAGTTTAACGCCGATGCAGCCGCACAGCAGCAGCCGCTGCATAGTATTCCTGGTCGCATCACGTTGTGCACGTTTGGAGCTGTGGAGCTGTGGAGCGAGCGAAATGATGGCCATGTGGGCGAGCGTCGTCGGCCACACCCCGGGGCCAGTAGGTTGCATGTCGATTTTAGGCTTAACAGCCAACGAGTTCAACTTGTTCTGGTCCAAGCAGCAGTTCGAACCCCGTCCTAAGCGGCCTGGCATTAAAACAAATGCAAATATGCCGCACAGCACAACAACAGCAGCAGCAGACGATCGTCTGCGCTTTTGTTTGGCTTTACGTTTACTATTTTTGTACTTTATGTTCTGCTGCTTCTTCTTTTTTGTTTTTGGTTATAGCCCGGTCCACCGTGGGCGTGGCTGCCAAAAATGTTTGTGGCCCATCAGCCCCACATCCGCCGAAAAAAGGCACATGTGTCGCTTACAGGAAACGAATGGAGCCAAGAAAAAACATCAACAACAACAACACACACAAAAAATGGCCAGCTTCACGCGCGTTTTCAATTACTGAGTGCAAAATCTTAATGCGCTTTTCTTATCGAACGATATTTTCATTTACAGCGAGTGCAATTCATGCAGCAAATTAAAACGAGAGAAAAACAGAATCATCGAGAGTAAATTAATATTTTAAGCTGCAGTTAAATGAAAGTTGCATTCAAATGGAAGTTTTTATTAATTACTGGAGTCCTTTGAGCGTTAGTTAAAGCGAGTTTTCAAAAAGAATTACTTGAAAAGATCATGTAAATGAAGTTATAAAATTTAAATAAATATTTTAAAAGCTTAATAAATATTTATAAATATAGTTTTGATAAGAATCACTTGAAAACAAAGTTAAAAAATTAAGATAAATATTTTTATTATTTTTAACAAACAATTTAAATATTTAATGAATTTTCAAAAATGTATAAATAATAAAAAAAATTAAATTTGTATTGAAATTAATTAAAGAAGAGTCACCCATGCTATGTATAACACATATATAAACTATGTATAACACTTCTAGAACAGTTTTTTGAGCATGTGCGTGTGCCCGCATGGGGCAGCTGCTTGTTGTCCTGTAGCATGCTGTCACGGGTGCGCCCGTGTGGATGCTAGACATATTTGTTTAGCCGCTTAGGCTTAAAAGTTTAACCAAAGTTTTGACCTTGAATGCCGCACACACGTGCACACACACACACACACGCAGGCAGAGCAGACAGAGGCTGGCTGCTTCTGTCTATTGCACTATCGTGTTGCCTACTTTTGAGCGCCCGCTGCTTAGTTTGTATTTTGCAGCTCAGACTTTTTGACTTAAAGCAAAAGTTGTGCCCCACACACACACACAGATAGAGAGCGGGTGAGCAGCGGGCAAAGCAAACAATAGTCGAAATTTGAAATTGTAAATGTTTGCACAATTCCAGGAGCCCGAATCACAGAGCCGCCAGTCAGCCAACCGCTTGACACACACACAGACACACAGAGAGAGTGTGTATTCCCCCGTGGTATGGCCTGCACCCGTTTTGAAGTAGCCGAGGGCGGTGCCGCTATGTTTAACTAAAGTTTCGTGCGCTTGTGCAAATAGCAAAAGGATTTCAACATCGTCGCCGTCAGCTTCGCCTTGCTCGTGGTCCGTGCACAAGCGGATTACAATCATAAGCGAAAATTAATGAATTATTTACCAGCAGCTTAGTTAAGCGCAAATGCCGTCGCCCCCCTGAACACCCAGCCCCAAAAGCACCAGCCGCAATGGCCCCAAAGGTGGCAGTTCAACAACTACAGCTGCCACGCCCCCATGCCCAGAGCCCCTGCCTTGCGCTCAATGTCAAAAGTTGCGCCAAGTTAAACGGCGAGGCCTAGTCTAGACCCCAGAGACGCTGAGCGCAGAGAGCTGATGCTCAGCTGCTACCTGGTAATTAATTAGCCCAAGACATTTGTCAATATTATCTACAACTCAGCTCAAATAGCCCCGCCGAATGTTTCGAGCGCTGAAAGTGGGCTCTTGGCCCACAGATAAGCTAATTTGATTTATTCCTGCAAAATGAGCGAACAATTTGAGACTTGTCAAGCTGTCAAAGTAAATTATGTATTTGCCTAAGCTCTCAGGATCTCTTGATAAATATAAATAATTAGTTCATTAAAATCTCAAATTAAATAAATATTCATTAAAATTTTATTTCATTTCGTGACTTTTCTTTGCCAAGCTCAAATATTCATAAATGTAGGAATAAAGGAAATAAAATATATTTGACTTTTGTAATTAGATTTAGTTGGCGATAATTCAAGCACTCAATCAATATAAACTTGCCAGCTCCTAGGGGAATTTTGCGAAACGAATGCATTATTGAAAATCACTTGCTTAGAGCGCCAGAGCCCAGTGTGTGTCTGGGCTGATAATCAATTACAAATGTCCAAACGGCAATTAACGTAATTAAATGGCCAACGAAATGTGGAAGTTGAAGGAAAAACAGTTTAAAGCATTTTGCATAAGCAACTTTTTGCAACAAATTAAGCCAAATTGAACGAAATACTTAAGGCAACGCCTATTGAAAAGACAGAGAGAGAGAGAGATAGAGAAAGATAGAGAGAGGGTAGGACAGACAAATGCATATTAAGTTTGTGGCAAGTTGCAATAGATCTGGGAGTGAAGGCAAAAGTTTATTTTTTATTATGCAAAGCACGCTGGCTTATGAAGCGACAGCCAGGACTCTCGCCCGCTGAATATCCATTTGCTGGAGTGCGAATAAAGGCAAACACAGATAAATCCATTATAAACGCACGTTTGCACACACAAAGAGAGACTGCCAAAAAGAGAGAAAGACAGAGAGAGAGAGAGAGAGCGTCAACTGCTCGGTCATGTTGCAAGCACACTTTAAGCAAGCAATTCGCTGTACAGTCTTTAAGGACACTGCCATTGCTTGCATTCGTGGGTAATTAAAACTGATTACGGCTCATTAAATGATAAAGAAACGTAACGCACGCATTATGTGCTGGCGCGACATGGTGAGGGGCGCAGGCAGGGGCATTTTCGAAGCGGCTGCTTCATTAAAATGATAAACACGCACGCGATGCCAATGTGCTGGCCGCATGTCCTTGCCGCAAGCGGCTTGCAATTGCGGCCAATCCAACAACAACAGCAGCAAAGGGAAGAAGCAACCGGAACAATGGCAGTAACAGCAAGAAACACGCCTGGCGCACTTCCAACAATAAGCAACAATTTTAGCAGCCGCTATTATCCAGCGCCAGGACCTCATCGCCGCTGCCTTTTGCTATGCCTGCCAGCCAGGCAGCCAGCCAAACAGACAGCCCAACAGACGGACAAACAGACAGACAGCCAGCCAAGCTGTGCCAAGCAGGCACAAATTGTTTTTTACACATGTGCGCGCAACATATTAAATTGTAAACATGCATAAATGTTGTTTATTGGGCAGCGTCAGAGCCAAGCAAAACAATAGCGAAACAGCAAAAGAAAGCAATGCACGCAGGTTAGACAGCCAACAGGTACCCTGTAAGGAACAAAGGAGGAAGGTTGAATGAAGTTGAGAGTAGAGATGGCACAGAGCTGATAATACCATATATCATCTATTATCTATCACCTGTCAGATATAATTTATCATCTAGCATCTATCAGCATCTAGGCTTTAGGCTCTAGGCTCTAGGCTCTAGGCTCTGGGCTCTAGGCTCTATGTTCTAGGCCTAGCCTATTATTCTATTCATTTTATTTCTTTCATCCTTTATCCCTTATTCCTTACTCCTCATCCCTCATCCTCTATCATCTATCGCCTATCATCGCTCTTTCAGCGTTCTATCATTTCACATATAGAAGTCCTTTAACAAGGCACCTCTCTCACAGCTACACCAAGTATATACCCTAGTTTTTCAGCTCCAAATACCTAGAGCATACAAATGGGCAAATAATATGTGAATGCATGAGCTTCACTCCAAGGCTCGACTCGATTTCGACTACTTGCCAAGGCAGTTGCCAGAGAAGGAACAAAAAATGAACGAAATGAAACTGTGGAGCGAGTGCCAAAAACAATTTTATGTTGTTTGATGACGTTTGCAAGCGTGCTGTGCGCTCCTTGAGGCTTAGCGAAAGTGTATCCTGTCAAAGGATATTATGCAACGAAATTATTGTAGTTGGCACCAAACAAAAAGTTTGCCAAAAACATAAACACAGAGCGAGAGAGGCTCTGCAACTGCGACGGCCAGTAAGCTGCCAAAAAGTCCTGCTGAGCCCCGGCCCAAGTGCCATATGTGAAGCGAGGCAGAAGGCCGTGTGGCTGCAGGGGGTGTGTGTGTGGTGGAGTGGGCTGGTTTGATGCTGCTCGTGGTGGTGATGGTGATGGTGTAAGCGGTGTTATAAATGCGACAAATGAGCGCCGCATTAGCGTCACCAAAAGTGCGACCGCCATTTAAATGCACAGCAACATCCAAACAAAACAAACTAAGTGAGCGCGAGATGGGCTCTGCTGGGCTAGGAGATGCCCTAAACAGGATATCTGTAATAATTCTTGACATATATAATAAGTCTAGCAGTATTCCTTCATTCACCATATGAAAGTGATTTTCTGAAAGCTTCATTTTGTTATCCTTATATGAAAATTGCATAAACCGCACAAGCCCTGACGCATCCTTGCGATTCAACCGCTTTTTTGGCTAATTAGTTTTAATAATTTATAATATTTATTTTAGAATTTATCTGTTCTCAAATAACACAATTCGTAAGGTATATAAAATGTTCTACAATTGTTTTACCCTTATTCTTCTGTCAAGGCCCAGCCACAATGCCCGAATCAGGACATTAGCAGGCAAATGCATGGCCACGAACGCAAATGAGATGTAGGCTTGGAGTGTTCGACATTATGACGACATAATTCGTGGCATTAGCACAAAACATGAAAATCCCTTTAAAGTGTACAATAGATACAAGACCTGATAAAGAGAGAGTCTCAGCTTAAGCTGAAAGCCTCGAACGGAGAGGCGAGAGAGACTACACGAGTTTTCTTTAAGCCAAATAGAAAAAGTTATTGATGCCATGTAAATTTGGCTTAAATCAATTTATATTTTAGTTATTTAGCAAGTCATAACTCGATTTAGACTGAAAGTACTTTAAATATTTAACACAATAACTGCTTAAAGCAAATTTGCCAGGCAAAGTTTTTCGTTATTTCGCATTTGAGACTGCAATAACAACAACAACGACAACAAACCAGTCTTAAATAGCAACAACGAGAGCAACAGCACCAACAACAACAACAGCAACAACCATAATAATAACTCTCACAACAGCAGCAGCAACAACAATGCGAACAAGAAAGCGTGCTTAAGTTTGATGAAGTCGACAGTGGAATACCCTGGGAAATAATAAAAAAAAAAATATATATATATATATATAAATATATATATATATTGATAACTTAATATATAGCCAAATATATACATACTAAAAACTTTGAGAAGAGAAATAAAATAAATAAAAGAATAAATATGAATCTTTAATATATATTAGGCAATTTAATACCCTAAGAAATATATATATAATATAGACACCTACTATAAATTTATTTAATTTTTATATATTTCATATTTGTACTATATAAATTAATTCAATAGCTAACAAATCATTTGACTGTGCTCTCACTCCCCCTCTCACCCTCCCTCAAAGATAGGGTATAAACTGCAGCCAGTAAAACTTAACGTGCAACTTTTTTCGCATGTGTGTTTGCGTGAGAATGTGAGTGTCAAATTGTGCTTGACTATGCACATGTGTGTGTGTGTGTGTGTGTGTGTGTAACACAAAAGCCGCATGCTGGCATGCATGCATCTGTCTGTGTGTGGGTGTGTGCGTGAGTATGCGTATGCGTATGCGTATGCGTGTGTGATAATGCAATTGTAATTGTGGTTGTAAATGTGCATTTGCATTTGTTACAAACTCGGCTCGCATTGTTGTTGCTGTTTGGTGTTGTTGCTGCGGCAAATTTAAACAATTTGCACATTGTTAACATTTATTTATCACTGTCGTAACAATTTGTGGCCATTGTGCATGTGTGTGTGAGTGTGAGTGTGAGCGTAAGTGTCTGTGCGTGCGCGTGAGAGTTTGTTATTTAAATTATCTTTCGCAGACAGTTGCAATAAATTGTGCATCCTTTTCTCTCTAATCAGCCGCATCGCTACACAAAAGCAACTTTAAATGTTAAAGTGCAACGGCAAAGGTGCGAGGCAGCTACACACACACACAGACCCTTCCTCTCCCTCACACACACACACATGTGCAGTTGCCAGATAGACTCTCCCACATTTATCACTGACAACAGCTTGTGCCGAAAAATCATTGCGTTGGGTAATAGCAAATATGTATGAGTGCATGTGTGTGTGTGTGTGTATGTGAGTTAGACACATATATGTATATATATATAAATGTGCAGAAGACGCGTTTGTATATATGTACTCCTTGCTATTTATTTATCAAACAATATGCAGCTGTTGCATTTCCCATACGCATTTTCCACGTATTTTGAATTTAATGCCAAACTTAATGTGCTCCACACACACACACATACAGTCAACACCTCTCTCTTTCTGTGTGTGAGTTTTCTTAAGTTCGAAAATAGCAAAACCAACAGCAGTCAGCAGTCTGCAGTCAGGAGTCAGGAGTCAGCATATCAGCTCGCATTGTTCAGATATTTGCAATTTTTGGCCTTGGTAGCCAAAGGTATGCAAAACGAGTTTTTGTTTATCAACATAACTGTTTTGCCATTTAGTAGCCAAAGTTCTCTGGCCCGAGTTTTCGGGGAATGTAAAATCACAATTTATAGACTTGCCCCACAGGGCCCGAATGGGTCTTGGCCCCAGCGACGCTCGAAAGTATGCAAAGACTCTTGTTGCACATAACTTTGATTGGAAATATGATAAATGAGAGTTACAGCTACAAAAACTAATCTCGCATTTAAGTTTATATATATATATATATATATATATATATATATATATATATATATATATATATATATATTTGATTTAATGCTGGCCCCAGGTAGGCCAATCGACAGAATTACGCTCAGTCAGTAGCAGGAGGCGGCTAAGCAACATATTTATTTGAGCATACGAAATTAGATAAGGAAAATTATTACAAATTGCTAACCAGGCAGCTTTGGCAGCAGCAGCATCAAAGGATGCAGCAGCATCAGCAGCTGTTGCTGCGACGAAGACTTAAAACGTCGCTTGGCATAAATCCCACCCAGCAGCCATGTGGCCACCCCCCTACCTCCGCCCTCCCAGCTGCACCTAAGCGCATTTGTATTAAATCGAACGTGTTTCTTTTGGTAGGGCATATGTGCCTGGTAGTTGCTTGGCTGGCAAGGACTGCTACTGGAACTGTTTTATTTATTGACTGCACGTAGCGTATATCCTTATAATTTTTGTATGTTTTACATCTGTGTGTGTGCGTGTGTGTGTGTGTGTGTGTGTGTGTTAGAGCTCTACATATGTCTCTATGCACAGTCGCGCTGGCTCTGTCGGACCGTCTGTCGTCGATGTCTCTGTTGCTTTTTTGCGCTCGACTGCACGTCCAAATATCTACAACAATTTCTTCGTCAATGGCATTGAAGGTAGCAAGTTCTCTCTCACTCACTCTACTCCCCTCCCCTCCCTCGCGCTCTCCCTCTGTTGCTTTCTCTGTATGCAATCAACTGAAATTGAAACCTGCAACAAATGGCCATGTTTGACTTTTTGCAGCGGCCGAACGAAGCAGCCCACACACACACACACACATACATAGAGACATTTGGCTATCGCCTTGCAGCTGTACATTTTAACGGCTCTTGAGCAAATAAACGATTTTTGCATTTTAGATTTTTAAGCGGCCGTACGGCTGTAAAGCACTTATAGTACATATACAAATATATATACATTTTGCCAATAAGTACAATATTTAGGAAAATTGCATATCGATTCGGCAATGGCTGAGCAAAAATAAATTTTGATGTATCTATGGCTGTGTGTGTGTGTGTAAAAAGCGTTTACCGTGTACCATTTATATGCATATGTGTGTGTGTCTGTGTTAGCCATTTCACTGTTCATTTCCTGCTTGAGATTACTTCTGGGCAATTATATAGACTACACTCTCTCTTACACAATATGCACAAAATATGATGATTTTTTGCCGTATGCAGCATATGTTCCATTAAATTTCAATATATATTCCAATAAGAATTTCACACAGCGAGTGAGACAGAAACGTAACGTAACGTTACGTAGCGTAGCGTAAGCGTGTGTGTGTCAGCTGTCTAATTGGTTATTTCCTCAACTGCTGTGACCCAACGCCCAACTAATATGTATTTACTCACACACACATGTATATATATATAGTGGAAATATATATATTTGTGTACAAGCACTTCCTGCTGCTGACTTTCGACTCTAATTGATGCCAATGACAAATTAGAAAACCTGCCTCTCTCTTTAAGATTCGCACCGCGCCATATTGCATACTCTATAAGCCCCGCCGGGGGCCATATTAAATATGCAGCGAAACACAGCGAATGGAGGGCCGGAACAATAAGTTGGCCAGGTAAAAAAGAAGTGCCTTAAGCCTGTCATAATAGGCGTGTGTACGTGTTTTTATTGTCAACTTCCTTGGGCGGGCACACACAAAGGGATAATTTCATATTCGCGTCGCTAACTTACGTAAATTGTTGAATCATACAATAAATAAAATGCAATGAATGTGCAAAAGTGCAGAGCGCGCATTGCTTGCGGTTCGTTCCAGAGCCCGGGACTATGACTGTGTGAGAGGGAGAGTGGGAGCGCGAAGGGGGGGCAATGCCATTTGCCAAGCGCAGCGAGCAGTAAATAAATTAACGTCCGCCACAGAAAAGTCAACGTCTTTGTTATTACGTACGGTATGTCTGTGTGCACGTGCTTACGTATCTACTTACGTAGTTGCTGGCACGCATTTTTATAGCCGTGCGCTGTCTGGTCGAAGGGAAATGCATGCATATATTGTTGCCGCACATGTGAAAAACAAACACGGAGTGCGCACAGCCAACAATAACAATTAATTATTGAAATGCAAATGTAGTGAACTCAAGTCGCCAGTCTGAAAGCCGCAAAGTTTTCATAAACAGCTCAACGGCCATGTCGACTGCATTATCAAAAGGTGCCACAACATTCTTTTTTCTTTTAATGGCCGCCAGACTTAACAGCAGCGAAAATAATGACTGCCCGCCCGCCGTAGCTCTGTTGCGTGCTACGGACGAATATTGGCGTAGCTCTACGCGCCGCAATAAATTGAGTTAAGCTGAACTCGCTGAAAGTGGCATGGCAATTGCACATTATGAAATTAAATAGAGATGAACTAAGTGATCGACATACAAATATATCGGCACTTTACAAACCTATCGATAGTTGGAGCTGGCATTGGCTCGATAACATATTCTTCTAATTAGAAATCAGTAAGCAAACAGGAATTCTGGTATATTCTTGTATTCATTTAAAATACATGCATTTATTATTAAAAACTAGGATAGCAGAGCAGCTGGAAGGCCTCAATGACCAATAAACTGCAGCAATGACAGTGGCTTTTGCTTCGATTCACCCATTCGCGTATCTATGACGCTCTCTGAGAACTCAGCACAGGGCGAGCAGCCACAGTTCGACGGCACCTCATGCTGTCAATGAAAAATGAATTTTTAGTAATATTTTATAAATTTCTGACTGTTGGTAAACTTACGCTCTGATTGTATTTGAAGCCATCCTCGCAGACCATTTTGATTGAGATCGATTGGTAGGATTTGATGGTGCAACAGGTGCAGAACTTCTCGTGCATATCCGTCAGTTTGTTATATTTGGAGCCCGAGCTGCATGCGCCCTCGCAATCCGTGAAGCCCTTAATGGGCTCGGCGTTCACACAGACACCATGGCCAGGCTTGGTATACTTAAGCAGCTCCTTCGTCAACGGCTCGGCGAGGGACACGGGCAGACAGTTGGCTGCAGAGGAAAGTAATCAGGATTAGCTGAAAGCAACAATTAGATTCTCCCGCTCCACTTACATAGATTCTCGATGATTGGCTCTGATTTGCAGCGTTTACAGCAGCCTTCCACATAGAGTAAGTGCTCCGCACAGTGACTGACATCTGGACAGACTTCGATCGAGGAACTGACCATCAACAGTTTATCCTTCTTCAGGCATATATAGTGGGTACAGTTGTCCGGCGAGCTCCATACGGCATTGGCATCGTAGAGTTTGTTCTCGAACACACAGGAGGTCTGCACGCACTCGCCGCAGCATTTGCTCTTGTCCAGCTTCTGATAGCTGTAGCCAGCCGGACAGTCTGTCGTGCATTGTTGCAGCGTGCTGATGACCTGAGCAATGCCATCGGGTCCGTAGGCGCACTGCTCCTGCTTGCAAACATCCTTGGCATGCTGCCACTTGTCCCCGATCTCCTTGGTAAAGCTGCTCGACTCCTGCACCTCGTACTGCACAATGCACAAGTGCTTGGGCGGCACTGCGCGGGCGGAGAATTAAATTAATTAATTATCTCTTATTAGATTGAATTCGATTGATGTGCCTACCGCATTTGTGTGTGGGGCAACAGGCGCCGGCTGCCTTCTGTGTGCTGAGCTCGTAGAAGCGTTGCTGGCAGTTGACTGGCGCCGGCGGGCACTGATCCGGCTTGCAGACAATCTTCTGTGTGGGACAACAGCCTTCGTCGATTTTGACGAGCTGCTCGCCAGGCAAAAGCTGGCGAGGTGGCACCAGTGGATCACAGTCCTCCTTCGGCTTGCATTCTACGAGATTTAAAGAGTAAATTAATCTCGAAATAGTTGTCATAGTTAAAGCTTACCGCAAATGTATTGTGAACAGCCGTTGACGTCGTTCTTCTGCTTCTTGAATTGTCCTGGGCCACACTCGGGCATTAGCGGAGCCAGGCACAGCTTCTGCGACTCCTTCGGCTCCGGCACGCAGCGATAGCGTGGACAGCACTCCTCGGCACTGATTATGGTCTGCGGTTTGTAGCCCTCGGCGCATATGTTCTCCTCCACTTGGCACTTCTTCTCCACGCACGAGCTCTTGCCCTTGGCGTCACACTGGCAATCGGTGCACTTGTCCTGCTGCCATTTATCGCCCGGCAGGTGCACGCCGTCGTCGCACTTGCTGCAGGCCGCTTCTGGTATGCATTTGCCGGCATCCATGACTTGGCCGACAGGACAGAAGCAGCCCTCAAAGCGCTCCGAGCTGAGGCACATCTCGTCGCTGTTCACCGTGTGGAACACCGCCTGGGTCTTTATGTTAACCGCATCGTAGTCGGTCAGGGCCTTGACTGTGTCGCAGTTCTTGGCACAGCCGCAGGGCTCGTAGACCATGTCGCTGGGGCACTCGAACGGACACAGCTCTGGACGGCGCCAGTTCGTGCAAATGCCCTTGTTGTTGCACTCCTTGGCATAGGCGGCCAGGGATATGCAGACGCCTTGCTGCGTGTTGCCCGGCTTGCAGATATCCTGCTGACAGGCTGACACATAGGCAATGGGGTCCACGACGAGCGGACACTTACCAAATAGCTTCTCGTTGTAGAACTGCAGGCAGGGATCCTTCTCTGGCGGCAGCGGTATGCAGTTCTCCTTGGGCACATCTTCACTGAGGCACTCTTGGGCATCGGTCAAGCCTAATTTGGGCTCATCGGCCTGCCAGCTCTGTATGACATCCATGCCTGGCTTCTTCTTGGCCGGATTTGGCTTCAAGTCATTGCTAGCATCCTCGTTGCAGTCGCCGCAGAGTCCTTCCATTTTGCTGCCGTACTTGATGCTGGGCACACCGAGCGTGAAGATCAGATCCTCGAACGAGGCTGTCAGCTCCACGTGCGATTCGGGCAGAGTGAGTACCAGTTCCTTACCCACTACCTGGCGCAATGTTATCCAGCTATCCTTGTACGGCATCTTCTTCACCTCGAAGCCATCCACCAGCACTTGGAGTGCCTTCGGCTGCTTCGGCACGCGCTGCACATGAATCACATGGTCACCATTGAGCACATGCAGCGACTTGGGGCAGCTGGCACCATCGATGGCGCTCACTTGGCCAAGTTTCTTGCAGTCATCCATGCTGACGTACACCTGGAACGTGTGCACACCTGGCAGCACCACATCCCTGGACAATAAATAGGTGCAGTTGCCATTGAAGCTGAAACTCTTGCGATCGTAAGTCAGGTACTTGGAGTTGCCCAGCGCCTTGCACACACAATCCTTGCAGTCGGCAATGGGCACACACTTGGGACCGTTGCGAACGGTGCCCTCGGGGCAGTAGCAGCCCGGGAAGCAGACATCCGGCAGCACAGGACAATCATCGCCATGCAAATTGTCACAGGAAGGCTCACAGCGTCGCTTATAGCAATCGGTGTGCACCAAGGGAGCGGGACAGCTAATCTCGCACTGATGCACTGCTCGCCAGGTGGTTAGCTGAACCAGCGGATTCACGCTGAGGCACTTCTTCACGAAACTCTCGAGAATGTTGCATTTGCAAGCAGCGGCGTCTCCATTATTTGCCAGCAAGCAATCACAGGCAGCCTCTAGGCAGTAATTGTTGGAGAACTGCTTATAGTTGACAGCCTTATGGCACTTGGCGAAGGTGGGATGGCTGCAGACCAGCAAGATTAGCAAAAGGGAAAACAAGTGAGATCCAAGCGAACACATACTTGATTATGTTGCACAGCTGCAGCGCCTTGGCCTGCAGTTGCCGGGTGCATTTCTGGTCGCCGCATTGCTCGAGGGGTATGCGCTTGTCGTACCAGCTGTTGCCGAACTTCTCCGTATTTGCCAGCACTTGGCCATCGGGTGTGCGCTTGTCGTCACGCGGAATGCCATTGTAATAGCCACACAGACCGTCTACAGTCCGCAGAAATTTGGAGGAGATGCCCACCTTGAGTATGCCAATGTCATCCAGTTGCACCCAGAAGCCATATTTGGTGGACACAGCGAGCAGCGTCTTGCCCGGCTGCGAGACCACAAACGAGGCCTTGCACACGGGCGAATTGATGAGCTGCTCCACGGTGAACTCGAAGCCATTGAACTTGACCTTGAGATGGGGCAACAGCACCAGCTCGTTGCCAGCCTGCAGATCCTTGATGGTGACCACTTTGTGGCACACTTTGCGCGTCTCATCGCTGCACTGCTGATGAACTGTAAAAATAATGGCATATAAAACAACTACTAAATGCAGAATCCTCATCAAATCTCTACCCGAGATGGTCCAGCTGCCGTTGTGAATGTCCCTGGCGAGTATATGACTGCAGGGACTATATTTGAACAGGGTGCCATCGAAGGTGGTGAAGCTCTTGCCGCTTATCTCGCAGACGTCGTCCTTATTGGGTCGCAGCACGCACGTATATTTGAGACAGTCGCCCGCCTTAGCGTTGCTCATGTCCAGTTCTACGTCGTACTTCTCCGGGCACTTGGGCTCCACGCAGGTGATTGACTCGTTCTTGTTCACCTCCTTGGTGGGTATGGGCACGCAGGTGAATTCACTGCACTCCTCCTCCTCCTGGTAGCTCAGCTCGTTGCTGGGCATGGCCAGAATTTTCTCGTTCGAGGAAACAAACTTGGTCTTCGTGATGCTAACGCCATCATCCACAATGGACACTTGTTTGTGGAAGGTAAAGATCTTGGACATCTTGCGCGCCTTCTTCTCAATGATCTTTATCTTCATTTGTGGTGGACAAACAGGCGCAGGGCAGGTAATGACCGTGGCTAAAATACAACAAATATAATCATTATTTATAGACTATATACATCCGATCTCCACTTACTTTCATTCTTCTCGCGCTTAATGTCCGGCTCAACTGTGAACGAGTCCCGACAGCTGGCGTCTTCATCGTCCGCACAATCCTGCACGCCATTGCACCAGAGAATCTCTGGTATGCAATCTCCGCTGGACGGGCACAAGCGCTGGTGCTTGGGACACGGTTCGCACTTGCAGAAGCAATCGCTGGTTATGACCGGACGCAGATGACGCTCACCGCATGGTGCGCACTTCTTGGGCTTGCAGTTGTGCCGTCCACCCAAAATACAGACGCACTCCTCACAGGCGGCATTCTCGAACTTGCTGCCGATCGGATAGCTGACGTAGCTCTCCACGCAAGGGCAGAGATTACGCTGCACACACTTGTTGCCGTCCCAAAAGAGCTGATCCTTGCATTGGCACTTCTTGCCATCGGTGTTTGAGTTGGTGATTCCTTCGCACACATTGCACTTGGTTGGCTCCAGGGTTTCCTCATGCAACTCCTCCTTCACCTCAGCTAGAGACAGGAAAATTCAGTTGAAGTCATTGGAATTCTCCTTCTTAAGCTCTTCAGCTACTTACGATAAGGCTTAAAGCAGCCCAGGGGCTCGATGCGCATGTTTATGCTGCCCTCCCACTTAGCGGGCACAATCTTCAGATACTGCGTCAGGATTGGCTTCTTGAAGTGATGGGTACGTGGCGTTTGCTCGTCCACATTCGCCTCGAATATACGTGGCTGTCCGTTGGGTGCCAGCACCGTGTTCCAAGTGGGTTTCCTTTTCGAGAACATAACCTTATAGCCAGTAACCCAACCGTCGGGGCCGCCCTTGGTAATAAAACCGGATACGTTGCGTGGCTCCAGGAAATCAAATTCGATAAACTCATTGGGCGTATTGGCAAGCGGACGCCAAGCCTGTGGCGTGGACAGCTTGAGCAGGTCGAGTAAACGTGGTTTCCTTGCCGGCTGCTGCAGCTGCCACAAGCTGCTCGCCTGTATCTGCTGCTCATGCATCTCACCCTTATCCACGCCCATTTCATCGACACACTCCAGCTCCAGATGCATTGACGGACGCTCTGTGCTTGTGGGCAGTGTGGGTGGCAAAGTGACAACGGGTAGCTCACCACAAATCAACAGCTCGACACGCATGGCAATCGATCCATGCCACTTGAGTGGATAAATTCTCAGTGAGCTCGCCTCAATGGGTATCTTGAATAGTGTCTGAACGGGCTCGCGCGAGTCCAAAGGTCCATTAAACATCTGTGGCTTGTCCGTCTCATCAACCAGATAGTTGTAGGCGATGCCATCGTGACTGTGCAGGATCTAAAATATATATTTATATAGAGCTATCAGATATTTAGCTACAAAGAGTTATCCACCTTAAACAGCGTCACATAGTTATTGAATTCCGGACTGCCAGCCATGACAACTCCATAGATGGGCTCCGGATGCTTGAAGTTCAGCTCCAGGTACTGCATCTGATCGTTGATCTGTGGTGACCAGCTGCCACTGTCCGTTGTGGGCTTCTTGCTCAGACGTGCCTTGTGCGGCGCATGCTCTGGCGCCAGCTTAGAGCTGGCATTGAAGATACTATCGGGCAATGAGTCTGGGCCGTTTTCAATCATGGGTATGAGACTACGAGAGGGAAAATTAAGTAAATAAATCTTTTAGAAACTTCAAAGCCTTACCGTTCGGGTGCGCAATGCAAGGGTGGAGTCAGCGTAATGGGAACTATGGGAACTATGGGCTCGAAAGGTTCTGCAGAAAAGAAACATTCATAAGAATCGAATCTCTATCAATTATATCTTCCACTCACTTAGCGTTGGCTCTGGCGCTGGCTCTGGTTTGTTGGGCACGCACGTGAAGGCATTGTCAATGCACTGGCAAATCTCCAGCTCACCCACGACGGGCTTGTGGGGCTGCACATACTGCTCGGCCTTGTCCATGCACGGGCACTCGTCCGCATGGACGCAGGTGTCTTCGTCACGCCAGTATTTGCCCAGCTTGGGGCAGTCCGGACGCAGCTTATCCACACAGCCGGGCTTGCAGTGCTCGCCCCGCTGGCACAGGCCACGTTTACGTAGAATGCTGCCGTAGTAGTGGCAGGTGTTTTCACACTGGTTGGCGCACTCCGACCAGATCTTGCCCTCGTCACACTGGGTAACTGGCTCCAGCTCAGGCTCCGGCTTGCGCTTGTCACAGCTGGGCTTCAGCTCCTGGACAATGCTGATGTGATCGCAGTTGAACATGGTGGGATTGAACATCATGTAGTCGCCGCACGTCTTCTCCACGTAAATCCAGCCGCCATCGACGCCCTTGGGCTGGCAGTGCAGGAACTTATGGCAATCGCCGGGATACTCCTTGTACTCGACCACGCCCACGTCACAGCTGGCGCCTATTTGGGGCTTCTCGATTGGCTTTGGCGTAGTGACCTCCGTCTCGCCATCGCACTGGCAGAACACACGCAGCTCGTAGTCGTGGCACTTGCCAATGCAACGCAAACCCTCAGCCAAGCTGCAGGCCACGTTCTCATCCATTTGCTCGGGCGGCTCATGGGTGCCCTTCACACGGCACTCCACCTTGGTCATGTACTGCTTCAGACAGGTGCCATAGATGCTCTCCAGTCGATCGTAGCGCGGCAGCTTCTCCTCGTCGTTCAGCCGCACAATCTTCTCGCTCGCATCCGCATCGTTGTCGAACCAACGCGTCCAACCTCGCACGCATTTCGTTTGGTTCTGCGTGGCCAGTGGTGCTTCGGTGGTGCCTTTAATATACGGTGGGGGCGTTACTGGAGCATTGGGTACATCACACTTGACGCCGCTGCAGATTTCCTTGCGCTTCGAGCAGCGACACGTGGCACAGGCATCCTGGAAGGTTACATCGCCTTCATAGTAGGTCTTGCCGTCCTTCACCATGCAGACGGGCTTGCACTCGGCCTTGGACACACACTGGCGATAGGTGTCGTTCAGGTAGATGAAGCCATCCTCACAGGGCTTGATCTGGCAGCCCTCGATGCAGTTCTCGCGGTTGCACATGCGCTCCGCAATGCCCTGATCCAGGAAATTGTCGCAGGTCTCGACGGCGCACGCGGGCGTGCAGGACTTGTACTCCGCGCAGTGTGGATCGCATTGCATGGCTGAGCAGAAGGGAATATTTAAAATAATTATATAGATTTCAAATCAAAAAACCTACGGCAGAAATGTTGAGATCTCCAGCGTATATTGATGCCCTTCTGGGCACAGGCATCCGCATAGGCCGCCACAGCCGTGCAGAGGCATTCGCAATCTCCACCCTGATCGCAGGCGCAAGTGTCGAAGATGCAGCGCTTCAGGTAACGCTCCAGTGGCACCTCCGCATGGCAGGGCTCGAAAAGCTCCGACTTCAGTGCACCGCACTTCAGTTGCGCCCAAGTTTCTCGCTCGGGATGCTGGCGGCAGGCATCGATTGGTGCTACGGGTGCTGCGCAATGCGGCTGCAGCTTCCAGGAGTGGCCAAACAGCATGGCACTCGTTTCCAAGCCCAGTGATGGCGTCTGCATATCGTCCTGGCTGTTTCCATTGTAATTGCCACACAAGCCGCTCACTTTATTGCGCCATTCGTTGCCCAATTTGACATAAACACGTGTGCCCTCGTCCCATTTGACTTGCAGCTTCAGAGGAATAACCTCGACAACAACAAACACGCCTGATTTGTAAATGTGGAACGCATTGTGGCCATTGGAATTGACGCTGTCGCGAAGTTCTAATTGGAAAATAAATATTAATGTATCGATACCAATATCTGCTACGTACTCGCTTCCACTTTCATCGATAACGATAACATAAACTCACTTTTAATGGCCGACTTATTGGGATCTACGCTGTAAGCCGAGTCCTTGCTGAGCATCAGTGATTCCTTCACACGTCCAGTCAATGCAATTTCCAGCGACTTGGAGCAAGTGACTCCCATGGTGCCGCACAACACATTTTGTATTGTAATGGTGAAGCCATCGCCATTCTCGAAGACACCCTTGGAGAGCACATAATCGCAGGCTCCCTGGAAGTCAAAGTCTTGCCCATCGTAGGTGGTGAAGTGTGAGTCGCCCCAAACGCTGCAGGTGGATTCGCAGCCATTGTCCGAGCACTTCCAGTTGCCTGCCTGGCACATGCACGAATTGCAATCCTCCTTAATCTTATCGCCATCGTCATAGCTCTTGCCAGCATGATGGCAGGAACAGTTTGTAGGCAGCACACAGGCTTGGCGAGATGTGTCGTAGACATAGCCCTCCATGCAGACGCAGCCAGGCAAGCAGTCTGCGGAGTCCGCCACATACTTATCCATATTCTTGCAGGTTTTCGGCTCCTTGGGTGCGCACTTGGTGAACTCCGCAAAGGGTTGCTTGCCACACTTGCTGCGCAGCTCCGATGAGGGTGGGTACTTGACATCATCGCCCGGATCAGCATCCTGGCAATCCCAAACGCCGTCCATACAGGTGCACAGATCAAGGAATTTTCCACCAGGGCGCACTTCCTTGTAGCCAGGCCGGAAAATCATGCCATCAAAGCTACAATGGCACTTGTGCTTGGGCACACAGACGCCCTGGTCATTGATGTACTCGCCATGTGGACAGCGACAGCCCTCTACGCACTCCCGCGTGCAGCTGTTCTTGCCGGGCAAATCATCACAGGTCAGGGCGCAGCCATCACCGCATTCATCAAACACCTGACCCATGGGACACTTGGCAGCTAATGAGATTTATATATTTATTAATATATGACTTATAGAGATGATCTATGATAATGATACTCACCGCATTCCTTTACAGTCATGCGCCAACCAGTTTTGACTCCCTGTCGCATGCATTCGGTGCCGTAGGCGGAGAGGATCGGACAGAAACATTTCTCCGGTTCGTCCTTGCAGGCGCAGGTGTCGTAGAGACAGTCCTCATAGAAGTTTTCGGGCTCCACCATGAAGTGGCATTCCTGGAAGATGTCCTGCAATATCCAGTCGCAATGCTTCTCAGCAATGGCCTTCTTCTCGGGACTCAGGGTGCACGGATGGGGTCCCTGATGCGTCTCCGCCTGGAACTGACAGGTGTCCTTGGTGCGCCACTTATCCGCAAATGCCTCAATGGCCGTTTCAACATCGCCCTCGGGCGTCAGGAAGTCGTCCTGTGTATTGGAATTGAATGTGCCGCAGAGACCCTCCGTCTGGCCACGCCAACTAGGCGGTGCATCAATATAGACACGCGACACACCATCCCACCAGACGCGTATGCCCCCGGCGAAGTCCACGGTCAGGAACGTGGAGCTGGCCCGGCGTATCAGCACCTCTCCAGCGCCCAACATCTTCGGCAGCTTGGCAATGGGCTTGTCATTGACGACCGTGGTCAAGCCCTGATCCAGCTTGATTGTGGCTGGAGTGCCATCGCGTAAGAGGAAACGTACGGTTACGGATTTGGTGCAGGAAGGATCATCGGGCGCCGCATAGCTGAGCGCCTCCGATACCGCGCCGGAACAGGCAATGTTCTCCGCCTCCACAGACATGTTGCGCGTCTTCAGCAAGTAGTAGGAGCACTTGCCCATGAAATCGTAGCGCTTGCCATCGAAAGTCTGGTAGTGAGGATCTCCAATAGCGCCGCAACGTGCTCCACACTTATCCTCTGTGCAATTCCACTGGCCGTTCTTGCAGGTGCACGTATTACAGTTCTTCTTGACGGTTGCCTCGGGCTTGAACTCACGTCCGCGCAACGTGCAGGGACACAGCTCCCTCGTGATGCACGCATCCTTGTACTGAACCGTGCCCTCGGGACAGAAGCAGCCCTCGTTGCACTTGCCTTTTGTGGGTGCATCGGCTGTCAGGCCTGACTCACAGGTTGGCTCCACATCCGGTCCACAGGCGCGGTAGACGCGTCCAAAGCCACAGCTGATGGCTGTAGAAAGATTCCATATTTAAATATAAATATGATATTATGTAGATCCCTTTACTCACGGCAAATTTCCAGGTTGCGCCAGCCGTGCTGCAGCTGAATGCCCTTGAACATGCACTCCTTGGCCAGCATGGCAATGGCATCGCAATTGCAGCTCTCGGGCTTCTCCCGATTCGCACAGTTGCAGTAGTCGGCGATGCAGGTCCGGATGAGTGCGTCATAGTTGAAGGGTTTGATGCAGTCGCTCAGCTTTTCGTTGGCCAGCAGACGCTCACATACGCTGACAGCCTTCTGGAGTTTGCTCTGCTCACAGGACTCAATGCCAAACTCCAGTTCGGCGCTGTTCTCCACTCGGCACATTTCACTGTGATCATCCACGCGCCATGTGTCCGCGAATGCCTTGACTGTCTCCAGTTTCTTGCCAGTGCGAGACATCAAATCGTTGCGATAATCGCCGTCCAGAGAGCCACATAGACCGCCCACCTTGCCCCACATGGCGGGACCTGCATGAATGGCCACATACTGCTGATGATCCCAGTCGAGCTTGAGGCCAATGGATTCCAGATCGATTTGCACATGCTGCGCCACTGGCATTACCTTCATGCCCATTACCTGCACGGGTATGGGTAGCTGTTTGTTGGGCGTGGACAAGCGTATGGTGCCATCTACAAAGCAAGAGAAAATCAGTAGCATTCAGAGCAGGCTTCAGTTGTCACTCACTCAAGTTCTCCAGGGTATATAGCACCGATTGCCATTGAATCTTCAGCGTGTGCGCACAGCCATAGCCAGAACCATAAGGACACGCCTTCAGGGTGACATCAAATGTGCCAGATACCTTGTCCAAGGTCAATGTATGTGAACAGGACAAAGGTGCTCTAAGAATAAAGCGAGATTGTATTTTCCATTACTTATTGGACGCCAATAAGTATAATCGATAACTATTGCTATCGTTTAAACCTATCAAAATGTACTCATTCCCTTAAAGTATCGATAAGTACGTACTTGAACACCAAACCATCGAAAGTCTTCATATTAATGCCACCCCAGGTGGTGCACATTGCTGGTCTGGGCGACTGATCGATGACCACATCCACCTCGCTGCTCATATACAAGGAGTAGCTACTGAGAGTTGTCACTGTCTCCTCCGATGACCACCATTCCTGCAGAATAAACGCAACATAAAGTACCTGCGCGATCATTTGTAAGCTCGACTTACGCTACGATGTTCCAGATCCTTATACTTGGCCAGCAGCGCCAGCAGAATCTCACGCTGGCTTCGCAGCTCCGAGGTGATCTCGCCGCTAAAGGCGCCGTGATACGTGCGACCCGGCTGTTGCAAATGAGTGACTTGCAGGCTGCCCGATCTGATGGTATATCCAGGAGCTGTAAATTTGTACATTAATATATTAAACTCTTTTTAGTTATAGTTGAAGGCAGACTTACGAAATATGCACTTTGGCAGTGGAGCAGGCAAATAAACGCCCTGTTGATAGCTGCACCTGTACTCCATGTCCAGGCGTCCTTGTACCTTGAGGCCCTTCACCTGCGGACAGCTGAAGGTGCAGCGTGCCTCCTCCGTGTCGTAGGCGCACTTGTAGTTGCCATTGAAATGTGTGTTGGTCACATTGCAGCTGGAAATGCCTGAAAGACAATTTATAAATATCTCATAGGAATCATTCAAGGATATCCCCAAGTATATGCTCACTGTATTGGCAAAAGGCGCCGCGATGCATCTTGGAGCACTGGCAGATGTTGAAGCTGATGCATTGGCCGCCGTTCTGGCAGGCCGGCGAGCAGGTCGCTGAAGATATGGAAGGTCAACTTATATGTATAAGATATACAGTATTCACTTATCACTTACGTCCACAGTCTGGCATCTTGGCAAGTCCTGTTTTGGAATGCACCCACTGACCGTTGCGGCATTCAATGTTGGCGATGCCGCTGCCATCTGGGAACTGGAAGCCTCGCATGCACTGAGCATTGCAAAAACTAACAGGAAGTTGCATATTAAATATATATTATAGTCGATTATAGCCAATTCAACTTACTTATTCTTGCAGGAAACTTTGGAATTCTTGGGCACTGGCGGCTTGGCTGCACACACGGACTTCTTGTGCTGGCACAGAGGGCCAGAGTAGTTCTCGGGACACTGACAGATGCCCGCCTGCAGACAGATGCCATTGTTCTCGCATGGCGGCAGGCACACGGCCTGACAAGGCGGTACGCGGCTAAACTCAGAGTTACGTATTACCCAGCCATCGTTGCTGCAGAACAGATCCAGGGACTTGGTGTCCTGGGAGAACGTATAGCCATCCGGGCAATACACGCGACACCGGCCATCGCCACTGCACTCGGACAGCACATTCTGTGGCAGCGTAAGCGATGCGCACTTGCCATGCGCTCTCAGCTGCTGAGCAGCGTTGCCATAGAAGTTGCCCTTGACGCTGAGGAAGGACGTGATATATGAGCTATGAACTAGATAGAATCTGAAATACTTTACCCTTTGCCCATGCCGAACAAGCCAAGCGCATTGTTCATGAAGTTGGAGCTGTATTAAGATAGTTTTTAAATATCTCTACATATATTCCAATTTAACTTCTTTCAGTCTGCTACTCACCTTGCGGTCTTAACGCCGCCCACAAGCGAGCGCTGATTGCCGCCATAGGAGCCTCCTGCAGCTTGACCATCATTGTAGCTGTAGCTATAGCGCGCACTAAAGGATAACACAATTCATATATAGTATATATCAGTATATATATTCCTGTTGTCATTTCTTATCTCTCGCACCTCACAGCTGGCGCCCCGCGCAGTCCGAAATTGAAGTGCCGTTCCTTGCGTTCCTTATTATCAACATCCGGTGCCAACTGCGCCAGGGGACTATCAAGTAGCGAATATTGTGCCAAGTGGCATTCAATTAGATAAAATATATATATATATATATATATGTATATTCAAATGCGAAATAGTTTTAAGCAACGTAGCACGATAGCATCTTCCGTTCAGCTGCGTAGCTAAAACGGAAGTTGATGTTTGGGCAGCAAATTTGAATGATTGTTATATATGATATATAATTATAAATATATATGTATATACGTAGTATATAGTATATAATTTATATATATATTGTTGTACATTAAGCATTTTATATTTTATAGAACAAAGATTCAAGATTACTCCATATATTTCCTGCGTTGTCTGGCACTTTATAGACCTCATATGTCTTCACTCACTCTATATCTTGATCATCATCATCAGACATAATTATATCACCATCCTCGGCACAGACATGGCCCAAAACTAGGAGCCATGCCAAGAAGTATATATATTTGTTTGCCATTTTATGGCAGGCACAATTATCCTTTTATTTCTATTGCATATGTCACTGGTAATCCGTTATATCCTTATACCAAATATTTGGCACTCAGTTATCCTGCGAATCCTTGTTAAACACTTCACAATTTTTGTTCACTTTAGCACATATTCACAATTAAAATCCGTTAGTCGAGGCGACCGCGCGAACGCAACTAATTAAGCTGTTGATCTCCAGCGCCTTTTATAGGCCTCCAACTAACGCCAGGCGCCATTTTGTTTTGAGTTCTAATCAGAGTTTTTTGCTTCCTAAAGTCAACGTCAACTATGCTGATTTCTATGTAGTTCGCATTTGAAATTCACTTTTTTTTCTCCCCTTATCGCCCATAAATGTGCCAAGTTGAAGCTGGGAGTGCAATTCAGCGAGTTGGAAGCGATAAAAGCGTTTCTCGCACGCTGAGATATTATGAAACTGACCTAAAGAATATGCCAAGGCTAAGTTTATAAATAAATTACATAAGCAGTACGCAAATCAGCATTTACGTCGCCATTCAGCTTAATCTGTAAATAAAACATGAATGAACTCAAAGCTCAGAGCGTATCTCGCTTCTAATTAACTTTTCAAGTCAAATATAAAATCAAATTGGGGAGCGCGGTCAATGTACTTGTAACGGCGAATAGTGTCAATTGATTATCAGGGACAGCACTGCTTATCGATTGCAATCGATAGTTACGCTGCAAAGTGCTGCCCATCAAATAACAGCAGTGAGCCACATGGCGCTCTAATTTGAATAAACCACATAAAATTCTAGTTCATATATATATTTATTCCCATTTATTTGCTTAATAACTAATATATCTAGTTTGTAGCGCAATTTGTTACTGAAATAAATGTTTATCACAGGAAATTGCAATCATCAAAACGCTATTCGCCACTCGACAACGATTTTTGGTCTTAGAAACAAAAATTTGGCGACGGGATGTTGATAAAACGAAAATTCCCAAAATAAAGATTAATATAACTATGATATATACATATATTAAGAACATCTGTTTGCTATTGCTGCTTCGTATAGGGTTCAATATCTCGCTGCTGACGCATTGCCTCCGTTTCCGCGCCCACGGCGCAGGCGAGCAGAGAGTTGACCGTTTGCTCCTCGCCCGCTTTGTAGACATAGCCATTTGCTTTGTCAATGTGATTGCGCAGCCGGAGCATGCTGTCCGTGCTAAAGGCATCCAGCAGCTTAAAGGAAACCAGCGCATAGTCCTCCACCATAGAGCAAATGGCTTCGTTCAGCTTTCGATATTTCCGCATTGTCGGATCGTCATCTAGTTTCTCGAGCAAATACTTCAGATCCAGCACATCCGTATAGTAGTCGACGTTGAAGTGCAGCTTCGACTCGTGCTTACTGAGTAGATCCGCCTTGGATAAGACATTCACGTGCGGCAAGCTCATCCGCATCATCGTGTTCAGCGCCATCAGCAGCGTGGCTATGAACTTGGGCGGCTCTGAGCAGTAATGCGAGTCGATAAGATTGACTGTTACCAAGTTATAGCGCTCCCGTTCAAGGCGCTCAAACACCCGCGCCATGGCATTGTGGTGGGTGTAGAGTTCCACTTGGCCCGGACAGTCGAAGAGAAAGTAATTGTGCGTCGCGCTCAGTTTTCTCAGTGCCGGTAGCAGCCAGTCTTCGAAATGCTGTTCCAGGTACTCGGCACAGTGCATGAGTGCGCCATTGGGTCCCAGCTGCATGTGCTCCATGCAATCCTCCACAGTAATCAGCTCCATTACGTTGACGACCGGCTGATAGGACATGTTGTCGTTGCCGGGATCCAGATTGACGACGCCCACTTGCCGGCCCAGCTCCTTATAGAATTTGTACGCCTCGTTGCAGTAAGTTGTCTTGCCAGAGCCAGGTGGACCAATGATTAGCTGGCCGTAACGTGGATTCTCTACTCTGGGCTGGACGCGTTGCAGCATTTTGGATGTTTATTTATTATTGTTTTGGTCAGTGTGACCACTCAGAGGTAGCTAAAAATAACCCTAAAAGTATCACATTATGGTCACTCTAGAAATACGCAGTCACTCATTATGGCACTGTTATTCAACATAATTGCAGCTGATAATAAAAACATATCGATAAATTAACATGGCGGCGTTTCAGTGAAATAATTTTAAATATAACAAATATTGACTTATTTAATAGAATAGCCTCAACAGACTAAAGTGTAAGATTGATAAATACATTTATTAATACTGAATTAATGTTTAAATCTATATGAGTTATTATAAAGGTTAAAATTCGAATAAATATATGCTTCAATGGATAGTAAATACAAATGAATTAATTATTAATTAAATTGTAGCGTGCATTATCTGAATATGCTGAGAGTGCAATAAAAACGAGAGTCTTGGTAAATCACTTGGCTGCATCATTGGCTGCTGCTGTTTGCGGTGTTTACTTGGCTTCGCCCTCGGCCGACTCCTTGTGGCCGTTGTTCTTCTGGACGAACAGGTCGGATGGCCCGACATGCTTGATGGGTATGATGCGCTCGGCACCCTCGACCGGAGGAGCCAAGGGGGGCACCGTTATGGTCAGCACTCCTTCGTCAGTTAGAGTCGAGGCAATGGCGTCTGCATTGTACTCCTTGGCCAGGGGGTAGCGGCGGACAAAGTGACGGTAGACGTGTCCGTGCTCGTCCTCGCGCTCCTCGTGCTTGCCCTCAACGATGACGCAATTGTTGACGAGCTTAACGCTTAGCTCACCTGGCTCGAACAGCCCCACATCCAGGTGCACCTGGTAGTTGCCGTGCTTGTCCTGGCCAGCGGCGCGAGTGGTGCCAATCTCGCCACTGTGCTTCTGGGCCACCAGATGACGAGCATGTGCACCCATCTGGGCAATCATGCCCAGCGTATGCATGTCCAGGGAATCGTGATGCCGCGAGTGCAGCCGCCGATAAATGCGATTCGGGAACATATCGTGGCCATAGTATATGGACTCGGGTCCATCCAAATTGAGCACAAATGGAATGTCTGGCATTTTCTCCGCTTTTTTTCGCTTCAAATTAATTCACCAAATCGAGAATCTGTATCTGGTGGGGGTTCACTGAACTCAGCTGCGACAACGTCTTGCCTTCCGTGTATAGGTGAGGGTTGATTTTATAGCGGGGCTTGTGCAGTGCAAACGCTTCTCTCCAATCGGAATCCAACTAGACTGTGAAGTTGCTGAGCTCCGCGCTGACTTTTATACTCCAGCCAAAGCCAAAGCTCTGGCGTTGGGAATTTTCTGGACTCAATGCAGTTGCGAGTCGAGCTTTTGCAGTGAAGAGAGCAAAAGAACTCGATTAATGCGATGTAATTGCGAAGTTCTAGTGATGAGCGCTGGCACATCGAAAAGCTTTTCGAATGAAAGCAACAATTGGGTCGAGTGCGACTCAGAGAAAAGCTTTTTGAATGGAAACAGCAATTGAACTTCGTTTATGAAGTTAGCGCGAGTCAAAGCTCTGGTTGACTGCAGCGCCAATTGGGAATTATCCAGACTCAATGCGATTTCTGTCGAAGTCGAGGTCGCGCGACTCGAGAGCGCGCCAACCGCAGACACCCTTTGTTTGAATTTGAATTCGATACATTTTGCGATACACATGTAAGTGTGTATGTAGGTAAACAGCCAGCTGCTGCTGCTGCTGCTGGCGTCTGTTAACCGTTAACGCCGTTCGCATTGGAGCAGCGCGTCTGAGGTGAAATTCGATGATTGGCCGGTGGCGGTTGTCGCCAGCGCTCGACCACAAAGCGACAACAACAACAATGGAAACCGGCTACAGGTTGGATTTCGATTAACAATCCGAATCTGAGTCCAGTTGCGGTTGCTTTATTGTAGCTGAAGCATGCGGCTGATAAACATTAACATTGGCGCCGCCGTCGCTGTCGACGCTCTCGTCATCGTCGTGGCAGTAGCTTCGCTCTTGCCTATTATAAGTGCCAATGATTCGTCAAACAGAGAGCTTAGTGATCCGTCGACAATCAAGCCAGGTGAAAGCACAATTTCGACTGTCGCTAATTTGCATATTAAACAGAGCAAAATAATGGACGCCACATACGAGCAAGTCAAAGATGTGCACAACCACCCGGAGATCTACCTGATCGACGTGCGCAATCCGGAGGAGCTAACGGCAACTGGCAGCATCCCCTCCAGCCTCAACGTGCCCTGTGCGTAGACAATCTACATAAATATCTATTTATAGACATACATATATATTGATATGGCTATTTGATTTCAGTGCCTGAACTGGAAGAAGCTTTGAAGTCCGACTCGGAGGAGTTCGAAAAGAAATACGGACGTGCCAAGCCTGCCAATGATGCCAACATTATATTCACCTGTCGCTCGGGCCGACGTGCCCAGGAGGCGGCAGAGATCGCCAAGACTCTGGGCTTTACCAAGTAGGTTTCTACTCACCCATCTCTAGAATTTGCCTGTATTCATAATACTGGTTTGTCCACAGTTTAAGCGTCTATCGCGGCTCCTGGCTGGAGTGGGCCGAGAAGGAGGGTCTGCCACAGTGAGATCCAAAAAAGCAAAACATTCCCCTTTTGCACTTAATTTTTGGCTTATAATATAATTTAACTCACATTTGTATGCATATATATCTGAACATTATATACGGTTGCGGAATAAATTTGAATTTTAAATTAATTATGAACAAGTTTTATGCACACTCAAATTCGTTAAGATGGCTGTAGTTGAGAGGGGATTCGCTTGAATATATAATATCATTACATACATATAATTCTCACACAAGATGCAATAATATTCAAATTATCGCAATTACATTCTTAATCTTATCAAATTGTATTAAAAAGCTCATCCCCTTGACTACGCCCATGTATCGTGTCTCTCACATACACACGTATGCATTCAGAGCAATCACACACACACATACGCATGCACGCTCTTTCAATTTACCACTCTCACACTATCTCTCTCACTCACTCCCTCTCTGCTCTGTGGTACTGACCTACCACACTTTTGTTTTGTTTTGTAAATATCGTTAAACTGATTCGCTGCGGTAAAGTTCCTGAAACTTCGATTGTTCAACATTAAAAGACGTCAAAAGTACTTTTACTTTACATACAAAAATAGCTAAAATCCCTAAATAAATACTATTTAAATGCCAGCACAGCGAGCATATTGAAAATTGCATCAGCTCCCAGCCAAGTCGAGAGAGAGACAGAGAGAGCTAGAACGTTCGCGAACGCATTGGCATTTGGTATAAAAGGCAGCCGGCATCTTGCGCTCTTCTCATTCGAACAAAATACGTGAAAGTGAACGGAACTATCGTTAAAGCAGCAGCAGCAAAAGAGAGAATTTCATAAGAAGTTCAAGTGATTACAAATTGAATAAAAAAAATTTAACTATTGCAAATTAAATTAAAACTTATTGCTAATTAAATTAAAACTTATTGCAAATTAATATTTAAAAACCAAATTAACCAAGATGCGTTCGTTGCCCATGTTTCTGCGTATGGCTGAGGAGCTGACCAGGATGCCGCGTGTGTCGCCGTTCCAGGCCTTCTTTCATGAGCCGCACATGTGGACCGGCTTGACTGTGCCCCGCAACTGGCAGCAAATCGCGCGCGTTCAGGAGCAGCAGTTCACACCGGCTGCGACGATTGGCAAGCAGGGCTACCAGGTGTGCCTGGACGTCAGCGAGTTCAAGCCCAACGAGCTGACAGTGAAGACGGTGAACAACAGCGTCGTCATCGAGGGCAAGTCTGAGCAGGAGGAGGATGCACAGGGCGGCTACCATTCCCGTCACTTCCTGCGTCGCTTCACGCTGCCCGCAGGCTACGAGGCGGACAAGACTACCTCCAGTCTAAGCAGCGATGGCGTCCTCACCATCAGTGTACCCAATCCGCCAGCTGTTGAGGCGGCGCTTCAAGAACGTGTCGTGCCCATACAGCAAACCGGACCAGCAGAGCTGAATGTCAAGCCAAATCCCCCATTGGAGCAACCTGCGGAGAAGGAGAAAGAGAAGGAGCAGTGAATCCTCTATATAGTCCCTCAATAGATGTAGAATTAGAATATATATACATATATGAATAATACAATAAACATAAACAAAAACCGAATACACTTTCGTTTTACTATGCTTGGCAGCAGCCACACATGCAGTCGGGCCCCCTGCCTCGCCTCGCCAGCGAGCTGTTCCCTGATGACGTCCACTTGACTCGCGTCCAACATTGCAGTGCAGTTGCCGTTAGACACGCTTGTGCCTTGTTTGTTGGCCTTCGCGCATCGGGCAAATGATTCATCAGCCATCCGCATCCGGCGCAGCCATCACACGAGGCCAGTTGCTCGTCGCAGTCGTCGTCTTCGTAGCCTCTGGGAGGCTATAAAAGCGCCGACAGCGCCATCAACAAATTTTATAAGCATTCGAGACGAGAAAGCTATTAGAAATGACTTTGGTGCCGACCACATATCGCGATCTGTCCCGGGAATTGGATCGACCGCGCCCACTATACCAACCATACGATTTCCAGCTGTATCCCTACCTCTGGGACGATCCTCGCATCTGGTGGCCCACTAACAGCAGCGACTATTTGCGCCCGCTAGACGAGCTGGTGAGCAGGCGAGTGCGCAATCAGCTCATCCAGTCGACGCCCTACGACTGGACATATCCCATGCGCTGGGACAACTATTACTCCGGCGAGCGGGTGCATGCGGACGAAAAGGGCTTTCGCATTGACATCGATGTGCGGCAGTTCCGACCGCACGAGATTGTGGTGAAGACCAACGACGACTACATCATTGTCCAGGGCAACCACAACAAGCGCAGCGAGGGCGCCAACGGCTACGTGGAGCGGCACTTTGTCCGCAAGTATCTGCTCCCACGTGGCTACAATGCCAACGAAGTCATCTCCGACATCTCCACGGATGGCATCCTGACCATCAAGGCGCCGCCGCCACCACCAGCCAAATACTATGCGCCCAGCGAGCGACTCGTACGCGTGCATGAAACTGGAAAACTCGCGCTGCCCTGGAAGTAGTTGCGCTCCTCCTGTGGCCCCGCCATCTTCACAGCCAGTCAGCCAGCCCCCTTTTTGCATCATTGGGAAACATTCAGATTCAAGGTGAAACTATTTATGGCCTTCGCGTTGCAGCGTGAATTTTAATTTTGTTTTAAATACAGCAAAACACTTGATGCAATCCTAAATGCGCAATAAATTCAATTTATAGAAACTGAAATTGGAAAAGATCAGTTACAATAGTTAGGGTTGCCATATTTGCAACTTTTTTTTAGGATTTTTTGCTTTAGTTATTTTTACTGCTGATTTAGTTCATTTTTTATTGAAAAATTACACAGCACGAATTTTGTAACAATATAAAAAACGTTTTAAATTGAATTCAGCGAAACAAAAAAAAAAAAACAAATAAACAGAATAAAAATAAATATATTATATTAAAAATGTAGTATTTATTATTTATTATTTATTATTTTGTAGTATTTATTTGATTTTTCTGGTCTCTTTCGGAACAATAGTTCACAATTTGTGACAACGGCTCACAATTTGTGACAACGGTTCAAAATAGTTCCTTTTCATGAATTTTCCTGACGGGACGGTTGACCGCGTGTAAGTTTTTCGCAAGCAAAAATGTTTCAACTATTTCGTGCGCATCTCGTTTGGTCGTTCTTCACCATTGCCGGCGGCACCATCGCTGCCACCGAGGTGATCTTCTTCATCTACAAGGCAATACAGAAGTGGAGGCAATGGCGCCACGCGCAGATCCACGAGATGCTCATGTTCAACGAGGTGGGCTTCACGTGCGTCATGGAGCACCACAGGAACAGCAAAGAGGGACGC
Source organism: Drosophila paranaensis (assembly GCA_035047545.1). Lineage (NCBI taxonomy): Eukaryota > Metazoa > Arthropoda > Insecta > Diptera > Drosophilidae > Drosophila > Drosophila paranaensis. The sequence continues at coordinate 15,007,492 of JAWNPL010000145.1, forward strand.
AAATTCCATTGCAAAAACATGCATTGCACTCAGGAAAAGATCGATCGGCTGGTCAAGCTGCTGGACAATGCCAAATACAGCATCGACCTGGCCATGTACTCCCTCCAGTCGATTGAGATGGCCAAAGCTCTGAAGCGGGCGATGACCCGCAAAGTCTCCGTACGCCTCATCATCAACCGACAGTCTGCCATCCACCTCAGCACCATGCTCATCGACCTACTACACGGCGGCCTGCAGCTGCGCACCCAGAATTCCATCTACTTCATGCACCACAAGTACTGCGTGGTCGACGGGCCGGCGCGCGTCGCTTACCTGTGGAGCCTGAAGAAGTGCACATACGGACCGGAGACCACATACGGCGTGCTCATCACCGGCTCCCTCAACTGGACGGATGGCGGCCTCGGCGCCAACTGGGAAGACGTCCTCCTCACCACCCATTCCAGATTTGTCACCGAATACCAAGCAGAGTTCGATCGCATGTGGAAAGCCTTTGAGAAGAACTCCCAGAGAGTGAAGTAGACGATATCGGACATATAGAAGAATCTACTAAGAACTGGGACAAGAAGAGTTGATGTACATGAAGCTAACAACCATAAGAAATAGAAGAAAAGCCTAGTCTGTGCTAGAATGGACTAGATGACACCCCGACAGACATATTCGAAATCCAATAAATACTTAACTCTTCCTATAAAAGTTTTAAATAAATAAATTAAAACGAAACGAATTTTCTAATTTGTTGGAATTTATTTCTGTTGTTTTAACATATTTTTATATTAGAATAAGTTATAGTCTTCTGCTCATTACAATATATAGTATGATTTCTTAGAAATTCTATGGGCTTTGGTGTGGAATGAGGAATGAGGATGAGACGGGTCAGCAGGTGGCTTCCGGCTTCTATTTGCCATTGGTATTGTTGGCATCGGTGTTCTCCTTGGACTCAGCTTTGGACTCGTCCTCGTTGCGCTTGACGTTCAGATGGGCCGGGCCCACTTGCTGGATTTGAATCACCCGCTCCTTGGTCTTGTCCTCGATGGGCTGCGGTTTGGGCACACTCACGGTGAGCACGCCATCGGAGGACAGCGAGGAGACGACCTTGTCGCCGTCGTAGCCCTTGGGCAGGGCATAGCGACGCAAGAAGTGGCGCGAGATGAAGCCATGATCGTCCTCACGCTCCTCGTGCTTGCCCTCGACAACGATGGAGTTGTCCACCACTTTGACACTCAGCTCGCTGGGCGTGAACTGGGTGACGTCCATGCACACCTGAAAGCCGTCTTTGCCCACCTGCGAGACGGGCCAGTGCCAGCCATCGCCAGCTCCATTTGTTGGCTTTGCCAGGTCGCGGTTGCGTCGGCCAACCAACACGTTTCCAATCGGCGAACTGGGGCACTCGGGATGTGCGCACTGCCAGGGATGCAATAGCAGCTGTTGATGACTCTTGGGTTGCAGCTGGATCGGATGAATGCCCAGTCCGTAATCGTAGAGAGGACGGCGAGGCTCCTGCAGCTCGTTCATCAAAGAAATAAGTTGAGACAGCGACATTTTCTTTTCTTTTTTCTTTTGTAACAAGTTTTAAATTTTGTAGATTTTTGTAAATTTTTGAAAATTTTAAACGGTTTAGTTTGACTTTTTTATTCGCACAGCGAAGCTCTTCACTCGATGAATAATATTTTTCAACTGAGACGAAAAATTCAGGCAGCGGCCTTTTATAGCCGGCTGAGTTGATTTTCTAGAAATATCGAGCGTTTGCTAGTGTGCGTGCGTAGCAGAGAAACAGAGAAGCACATCGAGAAACATCGCGTGCTTGCCAGAGTATTCGTGTGTGTGACAAATAAGGTAAAAAGCAAGAGAATCGAAAGAGCATTATGAGTAAATGCTGTGTGTGTAAGAGTAAGAGAGAGAATGTCAGACGGTGCAAAAAGTCAAAGCAAAATGATAAAAGCAATTAAAAGGCAACTTCCGAAGCACTTTACGAACTCTTTTTTTCACTAAAATAAATTTTATTTACATGCGTGCACACAGACATGTATATGTATGTAAATACGTGATTATGTATTTATGTAAGAGTGTACATATACATTATCGTGTATTTATTTCTGTATTTTCAAATTGCATTTGTTGAGAAACCTAAAAGTTGCATCAAACATGCATATGTATGGTAGGTTTGCATATTATAAGAAGTATGTATATACATACACATGAATATAGAAAAGTATACATATGTATGTATGTGTGCATACATTTGAATGTATTTTCGAGAATCGAAATCATCAGACATCAGTACATGCATATGTGCATAAATATATACATACGTGCAAACCTTTTTAAGGTATGTATGTACATACATATGTATATACTTACATAAATACTTCCGTGCAATGTACGCAGTTCACAAAAACAGAATTACATACAATCATATGCATGTATATGAATACACATACATATGCCCATATTTGTAATTTTTCTACATATGAAATTATTTCCTGAATAAAACATTAATTATACACACTTCAAATATAAATTTAAAGCAATTTTTATTTTAAATTAAATTTTATTGGATTTTCACAGTGAACATAAATGTAAGTTCGAGTGTTGCCGCTGCTCTTTTACATGATATAAAATAAGATTCACATGAAGAAGGAATTCAAATACAAGTTACATACATGTACATGGTTAACAAAATGGAATTCTTATATTTCGAATGGATACAGTTAAGATCTCTTACAGCTAAATGTGGAGAAGTATGTGTATGTGTATGTGATGTGTGTGATTTTTTTTTTTTTAGTTTTCTTTTTTCAAGTCTTGCACTCTCCGAACAGCGTGGCAACACTCAGCTTTCGACTAAATTTCTTCCTCCTCTTATTTGCCTGTTTCCATTTTCTCGCCTCCGCCATTTTCGCTCTTGGCTTTGCCGTCGGCAGCGCCCTCTGGTGCCTTGACGCTGAGATGAGCTGGGCCAGTTTGTTGAATTTGCACAATGCGCTCCTTGTTGGCCTGCTCCTTGCTGGGTGGCGGTGGTGCCTTCAGTGTGAGGACACCATCGGAGGAAACTGTGGAGACCACATCGTTGCCATCGTAGTCCTTGGGCAAAGTGTACTTGCGCACAAAGTGGCGCTGGATCATGCCGTGGCCATCCTCGCGCTCCTCGTGCTTGCCCTCCACGATAATCGTCTTGTCCTGTACTTTGACGGACAGCTCGCTGGGCTTGAACTGGGCCACATCCATGCAGACCTGGAAGCCATCTTTGCCAATTATGGGCAGCAATGCATTCTGGCCAGCGGAGGCCCGACGACGTGCGGGCACCAATTGGTGCTGGGCTCTCTCGTAGGGCGTGAAGTGGGAGCGGCGACGATGGAAGTGATGGGGCACCACCAGACGTGGACGGTGGAACAGCTCGTTGGCGTGTAGTCCGAAGCCGAAGTCATCGTCCAAGAAATGGTCCCAGTCGTTGTAGGCGCTGTCGAGATCACGAGCCAGACTCAGGAGTGGAACAATCGACATTTTTACTCTTTTCCTTTTGTTGCTTTGTATAAAAATTGAAACTTTTTTCGTTTGCTTCTGCGCAGCAGATGTGTTTAACACGACGGTTTGGATAGAAATGAAGAGGCGCAAGGAACGCAGCGGGTTTTTATACCGACGCCGAAAAGACTCACGCACACAGAGACGAAATGTTGCTGGTTCGCTCTTGAACTTACTCGCTCTTTCTCTCGGCAAGTATGTTTGTGTATGTGTTCGTGTGCCAGCCGGCATATTATTTTGTTTGTTCTCTTTCCCACACATAAAGTTCTTGAAATTTCTTGAAGTTTCTGTCTGTGGCAACAATACAAGTGTGTAAGTGCATACTACATACATATGTTTTTTGTATGTATGTATGTATATACTATATGCATTTACGTATGTACGTTATTTTAAGTGTTGCTTTTTTTAAAATGCCTGCATTTTTAAATTCGTATTGCTCTTTTGCTAAAATGTTAAAGTACTTTTAGGGCTCCACTGGCAAAAAATCGCATCCACTCAGACGTGGACGTTGCCATTTTGCAAGTACATTGAACTTGCTGTCTCTGTTTGCCGAGACCGGTTTGTTTGTCATTCTTTATCATTGTTTTCTTTTTACTGTATGCGCGCAAACATGCACATACGAAAGTACATGCATGTAAATGTGTCTGTAAGTCTACATGTGCAAATCTTAGTATGTGTGTGTGTGTGAATTTGCGCATTCTCTTTGGAGTTAGTTGCACACGTATTTAAGGGAAATTTGTAAGCTTTTAACTAGTACGAATTGCATTATGCTGCTGAGCTTTTTTTTTACTGTTGCTGTAATGTGAATAGAGTTGTGTATCTACTTCAGCATAAAATTCCCTGGACATTATGTATATGTACACACCAATGTATAGAAGCTATGTATGTATGTACATATGTATATTGCGTTGTAGAGGCTAGTCATAATAAAAACCCTTATGTATTACAGTTATTTTTCTTTATTTTGGATATATAATAGTTACATAGCTAAGGAAAAGGAATTAATCAACACATACAAACACATACATATATTTATGTATGTATGCATGTATGTATGTATGTATATGGCATGTGTCAATTGGTTAAATATATGTATATAAAACAGATATTGACTTTGATAATTGATTATACATAATAATAATGCGATCTACATGCTAAGGATGACTTGAAGCGTGGTTTACTTCTCGCTGGCGGCGTCCTGTTCCAGCTGCTCCTTGGCGTTCTCCTTCACATTGAGATGGGCGGGTCCCACCTGCTGGATCTGGACAACGCGAGGGTTGCCCTTATCCTCGATGGCCGCTGGCTTGGGCACGCTGACAGTGAGCACTCCGTCCGAGGATAGGGTGGAGGCCACCTTGTCAGCTTCGTAGCCCTCGGGCAGGGCGTAACGGCGCACGAAGTGGCGAGTGATAAAGCCGTGATCATCCTCCCGCTCCTCGTGCTTGCCCTCGACGACAATGGAGTTCTCCACAACTTTCACGTTCAGCTCGCTGGGCTTGAACTGGGCCACGTCCATGCACACCTGGAAGCCATCCTTGCCGATCTTCGACACTGGTCCAACGCCGCCCGCCTGCTTCTCCAGCTGGCGCAGCTGCTGGTCCAGAGGCACTGCAGCCAGTGCCAGGTAGGGATTACGCTGCTGCCGCTGCCAGTAGTAGGGCGAGTCGTAGAACGGCACCATCGACAGACGGTTGAGATCATCAGCCAGGCTCAACAGAAGTGGAAGATTTGCCATTTTTTCTTTTAGTAAATAATACTTTTTGGTTCCTTTGCTTTCAAATAATATTTGACTTGTGCTTTTATTCCCTGTGTAGGAAAGCTCTTCGATATTTTCCTGTTGCTTCGCTTTTTCAACGCAAACTGATGACGGGAGCAAAATGCGTCGCCTATTTATAGCTGTCTCGGCGGTGGTGGCTTTCGCTTGCGCTCGCTCGTGTGCGTGCGAGCGAGATGGCAGCACTGAGAATGCTGAAGGAAACTTCTGGGGCTCTGGCTGAAGTCGAATAATTTTGTAATGTTCTGGAAAGAGCTCGAATGTCAGTATGTATGTATGTATGTGCATGGATGATGGTAGTAAATATATGCATACATATGTACATATTTATATATTCATTCGCAGCATTATCTAGCAATGAAAGTGAGAGTGTTCCGCTGAGATAGCGCCGTTCGTTGCAGGGCGAGTCAAGCGATAACAAAAAGAATAAACAAACAAACAAACATTGCAGATAGAAGAATGTTCTGAAACTTTCCAGATCATCATTTGTATATCGGGAATATTCGTTATTTATTTATAACCTACAGTAGATTATTGTTCATTTGTTAATAGCACAATTTATCAAAAGCAATTCAAGCATGTATTTATGTATGTATGTATTGGAGTGTTAATATGTATGCATATGTACATACACACAGTCATGCTTTCATATGATTCAATTGTGAAAAAAAGTAACTGTTCAAGATGGCACAGCTGAAAACAAGCAAAATCTCTATCTCTCTCTCTCTCTCTGTCTCTGCACACGCATGTACACAGATGTCTGTACATGTGAATATGTGTGTATGTATGTATTAGCGAATGTACTGCAACTGTGTACATTCATACATACTATGTACATACATATAAAAGTAAAATCTCTCTTACGAGTATATAACAGATATTGGAGTATATAAGGCATAAGACAAATATTATGCAAGAACATGTACAAACCAGGTACGCTACATATATACATACACATGTATGTACATATGTACATATACTCAACATTTACATATCGCTAAATTTCAATCAACTTATTAATTTCCATGATAACGATAACTCTCTTAGTAATATGCACATGTGTACATACATATATAAGAATACATATATACATACATACATATGTATTCATTAACGGCTTCGTTGCCAGCCCCCTATTTTGTTTGTCGTTTACTATATTACAAAAGTCTCCAAAACTAGTGTCTGGCTCTTGTCTAGAAATTGCTTGTATGTGTGCGTAACAAACTTTATACGCACACACACACACGTACACGCATGTTTTATGCATGTGTGCACACTGAGCACATCAGCTTCTGTTGCTGCATACAAATGCAGTCTATTATATATGCATATGTATGTATATACACACAGCATCGCCAAGGGGCATTGCGCATGCTTTGCGCCTACCCCACTGCAGGCTGTTGCCCCCTCTTAGACACAATTCCATTATCAACACAAATTTTCAGTTGCCGGCTGGCCTTCCAGACCACCGACACAAATGCACATGCCTCTCTGTGTGCCTGTGTGTACGTGAGTGAGTGAGTGAGTGGAGAGACGCAAAAAACCAGCTGTTGTTGTAGTTGCTACAATCGCGCCGGTTCGGCAACCGGCCTGTGGCACGATACGTTTTTGCGGGCTCTCAGCTGTTTAGCTGTTTGCCGGCTGAGCGCAGGGAATTCAGCTGCAACATGGCTACTTTACATGCTCGTGGCTTCGTTTGTATGGCTGTATGTGTGTGTGTGTGTGTGCAAGTAAATGGAAGTGTGTAGACAAGCGTATATGTATATATGCAGAAATAGTATTCACATGTACATATGTATGTACATATGTATGTATATTGTCTTGGCAACTCGAGGCGTAGGTCGAGAGGCTGGAGCCGGTTTTTAAGTTGCGCCGGCTTCTGTCTCTCTGTGTGCGTGTGTGTGTGTTTGTGTGTATTTCTCCAGCACTGTCGGCCTGGAATACTTTCTTTGTTCTCGCAACCGGAAAATTGCCAACTTCGTATTGCGAAAAAGACACACACACACACATGCATAGATGTGTCTATGTATATTCATACATACATATAAGAGTAGATAAGCAATATTTTTGGATCGGATTTCGAGGGGTGCCGTCGCCAGGTTCAGTTCTATTGATTTTTAGCTAAAACTGTGCAAATAAACAAAGATTGCACATGGGAAACGTCGTCGCCCAGCCTCACTTTGCATAAGCCGACGTCGACGGTGGCGGCGACGTCGACTCAGGCCGACGCACGAACCGGCATTCGTAGCCTCTGCTGCAGCGCGCTTCCAGGCCAGACACTCGCTTTCCATTCAGCGCTGCACAGTCGCTTAAAAGGTTGAACATTCAGCCATAAGAGCTCAAACGCAATCCAGTTAGAAGCCGGAACGGATCGCACGCGGAACGGTAGCAGCAGACAGTGACAGTTATTCAGTGCTCCAGTGCCAAGTGCCAAGTGCCAAGTGTCATCAGATCCCAGCCAGCAGTCAGCAGCAAATTAGACAATTAAAAGCCAAGTGCCCTAATCCCCCAGTGAATTCAATCGGAGAATGTCGCTAATACCGTTCATACTCGACCTGGCCGAGGAGCTGCACGACTTCAACTTCAATCGGAGCGCCGGGCTCGGCCTGGGCCTGGGCCTGGGCATGGACATCGACGACGTGGGCTTCGGTATGTATCCGCTGGAGCAGCTGGCCGCTGCAACGGGTGCCACACAGCCGTCGCCTCAGCTATCCCACTCGCACCCGCAGCTGTCGCCCACGAGCAGTGCGCGTCGTGGCACACGTCTCGCCCACTCGCACGGCGGCCACGCCCACTCCCCCACAGGCACTGGTGGGGTCTTGTGGGTGCCCATCAAGGGCGGGGGCCAGGTCCAGGGCCAGAATCGCCATCATCCCTACAGCCGTGTGGCCGGCGCCAAGACCGTCTGCTGCAATAAGTCCCTGCTCGAGCTGGAGAAGGAGCTGGCCGACAAGGTCAGCTCCTCTACGAGTGGCTCCTCGGCAGTTAGCAGCAAATCGTCGGCATCGTCATCGGCCTCGGCCTCGGCCTCGGCCTATTCGGTGGTCAATCGCAATGGGTTCCAGGTGAGCATGAATGTGAAGCAGTTCGCACCGGACGAGCTCACCGTGAAGACCATCGACAACTGCATCGTGGTCGAGGGGCAGCACGACGAGAAGGAGGATGGCCACGGCGTCATCTCGCGTCATTTCATACGCAAATACATGTTGCCGAAGGGCTTCGATCCGGCCGATGTCCACTCGACGTTGTCTTCGGATGGCATTTTGACTGTAAAGGCGCCACCACCACCACCGCCGCCCGCCCCCAAAGCGGGCGAGGAGCGACCCATTGAGCGCATCGTCGACATTCAGCAGCAGTCGGCTGCAGTCCCGTTACCCGTGCTGGCCGCGCAGCCAAAGGATGCGCAGTTGCCAGTTGGAAAAAGTGCAGCCAACGACGAAGTGGAGCAGCCAACCCCAAAAACAGCTGCAGCAGTCGCTTCCAGCGGCGAGCAGAAGAGCGCCGAAGAGCGCAATGGCAATGGAGAGCCAGCAGACGCTGACGCTGACGTCGACGGTGACGGTGACGTTGACGGCGACGTCAACGCTAACACTAACACTAACACTAACACTAACTCAAACGCCGACGCTGACGCAAACGCAGACGCAGACGGCGACGTCAACGCCAACACAAACGCAGCTAAAACTTCTGATGAAGCTGCAAATGCAAACGCAAATGCAAACTCAAAGACAAAAGAGAAAGAGACTGAGCCCGTTGTCCAAGCTTCCAACTCGATTTCCACTTCCAATTCTAATTCCAATGGCAACAATGGCGAACCGCAGCCAACTCCAGAGACAGAGTCAAAGTCAATGGAAGTGGATGAAACTGAGCATGTGGCCACAGCCACCGCTGTCGCCGCTGCTGCCACCGTTGCAGTCGCTGCTGCTGAGAAAAAGGAGGACTCCACCGACGCCAACACCGTTAGCAGCAGTGGCACAGCTTCGGCAGAGGCCGAAGTCGCGAAAGCCGAAGATGCCAACGCTAATGGCAACTCGTCCAGCGGCGATTCGAACTCCAACTCGAACTCGAATTCGAAAGCCGAAAAGGCAGCCGTCGAGGCAGATGCAGAGGACGAGGCCATGCCGGCCGCCAAGAAAGCCAAAATCGAAGTCGAGGAGCAGCCCGCAGAGCAGGAGAAGGTCGAGAAGGCCGCCAAGGGCGCGGAGGAGATCGCCGCCGAAGACGCGGCCATTCTACTAGCCAAGAAGCAGACAAGCGAGAACGGCGCAGCCGCCGGCAAAGCAGAGGAGCCAACCCTGGCAGCGGCCAAGTGAATGATGTAGAGACTGAGAACTAAGAGAAAGCAAAAGAAAAACAAAAACAGAATAATAATTATAATGATAAACGAATATCGAATTGGAATGCGTTTTAATCTATAAATGTTTTATGTGTTTTTTTTCCAATAATTCGCAATAAATACATGATAGGGCCTGCAGGAAGATAGAAAGACGGAAGACTAGAGAGATGAGAAACTATGATATGAAATTATGATTTCCTAAACCAGTGTGAAACAATTACGACTACAAGTATTCAGTAAAACTAAGCACATTATGTACTTAAAACTTACAAGTAAATAAAGATTCAAAGAGTGCGTATTGCGTTTGCCTTTTTGCTCATTTCCTAATTACAGTTCTTTTCCCAGCCTATGATACTCTCTTCTCTTCACACTCTGGCGCTCACTCTTTCTAGCTGTTGCGCTCTGCGAGCGGCAACCGGTGAGCACTCTCTTACAGCTGCGATGTTTTTTTCTTCTCTCGCTCATTATGCACCAGCCGTTGAGCGATGTTTCAAGAAGAGCACGATTGCCGGCTATAAAAGCAGTAGCCAGCAGCCCGGCACATTACAGTTGAACAACAGTATTATTCGAAACTTATTATTCGCTGAGCGAAGGAAAACTTAAAGAAAAAAGCGGCAAATCTTGTTCTTAAACTACATAACCTTAAATCGAATCAAGTAAAACTAAATTCAAAATGTCGCTATCCCACTTAATGACATTGGTAGATGCTCTGAGCGAGCCTCGCAATCCCGTCTACGATTTCGGCATGGGCATGAATCCGCGCCAGTTCCAAAACAGGAGCATGCACCAGGCGCTGCTGAGTCCTTGGCACTGCGCACATCCCGATTGCCCTAGCTCGCCAGTCGGCAAGATTATGGCCAGTCGTCGGGGTCGCGGTGACATGACAAAGCTAACCAACGGCGAGCACGACGACGCTTGGAATATGCCCATCGCTCAGGTGGGCAAAGATGGCTACCAGGTGTGCATGGACGTTGCCCAGTTCACGCCCAGGGAGCTGAACGTCAAGGTGGCCGACAACTGGATAACGATCGAGGGCAAGCACGAAGAGCGCGAGGACGGCCATGGCTACATCTCGCGCCATTTTGTGCGTCGCTACGCTCTGCCCAAGGGCTACGACGCCGATAAGGTCGTCTCGTCTCTCTCCTCCGATGGCATTCTCTCGGTGAATGTGCCGAAGCCGCAGCCCAACGAGGACAAGACCAAGGAGCGTGTGATTCAAATCCAGCAAGTGGGCCCAGCTCATCTGAACATCAAGCGGAACGAGGAGGAGTCCAAAGCCAAGAAGCCCACCAATGGCAACAGCGCCAAGTAGAAACTGCCTCAACGTGTTCCAAACTATTTATTAAAAGTCATATTTAAAATAAATTATTTATAAACAAAAATGAACTAAAACTTGTGTAATTTTCTACATTCGCCATTTTCCTTTTCTACTTTCTCCTTTCTTCTGGAACCTCCAGTTCGGTTCGCTCGCACCAGTTCCGCCCGCCGCCATTAAGTTCTCTGCGTTCTCTTTGGAATAGTTTTCTCTTTTTATTTGTTTTGCATATATATATATATATATATATATATATATATTTTATTTAAATAATGTAATGCATAATAAAAAATGTCGCGATCATAAGTATGCACACAGTATATATATATATATATATATATATATATATATATATATATATATATATATATATATATATATATATATATATATATATATATATATATATATATATATATATATATATATATATTTTTTTTTTTTATGCTAGTTCTATATATCTAAATCGGCTTCAATTTCAAATTTTATCGCAAGCTGAGGATTTACATAGAGAGAGCCGCTGAAGCTGCACGGAGAAGCGCCTAGGCCTTCCTTGGGGCTTTTGCACTTTTAATCATCAAAATGCCATTTTAAATATAGTTAAAAACTACATATACATATGTATGTATGTATGTGTGTAGATTTATGCATTGTTATTGGTTGTGTTTGCTGCTGCTGTTATTATTATTATTATTATTATTATTATTAGTTTTAATGTATGTTAGGTTATGTTGCTTTATGTGTATATATTCAATGACGCTTAATCACAGATCAATTTTTAAAATTTTCATTTGACTTAGAAGTTACGAAACAAAATACAAAATGTCACAAGTTCACGTCTGCAGCTTCATGCATGTCACTATATATTTCAGTATATATATATCATATATAGCTACACATAAAAATGGAGCAGGAGCAGGAGATGGGCCAGGGGTAAGCTGTGTGGTATGTATCTATCTATAGGTTGTGTGTTTGTTCATTTGTCCATATAGCTCTATATTCAGGATATATGTATATAGATACTGTCATCTCTTGTCTATATGTTTTGTTCTAAACGTAGATTATTTTCTGTTGCAGTCTCAAAATTGTTTATGGGTTTTGTTACGGGATACGAAATGAGCTTGGGATGCATCAGGGACGAACAAGGAGAATCTATGAATTTGTCGAAATACTTTGCACATGCTGAGGAGAGGCAGACAGGACAATCACTTTTTGATGAGACTCTCGCAGCTGCTGCTGAGATTTGGCAACGACTTGAAGAACAAGCGGGAACGATCGATTTGTGCATCGCCAGACGAACGGTTCGAGCACTTGCTGCCCTTGTTCGTTTCATCCACGCCCTTGTCGAAGGAGCGACGCAGCACCAGCTGCTGCTGATGGTGGTGGTGGTGTCCGGCGTAGGCGGCTGGCGGCGAGAGGGGCGAGGTGGGCAGCTCTATATCCAGGACGGTGTCGTTGTTGTCGACATTCTGGCAGCGTAGCATCGCCTCCTGCTCCAGGTCCAGCTTGGTGTCCGAGTAGCGACGCACGTCCACCTCCCTACCCAGCCGACAGTCGGCCGCCGTGGCACAGCAGCTCAGTCCCGTTTGCTCCTCCTCGCCCAACAGGCTCGAGTGGCGATAGTCGATCTTTGGCGGTGTGCTGTAATCGTAGGCCAGCGGCGTGCCCACGCCCACGCACATGGGCGAGTCATTGAGTATATCACGATTCTCCAGGAAAATGGACGAGTTGGAGTAGCGCTTCGACTGGTGCGGCTTATACACAAATCCGCCCAAGCCATTGGCCACGGCGTGCGAGACGCCGGAGCTAATCGAAGGCGCCTTGTGCTCGCCACTGCCTGCAAACGGGAATGGGAATGGGATTAGCATGTGGCCGACTAGGAGCTATCTATCTACTGACCACTAAAGCTGCTCAACTGCATCGCGTGCTCGCGGCCCGTGTCTGTGGATATGCCGCTGGCACTGAGATCTTGGCGTGAGCCGGCGCACAGGTCTGTGGCCGAGCCACGGCTGGAGCTCTCCGAGTGCTCCAGCACGTTGTGTATTGAGTCATGGAACGGCGTCATGCTGCCCGAGCCCTGCGGACAGGGCCGAAACGAGGAGATCTGCGAGACAACGTCGTCCAGCGCCCAGTCGCGGTCGTAGTTGTGCTGCGACTGCGAGCACTCAATGTTGGCCGCCACCGCCACCTGGCCCAGCGGCTGGCCGAGCTGTTGGCCGTGCAGCTGCTGCTGCTGTTGCAGTCGCTGCGCGTGCGCGTCCTCCGTCTGGGTGCCCGCGCTGCTGCTGCTGTGCGGCACTGCGTCCAGCTGCAGCATGTGCTGCGGCGAGGCGTTCAGCAGACGCTGCTGCAGCTGCAGCTGCATCTGTTGCTGGTGCTGATGCAGACCCGTGGAGGCGCCATTCTCCATCGTGCCACAGCTCGAGTCGTGCACTGCGCCGCCCGACGCGTTGATCTCCACGGTGCCATTGATGGCGCCGTGGAGCGAGCTGTGCCGCTCGCTGAACTGATGATGCGCAGCGACTGGCGACGGCGGCGCCAGTGGATGAATCTTCTCCGGTGCGTTCTGAATGAGCAGAATCCTGTAAGTGGATTGAGAATAGAACGAGATTATCTCCCTGATATATAACAGGACAAATAACAGATATCGAGCTTGACTGGCAGTAGACTGAACTACATATATATCTAAAATACTACAAATACTACTACTATTGCTTAAAATACTACTACTACTGCCTAAAATACTAATATTACTGCCTAAAATACTACTACTACTACTACATCTTCTCCACCTACTACATCTACGGCTAGCTATGCTATTACAGGTACCTCTAATATTTATACTTCTACTGTAGGTACCCATACTACTATACATACTCTTACTACTACTACTACTCCTATAAATACTCCTACTCTTATAAACATTCCAACTACTACTCTTACTCCTATTACTACTACTACTACTACTACAGTATTACTTCTACTACTATTCTTACTCCTATTTTTACTACAGTATTACTTCTACTCCTCCTGCTACTTCTCTTACTACTACTACTACTACAGTCTTACTTCTCTTACTACTACTCCTATTACAACTCCTGCTACTCCTATAACTCCTTCTACTAATCAACTTGCTCATTTCAAAAGTAAGCAATTTTGTCAGCCTGCATTTAATACACTAATACACAACTACAGCGCTCCAAGGTAATCGATATGTTTTCCTTCTAATAAATACAAGATACTACATATATGTGTGGTCTCTGGCAAATGCAGGGTATTAAACAACTGGTCAGCTGGACTCGCCACAGTTTGTACACCTTCTGTTGGAACACATGTTGGCAATTACTTGGGCTTATTCATGATATTTCTACGGCCTGTTCTCTATTTAAAACCAAAGCTGCACAATTGGCTTTTTAGTTTGGACTCGGAATTGAAATTGAAATGAAGTTCTGCCTGCTGCTGATCGTACTCGCGCTATTTGTGGCCCACCATGAGGTTCATGGCCGAAAGGCAGCCAAATGTGTTGGGCAACCAGGTAAGTCTTGAAGTGAATCTAGTAAATGATTAATTTACTAACTAAGCAAGTGCATCAGTTAAACAGGGCTGCAAGGGGCGCCGAGATCTGGGCCACAAAAATTACACTTGGTGCACGGACAGCGCCATGGCACAAATGTGGTACTACAATGTGCTACGCAATACTTGCAACAAGATGATCTTTCAGGGCTGCGGCGGCAACTTTAATCGGTTTTGCACTGAAGCTGACTGTGAGCAAAGGTGCCTAAGGACGACAACAAGACGCGGATAGATCCTATTGAAATTACTTAATTGTGTATGAATATATAAGCTGCCTAAACTATGAGTACATCCAAGGACTAAGGTGATCCACAAACATTAATATAGTCTTGAAGACTATTTACAATATTTGAAATAAAATCCTATACTGAGATTCTATATACTATGCAATAAGTCTATAGGACTTTTACATTTTTAAATACAAATCTTAACTAGTAATAACAATATTATGGATTATGTCATCTCTTTACATCTGCTTTGATCCCTCTTCAACTGTGGCACACATGAGTGCCAGACACAGCTACTAATATACCCTACTTATTTCCATACTACTTATAATAATTCATTTGGCTAGTATAAATCAGCAGCTAAAGCAACTTATGGCAATGCAAAACATATAGTTATTGCCCTCTGTTATATATCAGACTATCAAGTCGTCTTCCTTTTGGCTGGTCTACTCGCCTGTTGAGTGCTTTCCAGCGATGGCAGAGATGCAGATAGGCCTTACACTGAATGTACATGAAGACAATGCCGCCAGTGAGGCCGACGGTAACAACGGCCAGCTTTGTCCAGAACGGCCAATCTGTGTTTGTGTGGGTGATAAGATACAGTTCAGTTTAATCATGGCCATTAGACATGTATATATGTATATGTATAGAGGAAAGTTAATGGGGTATACAAACCAATCACTCCACGTTTTACATCATCTGCGGCCCGCTCGATGAGCACACACAGCGACCAAATGACGCACAAGGCGGCCGCTGAGTGGAAGAGCACCGAGCAGCAGAGCCGGCGCCTCTCAATGCTGGAGATGTCAAGGCTGCGCCACTGTCAACCGCAATGCAATCGATGGCCCGGCACAGAAACAGATAGAAAAAAAAGAGAGAGAGAGAGAGAGAGAGAGAGAGAGAGAGGGAGAGGGAGAGGGAGAGAAAGGAAGCCAAACAATGCGCAAAAGAAAAACAAAAACAATGCGAAATAAATTAGTTTGAGTAATAGAGATAGATGTCAGCTGCTTGCTGGCCACTTACCTCATTGAAGGGCTTTATTTTGGTGTGCATGATGAAGGGGAACTTGCATAGCTCGCAGGAGTTGGTCGCCGATGCAGTCAGCCACTGTTGCAGGCACGCCTGGTGCACATACTTCAGGCTGCCCGAACAGTAGCAGGGCGTCAGCAACGGATTCTGTGGATCGCTCTCGCAGTGGCAGATGCGGCATATGTCGCCGCTGTTCTGTGACGCCTGGCTGCTGCCCGAGCCGAATCTGCAAATAAATGTTCAACTCCATTATAAATTGACCTTTACATGTGTAAACTGCGTGCGTATGTATGTGTGTTCGTGGCTCGTGACCTTCAACATGGCAGAACTTAAACCGATTATTCGATGCGAAATGGTCTGCCATTTGTTGTTGCCCCATTTGATTGGCAGCTAAAAGAAAAGCAGCCCCAAGCACCCAATCCACACGGCTTATGCACAGCCTTTGTTCGCCTCTACTTGTGCTAAGCGTACGGCTTTGGGGTCACGGCTGGACCGAGTCTGGGCTTTGTTCTTTCCTTATGCCCAAATAAATATAGGATTACTACGTATGTGTGGGTAATTTTATAGTCCTGTGATTGCAATCAAACTCTCGCTCTCTCTCTTTCTACAGACTGATATGCTATATACTATATATCAATCCAAGTCGCTAGCATCCATAAACTGAACGATAATGCGACTTACGAAATTCGCGTTCGCTGTGGGAAAGTTAATGCACGATAAGGAAGTCGAGTGACTTGAATGAACGATAAAACTGGAACGTGGTTCACTCGATCGATTTATGCATATAGCGCCATATATTTTCAGTCAAACGATTTATGTATTTATAAATCGATTTTTTATTATTCTTACTTTCGCTCGTTGCTTTCTCCTTTCTCCAAAATAATAGTTTATTTATTTCTTATTTTTTATCAGCCTCGATTTCATTTAAGTTTTCTCCCTATAGAGGCCCTGCATACTGTATATACTTATAAATTTAATTATATTATGTAAGCTTGTGTCTATCTATTTACTATTTTCTATTTACATAGGTCGCACTGAGCCGCTATTTACATTCAGCCTTCCAGTCGAGCTCGCACCGTCCCCTTCGCCTTAGTTGATAAACAATTTCCAAATCAATTTGCGCACAACTTAGAGCCAAAGTGTCTTTGGGCAAACAGAGGTACTTAATTTAGTTAGCACATTGCATATTCTATGCCATATTGATATAATCACATAAAGATATTTATTTGCTTATACAATACACATGCACTATGTATACTATGTGCCACTTAAGTGTTTGCTGCTGCTCGCTAGGAGTGAACAGAAAACAGAAACGCAGTTCTATTAGATTACATACATACACACATCTGTCATCTGTATATGTAGAGTCTTCACTGCAAGCTGTTTAAGTTCCTAGAAAGCTCCAATCAATTTATGAATGTGTGTGCTTATGTAAGGGCTCTCACATACTCATTATGCATAGTAAATCCTTGCTCATTAAGCTTCTGCTTTTATCACAGTTCCAAGAATCGACTTTCATTCCACACAGGCAAGCGAAACTTAATGAAATTTAGTCAATAGGGAAGGTGAAGAACAGCAGCTGAAGTCAGTATAGATCTAATAATGCGCCTTGGACATTGGAACCAATATACTCTTTCCACTTTGTGAAAGGGCATATAAAATGATCAGATATATACCATTTTATACGAAATACGTTTATTCTTTGCTTTCCATTCGAGATTAACTCAAAAACTTGAAGTGAGAGATTTTAGTCTTTAAAAAAATCTTGGGCATATTTTACTTTAAGATAAGTATTCAATACTTTGCAGAAGTCTGTTACTGAATCCTGTTGGTCTGTGTTATTATTATGTAACAATATAATTTACCCCTCCTACAGGCAGTTGAAATATATACTTTATATATATGCATATATCATATTTATATTTACACATATTTATAAACTTATTTCCTAGCAACATAAATAAACGTCTAAAATGCTGTATAAACTATAAAAATAGCTGGAATATTTACTTGGAATTTATTTATTAGAAATTCGCTGTATAGATTATCGATGTTATTTATTTATTATTATTATTTCTTTTTCCTTTTTAAAGAGATGAACACGCTATTTCCGAATTATTATTAATCTAGCTGCGTGTTTGCTACAATTTGTTGTTCTTTTTATTGTGGAAGCCCGATAAGAAATACACAAAAATTGTTCTACATACATATATATATATATATATATATATATATATATAGTATATATATACATCTATATACAATTATATTTATGTATATTAAAATTAAGAGAAGCCTGCACTTTGTAATAAATTTGAGTTCGTGATTTGCTGTGTGTGTTTCGAAATAATAATGGAATATGATTTTCGTGTCGCAGCGCTGATGGCTTGCATTTTAATTACTCAGATTCGTTCCATCATTCAGTGTGTCAATGCTTCAGTCGTGCATTGCCGCAATTCCAAACATTTCAATCCGCTATCAACTGGTCAAGTTCAGGGCAGGCGCAATTAGGGGGCTATCATTAGGGCCATAAACGACCAACTAACTAACTACATTTGACGTTGGCCAATTGGCCAATTGGCCAAAAAGGGAGTAGCCAAAAGGGGCATTCTAGTCGGGAGTGCCTGACTAGGAAATACCTCTTTACTATATGAAATTCTAGATATATACTATATAGTATATTAGACTTTCAGCTTCCAACTCGATTATTATTCATATTTGATCCTTAACTCTTTCACCCAAATTTGATTCTGGCATGTCCTTTGCCTCTATTAGGCGAGCTTAGGGTATAAAAATTGGTTTTAGTTGAGCCACTTTTACTTTCGGCGCACCTCCGGTCCCCTTTCGTGGCCTTTGGCTGTTTGTGATTTTAGAGTTCAGACAGCAAGTGCGTGATTGGGCCGAAGGACATTGCCGGACAAAGGCAGGCGTACACAGCCCGTGAAGCGTTTGTGGTGCCGGTTGTCATCACATTTTAGCTGTTGTTATGGGCACGGCCAGGGTCACGTAGTTGTTGTCCAATCGGATCAATAAAACGCATTTGGGCAGTGTGAAGCCCACAAACAGGAGCCAGCCCAATCATAAAACAGTCGAATATCTTTGACTATTACTTCTCACTCTCACACCCTCTCTCTCTGTGGGTTGTACACTCAATTTTGTAGCTGTTTATCCTTTCAGACTGTCACATTTATATGCATATCTAAGCATGATGTCTGCCAATTTTATGACTTCATTAGTTAATAGGCTCAGGAGACGGCAGCTGGCAGACGACATCTGAGAGCCGGCGCCAGTCTGGCGGAATACCCAATCTTAATTTGCATACATCTTGATAGTAGACAGCGCGGGCTGAGGGAGGCTGCCACTTCGATGGAAGACGCAGTAAGCAGATTTTGCGTAATTAGGGGAAAGTAAATATAAATTGAGCTCATATCTGAAGATCGGGCTGCATAAATCAGAAAACAATTTCAAGTTTATCGCATCAGATCCTCAACCCCCACGCAGAGCAGAATGCAAAAATATCTTTGTCTATTGCAAACGAAGCGCATTCATTGACCTTCTTGGCTATTTTCGTACATCTACATATAATGTGAGGGCTGTGGGATCTATATTTGGTTGCTATTTAAGCTTTTGCGTGTATTTTGTGGGTTCTTGCAACCGAAAGCTTTCGCCGTGCCACAATATTCGATATATGCAAAGCTCGCTTTATCGCCCCGATAAGATATATGCACAGATATATGTACATGGGCTGAAAACCAAACAATAGCAATAACAATAATATTTATAGATATTCCGTCTGCGTATTCCATTATTCACCATTCGCAGGCAGGCGAGTGTGGGCCACTCAAACCGCCAACAATGGAGCTGTCTGTATGAATGTTTATAAGTCGACAGACAGCCGTAAACATCTTCTTCGATCAAGTCTGTTCAAAGGGGGACTACAAATTGGATATTTTTGATTTGTGTATCCAAGCAAGAGATTATCCGGTTCCTTTTGCAATGCATTTGCTCAAAATATTTCAGATATTTTGAAATATTGTCGTTCTGTTTATAAATAATAAATATTTATATACATAAGGTCAGCAATCCTAGAAATAGTGCTAGCTTGAAGGTTCTATTACGTTTTCGCAGTAGAAATATGGTCAATATTGTAATAAAAGTTCAGTTTAGCAAGGCTTCACTGTTTACAGATTTATAGCTTTGCCTTTTACTTAGTTTTCAGGCGCTTGAATTTCATAATGATTGCATTTTTATCGTAAACCCACATTATGTAAAAGCGCAGCTCAGTTCGACGGTTTGGATTTCGCTTTATCAGTAAAGTTGTGCACCAGGACGTATGTGTATCGTGGCCACACACGCACAGGTGCTCCTCAAGCTTAGCAAAGCAAACTGCGCAGAGACACTTACTTTCAGAGCTGATGAGACGTGGCTGTGGTATATAATTGATAATTGTAATATGCACCACGCTGATATCGCATTTCCACTTTGGGGCAGGTGCAAAACTCAATAAAATAAAATTAAAACAACTTTCGGACTTTTTCTTGTTGTTTTAGCACTTGGTTTCAACTTTCCGTTCGCAAAGTTTGTCACTGTTGTTGTTGTTGTTGTTGCTGCTGTGTTTCCGCTGTCACTTGAAGAGGCGCCCAAGACAATCATATATATATATATAGAGAGTTTTATATACATATATATAATCCATATATTTACTTGAATAAGTGGCCGAGTATTGTGTGTAATCAGCAAGTGTGCTATCAAGCAATCAATTCAATCAGTTGAGTTATTGCAACAGAAGCTTTTATATGCATGCGACATACGACATGCGACATACGACATGGGACATGAGACATGGAGTAATTAATAGTAGATATGGCTGCTCCATTCCATCAATTGGAATTGTGGCCATTCTCCCATGGAGACCAACTTCGCAGCAATTGAAGCCACACAGCATGCGTAACGTATACGCAGCGTGTTACGCGTCACAAATCAATGAAACAAAAGCATTTCACTTTCATTTACTTATCATCAATTTAGCTTATTTCGCAGCAGCAACAAAAAAACAAAGTACATTTACCGACAAATTTATATTCATATGTATATATAGCATATATGCATATTTATGAGAAAATAATGAATAGCCGGAAGTATTCGGTGTACATCTGACTGCCTTGCCTGCTCACTTCAATACACTGTTCTTTTGAGGCACAAGAGAGTATATTTGGTTCAGGTGGAATATGCTTAATGTTGTCTTATTATATATATATATATATATATAACTTTGTGTTTATATATATTATTATTTATTTCTATATATCAACAGTATTAACTTTATATTATTTTTGTTTATACAACGTATTTCACAGTCAGTTTCATTTCATCCGCTTTTAGCTTTGCTTGCTGTTTACTTTTAATTGTTTTTGTGCTTTATTTTAATTTTTTGTAATTCCATTTTGTATTTGTTTCGTTTTGAAGCCAACTGGTTTTAGGCTTGTCAACTCAGTGAACTCGACCCAAAATGAAATCGTAAGTAAAGCCATTTGATTCTTGCTTCTTAAGTCCAAGCTTCAGTCTAACTAATCTAGCGACAAATTAATCAGTAATATAAACAATTTTTAAAAACAATTCATATATATGAATGCTGTATATATAAATAGCAAAATGTTTAAAATCGTGTAATAAGTCACGTTTGCTTGGTTTGGTTCGCGGTTCTCAGCTCACGTATACAGCACACGGATACAGTCTGTATTTCCACTCAATACTAAAGCTTCGAGTGCACTAATACTAAGGCACTGACAGTGGCATATGTATGTGTGCATACTTTGTGAGTATTTTCTTTTTACTTTTGAATGGCAAAACATTTCAAGGTAAACTTAAAGATAAAGCTGTGCAAACTCTGCAACAGATATCTAAAATTGTTTCATTATTATTATTTATTTTATAGGCTTCAGCAGAGATATTTCTGCTATAAAGCCAAATGTTATCTTAAAAACAAATTTCATTCTCAACAATTGGACTGTCCAGAAACACAGTCATTGTCAAAGAAACTAATCTACTGTGGTTTTTCCTATAAAGTCGTGAAACATTTATATATAAGTATATGTTTTATTCTATCAATAAAAACGGGTTTTTTTTTGGAATGTGAAGAACATATGTTTCCCAGTAAACATCATCGAATAAATCCAAATGTTTGCAGTGCTTAAGCACTTGGCACTCAGAGCGTTTCTATCTAAATGCTGATGATATAGCAAATAGGGCTTATCAGTTCATAAATTTAGCTTCGCTACGTTTCGCTTTCAAGCGAATTATCCGCTTGACAAATAAGTAAGCAGCGGGAGTAAATATTGAATTGCAACAGCCGAGCCGAGCAGAGTAGAGCCGTCGACCCGCTAGGCTAGGCGGAAAGATTTCCACATTATATGATATAGATTGCGCGTTACTCAGATAAGGAGACAAGTTAAGTTGTTTCAGGTTCACACTTGTCCAAGATACTTTATCTGAAGTCTGTTTGCGTTTGCTGACTGGTTTATAAATTAAAATGACGCCATAACTGTGGCCAGCGAAATGTAAACTAAAGCAATGGAACGGGATGAATGAATGGGAAATATATACTATACTCTATACTATACTATACTATACTATATATATGTAAATATATACACACACACTATATGTATCAGCATGGGAGTAGATGGAATAAGTTGTAAATCAAAGTAATTAGACAGCCAGGTGTCAGTTGCTTGACACCTGACCGCCTCGTACTTGTATATAAATCCGAGCATTTGCATTTCTATTGATAAAATGCCAGCGAATGCTTGTCGGAACTAGACACAGCGTATGCATATATGCAAATATATACTTGGAGTATGATTAATTAAATTAGTTATGCCTTAAGCCATTCATAGTCATATGTGAGCTCGCGCGCTATTGCTAATTTAATTGCCGTCATTAACATTTGCTAAATGCGATTACATTAATGGAATGGGCTTTGACTGTTTTCCTAGTTAAGCAGATGAAAGATTGTATCAAGCGAGCGGCTTCTGTTTTGATATTCTTATGAGTAGTTTTATTCATTTTGAAATTTATGTACTTTATTTTACGGGATTTTAAGTGTACTCTGAGCTCTCTATGACAAACTATCTGTTTAGGCTATTAAAATCCAGAGTTGATCGAAATAACTGAACAAGTCAAAGGGTAGAACACATTTGAACCTTATATTATTCAAGCTCAGGTATTTCCAAAAATATTTTCATAAACAGAGTGTTATAATTGTGATATTGTTTTCTATGACGAGCCTAATAAACTCCCGAGTTGATCGTAATATCTAAATTTATGGTCGTGAAGGAACTCGCTCAGGTTAGCTCTACAATTATTTATTTTTAGTACATTTTTAGTGCTTGTTACTACGCATTGCTTTTGGTATAACAGACAGAGGAGTCTACTGTGAACTTCTGCTGTAGCCAATCACAAAATGTAAATAAAGTAACGGTCAGTCAAATGCAACTAGAAGCCAAATGAAATGGCACTTGATAAGTTTGATTTCTGCTTAAATTCGACATTTTCTTTATTAATATTGTATTGTGTTTCAGCGTTGCATTATATATTATATTACCCTTTACTTAGGCAAAGCAAACAATACGCCGTTAAGCCGCTTCGAGTTGGCAAATAAAATTTGTGTTTGTGTTTGCTTTTGTTGTTGTTTCATTTTTAAGTAGTTTGCACTCGAACTTACCTGACATTTGCGTAGTGCTGGCCGGAGCCGCCGGTGCTCCAGTCTACATGCTCTATATCTGAGGAGGTTTTAGCGTTATCGCACGACATTTTTGTGTTATTTGTTTTTGGTTGCTCTATGACCTGCATTCAAAAGGATGCATTAGTTGCGTTTTTTCTACTCAAATCTGGTCACTCTTACGTAGCAGCCCTTACGATGTGTGTTGTTGTTGCTGCTGCTGCTGTTTTATTATTGTTATGGTTTTCTTTTTCCTTTGCTGACCGCCGCCTTTGACCGTTTTTAGTTAGTCGATATGTCTAAGTTGTGGTTTGTTGGTATTATTGTTATATTCTATTTGGTGCATTTGTTTGTTTTGAAATGGGAAACAGATGCTGCTGCTGCTGCTGCTGTTTTATTTTTAGCAAATGCCTCTTCTGATTGATGTTTTCCTTTTTCTATTTTTCGTACTCTTGGTTCGTTGACTTCACCCAGTTTGTTTTGGCCGGTCTGATTATTTTGAGTGTTTTCAAAATTTATTGAAATTTCTATTGCACTTCGACGTAGGTTTTTTAAGGCAATGAACTTTTACAATATCTGCGAGACGCAAATGTGAATGCAAGTGTGTGTTTGTGCGTGTCTATTATTATATATTTCGCTAATTCACAATAAAAATAATTAAATTGATTTATTTAATATGATTTTTTGGCGCAA
This sequence comes from Drosophila paranaensis, assembly GCA_035047545.1. Taxonomy (NCBI): domain Eukaryota; kingdom Metazoa; phylum Arthropoda; class Insecta; order Diptera; family Drosophilidae; genus Drosophila; species Drosophila paranaensis. Next base: position 15,031,675 of record JAWNPL010000145.1, read on the forward strand.
TAACACGACCAGTATTCCGTATTGTTCACGACTGCACATAATTCTATTTATTTAACCAGATGCAATCTGCTGTAGTCACAAATAAAACAAAGACATCTTTATTTAACCTGCGACATGAACGCACTTGCACAGACAAGAGCTGCGACAACACTGCAGTGTGGCTGTAAACTTCAATTCTGAAAATACTTGCTCTGCGATGTTAATCGACTACTCTTCACTTGTTCGATAGCGCAGAAAACTTTTGGCCACCCTATTAATCGATACGTTTCAAATCTGTGTGGGATTTCCTAGGTGCATAGTTTTAGACTTTAGTTGTTTTAAGTTCTACTATGGATAAGGGAGTCCATTGGAGCCACGATGTGCTCAAGAAAATGGACACCGAAGGTGTCAGCAAAAATGATTTGGATTTCCTGAAGAACACGTTTGCCATCGAAATCGGATCTCAAAGAAAGTTGGATCGCATAGGCACCATAGGGGATATAATTGACTGCCTGGAACGAGGTGATCAAGGTGAGGAGAATGTTGAGCCACTGCGTAATCCTGGCATTCACCAAAAAGTTGAGAACAAACCAGTCGCCAATGACACCCAGGCACAAGGACCAGTTATAAATGGTGAACAGCAGGTGGACATCAATCCTCAGCGAGTCAAGTCGACAGCTGCCGGTCCACAGAATGAGGCAGCCACTGCACAGTTCACAGATGCGAAGCGCGCTGCAGTTTTTCACAAAATATCCGAGCAATTGGGTCGCTCTTGGCGTGATTTTGGCCGCAAGCTAAGTATTAGTGAAGGCGCCATGGACGAGATGGAGATGCGCTATCCACAGGATCTCAGATCCCGCATCCTACGACTGCTCCAGATGTTTGAGGAGGCTGAATGCAGCGATTCCAGGCAGCTGCTATTGCAAGTATGTCGTGGACTGGCGGAGTGTGGGCGAAAGGACTTGCAAGACCAAGTGATGCAGATAATGTCTCACTAACAACATTATGTGATTCTATTGTATCTTTAAATTTTATATCTAACACAAATATATGTTTTTTAAATGTAGTTTTCTTTTTTTCTGTCTTCTGATTGAAAGGGGATTCCTCGCGTTTATTTAGTTATCAGATTATCTGTCTGATAACGTTGTAATAAATTTCAAGTGATAGATCCCGAGCAAAATATAGTTGATACTCGCGCCTTACTAGACCATAGTGTCCTCATGCAGTTCTCATTGAAGCCATTTTTGGCATTCCAGACGCAGTGCATCACGCAGCATGTGTTCAATCTCTAGGGCGGTTTTCTTGTTGTTGTCACTGTCAATCCATATGGCTAAAAAATAAGACATTTATATACATATTTGTCCAATTGTTTGCACATGAACTAACCTGAGATCTGATTCGTGCTGGCCGGAGCCACCAGAGATGCAGTTTACATACTCGAGCCAGAGCTGCTCTTACCAATTTTGATGCTGTCGATGTTTCTGCTGTTGCTTTCTTGTGGGGCTTTTTATTTGCTGACCGCCGCCTTCGAGTCTTCATCGTTCACATTGTGGGTCAATACAGCAAGCAGTAATCCATACATTTTATTATTCCACATATTTATATCTATTCGAACAGCTGCAACCTAATTACAATTTCAATTATGAACATCGATAACAGTTTACGTTTTTAAATATCTTTTAAAATTTGGTCACCCTGACAATCGACAGTCGCAGATCTGTGTATTGCTAGTAAAGTAGGTGTGTTATTTTAATATTTTATTATTTTAAGTTCCGCCATGGCTGCAGAAGTCCACTGGGGCTACGATGTGCTCAAAAAACTGGCCATTGAAGGTGTCAGCAAGAATGATTTGGATTACTTGAAGGAAACGTTTGCCACTGAAATCGGATCCACTAGAAAATTAGAGCGCATAAATAACATAGAAGACCTAATCGACTGCCTGGAACGGGGTGACCAAATTAGTGAGGAGAATGTTGAGCCACTGCGTAATCTTGGCATGAACAATATGCAGCTGCAGGTGGCACTTGACAGTTACCAAAGAGTTGAGCGCAGAGCATCCGTAAACTGCTATCAGGAACAAAGACTGGCCGAAGAGCTGCAAAAGCAGTTGAACATCAATCCTCAGAGAGTCGTGCAGCCAGCAGCTGCAGCTCCGCAGAATTATGTGACTGTGGCGCAGTTCACAGATGCGAAGCGCGCTGCAGTTTTTAAAAAAATATCCGAACAGTTGGGTCGCTCTTGGCGTGATTTGGGCCGCAAGCTAAGCATAAGTGAAGGGGCCATGGACGAGATAGAGATGCGCTATCCACAGGATCTCAAATCCCGCATCCTGCGACTGCTCCAGATGTTTGAGGAAGACGAGTGCAATGATCCTAGGCAGCTGCTCTTGCAGCTGTGCCGCGGACTCTCAGAATGTGGACGGAAAGACTTACGGCGCCGAGTGGAGCAAATAATGTCTCATTAACAATTACATGTTATATTTTTATATTGACTTATGAAAGAGAAGTATATATATGTATCGTTTTTAATCTTAGTTTTCTTTATTTTTCGCAAATTCCATGACTAAAAAAGTGGAGCGTCTTATAATACGTTCCACTTTTCGATAACAAGAGTGAATATCTCTTGTTTCTTTTTCATCTGTTTTTAGATCAGTTTGTTTACGTTTGAATTGGTAATAAAGCCAACGCAAAAGACCTTTAAAAAACTGTTGCAAAATTTAGAGAGCATTGCTCGAAATTTTACAAAGTATAAATCGATTTGACACTCGAGCCTTGCTTGACCATAGTGTCCTTATGCAGTTGGTATTGAAGCAAATTTTGGCGTCCCAGACGCAGAGCATCGCGCAGCTTATGTCCAATCTCTAGAGCGGCTTCCTCATTGTTACCATTGGCAGTCCAAATAGCTAAAAAGTTTGAAAATATATTAAATATATCCAATTGCTGTATTTGTTAGGGATCGACTTACATATCTTATTGCTCTTGGCCCGAATGTTGACAACAGCGCCACAGATCTGATCGGAATGATCGAATGCCTCGCCAATCAAACACAGCAGCTAGAAGAGAATATACATTATGAGAATAGGACGAAGATCCATCGTTTGCCGATTGCTGACTTACCACATCGAGCCACAAGTTGTCCAAATCGTTCTTGGAGCTTTTGTTCAGTGTGATCACCCAGCGACCACCTTGCTTATTGGCAGCATCCTCCCACATAGGGCTACGGAAGAGAATAGTTGAGAATTGATTTAGATGTGGATATACAAATGCTTACCGAATGCCCTTCTTGAAAAGAGAATAATCGCTGCCCAATTTGATCTCGGATGGCGGCTTAATATGATTGTATAGGCTCCAGAAGTCCTCGACGGTATCAAAGCTGGTAATTTCGTTTAGCATATCCTCCCAGGATTTGGTGCGGTCGTTCTCCAAATACCAGAGGGTCCATGTGTTCTGCAGCGGGTGTTTAAACAAATGCTCGGTGCGCACAGATCCATCATCGGACTGTTGCTCAGCGACAACCTTTGCCTCCTCCTTGTTAGCAGCCACCTCAGTAGCGGCAACGGCAGCAACAGCACTAGTGGGAGTTGGCTCTGGACGACCAGGCGCTACTGTGTTAGCAGTAGCATTGGCCTGATCATTGCCAGCAGACACAGTGCTGGTCTGTTAAGATAAAAGAAAAAAAAAATGAGAGTTAAAATTAACAATGAACAGTTAAAACACGAATACGAATTCATTGGGTAAATCATTTTCGATGGTTTACTTTGAACATGGACTTGGGGTTGGCAAAATTCTTCATTCTGTGAAAGTCGCTCTGCATGTTGAGGCCGAGCGAGTCGAAGAGGCTTTGTTGTTGTTGCTGTTGTTTATATGAGGGAGCGCGAGCGCGAGCTTTTGCGAGTGGGAGCGGCGAGACGATCGGACGCTGATTCACTTGACGCGTTCACCAGTCGTTGCTGTGTATCGTATATACATGTACACATATATGAATATATATATGCATATAGATGTGTGTGTGTATGGGTGTGTGCGTGCGTAAAGCTTTCCTTTTGTAAGTTTCTCTATGTATGTAAATAACGGGCCGGGTGGAATTATTGCTTATTGCAGTATTTTCAATTTTCGACTCTTCTTCTGCTGCTGTAAGTTGAGCCAAGCTGCGAGACTCTTACAAAACGGATTTTTGTTAGAATCTGGAGATTTAGTGGATGTCATTGACATTACACTGTCACTTTTCACTTATGTGTGTCTTTTATTCCATTTATATTTCTTTATTTTTCTTCGCAGAAACTAAACTTGTTCAACTCGTTGTTTCGTGTGTGCAATTCGCGGCCGCTTTTTACTTTTGATTTGTGCACAATTACTATGTATGTGGTATTTAAATATTTATATATATATATATAAATATATAAATGTATATACATATATATGTGTAAACATATATAGATATATACATATATATATATATAGATATATATGTCCTTTATTTGTTAAAAATAATACACGAAATATCTTTTTTCGATACTGGAAATGGAAGTACAAATTCCGAAATGAATGTGTTGCTTGCACGCTAAAATTTACGACTACACAGCACACACATCTGTCTCAATACACACGGTTTGCCTGGATCTTTCGTTTTTCTAACTGACAGCTTTTGATCTTTGTGGCAAATGAGAGACGAAAGAAACAAAAAAAAAAAAAAAAAAGAACAGATATAATTAATTTGGATATAATGCAAGTTCCGATAAGTGCCAAAGCCAACGGACTGAACTGAACTGTTCATCTGACGTTAGTCTAAAGCAGAGCGTCGCAGTCGCCATGCCAAAAAAAATTTAACTGTTGTTTCTCTTGCTGGCTGCTGCTGTTGCTGACGCTCATTGCAGTAATTTAGTTTTCTGTTTCTCCTGCTTCACCTACTTTTTATGCTGCACACATATGCACGCGAATACACACACACACACACACACACACACACCTATATTTGTCGTATATACTTATATATATATGTATATGTATATAAAAAGTCGAGTTAGGCGTGTGTACGCGAGTAATCTCAGCGAATTCCAGCTACCGAGCGATACCGTAGAAGAATGACAACCTCAGAGGCAAACTCGCGGCGTGTTTTAAAGAGCAAACGAAAGACACAGCACACACGGCACGGCACAGCACAGTACAGCATATGCAAATGGAGAGAGCAACTTCGTAACGTAGCGCGATTACAATTTACGTAGACAACAGCGTGCAGATAAAAATTAACTTTACTGCGTTACGTTAATGGCAAAACAAGAGAAGTGTGTATGTGTATGTAATTTAACTAATTGCAAAATGTAAATTGAAAATCTAGCGATGACTTGCCACGCCAGCTGCACTCATATACTGTGTGCGTTCCCCTTGCTACACACTCCTCTCTTGTGCAACAGCCCTGTTTATCGACGACCCTGCCACGGCTGAAACCATGCGGCACACATTTATCATTTTTTCTTACCTTATCGTTCTCTGACACTACCATGATGTCAATGAGAATTTGTTTTAGAAAATACCGTATACGCACTCAATTTGCGTACGAAGAATCCCGGTAATTATCAGATAAACGTTAAATAATTGTGTCTGGCTAACTTTGTAAGTTCAATACAGCGTGACCGAACCTAAATCGATCAGAAAATATTGTTAATATTTTTAGTATTTATTTTTTATATTTCAATGGTATTTTGCTATTACTGCTGTTGGTCACATTGGTATCGTCAGCTGTTTCCGTTTAACAGTCTGTTAATTTTTTTGAGGTAGTTTTGCTTTTGCGAACAATTTCTTGTTCGATTGGCGGTTGATTTAAATATCTTTTCTAATAATAGAGAAACATAATAAAATATAGATTTTTCAATCCATATTGTACATTTATTTTCTTATTGCTTTTTGTTTTCAATTTGCTCCGTTTCGTCCTTTAAATTTAATTTAAAGTCTATGGGCTTGTCATATCCCATAATGCGAACATAATGCTCGGGGTCATCGAAGAGCGCTGGGTCAACGAAGAGCGCACGCTTCTTAACCAAAAACGAGGTAAACATGCCCGGAACCTCGGGCACAGTCACATCGCTAGCTCGAAATCTCGTCTAAAGAAACCAATTTGAATTAAAAAGGGAATCGTAGATCAATAAGAATCCTTCACCCACCTTGATCTTCAGCAGTATTAAGGATATTGTGGTGGCGATATATTCGTCGGTAGCTTGGTTATAGTGCAGCTCCGTCACATATTTCTTGGTCACCAAATGTAGCAGGAAAGGCGTCACAAAGGTAAAGAAGCCGCCCACCGAGCAGAGGAAGACTGCCATGCCAGTGCCTCCGATCTTGATGCCCTGTTCCATGAGAATGGGCTGGGCAGCCAGACCGGCCAGGCTGGTGCTAAGCGAGAAGAGCTTCACCATTCTCATGCGTGGCGCCAATGTTCCGTAATATATACGTTTAAGATTTTTATCCTCCGAGTCCTTATCAGCCACTCTCGTTGCCAACCATCTGTGTTGCTGCTGTTGTTGTTGTTGCTTTTGGCGGAGGTGTTGTTGTTGGTGTTGGAGCTGTAATTGTGTTCTTGACCAGGCCGCAATCCCGCAACTGGACTGCACTTGAACTGCACGACTCATGTGGGTCATGGCCTGCGCCAATTGCTTACCACAGCGTATTGTCAACATTTTATATAATTTTGAATAGAAATTAACTAGTTTTAATATTTCTTTTTATTGGTTGCTTGCAAACACTTTCATTATTGAATAACATAACACATTTTGAGAACAGCTGTGCTGTTAACACATGTTGCAGACTGTTAAATTCAACGGACGCACATTGAGCGACGTGAAGTTGGCTGCGCTTATGTGAGAGCGCGCCATTTGAAACTAGAATATCAGAATTAAATAGGTTTATGTGTGCATGTTTATAGATAGATAAGTAAATAAGATTTGCTTATTTTATGAGCTAGCTGCTGTGCATGCATTATTTTCTATAATTCGAGCTGATTAGTAGCACAGTAAGGCAATTAGTCGGAACAAAAGCTTAAACAGGATGTGCGAATAATGGCAAAGCAAAAACGAACACAGACAAAGTTGTACTGTTATATATGTATACATATACATATACATATACATATACATAAACATATGTAATGCATGTGAATTCATAATCTTCTTAAATCGAGTATGAAATCTATTTATGCGTGTGCGTATGTGCGCTGTTGCTGCTGTTGTTGTTGCACTTGATTAACAATCAATTTTGTAATGTGCATGTTTGTGGAAAGCAATGCGAACACACAAAATGCGCTTGTAAATGCACATTAATACCAAACGAGCGGATGAGTAGGCTTGGCACACGTACATACATACATATGTGTATGTAGACTACAGTAAAGATACGCAAAGGCGAACGTCGAAGAAGAAAACAGAATATGCATACAAACATGCATACATACATATAAAACAAGCAGAAGCGCTGTTCGTTAACAGACAGTTTACAGTGTACTGTACATATACATAAATACATACATATTTATGTACAATATATGTACATCTCTCTTACGCAGTTCGGCTGCAACCGCAATTTTTTAATTGATTTCGTATTTTAATTGTTAATATGCCAGAATTTTAATTTCTCTCTACATTTATTATTGAATGTTCTTTATGTGTGTTTTTGGTCCATTGGCTGCCACAATTTGTGGCCTTGTTGCATGTCCATAATTTGTTTTCTATGTCAAGTGGCCCAAAACGAGTTACAATCTATCCACATGCACCTTGCTCACTCCCACTCCCACTCCCACTCCCACGCCAACTATCTCTGTCTCTTTTTAATGCACTCAGGCGTAACTAATCAACAATTTTCAAAGTGACCAAAAATCACATTTGAGTTGCATTTGGATTTCAGCTTTCCGCTCCCCTCTTGCCCGCTGCGAATCGGTCAACTGCTCTTGTGACATGTGCATTGGCCTGCCACGCCCACCTGACCGCCTGCCTACTCGCCTGCTATGGCAATCCTTTTGTTATCCGTGCCTTTTGTTGTCATTTCATTATTGTTATTTCATGCATCATATGCACTGCGCCCCCACCTCCCGCTCCATACCCTCCCTCTCTGTCTCACTCGCTCGCTCAAAATTTCATATGCAGACGAGCCGAAATAATTCATAGCCAAAAAGTAGCATTGATATATGAAGCCATAAAGCGGAGAGAGGGAGATGGAGAGAGGGCACTAACTCAGGCAGCGCATATTGCACATTCCAATACACTTGCACATCAAAATTTATATATTTTTTAAATGCACGTATATATACATACGTGTATATTGAATTCTGATTAATGTAATTTCTGATTCCATTGCCTTTTGCTTAATTTAATTCTTTCTTTAAATTATAAATGATGCATAATTATGAATTCCTGCTGCGCTCAAAAGTTATCAGCGAAAAACTCAACTCAAATTCAGCTCAACTCGATTGGTTGTGCAGCCACTCGTTTTTTTCTCACTTATGCAGCAAATGCTCTCGGCAACATGTTGCGTTCGCAGTTTGATGTTGCCGCTCGCTAAGGAGAGCGACGAACTCGTATACGCAACATTGTGAATCGCCTGTTGTGTGTATCCTGTTTGATGCAACACGCTGTGCGAATTATGCGAGTTGCGTTCGCGTTCGAGCGCAACTTGAGTTTGACTCAATCGTGATGTCTTCATTGGGGAAATGCATGCGAGTGGAGTGGATTTTGAATATAATCCCTTTAAGGCTGTTGCGAGTGTAAGACCTCGTCAGCACTCAGAATCCAGCTCAAACTTAATTTAGTAGCTCAAACGTGAATGTAAATGTAATTACGATTAACTTTCTAATGAGGCTCGCTGCAAAAGACGTTGGCTAAGGCTAAGCAGAGAGGGAGCGAAGGAGCGAAGGCAGCCTGTGAAATTCACACGATTCCTGAAACGCGTTTTTGTAATTGTTGAATATTTGCATGCAGCTGGAGTATCGCCTGGACCCCCACAGCGAGACGTGCAATAAATCATTTAAAATTCACTTTAACACGCGCAAAACACCCAGCCACATCCTGACCAGCCAGACGGAGACGGAGACGGAGACGGAGACAGACAAGGTAAAAGCGTGAGAGAGATGGGGAGAGGGAGAGCAGGGAAGATGCAGGATCAACGACGCATGCAGTTTTCATAGCGAATGTGTGCGGGGGCGGCTGTTTGGTGAAATGCTAAACTAAATGCTGGAATAATTACAGACTTAAACTATGCGCATATTCAAAAGGAAGCTAAAAGAATGCGATGAGCATGCAAGCCGATGTCCAGGATATGCACACCGGGCCATACAAAGAGAAGAGGCCGCTCGTACAGGTGGCAAACGGTAACAAAGTACAGTGAAGCCTCTCATAAAAAACAACAGCTGAAAAAACACTATAAATATTTAATTTTCAGTATTTTTGCCAATCAGCAAACTTAACGAAGAAAATTCAACTTCAAATATATCGATAACAACAAATTGTAAAGTAATCGAAGATCTCTGATTCGTGATAGTAAACTGCTTTATAAAAATTAATTTAAATATTTATTTATTTCTGTACACTTTAGCCAGCATTCACTGTACTGGCATATGGGTTTGCCTATGAAAATATGCTTTTTCATTGTCAAGCATTTGAACCCTGTGCATGTTTTTTTACGTACCTCTCGTATTGTTGCAGCATAATTCATGTTCACGCTAACTCGGCGCTATTATAATGTTTCGTTAAGTTATGTTTCGGTTTTGTTGCAGTCTACAAATTGGTAGTTCATTTTGCGCACATTTTCGCTTGGTTAGATTGTAAATTGGTTTATAATTTATACGCCCTTTCGAGTGTGCAGCCAGCCAAGCAATAATTTTCAACGTTTAATAAAGACAAATGTGTAGCAAATGGGTCAATTTCGGGAGCACATAACTTTTGAATTATGTACTGCTGTGTAGCAGTGTGAGTGTCTATATCAGTATATTTAAAAAATATATAATTTATTTAGTATTTTATTTGAATTGCAGTAGTGAGCAGCGTACCGGTTTACTATTTATGTAAGCGTCGTTCACTTATCGTTAAGTCTAGTATTTTTTGTACTCCAGCCTGAGGCGAACTATTGTGATCGCTCGCTAGTGAGGAGTCGTTCCATTATCGAACTATTTTAAAAATTAATTCAAACGAATTCAGTTAAAAGTTCGAAACGCACATTAATTAATTGTATACATATTTAATGTTAGTTTCATCAAGCAGCAGCCATAATTCACTTTGCCGGCAGCTCGCTGTTTCCTATTTTGCTATTTTCTATTAGTAACTTGGTCGCTCTGGCAACGGACAGCAGGCAGCGGGCAGCGGGCAGCGCACAAGTTGTACTAAAATAATTACTGACAAAGCCTTAAATATTAAATTACACACTTATTTATTTTTGCCAAAGGAGTGGGAGGTGTAACGGGCGGCATATGGAGCCGCAATAATGAGAAGCTGCAACTACTCGACACTCGTGTCTGGTCCTGGTGCTGTCGCACTTCCTGTCGCACTTCGCCTGCTGCTACAATGTCCTTGTCCACGTCCTTTGGCTGGGCTATTCAAATACCCTTTCAGCCACTCTGCAGTGGCAGTGGCAGTGGCAACACTCTGGTGTTTACTTTGTGGTTATTTTGAGGCTACACGTTGCAACTTTTACAGTTGCAAGGCGAGGCGCAGGACCTTGTCCTGTGGCTGTGGCTACGCCTGTGGCTATGTGCTGTGGCCGTGTCTGTTGACTGCCGGGAAATATGCTTAGATGCTTACCTTAATCTAATGCAAATGAAACGACAGCCGACAGACGACAGACGACAGCCGACGGTCGAGTGGGCTCCGCTCAGCTCATCGATTCGGTGTCCTTTCATTAACCTCGAAAAAAGGAGCCGAGCTGCACAATCTTAAATTTCAATGATCCGACAACTGAGGCGGCTTAGCCAGACCCAACGAAGTTTTATGCCTGTCCAGATGCATGTGCACTCATGTCCTTATTTCTGCACCAGCGCGCAGCGGACTTTGCCTGCAAGCTGTCTGCCAGCATTTAAATCAAAATTAAACCCACCGAAAATAAGCTACACTTAGAGAGGAGCGACAGAGAGAGAGAGAGAGAGGGCGAGGGCAGAGTGTACTCTTGCGCAAGTCAAGTGTCTAAAGTCAATGGCTGCTGCCTGTTGTTCTGCTGGGCAAACGTTGCGTATACGTAACGTGTGTGTGGCGATTTAATAAAAATAGATGAGTAAACTGGCATTAGAGTGCGAGAGACACGAACTTCATTGGCTTTGTGCCTTTGGCTCACTTCAAGCGTTACAAATTTAACTTTAAGCGTTTTGACGTTAAGTAGTTGATGGCTCGAGCAGCTCGAGCAGCTCCAGCTGCAACCATTGGCAACTGCTCTCGAGTGCACTCCCACATTATTTCTTTGGAATATATCAAAAGTTATAGTTAAAGAGTTGCATGTTTGGCGCACAGCCACACATATACCCAACACTATATATATATAACTGTATCTATATATATATATAGTTGATATGTGTGTATTTATAACGGCCGCCCGCCGTCGCAGCGCATTTGCTTCCGGCACTTTGACTGGTTGATTCTAGTCAGCACGCTTCAATGCCAGAGCACAGAGCAGCCCTGCTGCTGCGACTCCTGCTGACATGCACGCATCCTTGAAGCGAAATTGAAGTGTTTGTGCGAAGCGCACAAGTGGCCAAAATGTGCATGAAAATAGCTTAGAGCAGCATGAAAATTGTGACAGCAGCAGCAGCGGGAGAGGGAGCGGGAGCGGGAGCAGCGCGCTGATGTCGATGAGCTTCGCTTGCGCCAGGACAGCAACAGGACAAAGCGCCAACCACGCTTATGATCACAATGGCAATGCCAACGATAATGTTAAGCTGAAAGGAGCAGCGACTATATGGAAATGCGGATGCGAGCGATGTTACGCACACTCGTTTCACTTTAATATTGCATTACCTACCACCCGCCCCACCCTCGCCCCACTGCATGTTTGTTGAGTTTCGTATTAAGAGCAAAGCGAAAAAACAACAACAGAAATCTGTTTGCCAACCGTCGAGCCGGCAACAGGACATGGCAAGCTCAACAACTTGTTAACAAGTTTCAAGTATTTCCAATTTACTTTTTTCTAATTAGCTTTCGAGCTTTAAGTGGGGCTAAAATATGTAGAACAAGTAAAATATATATATTGAGTAAATGTATAAGATAAAAATATATAAAAATATGTTATTTATTATGGATACTATATTTATTTATTGACTGCATAATTCTGTTAATGAACTTTCCTTTGCTGCACAACGCGGCGTATGCGTAACGCTGGCAACAATTGCTTTCACTGTATTCCTCGAGGCAGCTAAGCTGTTTAGCCTTAACCTAAATGATTTTGAATAATGAATGCAGCTGCATTTCCCTTCGCGTCGCCCCTCTCCACCTCTACCCCTGCTTCTCCTGCTCGTTGTCCCTGGCAACCAGATGCCAATTAGCTGACGCTTTGGCTTTAAATCTGAGCTACTTAGTTTTGTGGTTAAATCTTGGGCGAAGTGCTGCGCTTGGCTTGACTTGCTGAAAATTCATAAGCGAACTTTATTCATTAGTTGGCGACGCAAGTCCAACAAACAGCAACAGCAACAAAACTCGTAAGCGAAATAAGTTTGTGTGCAGCGAGTTGTTGTTATGAAATTTAAGCAAGTTGTCATAAAAATGTTCACACCCAAATCGCATTACAAGAAACACCCGAAAAAAAGAAACCCCAACCATTGCCGGAGTGCATCGAATAACCGCCAATGCCACACAGCAAAGTTCGCCACCGAAATCCACTGTGGTTACAACTTTGGCTGCTTGGGAAAAGGCTCCAGCTCCAGCTGCAGCTGTTGCTGCTGTTGTTGGCCACAACTTTTTGGCGGGGACAATTGACACCTTCGCTATGTGGGTGAAGTGGTCTTTAACGTGGCCTTAATGCAGCCTACCTACATCTTAATTTGGTTAGCAGCTTGCCTCTTGTTGTTGCCAGCTGCTCTCCTCACAACTGAAAACTCAAAAACTCAAAAACTGAAAACTTTGCGCACAGCAATTGAGGCGGATGAGCGACATTGTTTTTGCTCACGACAAAAACTAAACGTGCCCAATGCGAAATTCCACTAAATGCGCACAAAAAACAAGAAAACAGAAAACAATAAAACGAAAAACAATAAAATTAAAATGAAAGCCAGTGGGAGGAAGGTGGGCGAGGAAGGGAACGACTTGCAGATACCCTAACTGGCGATCCATTAGAGTTGCGAAAAGGTATATAGTGCCAAAGGAAGTGGCATATAAAGATAGTTCGAATCTGTTATTTATGCTGAAAAGAGATTTTATGATAGATATATAAATAAAGATAGATGGAAAGAAAGATACTTTGGGTATAGTTTCAGCTGAACTAGCTAGCAGCCAATACACCCCATTTAGCCACACACAGTGGGTATTATGGATATAAGACGATTTCTTTAAGTTGTGCAAGTTCTTTTAATTTTAATTAAACGGATGAGCAGCAATTAGCGAAATAAATTCAACAATTTTGCAAATGAGCCAGCACGGCGACCCCAGCCAGGCCAAGGGCGTGGCTAGCGAATTTGTCGTAACTTTTTGGCCGGAATGCGGGCCAAATAGCAGGCAAACAACATGGAGCTGACAACAAAAATATGTTTTTACTGCACAATTTAGAAGTTGAACAACAACATCAACAAGTCTTAGACAGAGAGGAGCTCACTCCGTGCCATGAACTCCCCGCTTAGGGCCGCACTTCATTTTCAAGTCGAAGTCGCCTTTTCTCGGCTTTTGGCTTTTTCTCAAAGCTCAAGTTGCATTTTCGGTTGGAATTTTTTCTTGGCTTATTCATTTTGGCTTTAATTTGGGTTCGCTTACTTGCATTTTCGTTGTCAGTTCTGGATTTGCACCCTCCCCCTTTCCCCCCCGCCAAAAGTTGGCCAATGGCAAATGCATTCTATTCCATCCTGGGCCCTCTTAACTTCTTGCTGTACTTTTGCATTTAATTACGAAAGTTTTTTAATTAAATTACTGCGAAGAACATCTGTGTCAGGCTGAGGTTATTTTTTTGCTTCTGTCTTTCTCTCTTTCGGCTTAACATAATGGGCGAGAGAGCAAGCCAAGTAGCAGCTACCTCGATTGCCGTACTCTATCAATGGGAATCCCCGCATGAAGCGAATACGTACATATATACATATGTGATGTAATTGTGGATTCCCCCTTTGACAAAGAAATAGATTCTTGTTAGTTGGGGCAGTTTGTAAAGTTTTCCAGAGTAAATATAAAATATGTGTATAAATCTATCTCTAACAAGAACTTCCCCTAATAACCCTTTGAGCTGCCCTCGTATTTAATCAATTTGTGTATGCTTCTATATACATATGACGTTCCCAGAAAAATCACCCCGTCTATCTGCTCTTGCTTATCTTGGGTCAATAAGTTGCCAGCACATTCTCGAGCTTGCCTCAGTCACCACGATGAGCTCCGCGTGGCAAGTGCTGATTGTTGCTGTTGTCGGTGCAGCCCTCGCAGCTGCCAATGGAGAGGGTAGTCTGTCCATAGTCTCCCGCACGGATTGGCATGCCCGGCCACCCAGTGGAGATATGACAGCCATGACGCTGCCGCTGGGTCGCGCTGTCATTGCGCACACGACTGGGCGTGGCTGTGCGGATGACCAGAGCTGCGCCAGCCAGGTGGCCAGCATTCAGACTTACCAGATGCTTCGCATGAAATACTCGGATATTAGCTATCACTATCTGATTGGAGGCAATGGGCGGGTGTACGAGGGACGCAGTCCCAGCCATCAGGGCGCAATAGCCGCTGGCAACAATGCCAACAGCCTGGCGATTGCCTTCATTGGCAACTTCGATGCGGAGCCACCCACAGATGGAGCACTGGCCGCCGCCCAGTCGCTGCTGGAGCATGCTGTGGGCCAGGGTGAGCTTGCCCAGGACTATCAGCTGCTGGGCCATCGCCAGCTAAGCGCCACCAAGAGCCCAGGCGATGCGCTGTACGCCGTGTTAAAGAGCTGGCCCCACTGGAGCAGCGTGGGAGATGTGGCATAGGCATAGGCATAGGCATAGGATTCAGATAGAGAGATGCCAGATTAGATTTCGACACGTAAAGACCATTCCTTACACATTTATTGTAAATATAATTATGTATAATTTGTTGCTTGCTTAAATACGAATACTAAACTTGTAATTTTGTTGATCTGTTTCTCATTTCAATTCATTTATTATTATAATTTTATTTATATTTTATTTAGTTTTCCTTCATCTCGATACACTCGCTTTTGCAAAGCTCCCCGGGAGCACTGGGCCACAATAGAGATTTGAGACATCACATAGCATTCACTGAACTTCCAAAATAAAAACCTAAACTAACTTTACAGAACCTTAAAGCACAGAAGCAAAAGAACAGCTCACTTAATGCGGAGAAGATTACGAGGCGAAACTAGCTGGCTAGCAACATAGCCAATATCAATTGCTAATGCCAATATCAATTCAAATATATATGTACATATATAGACATGTTTCCATCCATATACATATATAAGAGAGGGTGTGTGTGGTGTGTGTATATATATAAATAGATATATAGATTATGATTTAGAAAATAGAAATAGAAAACAAGGAACTATACAAAATTCGTAAAGTACTTAGGTAAAATTGCACTAATATATGCCACTAATCGTGGCGGCGCTACCATTCTGTTGCTGTGCTGCCACGACGGGTAGCTGGAGCAGCCAGTCTCGCTTGGCCTGACCCCCGGGCGTATCACCACGCTGTGCGCAGAGTGTTTGGAAGCAGGTGGTCAATCCCACGCTGGGCGTGAACTCGGCTCGTTCGCGCATTTCCTCCTCTGTGGCCAGCATAATGCAATCCTCGTCAATGTCCTCGCCGTCCGCATACGCCGGCTGGTGTTGCTCGACGCCGTTGCGCTGCTGGACTATGCTGTCGCTGTTGCGCCGAAAAGAGTCGTCGGTCTTCCGCAGGAAATTGTATAATGCCACACAGCCCAGCACCACCTCATTTACGTGCTTCTCGCTAACGCGCAGTGGCTGCGCCAGTATCGGAAAAATATTGCACAATATGCGCAACGTTTGTTCAGTATGAGCATTGATCTGTTCCAGAGCAGCGTACGCGGCACTCTCCTTGGCCACGAGCCGTGTGCTGACCAAGTACGATGTGCTGGGTAGCACCGCATCCCCGGCCAGATAGTAGCCCTTGCGATGTGGCTCCGATTTGGCCTCGAGTGCCTGCATCTTCTGCTCGATATGCTCAACGGCAGTGGTCTGGTTGTAGATGTCATTTGGTCGACTGTTCGCTGCACGCTCCACCTTCACATATTGGAAATTGTTGTCCGCATCGACAATGGCCGTGAAGATGACGGTCGCCCGTTTGCGCTCGTCGTTGCTGATGCTGTTCTGCAGCTGAATGCTCCGCATAAAGAGATTGCCCACACACTGGGGCAGGTTGTGTTTGCGCTCCATATCGGTGGCTGCGTTGCGCCACTGCTCGTCAGTCTTTGGTAGTGTCACGTATTGGTCCTTCAGGTGCTCATAGAAGCCCAGACAGATATTGGCAATCATTTCGTTTATCACAAATTTTGAGGCACGGAAGCAGTAGTTTCGACATGAATGTACTTCACCTGCAACGAACACACATATATTATCTAATTCAAATAGGGAGGAACTCGAATCGATTTATCGACATTTCTAGCTTACCCGTTGCCAAATACTTGAGCGTTATGGCCAGACGTTCCTCGGCGCTGAAAGATTTCTTCTTGCGCTGCGGCGCATACTGACTGATGATGGGCTCCAGTTTCTCGACCAGATATCGAAACTGGCTCTCGGTTATGGCTAGGAAGTAATTCAAATGGTAGCACTCGTCCTTGCGCGACTGCAGCTCACTCAGCAGATTCTCCTTGCTGAGAAACTCGGATTGGTTCTTGCGCAGCCATTCCTTGGTCCATTCGAGGCGCCGTCGCGTGTTCAATATGCCAGCCAGGTCGAGAGCACTGATTTTTGAGGCCTGTGGCCGTGAGAGCACCGAGGTGCGTGCCGCACCGCCCGCCCCTGTGGTGGTTGCACCCCCGTTGACTGCATTCAGTGCATGTGCATCGCTGCGTTCTGGTCCAGGGGCGTTGCCATTGCCGTTGTCGTTGCCATTGCCATTGGTATTGTCCTGGGTGACCCCATTTGCAACAGCCACGCCCACGCCCACCTGATGACTGCCAACGCCAGCAGCGACGCCGCTGCGATTCACATTCGTGCCACCGTCGCGCTCGCGCAGCACACCGATAACCTTTAGTTTGATTTTTTCCATTGCCTGGAAATGTATTCAAAATTTGTAGTGGGCATCTCTCATCAAAACAGTTCGTCAGCTCCTCGTGCACGCCTCGCCCCGCCCACGACAACCACTCGCCCTCGTGTACAGGGCTGTCACAGTCGTGTACATGTGCATGTGTGTGAGTGTGTGTGTGTGTGTGTGTGTGTGGCGTTTTGTGCAACAAATCGATTTTTACTCACCCTCACTCTCCGCTGCGTTGAACTGCCTTTCGCTGCTGGTGCTGCTGCTGCTCCCGTTCCTTCGTTGCCGTTGCCGTCGTCGTTGCTGTCGCTGTCGTCGCTGTGTGTATAACCAGTTTCGTTCTTTGAGGGGAACACAGTTGGGCTGTTGTATAATTAGAATTATTTGCACCACTGTCTCAGCATTCGTTTGTTATCTTTATCTTCAACGAATTTCACAAATTTGCACGTAGATTTTAGTTTTGCATCTGTCATCCGCTTCTTGGCTTCTGTCAACTCAATACGAAATGCGATAGCAACAACGACGAAGAATCTCGAAATTTGGCAGCAATTGCATAGCCCGTTTGTGCGTTGAATTCTATGTAGATTCTTATAGTGTTTAAATTTGATTTAGCTGCTATGCAATCATGTGCTTAAAAAACACATTTTTCTTGACTTTTCACTATGCAGTTGCCCTTTTTCCAATTTTCTATTCCATACGCACGAAGTGTTGCTTGTTCGCTTCGTCTAGCTGCTTCGTCAGCTGTTGCTTTCGTCGTCAGCTGTAATGTGTGAATGTGCAGTGTTGCCGAGCTACCTGCTGTACGAACCAGTTGATTACGGAACTGATTCTATGAATTTGGTATTTTTTCACTTACAGAAAAAATTTAGTCAAAATTTAAAATTGACGCTGTTTAATATAGTGTGCTCGACAATGTGAACTGGTTTCCTGCTTAACTAATACCCGACTGAATCTAAAAGTAAGCACAGCCAGTTTGACAAAATATTGTTAAAGAAAAGGTTACTCTTTCAAACCGTATTCCAATTGGAATATGTTAAGTAAAATACTGATTCACTGACTTTTCAGTATGCTGTTAACAGGCAATAACCACATGTAAGCACATGCCGAGAATTTCGGTCTGCGCCTTGGCAGCCCGAATGCGGTATTTTATTATGGTATTCTTTTTCAAATACTAAATATCCAATCAGTTTCAAATGTTTGTAACGGCTAAGCTAGTGCGTAATTAATCCCATAAGAAAACAATTAAAACAATTTTTTATTAAGCATTTTATTCGGTTATTCATACGCGTGTGGTTTACAATACAAATAATGTTTTTTTTTGTTGATTTTGTTTCTTTTTTCTGTATGTTTTTAACACAAATATTATATTATGTTTATAATCCATTACACTGGCGCTGCTAAGACATTTTAATCTTGTAATAATTTAGTATTTATTATTATGAATACACGGCAAAGATGTGCATTACGAAAATTAGCATAAGTATATGACTCTGTTGTATGTTTGCGGCTTTAAGTGAATAATAACCATACATCGGTTGTGTTCATCTTGTATATAAGTATTTTAAATTTGATCTATGCATGTTTCAGTTTACGTTCTGTTACTGTATAATGTATGTATTTATGTATATTTTTCATTAAAATATGCAAGCGTAAAAATTTGCTTGGTTCTTGTAAAAAATGAGACTTTAAAAGCATTTCACTTCCCAGGCCTTCACTGCTTGCATTTGTATATTTTGCTTAAATTAAACTACAATAATAAGCGACTCATTTAATACATACATATAATAGATATATATATATATATATATATAACTACACAAAATTAAAAGCGAATATTTATGCGGCATTCGATTACGATGCGCTTAGCTCGAGAACTCCTCTTCCTTAGAGGATTTCGTAAATTTGTAATTATAAAACATTAAAGCCAATTATAGAAAACGTGAAATAGCCTTCGCTTGCCATATCTTTATAGTTTTTATAAATATATAAAATATATATATATGTGAGTGTTATATATATTTATTCATTATTTAAAACTCATTCATTTAAAATGTTTATACTGATGACAAAAATGACGAATTTGCTAGATTTTATTATTATTAGATGATCATCAAGCTTCTTTTTTTTCGAGTAATATCAAAGTCCGTGACATAAAAAGTTGGTGATGCGGTTGGTGTCCCATTCAGTGTTTCATAGTCAGGGTACGGGATGCGCTCTGTGCAGCCATCCTTAGTTGAATGTCTTGTCTGCAACGGCACATAAGAAGAGATCAGAATATTTAGTAAGGGCGAAATGGAGTTTTCTATAAAGGCGACATATTTTCTCTGTCTCTGTCGAAGTTGAGCTCTGCTGCTATCTATATTGAGACCAAAATAAAAACCGAAACGAAAATCAAAAATACAACTAAAAGCCACAAGCCTTGCCTTATAATGCTTACCTAGCCGAATATTCTTAGTCATTGTTTAAGCCCTTTATTAATTAACTCTTTTCTTCTCTCATCTCTATTGGTGCTGCTGCTGCTGCTGTTGCTGTTGCTGCTGTTGTGTCCTTAGAGCCTCATCCTCAACCACCGTCGACTCGTCATGCGACCAAAAACTGGCCGACATTTGCGAGGAGGACATGCCACTCACACCAGGGAACGAATCCTCCATTAGCGTACTGGATGCACAGCTCGTGACGCTGCCCGACATCTGGGAGTTTCCAGCGCTGGTCTGATACGTGGCCGTTGTCCCAGCCGAGCTGGTGGTTTGCTCAATGCACAGGTTCAGAGAATCAACGGATATGTCCTTGGACATGCCGCTCTCATCCAGTGGCAGCTCCTGAATGCCACTTCCTCCGCCGCTGGTAACCGTCGTGGTGGTTATCACTCGTGTGACAGTGTGCTCCTGTCCATCGGCGTCTGTGCTGGTGGTTGTCGTTGTCGTTGTGGTGGTCAAACCATCCCCTAACGTTACTCCGCCACCTGTGACCAGCTTGGACATAAGATCCAGTTGCTCATCGCCGAAGGACTCAATACTCTCCTGTCGCGAGTGTCGCTTGTCGATTTCCAAGGAGTCAATGTCCGAGCGGGTGGTAGCATCCTTCGAGATATCGAAACTCTCTATGCTGCTGGTCATCATGTCATGGCTGCGAATCTCCATGCTGTCGATGCTGTCCTTTTCCGAGTCCTGACTGTCTATTTTCGACTTTGTCTCCAGTTCGCTGGTCGGCAGCTCGGTAATCTTCACTGTGCCGCTCACTGCCTTCGAGTCGAACTCATCACTTTCCAGTTGTTGCTTGAGCAAGAGTTCAAGGTTCTCAGCCTGGCCTGCTGGCAGGACTTCAGTGCGGGTCACAGTGCGCGTCACCTTGGTGACGACCACATTGCCAGTGGCGCCATGGTCGCTGCCGTTTGATTTGTTCGACTCGTCTGAGCGTGAGAGCAGCGCCGCTTCCTCTTTGGCTTTGATCTCAATCAGATGAGCCTCGATGCATGCATTTTCCAGTCCCTCAAAGTCTTTGAGGCTGGATATGGAGACATCATCGCCAGGGACTGTCCCACTGCCGCTGTGCCTCACCATGTAGCGGCGTGTGAAGCTGCCATTGCTGGAATCTGTGGAGCCCTGGTGGCCACGATTTCGGTTCTCTAGCGATATGGCCTGCTCCAGGGACTCGAACTCCTGCAGGCTGCTCATCGAGACATCATCGTGGTCCCCGCGTGAATGATAACGACGCGCTGCCAAATCATATTCTGGTGTGCTGGAGAATGAATCCTTGAAACTGCTGATGCGACTGCTGCCCACCTCGAACTCTCCATCCTCCTCCTTAATATCCTCCAACACAGCGCCCGCTAGATCATAAGGATAACGCAGCTGCGTATCAGTCAGCTGCATCTCGACCCAACGCTTATTGGCAGCTGCTGTATCGCTCGAATCGCTTTCCTCCTGCTGCTCGCTGCTGCTGCTGGCTCCTGTTGGCGGACTCTCCTCAAACTCAAAGTTGAGATCGTCCTTGTATAGCTGGGAGCCCAGTTTGGGATCGGCAGGGGCTGATTTGATGATAATTTTCTCAACATCCTGATCGTGCTTTTGCTCGTATTTGGTTGGCTTAATCTTTATGCTTTTTCCACCCAGGTCAACCTCACCCGCTTCTTTGGCTACCTCCTCAATTATGACGAACTCATCGGAGATATCAGGTTGCTCAACCATTTCAAAGGAGTCGGGTGAATCGGCGGCCCTCTGGTCGTCATAATCTGCGCCCACTTCGGCTCGTTTCAGCTCCTCAAGTTTCTGTTTGTACTGCTCCTGCACTCGCCTCTGGAAGTCGAGCTCCTTTTCTTCTTCCTTCGCTTTTTGGTAAATGGCTGCATCGCTTGCTTTATTCAGCTCCTCTTCGGTGCGAACTTTGTACAAAGTCTTCTCCGGGTAATCATCTGCATCTTCCGACTTTACATCCTCTGTAACCATAATATCGGGAATATTGGAATAGTCCTGCATGTTTTGCGAGGGTCGCCGCTCTTCAATCATGGCAGCTTCCGCTTCCTGTTCCTCTGTCGCATCCTCAACAATAACTTCGGCCACCAGTTGAGAGGGTGTGAATGGACGTTTCTCTAGCTCGGAGCTGTGATCCATCTCAGCAGCGGCTTGCTTCTTTTTCTTATGCTTTCGTTCTTTTGGCGAGCGGAACTGACGGGCATATTCTGATTCATAAGGATCTGTATCCGACTCACTTTCCGATTCCTTGCCTTCGCCTGGTGATGGGGCATCCTTATCTAAATTCTTTAACGCATCTCCAGATATTGTTGTACTCTCATTACGCTTGTGTCCACGCCTCTTCGACTCACTGCCAGGCGGCGTGCTGGCATTCGAGTCCTGAGGCGAACCCTCTTTGCTTTCCATGTCCAATACGAATGTATCCTCGGGTACTGATGCGGATGCGAGTGGATCCTCATGGGCATACTGAAAACCTTCAATGCCTGTCAATGACGAGGAACCGGCAGAGCCGATTATATCATCAAAGTTTTCCACAACAGTATCGATATTTGATGTACTCGACATGCTGACTGAGAGAATGCTGCCCTCATCCAAGCTCGAAGCTAGTTTCGACTCGTCAATGGACCGCCTGGGATCGCCATGATAGAGGAGTATATCTTCTCCCTTTTCGCTCTCCCGGGGACTATCCATCTTTCCCTCTTTCTCCTCAATTGGATAAGCCAGTCCCCAAGTGCGTTCGATCTCCTTCGGCTTCGGATACTCATCAATCTGCGCAGTCTCGAACGTTTGCTGTTGAGGTAAAGTTTCAGACTCAGACTTGGGCTTGAAAATCATTTCCTGAGAGCGCTTCATCGCAGTTTGCTGCTCGGCCGTGTGGTAGGCAGAGGCTATCATATCTAGACTCTCATCGCTATCGTCGTCATCGGCTCGCAACTCGTGCAGGCGAGCCATTTCCTCAGCCTCCAAGGCATCAGCTTCTGTTGATGAGGCTACCAAAGTCTCTGATAGTTCAGAGACATCAATGCTTATCAGATTGGCTGACGTTTCCGATTGAGAGTCGAGGCTGCGCATGCTCTCATGCGAGCTAATCGACTTTCCACTGCTGCTACCGAGAGTGCTGACAGCACTCACGTATTCGGTGCCATCGCGGCAGGTGGAAGGTGTGAAGTCTCGAGCTGTTTGATACTCGCTTGATGTTCCGGTACCTGTAAGTAAGTTTTCTACATCAGACGATAGTGGACGACTCTGTGTTTTATCGAAACTCTTGTGGTAGCTGTCACTGGAGCTAGAATTGTCTACATCTGGAATGGACCAGCGGTTGATGGAGTCTGGCGAAGAATCTGTTTTTATGCGATGAACTACTAAGTCCACTGGCTTAATACTATGATCGGAAATCGCTTCCTCGAAGGCGCTGCTGATCGACTTATCTGCAACGGTGCCTTCTGCGACCACAGATGCTGTGGCTAACCTCTCTGTGTAATAGTCCTCCATGGAACTAAAGTCTTCAGCTGTTTCTGTAGATATAAAGCCAAGCGAGCCTTGCTCCTCCTTTGCCAGGCGGTCTTCTATCGAGCTAAAGTCTTCAGCAGTGCCTGTTGAAACAAATCCGAGAGATCCATGATCGTCACGCCGATCTACTTCGCTTGGCATATCCTTAGCGTAATGGGCCATAACAGCTTGCTTGTTTAATGTCTCCTTGACTGTGGTATCGAAAAGGCCCTCTGGTGGCTTGGTAGCATCTATTGTGGAGGCTTGCATCTCTGGTATTCCTATAAAGGATGACACATCCTCACTCTCAATCTCAGAGCCAAAATCTTGAGGCACTTTGCTAAGTTTGAATTCTCTTTTAACTGCCTCCACGGGTTCCTGGATCTTTTCAGCCGATGCCTGTGGCTGTAGAGGCGAGTGCAGAACCTTTGGTTTACTTGCAGTGGGAATTTCCTTCTCAGCCATTTCCCACTCACTCTTCTCAAGTGGCAGCTCGAATTTGTCTGGCTTTTCTACTATTGTGTTGACTATTTCTGGAATTTCCTTGCTGGATTCGTCAGGATCTTCACTGCTTGAAGGCGCCACCTCGATAACTGCGCGACCACTGGAGCCTGTCGATGTGGTCAGGCTCTCCTCGGTGGTTACTTTAGACATTTTAGCTTCGGTGGTTTTGTCTTTGTCAGCATTTTCGAACTCTAAGATATCATTTCTAGTTTCTGAGCTTTGTCTGATTATTTTGCTGTCCAGAGCAAGGGGATCATCGGGCTTCATGGTTACGAACTCTTTAAAGGCATCATTAGCTTCATCCGAATCGACGGAGACTTCTTTCATTAGTGATATATCCTTCGCCTCGATCTCTGTCATTTCTGTCTTAGGCTCTTCGTCCTGCGGCGATTTCGTAAAGGTTTTGGTGATTACGTTTCGACTGGATTCGCCAATGTAGAAGCTCGTTGTCTTCTCGATGCCCTCTGATTTCTCAGTGTCTGCTTCGTCCACTGAAATTTCGCTTGTCGGCTCGAAGCTTTCGGTGTGATCCTCGGAGGCAGTTGTCGTGGTTGTAGTTGTGACAACGTCCCTTAGCTGCGAACGAATAGAGAGCTCTGTGGAGGGCTCGTCTGTCTTGGAAAGTTCCTCTGTAAAATCAAAACTACGAAGGCTAATGCTGTCGGATTGTTCGCCCAACGCTGCCAGATTCTCAAACTGATCTGTGTGCTTGATGGGAGCACGGGGCTTCGGAACTGGTGCAGATGCATCGATGCTTATGTCGATCGGTAAGTCTGATTGTTGAACTTGATTTGGAATGGTGGTGCTATCGGTGCCTTCGGAGATGGAGTCGGGCGGGCTTGCTTTGAGTACGCGAGGTTTTGGTGTGGGTGTGTCGTGGCTGGTGGTCGTGAATGTATTGGTTTCGACCACCGTTTCAGCTGCTGTTTTAGTTGTTGTTGTTGTTGTGACAACAGCCGACGGTGGTATAGGAGTGGTATCGGTTGAGATTGGTAAATCGCCGCCTGTTTCTACAAAACAATAGGTGTGAAAATAAAAGCAATTTTAAAAGTGTGTTGCGAAAGTCGAAATCAGAAAGAAGATGAGAAGGAGGAAACACAAATATACAAGAGCAGGAGGATGAACAGAACAGGGTGTGATATAAGACATATGAGTGATTCGTAAGTGTTGATAGGTTCTTAGAGATAGAGTAGATAGAGTAGATAGATAGATAGATAGATAGATAGGTGTGAATGATTGATTGATTGATCGACATTTATGGAGTTGACATGCATATTTCATATGAATAAACTAGAACAAATCGTAACAATTCGAAACACAAGAGTAAATGCAATTAGAGCTCAACTTGAACAAAAAGTATTTTGGTATTTTCGCTTTTATTGGCCGCCATTTCACAGGTATTTATGAAAAGTAAACCAATAACGAATGCTGTACGTTTTACATCTAGATTTTGGTATTCACAAGCTACAGAAGTCTCCAATAGAGGAACCATATACAAAGCAATATTTATGTATAAATTAATGTGGTAAGTGTGTGGCTATATAGTTGTTATACTGATGATACCTGTGGTCAGTTCTTGGATATCATTATCGGGCGTTAACTGGGTCTGTGCCATATCGGCCATTGTGTTAGTTGTGGGCGAGACACTATCATCCCAACTGAGCTTCGAGTACTCGCCCTGCAGGGCACTGATCTCGTCCTCTTGCACAACTGTTTCGAACGCCTCGTCAAATCGGGCGCTGACATCGTCCACGTCGGCGGACAGCTTTTCGATCTTATGCTCGATGCGTCTGGTACGCACCTCCATTTTATCTTCCCCTTCACTAGGCACTACATACATACACATACATGGTTCGTAGGTATTTTTAGGTAGGATGACACATGATCAACGGGTTGCAAACATACAAAGAATATAGGATAATGATTAAAGTTAACGGACTACTACAACCCAATGCACGTGTATATTGTATGGCGCTAAGGTCCTAAGGTGTTATAAGGTTCCTGATAACTGCTAGGCTATTTCTGTAGATCGAACAGATTGTGGCTGTGGCATTATAGATTACCTTTTGCTGTCGATGAGGCTAGTGGCTGTTGCTGCTGTTGTTGTTGTTGTTGGAATTGCGTTGTTATTGTTGTTGTTGTTGTTGTTGCTGTTATGTTTTGGGCATGCAAGGGTAAGTTAATGTGCTCGTCAGTGAAACTCATGTTATCATCGAATGATTTGCCCGACATGGACTCAATAGTGGGCGACTTGATGACATCAACGCCGACAATATCGTCGCATGTTATAGCATAGTTCTCACTCTCAGAATTGTATTCGTGTTTTAGGGAATCATGGCCATTGGGCTGATCCCCATGGCTCTCAATGAACTCGACGCTCTCTTCGAGCACATTGTCGACTAGAATTTTGGCTTCCTCGCGTATGCGTGCCACTCGATTAACATCTTCGCCATCATCACCTTCACCAACTTTATGATCACCTGTAAAACAATATTGCACATATTCATTGATAGGTAGAAATTAGACAGATAGAGTTGACAAGCTTGGAAATCATGAGCGGCATGAGAAGCGAATTTTCGAAATCTTGTGATTGATTAACATACATATGTGCAGCGTTGTGTGATAGACAGAAAGATGATGGAGTTGAGAATGCGGTGATGGTGGTGAAGTGAGCGAGATCTTTTAGCAGCGTATACGGTTTATCGAACTGAGTTCGTTGACTTAATAACTTTTTGTCTCAATGAGCTATAATTGCATTTGTCAAACAATAAGAAAATACTTATATTAACTATCAAAAATACTTGTGAAGCGCATGAGAGAATGTTCGCGCGAAATTAAGATAAGCAATTTATGTGGACGGAAAAGTCGCTGAACTTACCAGATGTATGAGAAATAAGCTCAGTATGCAGAATGGTTGGGGCAATTGTTGTTTTCGTAAGGCCTTCTGTAAACGAACAATCGGATGATTAGTAAGTATATGGGACACTCAGGAAGTAACATAAAAGTAACCTAAAAGCAATTACATACTTTAATGATACGCTACAAAACAAAAATATAACACAGACTCAAAATAAGGACGAAAGAAACAGATTCCAAAGATCTTTTTTCACACTGTTGTTAGTTCTAGTTACTAAGTACTTAGAATGTTAGTTGAACGACGCTTAGGTGATTAGAAATGTTGATTTGTTAGTATTGTACGGGGCACAAAGTTAAGGCAGACATTAGCATTTAAATTCAGGCTTTTTGTTGCTTGTTGTGTGGTAAAAACTTTAACGAAAATTTAATTTTATGTATGGTAATTATTATTAATTGTTGGGTTTACTTACAATATGCTTGAGTGTATGTGTTAAATATATTCAGTTGATTTTCTTGTATGTTATATATATATATATGTATATCTTAGACACTCAACGAGTTATGCAACTATTGTTAAATGTTGTTCGGGATTCGAGGCTCGAAGACTAGTTGTCGACTCTAGCGGCCGACTCATCGGACTCAACATACTCCACATCGGTGTGGGCGTCTCGTATCACTCCCTTTATGTGCACCCGCTCGGCATCGGCATTGTAGCTCCTGCCGCTCTTCTCGTGCACCACGGTGTAGCTCTCATTGAGCATATCGTTCAGCTCTTTGCTGTTGCTGTTGGCCACCTTGATGGCTGGTGGCTCGAGCACGTCCTCTGCATCCGAGGGCAGTTGCACGTCCTCCACGTCAGTGTTCTGCTGACTGATGGCATCGCCTTTGAGCAAACGCAAGTGAAGTGGCTGCACTTTGTGTGTGTTCTTGGGTATTTCAGCTGGTGGTAGCGAAGCATCAGAGCCATCAGATATATCATCGGTGGAAACGTCATCGGAATCAGTGTAGCCCTTGGCTTGCTGCTTAAGTTGGGCCACACGCTTAACGCTGGGCGGGAGGTCGCACTCACTGAGTTCCATGTCCTCCACGTCGGTGATTCCGTCCTCTTTGCCCTTGACGATATCGAGGAGCTTGTTCTTTCCCTTGCTGAGAGTGCGGGTCTTCATCTTCTTTCGCCGATTGGTGCCTGCCACAAAGATCTCTTCGACATCAGTAACAGATTCGGCATTCGAGAGCACCTCCAGACGTTTGTTTTGCTGCTTCAGCAATTCATTGGAGACAATGACTTCGTTCTCTATTAGACTCGTTGCTCCAAGCGCCATTTCCTCGGCAAGTGAGATATTTGTACTCAGGTCTTCGGCACACGAGTATTCATCCGAATCGGTGTGATTGACATCTTTCAAGTGGTTATATATACCAAACTCGTAATTGCTTTTCATAGGCATCACATTGGTAATCGTATCGCCATACTTGTCCTCTTTAAGTTCAATGACCTCGCGATGGGGCATTGGCAGAACCTCGGGCGCAACAGGAATGATCTCGGGCAAGGCGTTCGTGAGCGAAAGGTCCTCACAGTACATGTCCTCCACATCAGTTTGGCAGGTGCCATCGTCACCACTGGCTAGAATGATGGCACGTGGAATCGGCTGTTCATCTTCATCCTCATCAAAGCTGTCTTCGACTGCCGAATCGTCGATGCCCTCAATATCTGTTAGCACCTCTTCATTCTGAGGAGCCACTTGCAAGAAATGCTTCCGCTCAGTATTCAACAATGTTGACTTGGAGTTCCTGCGGTGCTCGCCACTGGCGTTAATGAAGGCCACATCGATTGGTGGCAAGCTGGCTTCACTTATGCTCGCGCTTTTGCCCGCTGCGCCACCCGATTCAGACTCAGAGCCCGAACAGGCTATTTGACATACTTCTTCGCTGCCACTGCCGGACACTACGAGCACCTCGTCCTCGGACTTGTCACGCACATGACTGCCGATGCCGGTGCAGTCGGACATTGCGGATGCCAAGTCGCTGATGTCGCTAATGACGGAAACATCTTCGTAGTGGTCAGAGTCATCTTCGTGCTTCTCGCCATCCGCAATGTTAACACGCCCCTGATCTCCTACAGCATTGTCTAGGTCCACACAGACTGACTTTTCACAGCCATAGCCTACCTCGGAGTCTGTGTCATAGTCTTCGCAGTCGGTTAGGTAATCGGCCAGGCCATTAAGATTTTGTGCTTGCAGAAAATTACCAGCTTTGATTTCACAACTCTCCTTAGCATCGTTGTCCACGGCCTCTTGGTTTTGCAATCCTTGCTGTAAAAACTCGCGCAGCGACAATTTCAGCTCGGGATACGCAACGCTCTTTTCATCATCGTCTGATTCGGTGTCGTAGTCCTCCACGTCGGTAACATCATTCTCGAAGGGACTAGATTTTTGCTGATGGGGCTTTTGCCTGGGCGATACATTGCCAGAGCTGTGCCGAGAGTTGCGTCTCAGTACCTCAGCCTGGCTATCGAAATCTTCGACATCTGTGACGCCCCCGTTGTTCTGACCGTAGTCCATATCATTACTATCGGTGTCATGGGAGGATGAGGAAGAAGTGGAATGCTGCTCGGCAGTTACGGATATAGTTGGGAGTTTTTTGGACATTTTGGTGGGTTTGGTTGTTTGTTTTCTTTTGGTTTTATATTAAATTGTGGTTCTTATATATTTATATTGAGTTTAGTTATTTGCGTTAGCTAGTTGTGGAAAATAAGTTAAAATTAAATTGAATAAAAGCATTTTGCAAATTGGTAACAATTAGAAAAGTTGCGTTATGTTTTGTATTGCCCTAAGCATGGTGGGTATCGCTCTAAGCTATGCTTAATAAATGTAAGATAGTGCTCTAAGCCTAAATTTATCTATTTACCTTTGGATGTGCAGTATTTCTCCGTCTCTTTCATTTGACGACTCTCACTCACCGCCACAATGCTGCCGCTCTCGGCATGCAATTGTTGCGAAGTTTCTACTGCACTGCCCGATGGACCTACATGGACATGCTGGTGCTGATGGTGGCGCCGCAATGTTTCCTCAATTAAGGCTAAGGGACTACGAGTTGGCTTGGGGGAACCGGGACTGGCGGCCTGCAAGCGCTCTGGATCACCAGCGCCAAACATGGGCAGTGCAACAGAGTCGGAGAGACTGGAATCGGTGGTATCTATAAAGCTGACATCAAACTCGTTAACATAGCGTTGCTGTTCGTTTCTGGATTGCGGGCGCATTCCAATTGATGTATGGTGCTCTCCATCAAAGTCGGGCTGGCGGTAGATCACTTCCAGGGGTTTGTCGGGGCCGAAAGTCTTAGTGAAAACCTCGCTGGTTAGCACCTTGCGACTGTTGCTGCCGCTACCAGAGGATGATGAGGTAGAGCTTTTTGTACTATCACTGGATTTAATGGATCGTATGGTTATCACCTCGGAGTCGTCATCAACGAGCACGGTGCTAACCGCGCTGGTTGTGGCTGTCGGCGCCCTGTGAACACGCACAGTCGATGTCGATGTGGATGTGGCCACCTTCTGTTCTGCTGATAGCTTCAAATTGGTCTTCTCTTTGTCAGTCTTGCGGCTGACCATCACGGAACGTACGCTGCGTCTGGTGCTGTTGGAGGATCCACTGGCACTGGTACTGCCACTGGCTGATGTGCTCGACTCGTTCATTGTGTCCTTCATCTGTTTTTGTAGTTTCGGTTCTATGGAACTGCGTATGTTTTTGCTGCTTCCTTCACTCACTTTGCTTACTGTCTTCCTAACGATTTTCTTATTGTCTATCTGAGGTCTCAAAACGGTTTCATCACTTTTGTTGCTTAGCTTAGATGAAGTTCTTGGTGTTGCGGAAGACAAGCTAATTGGAACTTTGGTGCGTTGTTGCATACTTGTTGTAGTTTTCTTCTGCAGATTTTTGTTATCAGATTCTATGGAAGTTCTGTAGACAATGGATTTAGTTGCATTAGCTGATTGTGTCTTCATGCTTTTAGTTACTTGGCTCTTGGAGCCTATCACGTTTGCTTGTTTATTCTCTTTGGATGTTTGTCTTTTGTAAAGGCGATCTGTACTCTTCAACGACTCCCTACTTTCGCTGTGGGAGCCTCTCTTGGTCAAAACTAAAGGCTTCTCTGTATTCAATTTCTTTTGTTTTTGATCTATTGACGAGTTTTTTGTCAAGGCACTTGTCATATTCTTTGTTCTATATACACTTTGTCGATTGGATTGTGTCGGAGCTGGAGATTTAGGCGGTGCTGGTGATTTCGCTGGAGCCGGAGTCACACTTCGACTTTCGCTCTCGGCATTCCGGCCGTATCGCATACTGTGAGCTAAAGTTGGCTGCATGTATCGGTGTGTGGTGGATGGAGTTGGCGTCTTTGTTCGCTTGTCTTCTACAATTGTTGTTGTCTTTGAGGTGATCTCCTTTTTCCGTTTTATGTTAACGGCTTTTGCGTTCTTGCTAACTTCTTGTTTTATGGAAGTAGTTTTAGTTGTTTTTGTGGCTTTAGTTGATGGACTTGAGGAGCGAACTGAGCTGTTGTATGGTATTTTAGTGACATCTGTCTTTACCCTAGGTCTAGGCGTTGTGGAGCGACTATTTTCGCCCTGAGGATGACTTTCATAGAATATTGAACTCGATGCTGGACTTGAAGATCTTTCAAAGTGAATTTCACTTATGACTCGACTTGTAGCTGATGCTGAACTTGTCGTTGTTGAAACAGAACTCGTCACTGATCTCCTCGACTCGGTTTTTCTGGCAACCTTTTGGGATTCGATTGCTATTGGTTTGGTTTGCCCTGATTGTTTGCTTGTGGCTTTTGCAACTTTTGGTTGTGTTAGTGGAGCTTTCTTTTGTATTGTCTTTGGTTTTTCCTTAATATCTATTGGTTTTTTAGTCTGAGGTTTTGTTATTCCAGTTCCCGTCGACTTTACACTGATATTGCTAATTGGTTTCGGCTTTGTTGTCGGGGCCTTCGTTTCTATCTTTTTAGTGGGTACTACTTCTATATTTTTGTCGTCTAACTTGACAAAATAGGCAACAGGTCGAACTTCTTTGCATTCAACAATCTTTCTGTCCTGTGACACTAAATCGTCCTTTACCTGATTGGTTACCTGAGTCTTTTCTCCTTCTATAATATTCGCACTCTTTAATGTTTCTTTCACAATTTCTTCGACTGATCGCTCATTTTCGGATAATTCAGTAAGCATATACTCTTTATGATCTAGTTCGTGACGAGCTTGCAAGCTCTTAAGAGTGGCATTAACAATTTTCTCTGCCTCCTCATCACCAGCCCTTAAAGTTTCTTCAACTATTTGTTGTACTGATCTTGTATCATAAAATTCTGCTGGCGTTTCCGCTTCTAACTTTTCTACAGATTCAATAGGTTGATTTAATGTTATTGACGCTCCTGATAATGGACGAAGAGGCGTAGTTATAGAATATGGATTGTCTTGTGGCACAACAGCTCCATAATGTTCACCACATTTATGATCTAAATATTCTTTTGGAACTGTCTTTGCTACATCAGTTGGGGACTTGGACTTCTCATCAGATTTTACTGTATCTGTTGGCAGCTTGACTGTATCTTTGATCTGTACATCAACAGACTCCCGAGACTCAATGACAGAAGTAATTGTGCTTGTAGTCATGGATAGAGGTACAAGAGGTGTGGTGGAGGGAAGGGGCTTATCTTGAGGCTTATCAAAGCCTGTCTCCTCATCGCTTTCGTCGTCAGAATAGTCCTTAGGAGTTTGCTTAGACACATCCATAGGAGACTTGGGCTTGTCATCTAATTTAGGCTGTGGCTTATCGTCCTTTATGTCAGAAAATGGTTTTAGAATATCGTCAGATTTCTGGGTAGGTTTATCTGCGATTGGCAGAAGAGGAGCGGCTGAAGGAATGGGCTTTTCTTGTGGCTTCACAGATCCAAATTCTTCATCGCTCTCATCGTCAGAATATTCTTTTGGAACTGTCTTTGCTACATCAGTTGGGGACTTGGACTTCTCATCAGATTTTACTGTATCTGTTGGCAGCTTGACTGTATCTTTGATCTGTACATCAACAGACTCCCGAGACTCAATGACAGAAGTAATTGTGCTTGTAGTCATGGATAGAGGTACAAGAGGTGTGGTGGAGGGAAGGAACTTATCTTGAGGCTTATCAAAGTCTGTCTCCTCATCGCTTTCGTCGTCAGAATAGTCCTTAAGAGTTTGCTTAGATACATCCATAGGAGACTTGGGCTTGTCATCTAATTTAGGCTGTGGCTTATCGTCCTTTATGTCAGAAAATGGTTTTAGAATATCGTCAGATTTGTGGATAGGTTTATCTGCGATTGGCAGAAGAGGAGCGGCTGAAGGAATGGGCTTTTCTTGTGGCTTCACAGATCCAAATTCTTCATCGCTCTCATCGACAAAATATTCTTTTGGAACTGTCTTTGCTACATCAGTTTGGGACTTGGGCTTCTCATCAGATATTACTGTATCTGTTGGTAGCTTGACTGTATCTTTGATCTGTATATCAACAGACTCCCGAGACTCAATGACAGAAGTAATTGTGCTTGTAGTCATGGATAGAGGTACAAGAGGTGTGGTGGAGGGAAGGAACTTATCTTGAGGCTTATCAAAGTCTGTCTCCTCATCGCTTTCGTCGTCAGAATAGTCCTTAAGAGTTTGCTTAGATACATCCATAGGAGACTTGGGCTTGTCATCTAATTTAGGCTGTGGCTTATCGTCCTTTATGTCAGAAAATGGTTTTAGAATATCGTCAGATTTGTGGATAGGTTTATCTGCGATTGGCAGAAGAGGAGCGGCTGAAGGAATTGGCTTTTCTTGTGGCTTCACAGATCCAAATTCTTCATCGCTCTCATCGTCAGAATATTCTTTTGGAACTGTCTTTGCTACATCAGTTGGGGACTTGGGCTTCTCATCAGATTTTACTGTATCTGTTGGCAGCTTAACTGTATCTTTGATTTGTACATCAACAGACTCCCGAGACTCAATGACAGAAGTAATTGTGCTTGTAGTCATGGATAGAGGTACAAGAGGTGTGGTGGAGGGAAGGGGCTTATCTTGAGGCTTATCAAAGCCTGTCTCCACATCGCTTTCGTCGTCAGAATAGTCCTTAGGAGTTTGCTTAGATACATCCATAGGAGACTTGGGCTTGTCATCTAATTTAGGCTGTGGCTTATCGTCCTTTATGTCAGAAAATGGTTTAAGAATATCGTCAGATTTGTGGATAGGTTTATCTGCGATTGGCAGAAGAGGAGCGGCTGAAGGAATGGGCTTTTCTTGTGGCTTCACAGATCCAAATTCTTCATCGCTCTCATCGTCAGAATATTCTTTTGGAACTGTCTTTGCTACATCAGTTGGGGACTTGGGCTTCTCATCAGATTTTACTGTATCTGTTGGTAGCTTGACTGTATCTTTGATCTGTATATCAACAAACTCCCGAGACTCAATGACAGAAGTAATTGTGCTTGTAGTCATGGATAGAGGTACAAGAGGTGTGGTGGAGGGAAGGGGCTTATCTTGAGGCTTATCAAAGTCTGTCTCCTCATCGCTTTCGTCGTCAGAATAGTCCTTAAGAGTTTGCTTAGATACATCCATAGGAGACTTGGGCTTGTCATCTAATTTAGGCTGTGGCTTATCGTCCTTTATGTCAGAAAATGGTTTTAGAATATCGTCAGATTTGTGGATAGGTTTATCTGCGATTGGCAGAAGAGGAGCGGCTGAAGGAATGGGCTTTTCTTGTGGCTTCACAGATCCAATTTCTTCATCGCTCTCATCGTCAGAATATTCTTTTGGAACTGTCTTTGCTACATCAGTTGGGGACTTGGGCTTCTCATCAGATTTTACTGTATCTGTTGGTAGCTTGACTGTATCTTTGATCTGTATATCAACAAACTCCCGAGACTCAATGACAGAAGTAATTGTGCTTGTAGTCATGGATAGAGGTACAAGAGGTGTGGTGGAGGGAAGGGGCTTATCTTGAGGCTTATCAAAGCCTGTCTCCACATCGCTTTCGTCGTCAGAATAGTCCTTAGGAGTTTGCTTAGACACATCCATAGGAGACTTGGGCTTGTCATCTAATTTAGGCTGTGGCTTATCGTCCTTTATGTCAGAAAATGGTTTTAGAATATCGTCAGATTTGTGGATAGGTTTATCTGCGATTGGCAGAAGAGGAGCGGCTGAAGGAATGGGCTTTTCTTGTGGCTTCACAGATCCAAATTCTTCATCGCTCTCATCGTCAGAATATTCTTTTGGAACTGTCTTTGCTACATCAGTTGGGGACTTGGGCTTCCCATCAGATTTTACTTTATCTGTTGGCAGCTTGACTGTATCTTTGATCTGTATATCAACAGACTCCCGAGACTCAATGACAGAAGTAATTGTGCTTGTAGTCATGGATAGAGGTACAAGAGGTGTGGTGGAGGGAAGGGGCTTATCTTGAGGCTTATCAAAGCCTGTCTCCTCTTCGCTTTCGTCGTCAGAATAGTCCTTAGGAGTTTGCTTAGATACATCCATAGGAGACTTGGGCTTGTCATCTAATTTAGGCTGTGGCTTATCGTCCTTAATGTCAGAAAATGGTTTTAGAATATCGTCAGATTTGTGGATAGGTTTATCTGCGATTGGCAGAAGAGGAGCGGCTGAAGGAATGGGCTTTTCTTGTGGCTTCACAGATCCAAATTCTTCATCGCTCTCATCGTCAGAATATTCTTTTGGAACTGTCTTTGTTACATCAGTTGGGGACTTGGGCTTCTCATCAGATTTTACTGTATCTGTTGGTAGCTTAACTGTATCTTTGATCTGTATATCAACAGACTCCCGAGACTCAATGACAGAAGTAATTGTGCTTGTAGTCATGGATAGAGGTACAAGAGGTGTGGTGGAGGGAAGGGGCTTATCTTGAGGCTTATCAAAGCCTGTCTCCTCTTCGCTTTCGTCGTCAGAATAGTCCTTAGGAGTTTGCTTAGATACATCCATAGGAGACTTGGGCTTGTCATCTAATTTAGGCTGTGGCTTATCGTCCTTTATGTCAGAAAATGGTTTTAGAATATCGTCAGATTTGTGGATAGGTTTATCTGCGATTGGCAGAAGAGGAGCGGCTGAAGGAATGGGCTTTTCTTGTGGCTTCACAGATCCAAATTCTTCATCGCTCTCATCGTCAGAATATTCTTTTGGAACTGTCTTCGCTACATCAGTTGGGGACTTGGGCTTCTCATCAGATTTTACTGTATCTGTTGGCAGCTTAACTGTATCTTTGATCTGTACATCAACAGACTCCCGAGACTCAATGACAGAAGTAATTGTGCTTGTAGTCATGGATAGAGGTACAAGAGGTGTGGTGGAGGGAAGGGGCTTATCTTGAGGCTTATCAAAGCCTGTCTCCTCATCGCTTTCGTCGTCAGAATAGTCCTTAGGAGTTTGCTTAGATACATCCATAGGAGACTTGGGCTTGTCATCTAATTTAGGCTGTGGCTTATCGTCCTTTACGTCAGAAAATGGTTTTAAGAATATCGTCAGATTTGTGGATAGGTTTATCTGCGATTGGCAGAAGAGGAGCGGCTGAAGGAATGGGCTTTTCTTGTGGCTTCACAGATCCAAATTCTTCATCGCTCTCATCGTCAGAATATTCTTTTGGAACTGTCTTTGCTACATGAGTTGGGGACTTGGGCTTCCCATCAGATTTTACTGTATCTGTTGGTAGCTTGACTGTATCTTTGATCTGTATATCAACAGAATCCCGAGACTCAATGACAGAAGTAATTGTGCTTGTAGTCATGGATAGAGGTACATGCGATGTGGTGGAGGGAAGGGGCTTATCTTGAGGCTTATCAAAGCCTGTCTCCTCTTCGCTTTCGTCGTCAGAATAGTCCTTAGGAGTTTGCTTAGATACATCCATAGGAGACTTGGGCTTGTCATCTAATTTAGGCTGTGGCTTATCGTCCTTTATGTCAGAAAATGGTTTTAGAATATCGTCAGATTTGTGGATAGGTTTATCTGCGATTGGCAGAAGAGGAGCGGCTGAAGGAATGGGCTTTTCTTGTGGCTTCACAGATCCAATTTCTTCATCGCTCTGATCGTCAGAATATTCTTTTGGAACTGTCTTTGCTACATCAGTTGGGGACTTGGGCTTCCCATCAGATTTTACTGTATCTGTTGGCAGCTTGACTGTATCTTTGATCTGTATATCAACAGACTCCCGAGACTCAATGACAGAAGTAATTTTGCTTGTAGTCATGGATAGAGGTACAGGAGGGGTGGTGGAGGGAAGGGGCTTATCTTGAGGCTTATCAAAGCCTGTCTCCTCTTCGCTTTCGTCGTCAGAATAGTCCTTAGGAGTTTGCTTAGATACATCCATAGGAGACTTGGGCTTGTCATCTAATTTAGGCTGTGGCTTATCGTCCTTTATGTCAGAAAATGGTTTTAGAATATCGTCAGATTTGTGGATAGGTTTATCTGCGATTGGCAGAAGAGGAGCGGCTGAAGGAATGGGCTTTTCTTGTGGCTTCACAGATCCAATTTCTTCATCGCTATCATCGTCAGAATATTCTTTTGGAACTGTCTTTGCTACATCAGTTGGGGACTTGGGCTTCCCATCAGATTTTACTGTATCTGTTGGCAACTTGACTGTATCTTTGATCTGTACATCAACAGACTCCCGAGACTCAATGACAGAAGTAATTGTGCTTGTAGTCATGGATAGTGGTACAAGACGTGTGGTGGAGGGAAGGGGCTTATCTTGAGGCTTATCAAAGCCTGTCTCCTCATCGCTTTCGTCGTCAGAATAGTCCTTAGGAGTTTGCTTAGATACATCCATAGGAGACTTGGGCTTGCCATCTAATTTAGGCTGTGGCTTATCGTCCTTTATGTCAGAAAATGGTTTTAGAATATCGTCAGATTTGTGGATAGGTTTATCTGCGATTGGCAGAAGAGGAGCGGCTGAAGGAATGGGCTTTTCTTGTGGCTTCACGGATCCAATTTCTTCATCGCTATCATCGTCAGAATATTCTTTTGGAACTGTCTTTGCTACATCAGTTGGGGACTTGGGCTTCTCATCAGATTTTACTGTATCTGTTGGCAGCTTGACTGTATCTTTGATCTGTACATCAACAGACTCCCGAGACTCAATGACAGAAGTAATTGCGCTTGTAGTCATGGATAGAGGTACAAGAGGTGTGGTGGAGGGAAGGGGCTTATCTTGAGGCTTATCAAAGCCTGTCTCCTCACCGCTTTCGTCATCAGAATAGTCCTTAGGAGTTTGCTTAGATACATCCATAGGAGCCTTGGGCTTGTCGTCTAATTTAGGCTGTGGCTTATCGTCCTTTATGTCAGAAAATGGTTTAAGAATATCGTCAGATTTGTGGATAGGTTTATCTGCGATTGGCAGAAGAGGAGCGGCTGAAGGAATGGGCTTTTCTTGTGGCTTCACAGATCCAATTTCTTCATCGCTCTCATCGTCAGAATATTCTTTTGGAACTGTCTTTGCTACATCAGTTGGGGACTTGGGCTTCCCATCAGATTTTACTGTATCTGTTGGCAGCTTGACTGTATCTTTGATCTGTATATCAACAGACTCCCGAGATTCAATGACAGAAGTAATTGTGCTTGTAGTCATGGATAGAGGTACAAGAGGTGTGGTGGAGGGAAGGGGCTTATCTTGAGGCTTATCAAAGCCTGTCTCCTCATCGCTTTCGTCGTCAGAATAGTCCTTAGGAGTTTGCTTAGATACATCCATAGTAGACTTGGGCTTGTCATCTAATTTAGGCTGTGGCTTATCGTCCTTTATGTCAGAAAATGGTTTTAGAATATCGTCAGATTTGTGGATAGGTTTATCTGCGATTGGCAGAAGAGGAGCGGCTGAAGGAATGGGCTTTTCTTGTGGCTTCACGGATCCAATTTCTTCATCGCTCTCATCGTCAGAATATTCTTTTGGAACTGTCTTTGCTACATCAGTTGGGGACTTGGGCTTCTCATCAGATTTTACTGTATCTGTTGGCAGCTTGACTGTATCTTTGATCTGTACATCAACAGACTCCCGAGACTCAATGACAGAAGTAATTGTGCTTGTAGTCATGGATAGAGGTACAAGAGGTGTGGTGGAGGGAAGGGGCTTATCTTGAGGCTTATCAAAGCCTGACTCCTCATCGCTTTCGTCGTCAGAATAGTCCTTAGTAGTTTGCTTAGATACATCCATAGGAGACTTGGGCTTGTCATCTAATTTAGGCTGTGGCTTATCGTCCTTTATGTCAGAAAATGGTTTTAGAATATCGTCAGATTTGTGGATAGGTTTATCTGCGATTGGCAGAAGAGGAGCGGCTGAAGGAATGGGCTTTTCTTGTGGCTTCACAGATCCAAATTCTTCATCGCTCTCATCGTCAGAATATTCTTTTGGAACTGTCTTTGCTACATCAGTTGGGGACTTGGGCTTCTCATCAGATTTTACTGTATCTGTTGGTAGCTTGACTGTATCTTTGATCTGTATATCAACAGACTCCCGAGACTCAATGACAGAAGTAATTGTGCTTGTAGTCATGGATAGAGGTGCAAGAGGTGTGCTGGAGGGAAACCTTGCCTGTTCGCTTTTGCTTATTACTGTTGTCTCGAGTATTTTTGTGTCGCTAACATAAATTGATTTTGGAGTATTTTTTTCTATATTGGATAATATTTTTATTTTCTGTAGTTTTTTACTATGATCAGCCTCTTCATCGCTTTCACTATCATGCGCTATAATATTAGGGGTTTCAGATGGGAAAATTGGTTTAAAATCAATCGTTTGTTGGGCCGGTGCCGCATCGATTGAAGTTCTTAATGGCTTATCAATTTTTTCATGGGCTGGGAACTTATCTATAAACTGTTTTTGGATTTCAGTTTTATCAGTCTGTGGTTTCGGTCGGCTCTCATCTAAAATTAGTTTACTTAGTTTTCTTTCATAGTCAGTTGCAACGTTTATAAATTCTTTCGTGTCTTTAATGTCCGATTTTGAAATTGAATGCAATCGCTCAACTGTGTGTGCCAGTTTTGGAAATACTACTTCTTTATT
This sequence comes from Drosophila paranaensis, assembly GCA_035047545.1. NCBI lineage: Eukaryota > Metazoa > Arthropoda > Insecta > Diptera > Drosophilidae > Drosophila > Drosophila paranaensis. The sequence goes on from JAWNPL010000145.1 coordinate 15,071,387, forward strand.
GTGCTTAGTTAATTCTATTGGAAATTCTTGTTTATCACATTGCTTTGATGAAATATAATCACTTTCAGGTGCCTGTTTAATACTTTCGGATAAATTGTATTTAGTTCTTTCATCCAAGAGGAACTTAGCAGTAATTGATTTAACATCGTTCGATTGTAAACTGTCTTCACTATCTGACTCCCTACGGAACTCTTGTGCCATATCCGAAATTTTGCGCTTTGAGCATATCTTTTCGCAAACGACTTCAAGGTTTTCAACACTAGGGCTTGTTTTATCCATGTGGAACACCGGCGAAACGACCTTCTGTTCAGGAACACGAACTGTTCCCAGGTTCTCCAGAACCAAGTCAGCTTCACTCAAAATCTGCTGTTCTATCGTGGATAAATCAGCCTTGCGATCTACTATTTCGCGTTTACGTGGACTAAAGGGTGTAACTTCTACGCTCGATGAGGTATACCTACGTTCAATGTCTTGGACAACTTCCTTCACTTTTGGCAATGTCTCTAATGCGCTTTCCTTACTTACTAAGTCTTTCGGTTCATCAATACTTGCTGTTAAAATGTTGCCAGGTACCTGTTCTACTTGTCTATTTAAATCTACTACCTGCTCATCCAAAGTCTTTTGCGTTTCATTTAAGTCTTCTGCCACCACAAAGGCCTTTCGCTTCTCACAAATCTTTTCGCAAACCTCTTCCTCAATATGCGCCATTCCAATTGCTCCACGTTCCATTGACTCAACAGGCGAGCGCTTAACAACTTGAGCAGGCGGCTCGCATTTGGTTAACTTATCTAGTGCTAGGTCTGCAGCGGTCAGTATCTGTTTCTCTACCTCACAGATGTTCGGCTCTTTATGTTCCTGATCTATCGCTCGCTTGTGTACAGGAAATGGAATTGCCTCAACTTCCGTGCTGCTTATCTTATTCTCAATGCTCTGGACCACATCTTTAACAACTGGCACCTTCTCGCCTATGTACTTGGGTGCTGTACTCTGCTGTGTGGTATTGGATTCCAAAGATTCCGTACTGCCACAGCTCTCCAAACGCAATATCTTGCGCCTCACATCACCACAGCCCATTATCTGCTCTAAGTATTCCCTATCGCCAGCATCGCGCTGGCCATCATCCAGCTCCGATTGCTTCTTTGGCTTTGCAGTTAAATCTACTTTGGTGCGTTCTACTTGGGTAGTCAGAGTCGTCGTTGTTGTTGGTGCTGTTGTGGTCGTTGTCTTTAGAGTTGGACTACTTGCACTCATTTCTGTAAATGAGGTAGTGTCTTGTGAGTATGGTTTCAGTATAGTGGGGGGAGCTGCCATTCTATGTAGCAGCTTATCAGTTTCATCTGTACTTGTAAATGTTTCGGTTTTTACATTATGAACACTGAAGTGCTCTGTTTGAGGCGTTCCAGGTTGGGTTGGCGCAATATTGTTAAGAAGTAGAAACAAGGCAATATTTAGACAGTTAAACACCTATTACGAACAAACCAGACTTATATGGTGGGTTAGTTTATATACACTGTGCAATTGACCGACCGCATGACTACAAGCTTATACGCCATAAAAAAACCCAGCAGCAGGCACAAACATGCAATTTGTAAAAGGATATAAGTAAATGCGCTTATTAAGTTACATATGTAGTTAGTTGATAAAGCAGAACAAAATTGTCTCGATAGACAGACAGAATTCGATGCCAGTCGAGCATTTCTTACTGTGTATGCTCTGCCATATAAGTCTAGAGTATGGTCTATATGAAGTCGTGGATTCATTGCCCATTTGCTGCTCTCTGGCGTCATTTTGACATTCAGCTCGACTTGAAATTTTCATTCATTACGTTTGCATATTTTTTCACAAGAATATTTAAGCAATTGTTGTATGTTTTCGATTTTGCGTTCATTTCGGAGTTTGGAAACAAACTTAAAAGACAAAATTAGCAAAGTACTGCAAGAATAATTATACCACGACATCATATGTCACATACAATACGATGCAGCCTTCGTGTTAGTCAGGTGCAAAAGTATGGCAGGTATTTGTTTGTATTTGTTTTTGTTTTATTTCAATCTAACTTTTACATTTACATATACATCATACATTATACATAGTATGTAGCCAATTAGGATAAGGAAGCGCGTTAGGAGTGCATTAAAGTGTATTTGTTGTAAAAGCCGCAAATGCAAAAAATTTAAATAATCTATAAACTAAACATAGTACGATTTATGCATGTTTACGTAACGGCTACTGTGAGGTATTTTTGATGTTAATTGGTTTATGTTTTAATATTTAATTTGATTTGTTACTAAACATTTAGTTAGGATATTCGTGGTTTTCAGATGACAGAGAGAGAGAGAGAGAGTATATATGCTTTTTCGTTAAGGACTCACAAATATTACGAAAAGCAAACAGAACATAATCAAATAAATGATAAAATTATTGGAAACTCAAAGCCATGGAGGATTACAGATATCGAAATTGGATTTGAAGTGCTGAATGCGGCATATTGGTTGGGATCGAAATGCGAAATGAGATCACAATGGAATTGGATAGTTTTTATTTTCTATATATTTGCTCAACTCATTTCGGATCACAACACACATTACGATTGACAAATGAATCTATATAAATTTCGAAAAAATCGAAAATTCGAGTGTTTATCTTAATGAAAAAAATCTTATAGTACATTGTAAATATGTTGTATGTACACTAGTTATATTGGCTTAACTTGTTATTGTACTTATTCAGTTGTATTTGAAATGCTTGAAACAAATTGAATTGAAATGGAATCAATTATTGCAGCTTGCAGTATTTGACAGTAAAACATAAACTGGATTGCATAAATAATTGCTGAAAAATTGCAAACGTAATTGTTGTTTTATATTCGATCGTAAAAACAATTATGTTATATTATTATTGCTGTTGGATGTATATATATAGAGTATGATAGAGAGAGAGAGACCTATAAGCGATACCCATCTTATATGCTTAAAACTTTTCTAATTGCCACTTTTCAAAATTTGCTTTTTTCAGAACTTACCATAAAATTACAATACTTAAAGTTACTTTAGTGTTTGGGTATTGAGATTTATAAAGTTTTGTGTGTAGTTTAAACTAGATTTGTTTTTTTTTTGTTTGTTGTATTTAAGTTTGTTTAAGATGTTATCAATGCATTGAATAAACCACAAACAACAACTCAACGCTACAATGCTCGATTACTACTCGTTAAATTGAAACGCACAAAGAAACACAAAACAAATTAGGCCACAATATAGTTGAGGGCTTTGGCTTGGCCAGAAGACAGAAGACAGCGCGTCTACAAGAAAATACGGCTACGAATTTCCGTCGCGTGTACTTGGGCAAATGCAAATGTGTAACTAAATCTGCGAGCGAATGTACGCTCACTGCTTAACTACCCCAAAATGAACGAAACAAATTAAATTAAGTATACGCCAGCGCGTACCACTCGACGGCCTGCGCAGTGACATAACATTCGTCATCCCCCCATAACTACGAGCGGTCGAATTATATTACATATAAGATAATATATATATATATATATATAGACGTATCTAACTAAAACTATCTAGGTGAAATAATAAGTTGTATATTGGTAAGTTTTATGATTTAAGCTTAAACTTGAATAGGCACACTGCATTGGTATTTCCCCTGAATATTTACCCCAAGAATGCAATTGCTTTTTATCGATTCGTGCATTTAGTGTTGACATTGTCAGTTTTGAATGTTAGTCGGTCACATGAGCAGCGGCGCCAGACACTAGCTGAACTATTGGGGATTTTCTCCTGTTTATGCTTTCCTCATTTGCCCGACCTTAGACTTTTGGTAATTGGATTAGCTACAGTACTGCGACGTTACAACGGTATTTCAACGGCATTTTCTTGCAGAGCTTTTGTCACCAGCTGCACCTGCTGCTGCTGCTGCGGCTGCTGCTGGCCAAGCGCCACTCGGTGAGCTTCAATTTGAGATAGTGAATTGCGAATTATGGTTTTTTCACATACAGACTTTTTTGATTAAGATATACACACTAGCAGTTTGCTGTCTATTTGCTTAACAATGAACTATTTTCGTTTCCATTGAATCGTAGTTGTTAGTTTAATGAATGGTAGTTTGCATACAAAAAGCCTTTGGATTTGAATTCAAAACGAAATGAGCTCGACATACAACAAAACAAGAGGAAATACAAAATAATAATTGGTACTAATAAATATTGGAAACAAAGACACTACGAAAGGCTCGGAAATCATAGGGAAAACAGAAACCAAAAAACAAGGGGTGTTGCGAGTTCATTTTCTTATACCAAAAAGGCAAACAGAAAACTTTGGTAAGTCAATTTACATAACAAATACGTTAATTGCATAGAGTGGAGGTGGCACTTACCAACTGTGGAAATGGCAGCGACGCGCTCGAATGTTGACTCTGTGGTCGTGTGCAAAGTGGTCACAGTGTCGGCTAGATAATCTGTATGTATAGTCAATCAGAATCATTCTTTCAGATGTTAATTGTCTAAGGACTTACCATGCTCTAGATCGCCCAGACTGGATTGCTCATTCTGCTTCTCGGTTTTGGCATCACTCGGTGTTGGTGGCGGAGTTTGGGAATGTGGTATGTCGCTCGCTGAAAATACAACTCAATTAGTTATATAGTTCAGATGTTACATATATACGTCACTCGTTTATATACGCACCTATCTGTATGAGTTCATCTGGCATTTCAATTAAACCCTCGCTCATCTTTTTGGTAATGGTCTCACCGACATATTTGCAGAACTCGGCATCGGTCAGCGACTTGCGTGGCTCAATGGACATCGGTGCAAGTCCTTCATCCATCGGGACATCGCTCAGTGGCACTGTGGCTCGCTTATCGAACGTATCGCTGTCATATTCTGACATTACTTTAGGTATACTAGGCTGCTGAGTTTGTTGCTCCATCGCTAGGAAATCGGCAGTCAGCTTGCGTGCGGCAAATGGTGAGACTTCACCAATTGGAGCAGCAGACTCGATGCCATCCCCAGAAACGATCTTCGCCTCGGGCTCCACAATTGTGGCTTTTGGCTCCTTGTCAATGGTAGTTTTGATGTCAGTTATTCCAGTTGTCTCCTGCACAGCAAGCTTTGGCTGCAGGACTTCTGGCAGAATTGTCGTTTCAGCGATTATCTTCGGAGGCTGACTTTGCTGTTCCATCTGCAAGAAGTCAGCTGTAAGCTGTCGTTCGTTGAGTGGTGCAGGCTTCTGCTGTTGGCTGCTTGTCACCTCAGCTGGCTTCGCTGTTTCCTCTACTAATGTCTTTCTAGGTTCTACAACAGGTATTCTGCTGGCGGGTGGTGCAGCTTTCACAGATATCACGGATTCAGGCTCGGAGGCTGTTGATGTCTGGCTGGACTCGATCAAGGACTCGGGTGCGCTACGCAGGCTTGGCAGTTGGCTCTGCTGTTCCATGCTCAGGAAATCATTAGTTTTCTTGAGTGTATCGAAGACAATGTGCTCCTCGATTTTGTGGAATGTCTCGACAACATCTGCCACTTTTTCAGCCACTTTATCTTCTTTCTTGGCTAACTCTGTCAGTTTTTGCTGCGCTGCAATCAGAGGCTCCTCCTTTTTGCCAGCAAGTCCCTCAATCTTGTCAGCTAATTCTGCGGGCTTGTCAGTTTTTATAACTCTATCCTCGATCTTGTGGAATGTATCAATAAGGTCGATTAGCTTCTCATTCACAGTTTCGGCCTTGGCAGCAATTTCGGGCTGTGGCTTGGCCTGCTCGCTGGCCATTCCAGATGTCATAATTGTGGCTGTGGATACCACAATGTCATCAAAGATCTTCGCCTCCTTGTCCACTGACTTTCTTGGCTCCACTTTCGGTATCTTACTTGCAGCCGGAGCTGCTTTGGGCTCGACTGGAACTTGGGCCGGCAGCTGAGTCTTTTGCTCAGCCTGCAGGAAATCTTGTGTCAGCTTTCGTGCATCCACTTCGGCCATCTTGGCACCTTCGCCAGTCTTGACGGGAATCTTTGAGATTGGTTTCTCCACCTTTGCCTCGATTGGTTTATCGAACTCTGCCTCAGCTGCAGCCCGAGGTGCTGCTGTCGGCTTGAGAGGCTCTTCGCTAGGTTTCTTTACAAGTTTTGGTATTTGTGTCTTGGGCTCGCCGCCATGGAAATCGTATTTTACCTTTTTGGCCTCGAAGTCGGCAATTTTCTCTTCAATTTTCGTGCTCTCAAGAATCTCCACTGTTTTGGAAATCTCTTCGGCAGGTGTAAATTGTGTTTCTTGCAGGTGCTTTATGGTCTCGCTGACCTTCGTTGTGTCTTTGGCGATCTCACTCGTCTTCTCCTTGATTTCCTGTTTGCCGCTCTCGAAGGAACTGATTATATTCTCCACCTTCTTGCTGGCAGTTTCAGTGACTTCGCTGATGACTTGTTCCATTTCTTTGATTGTCTCCTGTGCAATGGCTGCCGCAGGACTGGTCTTTTCCTTGAACTCCTCTGAGAACTTTTCGTGAACTGTAGCCGTCGTTTCGGATGGCAGCTGATTGCGCTTTTCGAACTCCAAGAAATCCTCGGTCATGTCACGTGCTTCCTGGCGGGTGATGAAGCCCACTCGGCTGGTAGTAGCGGTGTCCTTTTTAGCCGTCTTCTCAGCGGTGCTTATGTCCTGGATAATCTTATCAACCTTGTCTGGAGATTGCAGTTCTTCTTCTTCTGAGCTGCGTCCGGAAGATTTTAGCTTGTGTGTCAACTCCTTATCGAATTCGCTCTTGCTCACTTCAGTCGAATCCATTTTGCCCATCTTCATCTTGATCACCTGCTCGGGCACGGTCGTCGTCTTGATTATGACATTGTCGGCGGGTAGCTGCATCAGAATCTCGGACTCGTGATGCGCCTTCTTGTCCTCAATCAAGCTCTTGCGTTTGATCTCAGTGATCTCTCGCGTGATTTCCTTCTTTTGGGTTGAGGCTGGTATGGAGCGTTCCACCGAGAGTCGCTTGACAATTTTCTCTCGGCGCTCGGCAACGGTTCGCTTTGCTGGTTCCTCATCGGACTCAGACTCCTCGACTTCCTTCTCCTCAGCAGAGTATTTAACTTCTTCGCGTTCGTTGATTTGCTGGATTCGCTTGCCTAGAAGGAAATAAATGTTATTTTTTCATACAGAGAATTATCAACAGTACTTACTTTCTCTGCGGACCAGCTCCTCCACGGACTCTGATTGCTTCATAAGATCTGCCTCGTCAAACTCTCGCGAGTGCGATAGTCTTCCGCTCTTGCAGGTCCTCATTATGTCGTCCCGTCCAATGTTTTTAAGAGCTGTTTCCAGTGCAAGAATATCATAGTTTGGCTTATCCTTGTACGAGCGAATCATGCTCTGCGCCTGGCGCGCAATACTGTCGGTATTCTGGTTAATAATTTCGTCGGTCTCTTCGGCAGTGATGCCTATCTCTGGGGCCAGTTGTATCCAGTCCTTACCCAATAAATTGGATAGGTCTACAATGCGTATGTCGCCGATGTAATGATCGTTCTGATGTTTGCTCAGGCTGAACATCGAGGTGCGATAGGCAGAGGAGACGCGTTCCGAGAACGCTGTCGTCGAATCGGGTATGACAGCTTCTGGCAGCACAATGTTCAGTATGCAGATGGGTTGCTGTGGAGGCTCGCCCTTGGCCACCTTGGGCTCCTTCATGAACAGCGTTCGGCCTACAATATCTGCGTGCTGATCCTTCACACGCACCGTGAAGGGCAGACGGTTCTCGCGGAAGGCCTTGAACTGCAACTGCAATTGGTCACCCGACTTGGTAACGGGCACCAGGTTGCCAGCCATTTCAATGTACTGGGGCTTGCCTTCGAGCACCTCGACATCACGACTCTTGGCCACCTCCGTGTACAGCTCGTGCTTCTCGAGAGTTTTATCCTCGCGGTCGTCGGTCATACAGAAGACGCGCAGGCGGGCCTCGAAGGGCTCTATTTTCTTGGCGAACACAACAAATCTGGCTATGAAGGGGACGTGAATGACTTCCCTATAAAAAACAAGTGGTTAGGATATATACATATATATGATCAGGGTATAATGTCGACTTACTTGTACAGCTCTGTTGCCATTTTGGTTGCATCGGAAATGTTGCGACAATCCATCAGCCAGAAACGGGCCGAAACTGTTGTCGTGAAGGAGACGCAGTCGTTGACGAATGTCAACGGCGTGGAGCCCGTCACATCCTCCCATTGGGCCCGGGACGGTCCGCCTAGTGGGTAATAAGATGTTCAATTTTCAAGCATGGATCAAGGCAAAGGCGAAACGCATAGACTAAATATGAATAACTCTTTGAAAACTCTACTTATGTCTTATTAGCAGATCATTATGTAATTCGAAAAATTGTTCAACTAAATGAAACCGAAGAAGTTGTTTGTTTTTAAAGAGAGAGATAGAAATACGATCGTGTGTTATAATTACAAAGCAATTGTTCATATGTATTAAAGAGTATTATTGAGAAAAGTATTAAGTTGTAAGTTATTTCTAAAAAGTATCGAATATGTATTTAGCGTAAGAGGTATAGAAAAATTAGTAAATTGTTTCTTGTGGTCTGTGTGTCTGTGGCATATCGTATTTATATATGTATGTATATAGATTAATGTGATGCTGTGACTGAGTTAGGTCTAAGCCTTGTATAATGGATCAATGTACATGTATATGCCTATGTATGTGTGTGTATATGTGTGTGTGCCGCACTTTGGGTTCAAGCATTATATGTATTTGTTAAGTTAAGTCTTTGGAGGGCTGTAGCATTTACAGGGATATACAGGTACTAAAGGTACTTGTTACGCTGACTGTGAAGCCATTTTGAAACAACATGCTAAATATGTTTGGAATAATAAAATTATTAGACTTCAATGATAATTAAGTGAGCGTGTTTCACGTGTTTCTTGTAAATGTGTAGAAAACAAGAGAAACGATACCAAATCAACTGAAAACATAATAAATCATAGAAATTGAATAAAAAAGTAAATTATCAATATAAATAAGTAGACCTTGGACTTGTTTATATACAATAAACAAAATATATTTAGTTTCTTTAAATATATAATATAGAGCTTAATTTCTTTAATAGCATAAATTTCATGTTCTTTTCTTCTATTTGATTGTGTGTGAATTGTTTCCTTTTTCGGTTTCAGAAAAGTTCTCTTTGGGGCCACAAACAGTTGAAATTCGAAATTGAATTTGTTATTTTTGAAAACAATTTATATAGATAATATGTGAATATATTCTGCTTTATGTTCAACTCATAAGAAAGCATAGCAAATCAAATCAAATCTCAACAATCTAATAAAACAAACGAAACTACGAATTATCTTAAGTGCATGACATTCCAAAAGAAAATCAAAATGAAAACAAAAGATATATGATAAATAAGGATAGTCAAGAAAGTAATTTCAGTTTAAGTCTGGCCTTGATTTAAATACGGTTTCATTGGCCCAAAGAGCAACTTTAGCAACTTTTTTATCAGAGACCTATTAACGCTATTTTTATTATTATTTTTTTATTTTTGTTGTTTAATGAAAATGTGCAATTTATATATGAATAGAAAAAACCGCGTGCAGTCAGAAATTTCTTTTAAGATATTTCTAGTTTATTCTTATTTAGTTTAGAGAAAGAGAGAGAGATAGAGAGAGAGAGAGAGAGAGAGCGCAGCAAAAGAGTTGTTTTTGTAGGACAAGCTTAAGAGAGTTCGGGAAAGTTAGCTTACTTCAAAAAATAACGAAGCTGCTTTGAGCTGAAGAAGCCTCGGCTTTAACAATTGCAAGGGAATCAGGAGAGGCCCAACAGAATTTGACCTGATCTTCATTTATTTAACGCAAATTGCTTTTTATTTTACAGAAAACCCAAAGACGCAGCGCAACCCGAATTAAGGCAAAGGTATAAAACGATTCCAAAATGAGGTCAAATAAATGAAAGCAAAACATATCGAAACGAAACAAACATGTCGAAAGCATAGTAAAATATTAAAGGAATAAAACATATATTTTTAGAAATATTTGCAATAGTTTTTTGGTATTTTTTTGATAAGAAATTTGTTTGGAAATAAAATATGCAGAATTTTCAAATATTATTTTTGACTGAAATTTGCTAAATTGTTTCATTTGATATTTTTGTTATATTTGGTTCATATTCAATATAAGTAACTATGATTTGTTATTGTTGTTAATTATTATTAATTTTTTTGGTTTGTTTTGTTTTTTTTTTTTGGCATAGAACGAAACAACTAAATATGAACAAATAACATTTTGTTGATATTGTAAACAGAGTTTCAATTTGGAGAAACTTCATACATGTTTGTGAATTTCTGAATTTATTTGATTTTTTATGTTTTTTTTTGGACATTTTGTCATTTTTTAGTTACCTTTTAGAGACCTTTTCCGAAACACACCTTCAATGGATTGAGAAACAGAATGGAATGCGTGCACAAATGCATTTGACGCATTAGTACAAAATTATAGAACAATTAAATACGGTTTCAATTAAGAATTTAATTAAACTATTTTTGTATCTTTAGTTTTGCTTTGTTCCAAAAATCAAAAAACATATTAAAGTAAAGGTCAAGGAAAATCATAGAACAAAAGAATATATATATATATATATATATATATATATATATATATATATATATATGTACATAAATAAGGAAACAAGGACAAATATATATATACTTATATATATATAGTATAATATATACTGGATCAAACACTGTTTGGCACAATGATAACATATAATTGAGTACGAGAGAGATAGAGAGAGAGAGAGAGAGTATATGTGTGATTGGGTTCGTATTTGTATCTGTATTTGTGTGGGTGTAGCTTGGAGTATGAGCGTATTCTATGTCTGAATGCGGGGGTGAATGAACATTTAACTATGCTGTTTGCTGTTGCGATTACTGTTGCTGTTACTTGTACTTGTACTGTTAAGGTTGCTGTTACTGTTACTGTTACTGTTACTGTTACTGTTACTAGTATTGAATACAAAAACGAGGCTAATGTCAATCAATCAAATTTCGATCTCTGTCTCAATTGGAATTTGGAGTAAATGCTGCAGAAACGAAATATAGTTTAACCCGAAACAACTTATACGCATCAACTACACAGACACAAGCACATTGTTGCTACCAAATGCGACCTGGATTGTTGGCAATTCACGAATCATTATAATTGGTATTATTATTGTTTTTTAATTATTAGTTAATTGGTAATTTGGCAATTTTCACTGTACAACACTTTATGTATATAGATATATATGGCATGTATATATATAGTACATGATAATTGTATGTAGTACATTATAGTTAAATAAAGAGGAAATATATACTAAACGAAATCATACTAAATACTGACTAGAGTTGGACTAAAGGAGGAAACTAAATGGAAACTAATTAGAAAACAAAGTGGAAATGCAATTATAAAATGAAAGCCTGAGAGGTTTACAGAGATAGAGAGAGAGAGAGAGGCTTCAGGTATTCGTTACTCGTATAAAAAACATCAACCAACAAAACAACATAATGTTAAGTAGATACTCATTATTTATGTAATTTGCTTGACAACAACACAAAAGGGAAGAACACAAACAAAGTTAACTTACCTGTTATCGAACAGAGCAGGCGCAGCGTTGGCGTATTGCCCGAGTACTGATTGATCATGCCCTGGCTGTGCGCCTTCGGGGCGGGCATGCTCAGTGTGATTGCCTTGTGGAATTTGCGGCGACGCGGCTCGACCGTTACGATCGGCGAGACGGCAACGCCGCGACCCAATAGCTTAGCCGTTAGATCTGGATCAACTGGTTGGGCCTAGAAATGTAACGAATTTTCGGCACTATAGACAAAAAAATCGATTTTCGGGCCACACACACGCACTCTTCAACGCTAATGACAGATGACAAACCAAAGGAATATAATAAAATGAAAGCTCGTATATATAACTATATGTTCTTTGTTAGAGTATATACATATATCTATATATGTATATATGTACATGGCTCTAATGAATTGAAAACACACAAAAACTAAAATTGAAATTTGAAAAATGAAATGAGTTTTGGGCTAAATGGTGAACATTTTTGTTTTTGTCTTTTGTTTCATATTCTTTTCGTTTCGTTGTTGTTATTGTTGTTGTTTATACAATGCTTATTTAGGATTTGGATGTTTCATTCATACAACTATTATTTGTTTGTAATGGTTCTATTGAGCAATCGCATGTTTTTAGTTAAGTTAACTACAAACAATAACAATGTTCAAGCCCATTTATGTCCCAATAAATTTAGTTATCAAAAAAAACTTTGACTACAACTTAATCGAACTCTAGAAAACGAAAATCTCAACAATTTGTCGAAAATCATATTTTATTGAAATTTATACACAAAATGCAAAATAAAATGTGCTAAAATAAACGTTTTCAACTCATGAGTGGGGCCATCATAAAATCGTTTTTTTTTTCATCTTCTTCTTTTTTTTGGCTTACAACTTCGTTAGGCACTTCTGAACCGAACCCAATTGTAACGGTCTCTAAGCATTTTTACAATACATATATACAACTATATAGTATTTCACAATTCCATTTTTGTTGTTCTCAAAAAAGCAATTTAATTGAAAAATTAAGTAATCAAAATGAAAATAATGAAAAGATTTTCATTGTTATAAAGTTTTTGTTGAACTAAATTTATTGGGTATAGTACTTCATTTCAGTAAACTTTTATAATCTTATGCATAGTTAAGTAGATCTCTTCTTTATCGTTTTCTTTTTCTTTTAAATATTTAAAATTTATAATAATAATAATAGGCATATGTATATATAGTAATATATTATTAGTTGTCTACTTCGATTGGACAATGGTTTGGTTAAAGTTTAAGAAAATACGCGATCCGTTAGATAAGTCGCTTGATCCATGATCAATCATCATAAATTGTTTAGTATATGTATTTAAGTGTTATTGCAAGTCACTATAAAGTAATTCTTTCTTCCGTCGTCGAGTGCCAAATATTTCTCAACTAGTTCTGCAGTGCGATTTCTAGTAAATTCTCAAACAAAGTGCATATATATATATTTTGATATATCATAAGTAACATATAAAGCCCCCAAAACAACGAAAAAAATTGTAATATTGTAACTGGAGGCATTCAAAGTAGGAATATTTCTAAACAAATCTAAATACTAGAATTGGAATATAGAATATTTTGATTTGATAATAGTATCCGCCTTTCGCGTTGATCTGAACTGATCATGCTAGAGATCTATATATGTATATATAGATATATAGATATATGTATGTAAGTGTATATCATCGACTACGCGAGTTACAAAGTTATGGAGCGGTATTACATCTTGATTAGTTAATTAGTATTTAAATGCGTATTTGTAATATTTTGGAAAACTTGACTGATATACGTTCGGGAAGCTATTTATGTTAAATGCACGATTATTGGTATATACTCTACGTATGTATCGATCGATTAGATTTCTGTTTTGTTGATCTTGCTGCTTGATTTACCAAATGAGCGAGAAGCGCTTCTTTTTGGGCACATGATTGACGCTGATCTTGCGTAGTTTCTCGGGCGCAACGCCTTTGCGTGGTTTAAAGAGGTTTACCTGTAAGCCAACTTTGATTTTCTTGGTCAGGGCGCCCTGCGGGAAGACGGCCTGAACCTGCGGCACCACAGTGCTGGACACCATGCCGCCTTCGGGTCCGATGGCATGCACCTCCTGGCGTATACGTGATACGACAGCGAAATACTGCGGGAAATCGTAGGTGACAAAGCGGCAGACATGATTGCCGGCCTGCTCCTCCAGCTGAGCGATTTCTGTGGCAGCACAAGGAATGAATTGCAAAATGAAATGAGCACAGATCGAACTAAGCTAAGCCAAGTCCACTCACCCTCTGGCTCGAAGCACTGCTGCATGACATCGTGTATGACCTCCTCGGAGTTGTCAATGGTATGCTCTCGCCAGGTTTCACCGTTGTCGGAACGTAAGATGATGATCTCGCGCTCCTTGCCACGCAGCGAGGCGAAATGCGGCACCTCCATGACAACGGGCCCAATGAACTTGGTCGAGCAGGGTCCCAGTTCGAGCACGCGGCTGGCCAAGGCCTCACCCTCCATCAACTGCGGTGGATGCATGGTGCGCTGCGGCTTTACATAGCGGCAGGTCACCCGCGTCGGCTGGCAGGTGGAGCGCGACGGTATGATCATACGGACGCCGCTGTGGCGACAGCCACGCATGGCACCACCGCGTGCATCCACCAGGAATGAGACCAGGAAGCTCTTCCAGCTCAGCTTGCGACTGCCAAGAGCACAAGATTAGGAATCATATTTGAGTAAGTCGAATGCGTTACCTACCCCACATGTGGTGGCTCATCGTTGCTAGATCCATTGGCTATATAGACACCATCGACTGTTGCCTTGGGCGAGTTGCCATAGACCTGAGCCTTGTGCGGACTGATCATCTCCTCGCCAATGGTGGGCGGCACTCCGCCTGCATACTCAGCACTCTGGGTCATGCGATTGGAGTCCATGCGCTCATCGCGCGTAACATCAATGGGCAGCGAGTCATCGCCTAGAGATTTCATTTCATCAACAGTCAAATAGCGATAAGGTTGATCGGATAGCATATTATCTTCGCCTATTGGATTTTATGTTTCGTTTATTTGCGTAGCGGTTCGGTTGCATTCCACGGCATTTCAATTAAGCACAAGACAGTCCAATTGGCCATATAGCGAAGTATTGTTGTTGTTGTTGTTGTATTGTGTTGTATGGTGTAGTTCAGTTGTTGTTGTTGATGTTGTTATTTGATTTGCAGGTGATGAGAGCGCAGTGCATTGAAAATAGAAGAATGCAAATGAGTTTTTCTTTTAGTTGAGGAATTTCGTTAACACTACATGCATATTATGTATAAGTAGATATATATTAATAGGATGATATATAAAGCTAGCATGAATAATAAAGAGGAGCAATATATAACTTATTTTAGAGATTATACATCAGATACATCATTTAATATATATTTATAGTTTATATAGTATTTCATGCCGTGGTACAAAGAAGTCACAATTTTCACCCAAAAACCTTTATCTTTTATATTTACATGGACATCGAGGCTTTGGAAATGAAACCGTTATTTATTTTAAAAATTTGAAAGCAAATTATCGATGTATTTCAGTACGATATAAACTTAAGGAAAGGCGAACGATATGAAGATGGGCTAATCGTTGCTTCTTCAAATCAATTTATCGATATATTATCATAACGATTTCATTTCTGTTAAAGTTTAAATAAATCAAACAATCGGGAAATGTGTTCAAACACAACACATTTTGTGTTTCTTGTGTTTTTTTGGTGTTTACGACAACGTCAAGATATAATTTATACATTTAGGTGAGGCAACCATATAAAGTGCTGCATTATCCTTGCTGATTAGTTGTAATTTGGATTCCAATTAGATGCCAATCAATGCCAATGGGTGCACTTGATAGCAGTCGGCTCTTCGATATTATTTTACAATTGGCCTTGCAGCGTTTCAATTGACAACTTACTGGAGACATATAGATAGTCGCCCTGGTAATACGGTTGAAAGATCTGGATGTCTGGCCTACGGTCTCGATCACCGCCAATGCCAAACTCGTAGCATGCGTCCAATTCCCATTCTGTGTCACCTGACGGCACACATAAGAGGGGTTTGTTTTTTTTTTTTTTTTGTTGTTCGTTTCACTTAAGACTAATCATAACTTAGAGTCTTGCTGTAGTCGCAGTATGTGGGTGTGTTTAGGTGTAGAACGAATAGAAGTCTATACATACCACCCTCTTCCTCGGAGTCGGACATGAAGGACTCGTGCATGGCCTCTGGAGCCACAACGCGATACTTTTCCTCTGTCTGGGCGGGTGCAGCGGCATCCTCGTCCTCCTTGGTAATCGACTTGAGAGAATCGAGCACGCTGATGTAGCCCAACTTGCGGGCAATATGCAGAGGTGTCTGGCCGTTGACCGTCTGGGCATTGGCATTGGCCTTGTGCTCCAGCAGCAAGTTGACAATGTGGCAATGGCCCTGCTGAGCGGTCTGATGCAGAGGCGTGTAGCCAGCCTTGGTGGCCATATCGATGTTGGCCCCGTTCTGCAGCAAGAACCGCACCATGTTGGCCTGCCCAAAGTGGGCGGCCACATGCAGCGGAGTATAGCCAGCCTTGGTGGCCATGTCGATGTTGGCGCCGTTGCGCTGCAGAATCTCAGCAACATTAACGTTGTCCTCCTGGGCACACAAATGCATGGGAGTGAGACCATTCTTGGCTGGATGATTGACGGCTGCCTTGTGCTCGATCAGCAAATTGGAAATCTCGGCATGTCCCTCCTGGCTGCTCAGATGCAGTGGCGTGAATCCAGCCTTGCTCTCGGCATTGGCCTGAGCGCCATACTCCAGCAAAGTGGTGGCAATGTCCATTTGGTTCTTGCGCGCCGCAATGTGCAGCGGAGTGTGCCCATTCTTGGCGGTGGCATGTGGACTGGCACCCTTCTCCAGCAGCAGCAGTGCCACCTGCTGGTTGTTGTAGTGGCAGGCCACATGCAACGGTGTGACACCGTTCTTGCCCTGGGCATCCACATCCGCCTCCTTCTGGAGCAGCAGCTGGGCCACCTTGATGTGCCCATACTTGGCCGTCAGGTGCAGCGGCGTGAAGCCCTTCTTGGTGGCTGCATCCAAGGCAGCGCCGTTCTCAATCAGCACAGCGGCCACCTAAATAGATAATAACTTATGAATAAACTGCAATTGTAATTATCTATGCAGCAGTGAAAACGGCGCATAGATTCAACTATCTGTTCCGAAATGAAACTTATGTAATGTGAGCTTAAAATCATAAATAAATATAAATAAATAGTAAAAATAATATCGAAGTGGACACATTTATTTATGGCCAACAGAAAAGACAATAACAAAAGACACAACAGAACGCGTAATACTCGATGAACGTAACACAAACATAAGAATAAGAAGTAAAAGTAAAAGTTAAAGCAAATATACATAAGGAAACTTAAAAGCCGATTTCAAATGAAAAACTCCTGATGACGTATCCAGAACAATTGCATAAGGTAGACGGTGTCGATGTGATCCGTTATCTTTTTGGCAATCAAGTCTTTTACCTCGTCCTGGCCCTCCTTGGCGGCAATATGCAGCGCCGTGTACATGTCCTTTGTGGTGGCATCCACCTGAGCGCCATGCTGCAGCAACAGCATCACAATATCAACATTGCCCAAACGCGAAGCGATGTGCAGCGGCGTTTGCTGTTCCCGAGCACGTGCATCAACCTGGGCGCCATTGCGCAAAAGAATGCGTATGATGTCCGTCTAAAATGAAGGAAAGTCAAATTTTAAATTAACGTTTAAATGTATGCAACGGCGATAGCAGTATGATATACTATCGGTATAAGCTTTTAAATTTAAAAAAGACTAAAGTATCGATAGCCGAATTAAGGCACTAGCAACGTGATCATTTTACAATACGATAGAGGATTACTCAAAAAGGCGATAGATAGCAAATAATGTACTATGTTATCGATAAGGGCTTTTAAATAAAATGGACAAAACTCACCTGGTTGGCGCGTGCAGCCAAATGCAATGGAGTTTCGCCACGCACAGTGGGCACGTCGGGGCTGGCATCGTGCTGAAGCAAATAAATGACGATATTCATGCAGCCCATGAAAGCGGCCACATGCAGCGGAGTTAGACCACTTTCCGTAGTAGCGCTAATGCTGGCGCCGTGGCGCAGCAGCAGCTCGACGACCTTCAAGCGATTCTTCTTGCAGGCAATGTGCAGTGGCGTGAATCCATTGAGGGCGCGTGCATTAGCATCGGCATTACGGTCCAGCAGGAGCTTGGCCACGCGCACATGTCCGCAGTGGGCGGCCACATGCAGAGCAGTGAGATAATCGACTGTGACCTCATCCACTGGTGCGCGATGATAGAGTAGAATGCGAGCCGCATCCACATGCTCGCCCTGGGCAGCCATGTGCAAAGGAGCCAAGCCGTTCTTGGTTTTGGCGCTGATAGGGGCTCCACGCTCTAGCAGCATGTCCACGACCTGCTCGTGGCCGGAACGTGCGGCACAGTGGAGCGGCGTGAGGCCATCGCGAGTCTTGGCCTCTATGTTGCCGCCCTTCTCAAGCAACAGAGAGACCATGTTCGTCTTGCCCCACTTGGCAGCCACATGCAGTGGGCTGATGTTGTGCTTGGCCGAGTAGTTGACATCGGCGCCCTTCTGGATCAGCAGATTGGCAATGTTCTGGTTGCCATAATGAGAGGCGATGTGAAGCGGCGTAAAGCCCGACTTGGAGGTCACATCCGGATTGTGGTCGTTCTATGGAGACAGTGAGTAACTATCTGGGCTTTAGTCGATATTTATATTTCACTTACATCGAGTAGAAGCGTAGCAGCCTTGACGTCATCCTTCTTGGCAGCTATGTGCAGCGCAGGCAGACGCACCTTGCCACGTGTATCGCTCTCGAGAAGCACAGCGACCACCTTGTCGTGTCCCTGCTGCATGGCTACAGCCAGCGGAGTGAAGCCATCCTCCGTGGCCAAGCTCTGGTTAGCGCCATTCGATAACAGGAGACGAACTACAGCATCGTGATTCTCCTGGGCAGCCATGTAGAGTGGCGTGAAGCCATTCTGCGATTGCACATTGACAGAGGCATTGTGCTCTAGCAGTAGCTTCACCACCTCCTCCTGTCCGGCCAGCGAGGCAATGTGCAGCGCGGTGTTGCCCTTCTTGGTGGCGCTGTCAACAATCGCGCCGCGTCGCAGCAGCTCCGAGACAACGTGTATGTGTCCATCCTTAGATGCCAAATGCAGAGCATTCAGCCCGTTCTAAATGGGGAGTAGTTAAGCAGAGATTAGGTATTGAATTGGAATTCTCTCGAAGTATTGACTTACCGCATTGCTAGTGTTAATGTCAATGTTGTTCTTTAGGTGTTCCAGCACGCGCTCCAAATTGCCAGCGCGTGCGGCACGAAGGAAGGAAGTATTGCCATCGCCCTAGAATTATTAAGGATTATCTGATATGAGCACCAATAGGAATAGCTTTATAGAGAAACTTAAAATTAAAATAATTTAAATATATTATATTCAGTCAAAGATCAAACTGAGCATTGCCAAAGTTCAATAGATTCTCTTGATCTTTACCATTTTCTTATTGGTTTATCATCTCAATTGATTGCTTTTAAATTACTTAAATATTATTTTTACACTTTCGCACAGTTGTATGACTCAGTTCATTAAGTCAGGCAGAGCTATAACTCAGAGCGCTGTTCGCCGTCCTTGGCCAAGCGTAAGTTGCGTGTCAGCTGCGTATTCATCAAGAGAGCTTTAGCCGAGGGCTGTTATTGATCGTATATGTACCTGCATATAGGTAAAGACCCGTTACGGTCGTTGCGCAACTAAAGCTCGCACTGAGAACTGTGCACCTGCTGAGGTGGGCAGGGGTTATGGAGGGGGCGGCAGAAGAGAGACCAAGTTCAGCTAGCTGACGGTCAAGGCGAGGGGTCAACGTCAGCGCTTACAATGCGCAGGTGTAATTCGGCTTTGTGCCAGCAGCACAACAGCTGCCTTCGTTCCTTCTTTCTTTAATGGCCACCCACAATTTGTTTATGTTTTCGTTTTGCTGTACGCTCCGCTGAGCAGCGCTTTGGGGCGCGTTGCTTGGAATTCGATGTCGAAAATGAAAATGACGTCATGTTGTGTCATTGGAAAACTGCAAGTGGAAGGCGGCTTCCAATTGGAAGTCTCGTTTTCGCACTGGATACGCAATGCCGACTACGTAGCGACGGCTACGGCTATAAGTGACCGCAGACAAATATCCCACTAAAACCGAGCCGCCGTATCCTGTCGGAGCCTTCAGCTCCTATGCTGTTGCAATGCAGACAGAGAGAGAGAGAGAGGGGGGAGGGAGGAGTGACGAAGGCTCGCCCCTCAGCCAATACGGAAGTGGCAGCGGCACCTATTCATGGCTGGGCCAACACAAAACTCATTTAATATGCCTTTGTACGTATATATATGAGTGTAGAAGAAGCCCAACTCCACAGGATGTCTTTAGGCGCTGGCTGCTTCCTTGTTTGCCCAACATGATGAGGGACACACACAC
This sequence comes from Drosophila paranaensis, assembly GCA_035047545.1. NCBI lineage: Eukaryota > Metazoa > Arthropoda > Insecta > Diptera > Drosophilidae > Drosophila > Drosophila paranaensis. Next base: position 15,091,527 of record JAWNPL010000145.1, read on the forward strand.
ACACACACACACACGCACACGCTCTGGCAGTCAAAGTTCAAAGGTGCTTCTCAGGCATTGTATAACAAGCTCAATTGAATGCTTGAAGCCTTGAAGTGGATTTTCTTTGAACTTGTGCAACAAAATGTCGCCCAAGTGGCAAACATCCAGCTAATCAGCTCGCAGCTCGAGTCTCGAGTGCAGATTATAATGGGGAAATCGGTGCAACAAATGAAATGATATACCGTAAGTGGTGGGGAGGGGTGTATGTATGAGTCATATTATGGATTTTCTCTACATCTTGCTCGTGGCATAAAATGTCGCATGTCATCATTAAATTTAACCTAAATCTCTATTACCTTGCAGCACGGGCCGGAGCCGGGGCCGGGGCACGGACACACGCACAGCGTGTACCGCGCACCACACCCAGTTCTGATGGCGAAGGAGCTGTCACTCTCAACCATAGTTGGCTATTATTTATAGCTTACTGTATAAATGAATGTGGATGTCTATCTATGGTAATCCACGCAATTCAATTCAAATCGAATGCGATTAGGAAAAATCAATAAATCTTTGCTGTCACTAAAGCGGATGCCAGGCAGCCAAAACTAAAAGCAAAGCCTTCAGATGAGTCTAAAGTTTATTTGAATAATTTAAAAAACGAGTTTTAATTGCTCTTTGCTGCCTTTTGCTAACAATTTTTCAGGCCAGACACTGAAAAATCGATAACGTGCAAAATGGACGCCAACATGGCCGTCTCAGACAGTCGCTTCGAAAAGTTATTACACGCTGCAATCGAAATGAGATACTTTTCTCAATTATTTTCTTTACCTGAGCTCCATTTTCAGTGACCATTTTGCGTTCACCGTTTTCCGATTCGAATAGATCAGCCGATTTTCAATCTTAAGATATATATATACTTATATATAGTACAGAAATATTGTGTAAGCGAGGCTCGCGTATGTCGTCACTGATTAGTCATAGTTTTTCTTGTTCACTCGGCTAATTAATAAACTCTCTTTTCCCGAATTAAGTTTTAACTACTCGAGACGTTTTTTTGTTGAATTTTAAATGCACTCGCATCGATTTTTCCTTGGATTTTATGTAAGCTTCGGTGCATGGGTGTGCGTCTGTGTGTGCGAGGGTGTGTGTCTGTCTATGTGTGTGTGTGTGTCAGTGTACGTTTATGTGTGACTGTAACTGAGTCGGTGTCTGTGTGTCTGATTGGATTCCTTTTGCTAGTTAACACAGTCGCTTCTGAATTATACACGCTGAGGAGCGGTCGCTTTTTGCTGCCGTTTTCTTCAATGTTCAACTCCAGACTGGATGTGCGCTGGGCCCGTCCGAAGAGTCCTACCTCAGAGTCGTGGTTGAAATTCGTCAGTCGGCAACCGAGCAATGCCAGGATTTTCGAAGGACCTGCGCACTTGCACATTCCAATTGGGAAACGCCGCCCGTGCGGCCTGCGTCTGCGCCACCACCACCCGAGGGTGGTTCACTGGAATTGGAAGCGGAAGCGTATGCCGCCCAGTTGGCACGTGCGTCTCGCTTTGTTGACATTTGAAGCCACTGGAAGCGGTGCAGCCAGCACGTGTGTGCACCGAGTGCAATAACAAACAAGATTCATGCTCGAGACTTACATGAAACCAGTTGGAAATTTAGGCAGTGAGAAGTACATTACTTGAGATAAAAATCTGTATCTGGGGAATTCTTTCAAGGCGTTTCAAGAATATTAAATTGCGGAAACTCGAGAGAGTACAATGTGTAAATTGCTCCTTGGGGAGCAGGAAAAGGCCCTCCGACAGTCACGTAATTAATTTGATGTCACACCCAACTGCGTCTGTAATTTCCGCATATTCCAACTAATTACTGGGTAAATAGAAGCATTTGGAAACAGGTCCTTGGCCCAGGCGGCGTTCAGAACTTTGTTGATTGAGCGTAAACAAGCCTAAGAGAAACCACACACAATCCACAGTTGGTTGGTGGATGGTTTGTGTGTCTGGCGTGATGTGGGGGGTTGATTCGCCTTCCTTATCCAGCGCAGTCGCTGCCTTGGCTGGATTTTGTTTACTTCCAGTTTCGAATTGGAAGTGTAGCAGCAACCCTAAATCCCAACACCCTTACGGAAATCCAATCAGATGCGTATGCAGTCGCACTCAGAGTCACGTTTTGCCAAGTAAGCCAGGCCGAGGCAGGGCAACGCAAGCTAAGTAAAAGGAACGACACAATTTCTGGTATTGTTCTTGGCAAATTAGCCGATTGCAGGGAATTCCACCCTATTGTTAAAACTTACCCCCAGGCGATTGCATAAAATTGCATTTCGAATTGCATTCGTGACCGGGACAAATTGTGTAAAGTGCTTGCTCTGCTTTATATGCAGCAGGGGGTTGGGCATGGCCATGGGCATGGGCACGGACTGGGGGTAAGTAACTAATGTGGCATGTGGCAGCAAGGTGTGACGCACATTTTAGTATTCAATTAATGAGCCTTTCAGCCTTTGCGGGTCTCTTGAAGCTGCATTTCAGCCTTTATCGCTTGCCCAAACACTGGGCCTATTTGTTTTGGCCAGCAAAGGGTTTTCGATTACACTTTAAACCCATCGAACTGTTTGGGCTCGAGCACGAACGGCTCGAAACGGAGCTAAATTGCAGGTTTGCATGCTAGCTGCTACTCCATAATATATGTTGTTAGAGCCCAAATACTCTACAAACACTTTGGAGTGCTATGCAGACTACTATTGACATTGCTTGATTACTGTTTGCGGATGGACTGTCCAAATATTAGATAACTATGCATATTTCAACACCTAGTATATATTGTGATAAAAGCAGGTTGGTTAATGATAGATTGATCACTTTAATGAATTCCTCAGTTTTATATGAATGTGGTAAACATTTACGATATATGTATATATATGTATATATGTAAGTATATATGTATAAATCAAGCTACTACTAGAAAGCGCTGATTGGCGAATGTTTTTAGGCAGTGGAAGTCTGTAGTATTAAAGCAATACTCCCAATTACCACTCCTACATATAATTAAATAAAAATCAATGGGTTCAGGGTATAAAAATATATATACAAAAAATCAGATCTTAGCAATATATTTTTGCTGTTTCTAAAGTGTATTTAAGCTTCAACATAAACCAAGATATTTGCCATATTTCCCTATATATTTTTAACAATTTGGTTGGCGTCGATGAGGCTATCGCTTGTCGGCGCGACATGGCATATAACATTTCAACAAGAACAACAACAACAGCAAGAAGAAGAAGACGAACAACAACAAGCAAAGCTAACACGAATAGCTCGAAGTAAAGCGCCAGTCAGACGACACGGCCTAAGCTAATTGTCCACAACTTTGACGACCTTTAAAAACGCAACAAAAAATAAGGCGAAGCGAGTCGCGACAGCCAATTTAGTATAAAGCCACCCTGGGGGCGGTTAGTCGAGCAGCAGGAGGGGTAGTTGTGAGGGGGGGGGGGGGTTGGACGGAAGTAGTTTCTCGTATATGAACAGTTCACTGCACCGACACAAAAGACGCCGACGCACAGAATTCAATAAAACAAAAATAAATGGAAATATTTTATGCACATATGTAAATCTGTCAATTTCTTTTTAGAATTTCTTGATATATTTGGGTCAACTGCACTTTTGATAGCAGACCTTATGTGCGTGTGTATATATATTAATATATATATTTATATATATTACATAAATCGAGTCCAAGTTGCCAGCCACTTACACCCAAACTCTGCAGCGAGGGAAAACGTTTCTTCAATGTCTCCATGCCGTCGTTACTTTTTATACTCAAACAAAACACAGACGCTTAAAATTTAGATATATGGAATAAATATATATACATATATATCTGTATATATATATATATATATATATATATATATATATATATGTATATATAGTCGAGTAGTCACGCGTTGGCCGCCACCAAGAACCGCAGACAGCGAGCGATTCGAGTCGTTTTCTAAAATATTTTCGATTCGCCGTGCGGCCAGAGACCCATGCGAAGAGCACAAAGAGAAATTCGCCAATTGGTTTTATTTTTAAAACACACTCAACAAATTTTAGAGAAGCAAATTATAAAGAAAAAAGCTTTCGGGTGTACAGGATGAATGGGGGCTAATGCGAAAATGAGGCAGGGCTGGGAGCTGGGGAAGTAGGTGAAGTGTCGCTGGGGTAGATGGTGGTTAACAAGGTTCAAGTTCTAATTTTGAAGCTTTTTTAATAGAGCCGTAAATGATGCCTGGGAGACGCTCCGACGCCAGAGAGTCGTCATGGAGTGGTTAATGGGCCAGCAAGGACAGCGTTAGATGTGCTCGATGACTCATTTGGCATTCAGTTATTCAGCTCAAGGATTGCGATTGCGTCATTCAATGGACTGGGTGCTCCACAAAAATATATGTATATTTACTTATATATATATATATACATATATATTAAGAGATGAGCTGTATGAATATGGGCAATTCATAAGTAAACGCGATCATTAGCCTGGCTCTGTAGTGGTGTGTATGATGTAAGCCTTGGCACTCACCGCACTCTGGTGTCCTGTGGGGCAGTGTTCATGCTTATCGTGGTGCTGCTTGTTGTTCGCGCCGCCATGCGGGGCGCCACCATGCTGAAAGGCCAGCTCATGCTGATGCTGAAAGTAGTCGTAGTGGCCCACATGCTCCCCGAGCGGCGGAGACAACTGCTTGGGTGGACTCTGAATCGCCTTGGCAGCACCATGAGCTGTCGGATGATGTGATTTCTTGTGCTGCTGCTGCTGCTGGTGCTGGTGCTGGTGCTGATGCTGATGCTGGTGGTGCTGTGGCTCTGGATGCTGATGATGGGTTGGCTGATGCGACTGTTGTTGCTGATGCGTTTGCTGATGATGCGATGAGGCGTTGCCATGGTGTCCACCATGATGATGATGATGATTGTGTGCCGTGGGTGGCGATGGCATGTTGTGGCCACTGTGTGGCAAATGCGACGAGTGCTGCACGCCTACCTGATGGCCATGATGGTGCGGCACATGACCTTGCGATGCCTCCAGCAGCGTCGGCTGTATGTGAGTCACAAATTGAGCCATGACGAAGAGCACTTAAGGCCTTGCACTTGTTTGATTACGGTTTCAAAGACTTTTTCCACTTAATTCGCAGAGGGGTACACACATATGTATACCTAAAAAACTGGGAGTGTGTAGCACTCACACACACTCACTCACACACACACTCGCACTCGCACTCACATATGCACTTGCACAAACGGGAGTTGGAGACGACTTGTTCGACGACGGATTAATTTTGCTGAGCGCGTGGACAACCTTTACGCAGGAGCAATGTCAAATGACTGGCCTAGCCAAAAGCAGCAGCTATCCCAGTTTTGCCTTAGATGTGACGGGACTTTCACCTCGTCCTCGTCCTTCGTTATTTCGCTACGCGCTTCGGCTACGAGTCGTGCGCGCTTTTTTGGGGGGTGGCGCTAGGTGGCTAAGCGGAAGCTTTAACCGGACCAAGTTTTATGTGATGCTGCTGCTACTGCTGCTGCTGCTGGCGTGCCTGATAAGAGCAGCTCTCTGCTGGCAATAAACAATTGATTTATTTTTGTTTTTCTTACGTGCTTGTTGTTGCTTGTTGTCCATGGCCCAAGAATCAATTTCGACACGGCAGTGAAAGGGCGCTCGTCTGTGCTTTGGATATATACAAAATGTTATTTTTAACATAGCCTTTGGTTAATTTCGGCAGCGCCTGAAAGTATGCAACACTTTTTAATGTGCAACATTTAAATAGCGCGCGCTTTTCTATGTTGTTAACATCAACAGCTTTTTGTTTAAAAAGCTTTTCATTCGCTCTGCTTGTTGTGTTTCGGCTTGGCCTTGGGATCTCGTTTGGGGGTGTGTCTCGACTAGTGTGCCAAGGCGAATGATATTCGCCCGCATGCAGCGAAAGTTTATTGACGCCACTTTCGAACCCACGCAAGCTTCGAGAGAACTGCAATTGTTGTTGCTCCCGATTCGCCGCAAGCAACCGGGTCTAATGTTCACATCTCGCATCGACTACGCTGCGTCGTTGTGCGAGCAACAACTTACTCGTTTGCTTTAATACGGCACAATACCTCGGCGAGTCAACAGCGCGACCTACATAAAGCGGAATTAAGAAATATAATTTGCAATCACTTGATAATATATTTGCTGCGACATGGCATTTCTGAATAAGGTTTGTACGTGGAAAGTGGAGCATAAGGAGAGAGTACTTAAGACTCTAGACGAAACAACTGTTGATCATCTGGCAGACATTTTGAAAAACGTTTGAAAGAGAGATAGATTTTTGAGATTATTGCTCTTATCTGTGCTGTTTGTACTTTGCCCCCTGATTGGACTTGTGGACTCGTGCGGAATTCCGAAACTAATAATGCCGTTTGCTTGTAGCTCGCAGCCCCCGCTTTGCGTCAGCTGGTGGCCAGCCGGTCCTACGCTGCCGTCTCTCATGTCTCGCCCACTGGCCCGTCCTTTGCCCTGACCGAAGAGCAGCAACAGCTTCAGGAGCTGGCACGCAAGTTTACCCGTGAAGAGATCATTCCAGTGGCAGCGCAATACGACAAGACCGGCGAGTACCCATGGCCAATCATTAAGAAGGCCTGGAGCTTGGGTCTGATGAACAACCACGTGCCCGCTGAGTTGGGTGGCTTGGAGCTGGATGTGTTCACAACCTGCCTGACGGCCGAGGAGCTCGCCTATGGCTGCACCGGCATTATGACTGCTCTGGAAGCTAGCGGCTTGGGCGTAAGTGAAGATTACTCAACGTTCCATATATCCATACATACTTAAACTTTACAATCTTCTTCTAGCAAACACCAGTGATCCTCTCCGGCAACAAGGAGCAGAAGAAGAAGTATCTGGGCCGTCTGCTGGAGGAGCCTTTGGTGGCTGCCTATTGTGTCACGGAGCCTGGCGCAGGCTCTGATGTATCCGGTATCAAAACGCGGGCCGAGAAGAAGGGCGACGAGTATGTGATCAATGGCCAGAAAATGTGGATCACCAACGGTGGCGTGGCCAACTGGTACTTTGTGCTGGCCCGCACCAACCCCGACCCTAAGTGCCCACCCAGCAAAGCTTTCACTGGCTTCATTGTGGATCGTGATACTCCTGGCCTAACGCCTGGCCGTAAGGAGCAGAACATGGGTCAGCGCGCATCTGACACGCGTGGCATCACCTTCGAGGATGTCCGTGTGCCCAAAGAGAACGTGTTGATCGAGGAGGGAGCCGGCTTCAAAATCGCCATGGGCACCTTCGACAAGACCCGCCCTCCAGTTGCAGCCGGAGCCGTTGGCTTGGCCCAGCGCTGCATGGACGAGGCGCTGAAGTATGCGCTGGAACGCAAGACCTTCGGTGTGCCCATCGCCCATCACCAGGCAGTGCAATTCATGCTGGCCGACATGGCCATTGGCGTGGAGACTTCTCGATTGGCCTGGCGCCTGTCCGCCTGGGAGATTGACCAGGGACGCCGCAACAGCTACTACGCATCCATTGCCAAGTGCCATGCTGCCGATATGGCCAACAAGATTGCCTCCGATGCTGTCCAAATCTTTGGCGGCAATGGCTTCAACAGCGAGTATCCCGTGGAGAAGCTGATGCGCGATGCTAAGATCTATCAGATCTACGAGGGCACCTCTCAGATCCAGCGTCTCATTATCTCAAGGAACATGTACGAAGCGGCCAAGGGCGGTGCCAGCAGATAAGATGTTGGGTTCACGTTCACAATCATCCTCTCTCACAAACAACGATAAATAAAGCTAATATATAAGTACTTAAACTATTGCTGGAGATCTTAAAAAGCATTTGATAGAGGTAGTCATATAGTACATATTATTGCTAATGATAACATACATACAATCTTGGCTAGCAGACACCGAATCGCGAACCTAAACTGGGGCATTCAACATCGCTCACTGATAAGATATGAAAGTTCTCGACAATCTGCCCCCTGGTTCTTCAGATAGGAATTATGGCTATTTTAGTACGTCAATTGGTATAAACATAAAAACCGACTTTAAACACAAATAACAAAAGATATCACATTGACTTCATCCAGTGCACCAATGCAAATCACTTTCGTCCAAATAGAGACTCAGCAGACCCTTCTTGCGCTTGGGGGTCAACGTTTTGGCATTGTCGCCCCATTTTAATTGCCAAATGGAGACCAACGTGGCCAGTGCACCTGGCAAGGAGAATGCCTGCTCGTCGATGCTGAGGTCCATGCGCTTGGGCAGCTGTTTCTGTTCCTCCAGCTTCTGCAGGCGCAGATCGTCCACCAGACGTATGCAATTCGTGGCCAAGAGAACACGCAGATGGGGCAGCTCGTCGAGCACATAGCCCAGGGCGGCTCCACTCAACCGCTCATTGTCACTGATGTCCAACCACTCCAACTGCTGTGCCTTTGCCAGCTGTTGTATTATCTTGTACATGTGTGCATCGCTCAGCCCGCAGCCAGCAAGTTCCAAGCGCACAAATCTCTCACTTGTGCCGCTCTCGAGCAACGAAACCAAACGCTCACCGAGCGCAAAGCCGCTCTGCTCATCCAGTGGCCAGCGCACGTAACTCAGATTCAAGTGCTCCAACCGGCAGCTATTCAACTGCTCTGCCAACCGACGCACGCTCTGCTGCGATAGCTGATTGAAGCTAATGTTGAAGCTGGTCAGCTGTGTGAAGGCCAGATCAAAGTCCTGTAACTCTGTCAGTTCACATTGCGAAAGATCCAACGTTGTCAATGCTCGTCCAGCTGTACTGGCACAAAACTTATGCAAAGTTCGCAGACTAGCGTTACCCAGCGGATTTTGACTGAGTTGCAGTTCCTCTAAGTTTTCCAGCTTATCGATATTCTGACCGCAAAGCAACCCCTCGAGACCTAGATTACTGATGCCATTGCACTTCAGCCGTAACGCCTTCAATTGCAATAATGTAGGCAGCGCCTTGGCCAACTGTAGACAGCCCTCGTTGCCAATGAAATTGAAGGACAAATCGAGCACAGTGAGACGCGCCTGATGCAGCAACGCCTTGAACAGCGGCTCTGTTTGAGCGTCGCGCAGCCAGAGACTCGACAGGTCAAGTGTTAGGGTATTTTGTGAAAGTTCCAGCCGCAGCTTTATCTTATCATCGACAGCTGTGAAATATTAAACAGTTTGTTAAAAATCCATCATGTTAAATTTGCGTGGCTTGCCTTTCTGCAGTTGGTGGCACATTTCCTCATATCGTTGAGAGAGTGGTGAAATTTTCCAGTCTAGAATTGTGGACAATAGCATATTCTGCTCAAGGGCAACGCTAACTGAATCCGTCTCCTCGTAAGCAAACCCATCTGATGTCTTGAGACGTAATAAAGGTGTGAGTCCAGTTAATCTAAAAAAGGTAAAGATATTTTGAGACTAAAATATATATTTATTAAAAAAATTTTACTCACTTATTATAGCGTCGTCCTGTCTCTTCGGCCAGCCAGCGCATGTTAATATCCTGCAGTTTCTTGCGCTCAATTGGCACTAGCAGCAGCTCGTCCTGCACCTTGACTTTGAAGGACACAGTTGTTGCGAGCATAGGCGACGCCTGCACTTTGATGGGGGAAGCCAATTTGGACGGCGAGATAAGCAGCTGAATGCCTGCGTTTTGCGCACTACTCGTTGTGGAATCCGGTTCCGTGTGCGTGCGTAAACTAATCACCGAAGCCCCATCCATGGAATCCTCGCCACTGCCCAAAGGACTTTCACTGCGAAAGCGACAAAAGCCGCTGTCCAGCAGCGATGCCTGCTGCTTGGACTTGGAATTGCCGCTGCTGTGATTGCTGTTCATGCTGGAGGAGCGGGAGAGCGTTAGCTTACGCATTTGTTTCTGTCGCTGCTGCTTCGAATTCGCTGCCTCGAGTAACAGTTGATGGGCGTCCTGCTCTGGAGGAGTCGCCTGGAACTCTGTGTCCCAAGCCAGCGCAGAGTCCTGAAGATTCTCTTTTGAAGTAACTGCCCGACTGCCAACGCTGCCGGAATTGTAACGCTTGCGCTTGCGCTCTGGTCCCACATCATCGATCAGCCAGTTATCCGCGTCTACTTCATCATTATCCAAGAGTGCGGCACGCTTCTGCTTGGCATTGAGACTCGTGCTGCTGCTCGGCTCATCATAAGTGGCGGGTGTGCGATTTGGACGCTTCAGCTGCGCCATCACATTACGATACTCTTTACTAGCGCTTGATGGTTGCCGCGGGCTGCTCACCGAACTCCCAGAACGATTTTGTGTGTTAAAGGAGCGTCTGAGCGTGCGCGGTGCTAGCTCTAGATCCTCCTCCTCAGAAGCTGACGCACTGGAAGCTGGTTCAGCATTGGCATTGGTCAATGGACGTGCATTTCGCATACTGCAAATGCCCACCTTGGAGAGGGTTCGCAAAAGCATTTCTCGCAGCTGGGCATACTGCGCCTGTTCGCCATCAATCAGTTGCTTCGACTTTCGCCATTTGTCCAATCCCTCAATACAGGTCTCATTGTAGTCTGTGCGTACAGTTGCATCGGCGCCTCGCTCCAGCAACAACTCGGCCACATCCAGATAGCCATTGGCACAGGCATCGTAAAGCGGAGTGATGCCATCACAGCTAGTTCCGCCCTTGTCGTTGATCGCCACTGTGGCTCCCTTGTCCAACAGCAACTCGACAATATCACGATAGCCGTGATTGCAAGCCTCGTGCAGTGGTAGCCAGCCAGCATGATCGCGCACATTCACCGTGTGGCCCTGCTCGATGAGCCGTCGTGCCAGCTCCAGGTTGCCTGCTATGCAGGCCTGGTGCAGCTGAGTTTCGCCTTTGTTGTTGCGCTTGATGGTGAGTGTGCGATTGCCGCGAGTAATGCGCTGTGGGCGTGGTTTGTCCGTCTCATCGAGATCACTGGCATCAGAATCGATTAGCGCATCCAGGTCCACATCATCTCCCCAATCGGGTGTGTTCTGCTCCAGAGCTGCAGTCGCATCACTTTCCACATCCTCATCCTCATCCAGCTTGGCTGATTCCTCAGCCAGATCGATGCCCTTCGCCTTCGCTTCGGCCTCCAAATTTTCAGCAAGCACAGTCATTTTATGGTTTAGCTGAAGCTTATGTAAGCGCACAAGAGCAATCCTTTCTAACTTTGCGGACGACGATTCATCTGCCTTAGCTGCCTGCCGCAGCGCTTTTTGATACACATCATGGACTGTCCAGAATGGCTGCGCCTGCTGTTCGCAAATCTCCGCAATGCTGCACAGCGTCGTAAACGCCTCTGCGGGCGTATCCTGATTAAGCTCGAACTCTTTCCACAAATACTCCAACGCCTTGTCGTACTGCTTGTTATCCTTGTAAGTTTGATAGAGACTCACATAGATAGGCACCAAGCTCTTGCCCCGCTCCTCGTTTAACTCTGCATTTTCCAGCATTTTTGTATAGTACTCGATCGCTTTTTCATAGTTCAACAAATGGCAGCAGCCGTCGCCCAGTTTCTCGTACAAATCTTTTAGTTTAGCATAGTTTACAGAGCTTGTCAGGACCAGTTCATCGAGGGTTTGGCAAATCTTGACCACTACGCGCAATGAACGCTCAATGGTGACGCGATCGTTCTCATCGGGGGAATGCTTCTTATACGCCTTGGTCAGTATTTGCTTGACGCTTGCAAAGTCTCCAGCTTTGATCAGGATCTCTGATTTGGTTATGAGCGTCTCGCAGATCTTTTTCACCTTATTGGGTAAACGCTTGGCCACTTCCTGTGCCATATTGCAGTAGCGCAGCGCAGCCGCTGCGTCGTTCTTCTTGCAGTTGTAAAGCAAACTCATCGAAATGTAGCACAAGTGGGTCAGCTCGAACAAATCATGAGTTTTGCTGATTTTGATGGCTTTATCAATATATTCGATTGAGGCCTCGAACTCTTCCATATGCTCTTTCACAACGCCAATGTTTAGGTAGCAGCGCGCTTGCATATCCAACTGTTCCAGTTTCGAAATCTGACCTGAAAGCCTACAAAATGGATCATTGGAAATTATGGTAAGTTATATAAAAGTCAGCACTTACTCTTTGATCAGCAGAAGACTGCGCAGAAAACTCTTTTCTGCCAGCTTTAACTGTTCCATAGCGCCAGACGCTGAGCTCTCCGACAGGCTCTGTCCGTGCAGGAGATGAACACGCCCCAACGTTGCATAGGCGCGCTGCTGTTCCACTTTGTTTTGCAGTCTTTTGACAATTTCTGAAAGCGTTAAAATGCGTAAAAATTTTACACTGATATTTATTTACCCTATAGCAGCTGCTTACTTAAGTAATCATTGATGTGATCCTTGGCAGCATCGTATTCGCACATTAATGTGAACATTTCGCCCAGCATACGCTTCGCCTTTGCCGTCTCCAGCTCCTTGCCCATGCTGGTGTATATAGCAGCCTCTTGTTTATATTCTTTGGCGGCCTCATTGTACTTGCCCAGTTGATAGTAGAAGTCGCCCAATTGATTGCAGTTAACTGCAAGTTGCTCGCGATTTCCATCAATACGCGCCTTCTCTTTGCGCTTTACGAAGCGCTTTTCATCCATTAAAGCAAACAAATCACACAAGTAAACACAAATTTCACAATCTCAATACATTTTTAGCATCCATCGTTTTGTTTTCGGCGCGAATAACTAGCGATGCCACACTGTCTGATATCACATTTAGAAAATATCGATAGATACTTTCATAATCGAATATCAACCAGCATGCAAACAACGATGTGACTGACGTCAGTTATCGGCACAGTGCGATACTTAGGAGCACATCGCTGCTGTCGCCGGTTGATAGACAGAAAAATTTTCAGCAGTTCAGCAAATTGAAGGTAAATTAAGTGCGCAACTTTTTCCCTAAACGCTTTATTTTTTTTATGTGTGTGTAATTGCATTATTTAGGTAACATAGTTGGTTGTGCGTGCGTGTTTCTTGCATGTATGATTAAATGCAGTAAAAGTTTTGTGCAAGAAAAATCGATACAGAAAAAAAATGGTGGGGGCTTCCTTTCGGCCAGACTGCGAAACATGACGTGACTAAGAGTACTTTTTCATGCATTCTATTAACAGATATAAACGGCTTATTATTCGACAAGCACAAATAAATAAATATCTAGTCAAAGAGAATATTTGGCACAGCAATAAGAAGTAAATGTAAATGAGAAAACTGATTTGTCGATTTAGTCAAGGAAGAAAAAAGCGAAGGAAGGAAAAATTGGATCATTAACTGATTTGCATTGATTGGTAATTTGTATGTTCCATTCGTTTTACAGCAATTGCGTGGCAATGGCGAACAACAACTATGCCGGGTTCAACTACGGCGGCACCCAGTACAATACGGGACAGGTAACATATCCGGCCGTAACTAATGCAACATATGCAAATGCGGCTGCCTATCAAAGTGCTGCTGTGGCTGCCGGCCAAGGAGGTGGCGGGTATGCAGCGGCCGGTGCCGGTCCTGGCGCTGCTGGCTATGGCGGTTATGGTGACTATCGCGGTGCCATGCAGTCGTACGACGCAACCAAAACATTCTATCAGCAGGCACCGGGTAGCTACAATCCGGCCTCAGCGGCGGCAGCAGCAGCAGCAGTTAGTAAGACACATTACTCGGCGCCACCGGTAAAGAACCCAAACTCTACACAAAAGGACAAATCTAATGGTGCACCAAAGCCACCACCAAATGTCGCCGGTGGCAATAGTTACAGTGGCTATGATACGGCAATCTACAATGCGGCCAGCATGTATGTGGCACAGCAGCATCCGGGGTCGCAGCAGAAGCCAAACGGCGGATCCAACAATAGCTGGTATCAACGCAAGATGGGTCCGTCTATCCCTGGTGCAGTGACCTTGCGTGGCCTGCGTCCCAAGGCTCCGCCGAGACCGCAGCAGCTGCATTACTGCGAGGTATGTAAAATCTCATGTGCCGGTCCCCAAACGTACCGAGAACACTTGGAAGGACAGAAGCATAAGAAGCGTGAGGCATCATTGAAAATGCAGGCGTCCGCTGCCAACAGCGCCCAGAATCGTGGTAACAACTATCACTGCGAACTCTGTGATGTCACCTGCACTGGCACCGATGCCTATGCGGCTCATGTACGCGGCGCTAAACATCAGAAGGTGGTTAAGCTACACCAGAAGCTGGGAAAGCCGATACCATCTGATGAGCCCAAGAAAATGGGCAAGATTAACTTTGTGCCCGCTGCTGGGCCGAATGCCCCCGCTGCAGCTGCGGCTGCAGCAGCAAGCAAGTCTGATCAACCCGAGGCTGAGGCAACCGCTGGCGGTGGAGCTGCTGCAGCAGCAGCTGAAAGCGTGGATGACAATATGGACGATTCAATGGGCGAGAACACGGATAACATCAAGCCCGTGGGCGGCGAGTACATTGAAGAGGTCAAAGACGATGAGGGCAAGATACTTAGCTTCAACTGCAAGCTCTGCGACTGCAAGTTCAACGACCCGAATGCCAAAGAGATGCACATGAAGGGACGTCGCCATCGCTTGCAATACAAGCGCAAAGTTCAGCCAGATTTGGTGGTCGACTTTAAGCCCACACCACGCCAGCGTCGTCTGGCCGAGGCTCGTGCCCAACGGGCGCTCATGTCCTCGCACCGCGGCGATGAGCACGAAGGAGGCAACTACTGGGATGAACAGCGCAATCGCCAATACAATGAAGAGTATGACTACAATAATTGGATGTCACGCAGCTTTGGAGGTAAGCCTTATATGCAAATTAAATAAAATTTATATATAATAAATAACTTTCATCGCAGGGGCCCAGCGCTTTGGTCGCATGGGCAATGGACCGCCGCCACACTTTGGCATGATGCCTGGCGGCGGAAACGTGCGTCGTCCGGAGAGCACCGACGATCGTCACGCCATAGCGCGTCATGCTGAAATCTACCCAAAGGAGGAAGAGCTCCAGACTATACAGCGCATTGTGTCGCATACAGAACGCGCTCTCAAACTCGTCTCGGATAATTTGGCTGAGCTGCCAACACCTACTGCGAGCAGCGATAGCGAGCCGCCAGCCAAAAAGGATAAGCCCGATAAGCCATCAGAGAAGGATGGACGCGATAATCAGATATTCTCATTCCACAAAGAGGCCGACAATGGCGGAAATGTGGTGCGCATCTTGAAGGGAGTCATGCGTGTTGGCTTCTTGGCCAAGGGACTGCTGCTCCACGGCGATACAGCGGTCGAACTGGTTGTTCTCTGTTCAGAGAAGCCAACGGCAAGTCTGTTGCAACGTGTGGCCAATGTGCTGCCCGACAAGCTCAAGGAGGTTGCAGGTAAGTTGCAGAGCATTTAGCAACTGCCCTTCACATACGATATTTACATGCATAACTATATCCCTTGATATATATACACGTATATATATATTTCGGTGTCCATTGTGAATACTTTTTCCAGAGAAATAGCTATAAACTGATGCAGATATCTCAATTTCTCTAGTCCATGGATATGTCTTAGGCTCTCCACAAATGCTCACACATTACATAACTTGTTACAACTTCACATCTTCTCTATAGGAAGCTTGTTTAAATTGTGAAATGATCACTTTTTTGACATTGTTGTCCGATGCGGATTTATTTCTTTTCAAATGTGTATGATTCTAGTATGGGCTCATAACAAACTTGTACTACCCTTTCTTTGTTTTCCTTTTACACAAATAACAATATATACCCTTTGCATATTGGCTAAATGGTGTGTGGAACAGAGTTATAGATGTAGCTCTAATAAGAACAACATCTACAAACACATATTAACAAAGTGATATAAATTCGACAATAAATCAAACTTAATGTGATACCAAGACATATCCATGTCAAAGAAAAGCATACAAATAAAACGCGACAAATTGCAAAATCAAAATGCAGCAAATCAAAAACTTATGAGACTTCTGCCTGGCCAATTTCACAATGCTGAGACTGAAACTGAAACAGAAACAGAATGTGAATTTCGCCGAGAGAGTAAATGAATTTCGGAGCGCCATAATGAATGCTAGTGAAAGCAAAAATTATAAATTACGCAAGCACAACTAATGTGATGTAATATATGTATATACATATATATGTATATATATCAATCAATATATATGTTAATTTAGTTTCGTTTGAGATGCGCAATTTGTGTGGAAAAAGTGAAGTCATTGTTTGAATTAATGTATGTACATACTCTACTACTACTACTACCTACTACCTACTACTATTACCACTACTACTACTAGTTGTACTACTGTTGAGCCCTGTTGTTGTTGTTGCCGTGATGGATTTGAAATTGATTTGTTTGACGACCAGAACCAACAGCAACAAACAGAAACAACGAACAACAGCAGCCTAAACAAGCCGAACAACAACAACAACAATAGCAAGCCAAAAAAACCGAAACAGAAAATAAAAAATATATATATATAAACGTATTTGCCGTTTTCAGCTTCTCTTCACTGCAGGATTTGAGATTTGAGCCCTTAGCCATATTGAGATGCTATCCACTCACACTACTCACACTCAGGTGTCTGTTAGCCGTCTATAGCTTTCCAAGTCTGCTGCTGCTGCTACCAACTGCTACTGCTACTGCAACTGCTGGTGGTGGATATCAATCAACGGATCTCATAATCGTAATGGTAACACACTCTCTAACCCGCGGATGCCCATGCGGATGCGGAAGAGTTCATATGTGTGGAACAATGAAACTTTAACAAAATGAACAAACAAAAAACAATCGAACCAAAGGAATATATTTATACAAAGTTTGGGTGCTCGCTCTGTTGTGCTCTGTTGTTGTTCTACTGTACACATCTAAACACACACAACACACTCTCACTCTCACATTTCCTCATTCTCCACTTCCAATGCGAAGAAACTTTGTGTAAATAAAGTCCTTTGAGATATATATATACATATATATATTAAGCTCAAAGCAGCTTTAAATATTAATATAAAAAAGTAAAAACAGAGCCGACCTGAAGCAATGCGATTGATCCACACAGACAGACGCATAAAAGGCGTACACACTCATGGAATATATAGAATGTGTGCACCATATATGTACCATGATCGTATATCTATATAGTATTTATCAACCAAAATTGTTGCGCCCCTTGCTAAATGGGCAGCTCCACTAGCTTACTAGAGAATCGATGCCTCTTCAAGCAGCCGTTTTGTGTGTATCAAACTTGATTGTAAAAAAAAAGAAAATAAGAAAAATCAAACGAAAAATTGCGACCGAAATTTATGTTGCGATCGGTGAATGCTGACCGGACCGATGAGTAATTGAGTGAGCCGCAAATAAACGACAAATTTCGGTCAATGTTTTTAGTTTTGTTTGCCAGAAAACTAACAAAAAATGAAAAACACAGTCAGCCACGCGCTCTAAGTGGAATTGCAATTCCAATTTTCCAATTTCAATTTCGATTCTTGCAATTCCGTTTATGAGGCCCAGGTGGAGGTGGCGGTGGTGCCGTCGCTTCAACCGCTGGCTAACCCGGTCCGATCCCAGCACGCAAGTCATAAAACAACGTTTAATATTTGCTCTTTATATATATATATAAGTATATATATATATTTATAGATATATACATATATGTTTGTGATATGTACGTTTGCTGGGAACAGAGCGGAATTTGTAATCTGTGGATCGTAGGAAGAAACAAACATTTACATTTTGCTTATGATTATCAGATGTGCACCTTCATGTCTTATATATTTTGTCTATATATATATATTTTGTGGGCCCACACATAGAATTATCTTTTGTATCTATCTAACAATGTTTGTCTCTTTTCTAAGCCGAACTTAATTGTTAATGATCACATTATGGTTGGGTATTGATTAAAACTAATCCATAATCCAAACACTCTCCGTTCCAGGTGACACACAGATCAACTATCGCGTTGAGGTAAATACCGAGGAGGCTGCTGTAATAGTGCTCGATGAAGCGGTCGCTGTGAAGATTACACTCACTTCGCCGCTGCTGCGCGAGACCGGCGAACCCATTTCTAAGTCCGAGGATGCTTCTGGTGCTTCAACATCTGCAGGTGCTGAAGCAGACTTTTTGCCCCGTGAGCCGTGTCTGCGGGTGAGTTTTCCACACGCATTCATCTCTTAAGAATTGGATATATCTATTGCTTCTTCTTCAGGCACTCGCTGATTTGCGGCATGCTAAATGGTTCCAGGCACGTGCCACCGGATTACAGTCGTGCGTGATGGTTATACGCATATTGCGCGATCTTTGCCAGCGTGTTCCGTCGTGGCAATCGCTACCGCAATGGTCGTTGGAGTTGCTTGTGGAAAAGGTTATCTCATCGGCTGGTTTCCCCATCTCACCCGGCGACTGTTTGCGTCGTATTATGGAGGCTTTGTCTTCGGGCTTTTTAATCAATGGTCCCGGTCTGTTGGATCCCTGTGAAAAGGATCCTACCGATGCTCTGCAGTCACTCACCAAGCAGGAGCGTGAAGATCTCACTGTCTCGTCACAGTTATTCCTGCGTTTCATTGCTTTCCGTCAGATGTTCAAAGTGCTTGGCATGGATCAACTTCCGGCCATGAAGTATCCAATGCGTCCATGGCGCATCAATCGCAAGCGACGTCGCTCATCAGGGAAAGCTGGAGCGAGCGGTACCGATGCAGATCCTGCCGACATCGAGGAGACTGGATCCGATGAGAAAGTGGCTAAGAAGGATATAAGCTCAACTACTTCGTCTGCCACAGCCTAAGTGCTAAGCAATCAGCAATAGGAATATGTAGCCGTCAACAAATATTACAAGTTTTTTCTCAATCTAATTGCGCTATAAAATGCGATCAATAATAACTATAACAATTTCCATTCACACTAATTAAACTTGGACACGAATTTTTACCGTGTCCCATGAATTGCCCAATTGAAAGCAACAAGAACATTAAATAAATCCCCAAACTAACAATATTTAACTCGAAATAATTAGTTGCATTTTTCTATATTATGTAAAAATTAATGCAAAATGTAATCGATTAGCCGTGGAGGCGTTGATCCTCTATTAACATATACTATATACTCGACTGCCTCCACAACGCGTTTCAAACATTAAAGAGAGATAAAAGAACAAAAGAAATTTTAATAAAAATAAATTATACACAAGAGTGAAACTATGTATGAATATTTTATTTTAGAAATTTAATTCAAATTAATTAATTACTAAAGAAAGTTTTGCCACTTTGAGCAGGACTTATTAGTATTAGCTACAAAATCGTTGTCAGCTTTGCGCTTGTTGGAACCAGTTTTCCTTTTGTATAAATAACTAGTCTCTAGTTCATCTCGCTCTTTTGATTGAATTTCTCCGTTTGAACTAGGATGGATATGTGTAATGGGTTCATCGACGTAATCGGCCCATTTGCTTGAAGCTCCTGAGCGCTGCGATGGTAGCAGCTGATCTTCCAGCTCAGCCAGAGAACGGTCACCCAAGTTTTGTTCTTGAACCGAAAATATTTTACGTTCTTCCTGAGCTTGTTTGCGTTCTCCACGTTCCAGATTTAATTGTTGCACCTTTACACGGCATTCTGCACCAGAGCCGCGAAAAAATTCCTTTTGCATCACTTGTTTAACGCGGCATATTTTACAATCCCATCTATTCGCCTTCTTAACTATGTCCACCTACAAATTTATAAGTTAGATTAAACAATATGAAAAGTTTTTGATTAGCTTACCTGATATGAACTACACTCAACGCATTGAACAATGCGGATTTGTTGTGACATATTTTAATTTGCAATATTTTTAAATAAACGCCGGCATATGTGAATTGTCAGAGTTGCCATACAATTGTTACAATATTGGTCTGAACAGCTGATGATGCCTCTGTTATGAGAATGTTAAGCTACATCTGCCGCTCTTCATATATTTAAAAGATTTGAAGATGTTAGCCCTTTCTTTGTATTTTCTTTAAGATACAACTCTCATTTATTACTTAATATTTGTTTTTATCCCCTATTATTTAATTATATGCAAATACATTGAAAAAACAGTCAAAGGAAAAACATTCGGAGAGCCCCTCGCTGCTATTAACAGCTTCGGCATATGTTAAAAGCAAAACGCTCATTTTTAATAGTAATCAAATCACCGCACGGCGTCAGAGCGACTGGCAGTTTTTTCGAAATGAGATTGGTATATAAAAAATCACCTGAATAACAAGTGTTATCAACGGAAATGACAATGTAATTTATTCTAAACTTTGTATTCATAGTATTGCCTCAGCGGTGACTTGGCAAAACCATGCTACATCATCACATTCAAAGGACTGCGCATCATGCTGGACTGCGGGCTGACGGAGCAAACTGTATTGAACTTCTTGCCACTTCCCTTCGTCCAGAGCTTCAAGTTGTCCAATCTGCCGAACTTCGTGCCCAGCAGCGATCATGATCCCCAAATGGATGGCGAGCTGAAGGAGTGTTGCGGGCGCGTGTTTGTCGACTCGGTGCCGGAGTTCAACTTGCCCATGGACAAAATGCTGGACTTTAGCGAAATCGATGTAATCCTTATCTCCAACTATCTCAATATGCTGGCACTCCCGTACATTACGGAGAATACAAGTTTCAAGGGTAAAGTTTATGCAACGGAGCCAACGCTGCAAATTGGTCGATTCTTTCTCGAGGAGCTGGTGGACTACATTGAAGTGTCCCCCAAGGCGTGCTCGGCACGTCTGTGGAAGGACAAGCTACACTTGCTACCCAGTCCGCTGAGTGAGGCCTTTCGCGCTAAGAAGTGGCGCACCATATTTAGCCTAAAGGATGTCCAGGGCAGCCTCTCCAAGGTGACCATAATGGGCTATGATGAGAAGCTGGATATACTTGGTGCCTTTATAGCAACGCCTGTCAGTTCGGGCTACTGTCTAGGCTCCAGCAACTGGGTGCTCAGCACGGCGCACGAGAAGATTTGCTATGTCAGCGGCTCCTCGACACTGACAACGCATCCGCGTCCCATCAATCAGTCGGCGCTCAAGCACGCCGATGTCCTAATCATGACAGGATTGACGCAGGCCCCAACTGTCAATCCGGACACAAAACTGGGAGAACTCTGCATGAATGTAGCGCTGACGATAAGGAACAACGGCTCAGCCCTGATACCTTGCTACCCCTCGGGCGTTGTCTACGATCTGTTTGAGTGTCTAACACAAAATCTCGAGAACGCCGGTCTCAACAACGTGCCCATGTTCTTCATATCACCTGTGGCGGACAGCTCTCTGGCCTACTCCAATATCTTGGCCGAATGGCTGAGCTCGGCGAAGCAGAACAAAGTCTATCTGCCCGACGATCCCTTTCCGCACGCCTTCTACCTGCGCAACAACAAGCTGAAGCACTATAACCACGTCTTCTCCGAGGGCTTCAGCAAAGACTTTAGACAGGTGAGTCACCGAATATCGCCTGATTTGTTATCTACTACTAACTAGTTTTATTACAGCCGTGCGTCGTCTTTTGCGGTCATCCGAGCTTGCGCTTCGGTGACGCTGTGCATTTCATTGAAATGTGGGGCAACAATCCAAATAACTCGATTATATTCACGGAACCAGACTTTCCGTACCTGCAAGTATTGGCACCCTTCCAGCCGCTGGCTATGAAGGCTTTTTACTGCCCCATCGACACCTCGCTGAACTATCAGCAGGCCAACAAGCTGATCAAGGAGCTGAAACCGAATGTGCTGGTCATACCGGATGCCTACACAAAGCCACATCCCACAGCGCCGAATTTATTCATCGAGCAGCCTGACAAGAAAATTATTACCTTCAAATGCGGAGAGATCATCAGGCTACCATTGAAGCGGAAGCTTGATCGTATTTACATTGCCTCAGAGTTGGCACAGAAGATCACGGCACGTGAGGTGGCAGCTGGTGTGTCGCTCTCCACACTCACAGGCGTGCTGCAAGTGAAGGACAAGGTTCACTGCATCCAACCGTGTACAGACAGCCCTAAGGACGAACCCTCCACAAGTAGTGGTGGCCTTACTGCCACGGTGCCCTCCAAAGAGGACGTGCTTAGGAATGTCAAATACGAGTATGGCACCATCGATGTGGAGGCGCTTATGAAGCGGTTAGCTCAGGATGGTTTCTCCAATATCAAAATGGACCGCAGCGGCGGCAATTTGACGCTTCAGCTAGTCAATGAGGACACCACCATCAAATTCGAGGACAATGAAACTCACATCATATGCGGCGGCAAGCCCACAACTCGTCTCAAGCTACGCGACACCCTTCTCAAGTGCTTGCAGAGTTTCTAACAAATCCTTTTTAATATATAAAACGTATTACCTTTTACACAAATTACCTATACAAACAATATTACTAAGCTAATTCTTGCCAGACAATATTTCCGAGCACCTGCCGCAAATCTCATGCTCCACAATGCTAAAGCGTCGACAGCGAGGACAGAGCGACGCGTTCAGTGTTTGTAACGTAACGAGAGCTGTGTCCACTGAAGAGTGCAGCTGAGACTCAACTGTGGCACTGCCCACTTGCAGAATCTCACAGAGCTCTGAGTTCGCAACGGGCACGTTCAACTGGCCGTGCAATGCAGTTAGCATTTCCAACTGCTGAGGCGAGCAGCATTTGATGCCCACTGCGAGATGCCAGCTGTTGACATCGCCTGCCTGTTGGTTGATCAGACGCTTGATATCCAATGCTGCATTCACTATCTGACTAGCCTGGACATTTCTCCACTCCCTGTCAGCTTGCACTGTTTCCTCGTGAAAGGCGCTTCCAGTCGGTTCGTAATAGCTCCAACTCTCCTCTGTTAGATACGGCGCTATGGGATACAATGCCTTGCAAAGTTGTCTGTAGCACTGGCTGAGCGTGTAGCGAATATCCTGCAGCTCCTGCTTGTTGCCACAGTACAGACGGTCCTTGATCAAATGCACATAAATGCTTGACACCTGATTCGCAATGAAATTCTGAATGCTGGCCACCACGCGATTGTATTCATAGGCATTATAGAGCTTCTCGATCTGCGGCAATTAAATTTATATAAATAATCGTGTTTATAACTAATCCATTACTGACTCACCTCCTCCTCGAATTCCACCAGATTATGTAAGATATATTTATTCAAATAGCTATCATTCGTGGGCTTTGACAGTTTCTGCTCCTTCTGATTGATGACTCCGTTGAGGTAGCGTAGTGTGCCGCGCACCTTGCTAAGATTCTCGGCTGCCTGCTGCAGCAGCTTATCGCTGACTGTGATGGACATGTGTTGGGTGGCATGCGAGGCGACCCACCAACGGAGCGCATCTGTGCCGTATTTCTTAGTTATTTGCTTGGGCGAGATGACATTGCCCAATGACTTCGACATCTTATGACCCTTTTCGTCCACCGTGAAGCCATGTACGAAAAGCGCTCTGTAGAAGGAAAATCAGTGTAGATAGCTAGGATTAGTTCCAGTAGAAGCAACTCACTTGTAGGGCGCGCGATTGCGTGCAGCGATGCTCATTAAGAGCGACGATTGAAACCAACCATTGAACTGATCATAGCCCTCTAAATACAGATCAGCTACTTGATCTGGCTGATCTTTTAGCACCGCCGACCAGGTACTACCCGAATCGAACCAAATGTCAAATATGTCGTGGCCTTTAGTGAGCTGATTGGCTTCACAACCAAGCTGCTTTAAGAGTTCGTCCGGCAGCACCTCTTCCAGCGACTTGGACCACCAGAAATCCATTGATCCCTCATTGCGCAGCAGCCCGCACAGATGATCAATCAATGCAGCATTGAGCACCACCTGGTTAGTGTCTCTCTTGTACAGCACAGGTATGGGCACGCCCCAGGCACGTTGTCGTGAAATGCACCAATATGGCCGCTTGTGCAGCTGAGTCAGCATCGCTTTCTTGCTCGCTTCAGCATTGACACGTGGATAGATTTGCACACGTTCCAGGGCAGCAGCTGCTGGCGCCTTTAGCTTATCCGTATTGATGAACCACTGTTCGCTTGCTCGGATTATTACTGGTTGCTTGGTTCGCCAGTCGATTGGATAGGAATGCTCGAACTGAGATGCATGCACCACATCATCGGCTACATGTTGCAGCACCAGGGGATTTCCCTGTGCCAACACTGATTGGCCACGCAGGAATTCAGGCGCTTCCTCAGTATAGATGCCCGATTCGTTGACGTAACACTTCACGGGCAATTTGTTGGCCAGACTAATCAGAAAGTCGTCTGGCCCGTGAGCCGGCGCTGTGTGCACCAAGCCCGTGCCTTTACTATCCTGCACATGCGTAGCCTCAAAGAATGGCAGTTTTCCTAGCGTCTTGTCGATGGGATGTCGATAGCTACAGTCTCGCAAGGCGCTGCCAGGCAGACGCTCGACAATCTCACACTTCAACTGCGTGCTGCTCTCAAAGTCAGCAACGAGCGCTGAGGCCATGAGGTAAAGTTCAGTTGGGCTGCGATCCAAGAGCTTGACCAGCACGTACTCCAGCGAGCTATTATAACAGATTGCTTGATTACTGGGCAGTGTCCAAGGCGTTGTTGTCCAGACAAGCGCATAGATTTGTTGGCCCTGTGCAACTTCAGCAGCTGCCAAGCCACTTAAAGCAAATCTTAAGTAAACGGAAGGGCTAACGAATTTCGGATCATACTCCAGTTCCGCCTCCGCCAGCGCTGTTCTATAAGAAATACGATTAAGAGAAAGAAAAATCAGCTAAGATACACTTACTTGGAGGAGGGTGACCAATAGACAGGCTTGAGATCTCGATAAACAAGTCCGCGCTCATACAGATTGTAAAACATTTGCAACTGATTTGCTATGAACTCAGGCTTGAATGTCAAGTAGATTTGCTCCGGCTGCCAGCTGGCCAAAATGCCCCAGCTGCGAAAGTCTGCCTTCTGTGATTCGATGGCCTCCAAGGCGAAAGCACGTGCTGCAATGACAAAGAGTTAGAAACCTTGACAACTACATAAAGCTCTCCATAAATAAACTCACATTTTTGCCGTATTTCCAATGCACTCTGCTCGCCCGTCGCCGCGCTTGTTGCCTTCAACTCAATGGGCAAGCCGTGGCAGTCCCAACCTGGAATATAATTAACTTGTTGTCCATGAGCCACACGCTGACGCAGCGTAATATCCTTGAGTATCTTGTTGACGGCGTGGCCCATGTGCAACTGGCCATTGGCATAGGGCGGTCCATCGTGAAGCACAAAGGTCGGCTTACGCTTGTACTGTTCCTGATACTGGTAAGCGGAGGCAATCTTATGCTGCAAAAGACCATTTCGGAAATTTAGACTCTGTACATAGGCTGCAATAACTCACATTCAGAATTTCTCGTTCCTGTTCCTCGCGTTTGGCAGCGCTTAAACGATTGGGAAATCTAGTTCTGGGCAGGTTTATTGTGTCTGTATACTTATTGGCATCTTTTTTCACCGGCTTTACAGAATAAAGGCGAATGCCCAGGCGAAAATGAATCGCACGCAACATTCTGCACGTAACCAAAACAATTCAGCCGGCTCGAATAAAAAGTCAGCTGCTCGAACAGCTGATTTCTCTTCGACAGATTGCGCGAGTTTTTAATTTTAAATAATAAATAGACTGAGTGGCTGGCATTAAAGAGCACAAATTAGCTCGTAATACTTCTTATTTTAAGTAAGCATTTTTTTCATTTTAGTATGCAATTGTTAAAATAAATAAATTTTCAATTAATGCCAGTCGAGAAGAGTTCGAAAAGGTAAATTATTCAAACTGATCTAAATTTCCCAAAGTTATTTGGCAATTCTTTAACAATTCATATTAATCGATAACATTTTTTGGTCGAGCAAAAATAAGTGATCGTATTTGAAAAACGGATTTCTTGTCTCACTCAAGTAAACTGAGTACTTTTTAATAAAATGTAGTGATATATATTATATGTTAATACAAAATCTATTTCTTCTTGTCTTTTGGATCTTCCTTCTTCTTGTCATCCTTTGGCTTTTCTGGAGCCTTTGGATCTTTAACTTCTGCTTTGGGTGCGTCGGCCTTAGCTTTCGGATCATCCTTCTTCTTGTCATCCTTTGGTTTTTCTGGCGCCTTTGGATCTTTAGCTTCTGCTTTGGGTGCATCAGCCTTAGCTTTCGGGTCATCCTTCTTCTTGTCATCCTTTGGTTTTTCTGGCGTCTTTCCATCTTTAGCTTCTGCTTTGGGTGCGTCGCCCTTTGCTTTCGGGTCATCCTTTTTTTTGTCATCCTTAGGTGCGTCGGCGGACATGCTTGTTGCCAACTGATTTGCCTTGGCCAACACCTCGTCTATATCGCCAACCATGTAGAATGCTATCTCCGGTATATCGTCGTATTCGCCGTTTAGCAAGCGCTTGAAGCCATCCACACACTTCTCCACGGGCACCAGCTTGCCAGGAGTACCGGTGAACACCTCAGCTACCTGGAATGGCTGAGAGAGGAAACGTTGCATCTTACGAGCCCGTGCCACCGTTAGCTTGTCCTCCTCGGAGAGCTCATCCATGCCGAGAATGGCGATGATATCCTGCAGCGACTTGTAGCCCTGCAACGTCTTCTGCACGGCTCGAGCGACATTATAGTGGTCATCGCCCACAATGTCGGGATCGAGAACCCGTGACGAAGAGTCTAACGGGTCCACAGCTGGATAAATGCCCAATTCGGCAATTGGACGGGATAGTACAGTGGTTGCATCCAAGTGGGAAAACGTAGCAGCTGGCGCAGGATCAGACAAATCATCGGCTGGCACATAGACCGCCTGGACAGAAGTAATTGAGCCATTCTTGGTGCTGGTAATGCGCTCCTGCATGGTGCCCATGTCTGTGCCGAGCGTGGGCTGGTAGCCGACGGCAGAGGGTATGCGTCCAAGCAGAGCGGACACCTCGGAGCCAGCTTGAGTGAATCGGAATATGTTATCTATAAAGAGCAGCACATCCTGCCCATCAATGTCCCGAAAGTATTCGGCTATAGTTAGACCAGTCAGGACGACGCGACTGCGAGCGCCAGGTGGCTCATTCATCTGGCCATAGACGAGAGCCACTTTCGACGTGTCGTCCTCAAGGGAAATAACCTTCGTCTCGATCATCTCATGGTACAGATCGTTGCCCTCGCGTGTGCGTTCTCCGGCGCCAACGAACACCGAGTAGCCGCCATGGGACTTGGCAATGTTGTTGATGAGCTCCATGATCAGCACCGTTTTGCCCACACCAGCTCCGCCAAAGAGGCCAATTTTTCCGCCCTTTACATAGGGTGCCAGGAGATCAATCACCTTGATGCCTGTGACCAGAATCTCGGGCTTAACACTCAACTCGTCCAGGAGCGGAGCTTCGTTGTGTATAAATGAGTAAAACTCGCTCTTGATCTCGCCACGCTCGTCTATCGGATCACCCACTACGTTTATAATACGGCCCAGTACACTCCTGCCCACGGGCACCCGGATGGGGTATCCAGTATCGATAACCTTCTGGCCCCGTCTGAGCCCTTCTGTGGAGTCCATAGCGACGCAGCGCACCACATTGTTGCCCAGATGATGAAAAACCTAGATGGGATCTTGCTTTAAAAAGTTAAACTCAAATAATTGGAATAATCAGATCTTGCCTCCAATACTAGACGACCAATAGGTGCTTCTTGCACCTCCATGGCATTCAGCACTTCTGGCATTTCATCAGGAAAGTAAACATCGATTACAGGTCCAATGACGGCGTGAATAAAGCCCTCGCGACCTTTTCCTACCAATTTGCCCTTATCCCCGCCTGCACCACCTTCCTTTCCACCAGTATCGCAAACATCTTTTGCTGCTTTTTAAAAATATATATACATATTTATGGAGGAAAGCATTCCCCGAAAATCTCAATATTTCACTTACGTGGCTCGACACAAGAGTCGTCATCCTTCAGCAGCGGCGTGCTGTAAAGGCAACGCGTCTGCAACGAAACGTTGACCTTTGCTGATTGGCCAACTTGATGGTTTATCTTAAATCCAATTCTGGCGCAAGCTTCAAATAATAAGTACAAGTTAACTCCACACAGTACACGCGAAAAATCTGCAACTTACCCGTTGAAAATCTAGACCATTTCAACATTTTCAATATATTAAAATTAATTATTTAACAGGCAGAATAACACAGACAAAATCTTTAACAAAATGTATTTTCGAATGATTTTCAATTAAATTTATTTCTTATTTTTTATTTCTCAGCACAATTTTAATTGCAATCGACTCGATTCTGTTTGCAAATGAAAATTTCTCCTTTTGGCAGCTTCAACTTGCTGCTTTGTCAAGGACTACTAAGAAAAATCCGTTACAGATCGAACCAAGTACTGCAAATGCGATAGGTAAGTTAATCGATAAATAATAGTCAGTGTAACAAAACAATGGTTAAAAGCAAAAGCCGACAAACACTATAGGGAAATTAATCGATAAGTCAATCTATTCTAACGAAACTTTTAAACGAGATAAATCTGAAGATGACTCCAAAGCAAATCTTCAATTTTGTTGCAAAACTTAAAGCCGTATTAATTTAACGAACCGAAATTCTAATCAAACCTGGTTTTGAGTTTAGCAATGGTGGTTAATAGTTGCTATGCCAACGACTGACTGATGTTGTGGCCGAAGAACGTTGAAGTACTTGTAGCAATGGACGTGCTATCGCATTACAGCTCTCCAGTGATCGAATTCCTAGCCGCACAGCCACTAGAAAAGCAAAATGCACTGGTAGACAACTGCACTGGCACGGATCCTCCACCACCTCATGTAGACACGGCAACCGAGACGCAGCAGAAGCAGCATGCGTCCACGCAAACCGAGCAAAGCTGCAGCAGCAGCAGCAAGAGTGTGGAGTATGATGAGCGTGCGTTGGCCAAATGGCTGCGGCACATATGCCCGCTGGTGGAGCAGGAATTAAGTCAGCCAACGCCGCTCATGGATGAGCAGCAGTCAAGTCAGGTTACGCTGCAGGAGCAGCTGCAGGTGCACGCCTATCAGAAGCTGGCAATGGCCAGCATTGAGAACTCGCAAGGATTGGCCATTTGGCTGTGCGTGCACACCAACAATGCACCCGTGCTGGTGGCCACAACGGTGGCACCTCACGACGATTGGTGCGAGCATATGGAACAGCAATTGAAACTATTCGTGCCGCGGCGCATGGCCCAAGGCAACTTCGTAGTTTACTCAGAGGCCAAGGCTCTGCCCCTCAAATCCTGTTTGCGCAGCCTGTGCACAAACAATTTTAATAAGAACATCTTTGCCGGCGCCACCATGGATGGTGAGCTCTTCGTCTGGCTGTACGAGCAGGCAACCGTGGAAATCAGACAGCTGCACAGCGTTTCCTCAACACAAGGCGCAGCCGTGGCTCTCGATTGGGTCACGGAGCAGCGTCTTCTCGCCTGCTATGCCAATGGCACAGTGCATCAATGGCTGGTGGCCCAGAAAATGACCATGGACTGGGAGTAAGTTAACAGCAGACAAAATAGAAACTCCCATATTAATGTGCTCTTTAGATATTCCTTGCCAGCTTCAGTTGGTGCAGAGCTTACGACTATGGTGGCGCTCGGTCTGGACGACTTCGTTCTGGGCACCAATAATGGCGGCGTCTATCGGTGCTGGAGCGCAGGTCGACAACCGGCTTTGGATAGATCCAGCAAGCAATTGCAGCTGCTGGCACTGCGCAAGCATCGATTCATGGTGTCCACGCTGCTGAAAACGCTAATGGATGGCCACCAAATTGTGGTTAGCTGCGACTTGAGTGGCCAGGCCTACTATCACGACATGCGACTCGAGGAAGAGGTATGTGGGAGAATGTATGTTAAAGTCTGCTATCTATAAGGATACTTTTCCTTGACAGGACACTGCACAATTGATTGTGCAGATTCCGCTGCCGTTTAAGAATGCCATCGCCTGCAGCCGAGATGCCAACATCATCTACTGCCCCAGCCAAGACGGCGCCTTGGAGTACTACAGGATCAGCGATGGGGCGCATGCTCATGCCAAGGGTGGCCTGCGTGGCCGAGGACAGCTCATACGCATCAGCGACAATGGCTGCTGGCTCATCACAGGACTCTATGGCAATGAATTTCAAATATTCTGTATCGAGAGTAATTTAAGAGATTAAGAAATCCCCTTTAGATGACTCTATTCGTTACAAATTTATTGAATATATTGAGATATGTACTTCATAGTTATTCCTTGCCTTTCGGTTCATTTCTGGGCTGAATATGTTCCTTTTTTTGGGCATTTGCTTTCTTCCTGGGAACAATCAGCTTTCCACAGAATCCAGACACCTTTTCACACAGGACAAACAGTTTCCTGCTAAATCCTAACGGCATTTTCTCAGGAGGACTCTCTTTCTCACTCCGAGCGTTACCCAATTGAGTCTCATTTTTGTTGAAGTTACTCTCGCCATGATCCAATGGCTCTGTTCCGTGGACGGGCTGTTTGAAAGACGTCTCTATTATACTAGAATCTAACGGAGGTTCACAGGGCGAAGATGCATTGATGGTGTGATCGCTTTTACTGTGGGTCATCCGTGCCTCACTGGCTTGACTGAAGGTAGTTGATGGGTTACCGGATCGTGCTGCTCTGGAGTTGGTCTGCCTTATAGCAGACCTTCTAGAGAGCCTCGATTCCTTACTGGGCGCGCAAATTTTGGAGCCAGCCACTTTTTTATAAGCTGTCGGGTGTTCAAGGCAATTAGCTGCCTTTCTACTGGAAGACTTAACTTTCCTTTTGGAAGCCGGAGACATTTCATTGGCCGTACTCTCGTTTTTATTCGATGTACGTCCTGTTCCAAATGAAATACTCTCTTTCTCCGACGTACCTTCGATGTTGGTGTCGATGGCCAAGTTTTTACAGTCGGCAGTCAAACCAATTGGCAGATTATTGTCATTGTTGAAAGTTGTCATAGTTATGCATAGACGAGTCCATCCTTCGCTGATTGCATTTTCATATAAACAAGTGGAAACTTTATTAGGTGCATTCTCCTTCCAGTGGTCAGTTGGGTCCGCGCAGAAGCTAGTCTCTTCAGTACTGGCGCTAGATGGCAGATGGGAGATCGCCGCGTTGTTATTGGGCGAGATAGAGTCTTTCTCACTAGAGACAATAACTGGATCGACAGTCTCATTTGTATCTGAGGCATTCTCGTTTATATACGAAACAGTTCTCCTTTCTCCAGAGGCTATAACTGGATCGATAGTCTCAACTATATCGGACGAGTTCTCGTTTACATTAGAAATAGTCTCATTTTCGCTGAAGACAACAGCCTCACTTACTTCGAAGGAAATTTCTTTCTTATTAGACTCTGTCTCCTTTTCACTCGAGGCAATAACTGGATCGACAATCTCATTTACCTCGGAGGCATTCTCGTTTATATACGAAACAGTCTCCTTTTCTCCAGAGGCTATAACTGGATCGATAGTCTCAACCATACTGGAAGAATTTTCTTTCAGATTACAAACAGTCTTTTCTTCGCTATAGACAACAGTCTCATACACGTCTTCTTCCATATTAGAAACTGTCTCCTTTTCACTCGAGGCAATAACCGGATCGACAATCTCAAAAATTTCGGCGGCATTCTCGTTTATATTATATGCAGTCTCCTTTTCGCTAGAAGCAACCGTCTCATTTACTTCGAAAGAACTTTCTCTCATATTAGAAACAGTCTCCTTTTCACTCGAGGCATCAACTGGTTCGATAGTCTCATTCGCATCGTAGGAATTCTCTTTAAGATTAGAAACAGTCTCCTTTTCACTTGGGAAGGTCTCCGCGTTGTAGGTGTCAGACTCATCTTGATTAGGGGCGGTATGCTTGGCACTAGCTGTATTGTTGTCTGATCTATTTTTTGGTCCTCTCAAATGCTTCATAACAAACATTTCATAAGGATCGACTATCGAACATTGTTGGTTAACGCATCTGGACGAGAGGTGTGCAGTAATTGTTTCCGCTTCATTGTCGTCGGCTGATGGAATCTGGCGCATGGTCCTTTCTTTATTACAACAGGACGTGGGGTTCGTCATATCTATAGTTTTGTCGTAATCGTCCTTTTTCTTAAAAACCGCCGACCCATTATGTAGAAGACTCTCTGCCTGGAACCCAATTTTGGGATATGCTATAAAAATGATGAGAAGCTTTTAATGAAATGATATAATATTCTCTTGTGGCTGATCTTACCCTTTGCAACTCGCCCTAAAACTGTGAACATCTTTCAAAACTGAAATTTATGAGTTTTTGTTAATTTTTTAACATAGCTAAAGATTAAAATAATAATAAATAAATTATGAAATGTCTGTCATAGCTTCTAAACCTAGCCAGAGTAAATATGAATGTTGGGGCAAAGTTTATGTAAACAATCAAATATTGATTTCACTACTAAACCCAGCGAGAACGTGATACATATACAATCTCTCTGGTGTACGGAAAGATAGCTTAATTTGGTTTCATATAATATAGATTTTTATATAGCTTCGCTTAAGTTTATTAATGGTTTCATCATCTTTCGATCCTATTTACAAGAGTTTAGATTAAAATTTCACAGATGTCTAACAAAACACAATATTTGTATAATATATATGTATTTATATATAGGTATGAATTTTGAACGAAATGCAAAACATATAATCCATTCGTATTATCTTTCTATTAAATAAAATCATTTCTCTCATACTATTGCCTGTGCTGCCAGCGTAAAAATTGCTTTACATAAAAAAATATTTCCAAACTTCCTCTCAATCTATATGCGCGTGATGTACAAAGGTGTATAAAAAATATGATAATTACATATTATTAAAATAAATGTAGAGAATATTATTTTTTGATTACGTTTACAAATGATAATAATTACAGAGTGGAAATTAATAAATATGTCGCAAAACTTTGCACTAATTTTCAATAAATTATACAATTAACATTAACGAGACAAACATATACATGTGCATAGTTATACACCAATTAATATATACTTCATATACGTATATGTATATATGTATATAGTAGTACTGCACACAATTTTGCTAAATCCATCACGCAAGCTGATTCCGTTCGTAAATTTCCTAATCATTTTTCTCATGCTCTCAACTTTTCACTTATTTATATAGTTTTGTTGGTTTTGCGATAATAGTACACATAATAATAATAATAATAACTAGGCATCTGCCTAACTGCTGATTGGCTAATAAATTCAACTTAATTAAAGAGGACAGTATTGGGATCTTCATTATCCATTTGTTTAACATGCCGTAGTACGTCCTTTTTCGTTATAACACCCAACAATCGACTGAAAGCAGTTGAAAATTTAGCTTAATTACTTCTAGAATTATTATTATCATCTACTTACCCATTGTGTGTGACAAGCGTTTGACGCAGACCCAGCTTACGGAACATATCGACGACCGTTTCCATGGGCGTTTGATCGGTCACCGTGATGGGCGCCATATCAAGTATTTTCTTTAGTTTAAGTGGCGGCGGTCCCAGATTTTGTGTGGGCGTCGTAGATGTAAATAATACTATGGAATTACTATTGATACCCTCGATAAGACGCTTTGCGTTACCTGCCAATAAATAATGATTATTTAAATATATGCAATTGGAAAAGGTAAGTTATTAACTCACCAATAGCCAAGTTAAGATCCCTGCGCAGCACAAAGCCAACTAGATATTGATTTTCTTTAGACACAACGACAGGATAGCCATTATGCTCGGTCTCCTTAAGCAGATTCTCAACATCATCCACCGTCATGGAATCCTGTGTTATGACATTTAATATTTCATTGCGCTTTGGCTGCATGACATCTGCTGCCAGCGTTGTATGCGCAAACTCCTCTTTGCTGTCAAGGAATGGATAACCATTTAACGCAATATGCGCATCGTATATTCCCTGTCTACCGAGCGCATCGCCAACCCATTTGGAGGCCATGGCAGCCGCCATCAATGGCACAATATAACGCACTCCGCCAGTTAACTCAAACATGATGACCACCAGGGAGACAGTCATGCGCGTGACTCCGCCAAGCACGGCAGCAGCGCCGACAACTGCATACAAGCCAGGTGTTATTAGATTGCTGTCCGCACACTCTCCAGTGAAGAACCAAATATTGGGATAACTGTACGCAAATTGCTCCACGCCGATGCCTACAATGCGACCCATAATAGCGCCCAATAGCAGCGATGGTATAAACAGACCCGATGGCACCTTTATGCCGAATGTAAAAATAGTCAGTGCCAGCTTCAGCACAAAGGTCAAAACGAGCAGCCAAATGGAACGATAGACGCCGGGACCTGGCTCTGTCACCTCAATAAAGCTAGTACCTGAGGTAATATTCATTCGCTTGTAGTCACTATCCAATGATGAAGAGAGAGGCTTAGAAGTAGTTTTACTCAAGCTAAACAACGACTACACTTACCACAAAGGATTTGAGTCTCCGGGCGAGCACTTGCTAACCAACAGAAAGATGAGTTCGTTCATGTTCATGCGTGTGAAGGGATTCGGATAGCAAATGATAGCAGTAACCAAAGTAACAAAGAGCACTTCACTGACAGGATATTGTCCCAACTTACTAAACTTCCTGTAGCGGCACCACCATAAGTTTGCCTTTATAAAGAACGTCCCAATGACACCCTGAAAGAAAATAGAAAAAACCTTACTATACTTATATGACTTTAATAGTTAAATAGGTTACTTACACCCATGATGCCCAGAAAGACGAATGGAATCAGCTCAAAGAATATCCAAGGTTTGTTGTATTCCACAAAGAACAGAACGGAATGCTCATTGCCAAATGGCGTCAGTGATCGTAGAACAAAAGCAGCAATAAGTGCACAGAAGAATGAGCGCCACAAGGTCTTCAGTGGAAAGTAATAGGAGACCTCCTCCAGCGAGAACAGCACTCCGCCTATAGGCGCACCAAAAGCAACCGAGACGCCAGCTGCAGATGCGGCTGATAGAATTTCACGCTTTTTGGCCTCGTTGCGTCCATATTTGGGAAACAGATGTGAAAATATATTGCCAATACAGCTAGCAATGTGCACCATTGGTCCTTCCTTGCCAAGCGTCAGGCCTGCAGACACAGAGAGCATCAGACCCACCGACTTGATTAACAGAGTCCATTTGCCCAAATAGCCGCGTATGATAAAGCCCGACAATATGGTCTTGATCTCCGGTATACCAGATCCGCAAGCATATGGCGCAAACATACGCACCAGCGAGGCGCTCAGTGAGGCAAACAGCAATGCCCATAAAATATATAGAATATACGATACGATATTTGGTCCCGTGCCTGTGCGATTAAGCCCAAACAGCTCTGGCCACGTTTTCCACTAAAATGAAAGCGAATTAGCGATACGAGTTAAATTACATTTAATAAGACTCACCATGGAACAGTTACCCTCCTCGAAGACGGACTGCTTATCTGGATAGCAGCATTGCTCGCGATTGAACCAAAAGGCTGACGGACAGATGCCATGTTTCAAATCTGACATCCAGCTAGCGCCTATGTCGACCATGCCTGCCACACAGCCCGCCGCAATGCCTACAAGCAGGACACACAGCCAGCCGGAGCCAGCGTCAACAGCTCCCTGTAAAAGTAGATGAGTATTAGTTGAGATTATATTAAGAGAGGTTGAGGTATATAATTTTACTTTAATCAAATCCCAGACTGAGTCCTGTCTCTTTTTGACTATGTAACGATGTCGCATACGATCTCGTGCAATATCCCGCTGCCAGTCGATAGTGTGGAAATCCTCGTACTGCCCAATGCCCGGTATGTCATCGTGCACCTCCGAAGAGCCATAAAACGAGAGTGCGCCTAATGCGAATAACATGGTCGCAAAATAGAAATTTCTTTGATTTAAATTGTTCGTTTGTTAAACACGTTTTGATTTTGTCAAATATGGGCTCGATTCTTGAACTGTGGCTGCAAAGAATCCGCCATTAAATTTAGCAAATTTAAATATATTTCTTACATTCAGTAAGAAATTGCTTGTCATTGATATAACTGCTGCAGCTTGCAGTTATTTTTAACTAGAATACAGACACACACATCAACTGGCACTGGAATTGTGCGCATATCTGTATACATAATTAATAAGTAAATTAAATTAATGGAAGCGAGTGGAAAGAGTCCGAGCCCGCAGACACATGCAAAGCACATGGACATGTGCATGTATATGTAAATTATAATATCAATAAAAGCAAGTACAGTCACAATTGCTGTGACGTCGCATGGCCAAACGAGATTAAGATGATAAGTACGATAAACAAACGGAGATTGGGTACGCACCATCCATGGGATCGCCGAAAGCGCTGTGAGTTGGCACATGCTGATGCTGATGATGATGGTGATGCATTGTTCGCTGATTTGGAGCAAAGTCGCGTTCCGTATCCGATTCGGTGACAGTCTCGCGGTGATAGCCGCTAGAGCCCCCGATAAGTTCGCCTGGACTGGAGCGTGGCGTTATATCGATCATATCCTCATCGTCTGTGTTCGCGGTGAGCGACGTGGTTGCTGCCGCATAGGATTGCTTTGCGTGTGGGGCCAAAGGATGATCGCCGTCTCCTGCTCCTATGCTATGGCCATTTGACTGTAAAATCGATAATTGAGTTTATCAGTTTATCGCCTTGTATGTACTTTGCACAGCATTTGCTCACGCACTAACATATTGATAGGATTAAATGGTATTTTTGGGCTTTAAATGTGGGGGGTGGGGGTACATGCGGTTGCTCAGCTGTTTGGGTCTGACACCCACGTAGACACTTTTACAAAACTTATTTCCGCCCCTAAAATTGTGCACAACTCGTTTATGTATGAGCACATATCACGTATCACACAGATAGTTGTCTGACTGAAT
Organism: Drosophila paranaensis; assembly: GCA_035047545.1. Lineage (NCBI taxonomy): Eukaryota > Metazoa > Arthropoda > Insecta > Diptera > Drosophilidae > Drosophila > Drosophila paranaensis. The sequence goes on from JAWNPL010000145.1 coordinate 15,128,296, forward strand.
GCCAGCACTCGACTATTACATACCTTTTTCATGACTGTTTGATATGCGGTTATGTAGTTGTTGCCCTCCGCTGCAGCCTCTCTGCTACCTTTTAATGGGAATTTGTCCATTTTGATTAAAACGTAGTACTTGAAATGCGTGTATTAAAGCGTCGCTTAGTTTGGTATTTTGTGTAATTACTTTAAATCTATTCTTTCTTTTGCGTTGCAATCTCGCATCTGTTTTTTTTTTTTTTTTACATATCTTAATTGGTATTAGTGTACAACAAATGCAACCAGACGTCGCACACAATAAACACAAATACAAACACACAAACAGTTGTTCGACTTGGACAAACAAAAAAAAACACTTCACATTTCACTTGCACTTGCACTTGCTTTGCGGACTTAAACTTAAACTTTAATTTGTCTAGACATTTGTGCGCACATTTTCCCAGATCAATATTTAACAGTGCACAGGTTAATTATATTTCTAAATTAATACATCTTACTTTTTTTAGTTGCAATTGTTCTGTTTTATTGCAAAAATCACGGTCACTATTCTATGTGACCAGCTGAAACACACAAATAAAATACTCCCAAAATTTTAAGAAAAATACAAAAATACCGATATATCGTCAGAGTTAAATGTTTTTTTATTCGCAAGTCCAACAAACAAGTGCGAGGCGACCGTTAAATTTAGTAATTTATTCAAATTTTTTAAATATGCCTTATTCATTAACAAATAAAAATAATAAAGATAATTGACGCGTGCAATTCAGCACGCAATTAACCCGTGAACAATACCTTTTCATACTGCCACTATAACCTCAATATTTAATCTTTTTGCAAATTCAACTGGGGGAAGCAAAATACCACATTTCTATATTAGCTTGATATTGATTGTGGTTATCCCTTTTAAATAACATTCGTACAACGGAACCTTTTAAATCTTATGGAAAAAATAGTTGACCTAGATTTATATCTATTATCTATTATTATAATCAGTTATTGTTGATTTAAGCGATAGTTGTGCCACATTAAAATACTAAATATTGTACTTTATAGTAAGTTCGATATTTATAATAACAAATCTAGGTACCCCTAATGTGCAGTTAGACCAGTATTGCAAAGCACATATTCATAGTATTTTTAATTTGGTTTGTAATGAAATCAGTATTTTGGCGCATTTAGCAAACGGTCGTTGCAGTCTCAGTTTCCAAAATTGTTTAAACAAACAAATACTAAAATAGCTCCTGTCCGCTGTAAACAAAGGCCGCGAAACGCGAGTGCAGTTGGCTTTAGCAGCAACGATACAATAACAACATGGCTGGTTTCGTAGCGGTGCACACAGGTTCGTTTTGATTGATGAGCACACATCTATATGTGTTTATTTATGTGTTGGAACGCGCACATTTGTTTCAGGGGCTGGAAACTGCATCGACGAAACCAAATACCAGCGCGTCATCAAAGAGGCATGCATACGAGCTACAGAAATTCTACGAAACGGCGGCAGCGCCATCGACGCCTGCGAGGCAGCGATAATGCGCCTGGAGAACTGTGGCGCCACAAACGCCGGCTTTGGTTCGAATCTCTGCTTGGACGGCTCGGTGCAGTGCGATGCAGCCATAATGGATGGCACTACTCTAAACTTCGGGGCATGCACTAATGTGAGCCGCGTGAAGAATCCAATACAGCTGGCGCGCCGCATCTGTGATGGCCAGTCGGATCAACAGCCACTGGAACGCATTCCGCCCATGGTGCTGGCAGCCAGCGGAGCAGAGCAGTATGCCGAGCAAGCGGGCTGTGCTATGGTCGATCCCAATGTGCTGATCTCATCGAAAGCGAAATTCCATTATAATCATTATAAGAGCAAATACGACCTAGTTGTCGGCGACAGCAAAGCAGTCGAAGCTGCCGAGCCTGTCCCAGAGCCGGGCAACGAGGTGGAGCTAACCGCCGCCCTGGACACTGTTGGCGCTGTGTGCGTCGATGGAGCTGGAAACACTGCAGCCGGCTGCAGCTCCGGTGGCATTCTGCTCAAGGTGCCCGGTCGTGTTGGCCAGGCGGCAACCTATGGCGCCGGCTGCTGGGCCACCGATACGGATGAGCTGTCCATTGCCACGTGCACGACGGGCAATGGAGAGTACCTGATGAAGACACTGCTTGCCCGCGAGATATGCAACGGCGCCTTCAACGACGACTGCGCCGTGACCAGTCTGCACAAGACATTCAAGCAAAAGTTCTTGGACTCACCGCTGTTGCCCCAGCAGCAGGATCTCTATGCTGGGGCCCTCACACTGCTGTACTATCCCAAGCAGAGCTGCGGCGAGGTGATGTGGAGTCATACGACGCAGTCGTTCTGTGTCGGCTACATGGCGACCACGCAAAAAGTGCCAAAGGTTCGTGCACAGCAATCAGCTATCCATCATCATCTTGGCTATCTATATATTGAATACGATAGATACAAATATAGATTCTAATGCTGTTTCTATTTTTTTGCAGTTCGTACACTCTCCGTTGCCCACGTACAGTGTGCCGGGCAGATCGTGCGTTGTCAATGGCCATAATTTCCATTTGCGCATTTAGTTTGAGGCTAGCCAAATACCTTCAGCCAGCAGCCTGCTCTGTCCCAGACACAGACACAGCTCCGCCTGCGCCTGCGCTCCTCCTCGTCTGCAAATTCATTTGATTTAATATTTAATTGCCGCGACAAACACTGTCAATGCAGGCGCGCCGCCTATCGCCCAGCCAACCAACCAACCGACAAAGCCAGCCAGGCTGCAGCCAACCAACAACGACAACGACAACATTTCATATTGCTTTTGTCTCGATGAAATATTAAGAATCATTAAATGGGAACTTTGCATTGTATATCACTCTGTATGTATGTAAATATTGTGCATGTCTATGTGTGTACGCCACAACTAGCAATAAAATAAGATTATTTCACTCACATATAACTATATATATCTACACACATATGTACATATGTATCTTAAACTGAAGCGCAACGCATCTGCCCGCCTCATAAATCAGGCGAACAGTGGTCGAGAAACGTGAACATCATATTCTAATCACATATTTAGAATTGATGACGTCGACGTGAGGCAAAAGCCAAAACTGTTTCTCTTTTGATTTATTTGTTTTCTTTTCTTTTGGCCAAGAACAATTTAGAACTTAACCAATTTGATTAGCGTAAGAACTATTTAGCTAAGAATTTTCATTGTTACAATCGAGATTTGCAGCAGTATTTATTAACGAATATTTGAATTTATTTTTGAAAACTATTTAAGTGGCTTAAATCTTATTAAATGTGCATAATTTGTAACAAATATAAAGTGTTTATAGCATCAGCTGAAGAGCGTTGGGACTCTATTCTCCAGGAGCTGGGGTCGTTGTACCCGGGTTCGCTTGAGTTGTTGTACCCGGATTCGCTTCAGTGGTTGTACCTGGGTTCGCTTGAGTGGTTGTACCTGGGTTCGCTTGAGTGGTTGTGTCCGGGTTTGCAGCTGTGGTTGTATCCGGATTCGATGGGGTGGTTGAGCCTGTGGACGGGATTGCTGTTGTGCTTGTGTTTGGGACCACAGGTGTGGTAGCCACTGGACAGCTGGTTGGCTTGGCGGCGACACAGGTCTTGAGCAGCGTATCGAAGTAAGGCGTGGGAGCAGAGCACGGTCTGTACAAGGACTTCCAGTCGGTGCTGGTCAGACTGCTCCTCTGGCAGTAGACGCCGCTCCTGCAGCTCTCATCAACGTAGGCGTAGAAGAACAATGTTGTCACGCCCGACGACGCCTCACTGCAGATTCGGGTACGATCTTCGGGGCTGGGCGTGGTGAGTGGTGCCGGAGTCGGCGTGGTGTACTGGGCATCGTCATTGCAGGTGGCTTCCTTCTTCAGCTGTAGCAAAGAGATGAATGTCATGCGGCCAACCCATCAAATGTCTCCTAATCCTCTACTTACATAGTCGGCGGCACACTGGGACACGCACACGGAGCTGCCCTCCACGTCCGCAATGCAGATCTCGTCCTCTTTGCAGCTAATGACGCCGGCAACGGCGCCATTTATGCAACGCGCTGCTTGGCTCTTGCTCACACAGGTGTATTTCTTGCCATCGAGGCACTTGCCGCAGCCTCCGATACTAGTGTCGCCGCAGACGTTCTTGGCCGTATCGGAGACTTGAGCTCTGGGCACACAGATGTCATCCGCATTGGAGCAAACGGTGTCTCCGGCGCATTCCTGCTCCTCACCGTATGATTCGCCGTCTGATTTGATGGGATCATTAGTGAATGTCCTTGCGAATATCCTTGACTACTTACTGAAGCAGAAGTAATACGAAGTCTCCGACGCACAGAGCACTTCGTTCTGTTCCAGGCAAACTCCGCACTTCAACTCCTCCTGCGCAGCAGCCAATCCCAGCGAGGCGATGAGCAGAATTGCGATCGACTTGATCATGATTTGTCTTTATAATCTGAATGTAAGTTCCTAACTGACTCCATGTCGCCCACTCGGCCAGCTTATATAGCTGAAGCGCTCACCTTCAGCTCTCCGGTTTATGGATCCTGGCATTATAATGCTGTTGACTTGTCACACGGATCATAAAGCAATATCGAAGCATTCTTTTCGGCCCAGCATAACGACAAGAGCAACAAATTGTATAATTTATACGGCACAAGTCGCCTCAGATCATTCTTCTTTTCCCAAGAATACATTATTGGCCTATCTCTCTATCTTTATGATCTTTGCTCGCGAAATGTAAGGTATTAAAGAACGATAAAGCCCCAGAAGGCCATTTCAGATAAATTTGATTTTTGTATCATTTTAGTTTCATTTTATTTTATTTATTTTTTTTTTTTTGGGCGGAAGTAAAGCCGAGTTTTCGGGAATCTTTATTTGGGCTGGGTAAATTTCCATTTTTACAGAGTATTTTACAGTCGAGCAAACATACTTTAATTACTTTTCATAAAAAGATTATTAGAAAGACTCTATATAAGTCAATACTTCCCACACTAACTTTAGCGATCTTGGGTAACAGTTCCTATATAGATAGATAGATATATCCATTACAAGATTTGGCATATACATACATATGTATATACACTGCTGGTCAATAGGTTAGACGCAAAGCTACTTGCTTTAAAATTAGCTTTACAACTTTTATTTGAAAAACAATATGCAAAAAACTAATACACCAAAACCTTCATTAATCAATGCCTCTTCAAGTAAGCTATTGGAAAAAATTTTAATTTTACTTAAATTTTTCTTTTTTACATTTTTATTGAAACTATTCAAAAAAGGAACTTATTTCTTGGTTAATTAATTTATAAAAACAAAATTGGTAATTGTAAAATGTAAAGTTAATTTTTTTATTTAATATTTAGTTTATAGGGAAGAAGAAAAAAATTATTTCAGTAATGGGTACTGCCTCCTTTGTTTGATATAACCTCATCGAGCCGGTCCTTCATGGAGTGAAATAGGGAATGTATGAAACTTAGTGAAATTTGGCTCCAGGCTAGTTTTATTGCTGCAGTTAGTGTTTCTTTGTCTTCATATTGTTTTCCTCCTTTATATACTTTCCTAGAAAGCCATCCCCAGACATTTTCAATAATGCTGAGATCTGGAGAATACGGCGGCCAACTCATCATCTGAACATTTTCACTCGCAATAAACGACTTCACAGCTCGAGCATTATGGATTGTTGCATTATCCTGTTGGAAAATCCATGGCAGCGGTCCGAAGAGATCTTTAATCTTAGGAAATGCGGACTGCAACAAAGTTTTGAAGCGCTCACCGGTCATCTTTTGATCTATAATAAATAGTTCAATTGGGCCATAAAACGTGATGGCACCCCATACCACAACTCCACCTTCACGGCTGTGTTGGCGACTTAAATACATATTATCTTTTCGCAAATCATGGTAATAGTAATGAAACCCATCTGGACCATCCAAATTAAAACGTTTTTCGTCAGTAAAAACAACTGAACGCCAGTCGTTCAGTCGAGTGTCGGATTGAACAGTCCACGCCATGTGTTCTATGGCATATTGAAGCCGTTTTTGTTTACGTATAGCATTCAGAGGTGGTTTTTTCTTCACACTAAGACGCTTAAGATGTTGTGCATTTCTTATTGTACGCTGGACAGTTGACAGGCTTGCGTTTACACCGGCTAATTCCTTAATCTTCCTTGCTGACTTTGGCGAATTTGAAGAAAAACGAACAATTTTACGTTTATCCCGTGGAGTCAGCGCTGGCTTCCGCCCTTTAAAATGTGTTCCATAAGCCACCGGATCTCTTAAATATCTGTCGATAGTTCTGGAGCTGCGTTTTATTTGTTTGGCAATATTTCGATTTGATAATCCCTGTGAGTGTAAGAAGTCCACTTTTTGACGTTCCAATGAGCTCAATATGGTAGCTTTCCCCATTTTTTCTTAATATTGCTTGAAAATAATTAATTTTTTAATTTTAAGGTTTTATTTGGGCAAAACTTGAAAAATTGATGTGCGTCTAATTCATTGACCAGCTGATAAGCCATATGATCGCATCGAAGTTTCTAGAGTCTTCGAATGCAAAGTTATCTTTTCGCAAATCAACCAACTACATACAGATGTTTTTCGAATATGATTCGAACTTCGATAAAAAGATCATTAGGGTTGGGTATTACTCGCCTAATAGTAAATATAAACACTTATTGAAAAAAAAGTAGTGCGTCTAACCTATGACCAGCAGTGTATATACAAATATATCGAATTTATTCATCATATCTGGAATATTTTCAGTTTTATGGAGACACACAACCATTTAGTGAGAGCAAAAGAATTATTCAGTTAGTTCCCTTGTCTATTCGCCTTCAGCCTCGTCGCCGCCTTCGGCTGGCGGAGCAGCGGAAGCATCGGGTGCAGCAGGAGTATTAGACGCCCGCTTGGTGGCGTCCTTCTCGAATTCCGAGGTTCGTTGATCGCGCTCGTCGTCGCGCTCGAACGGATAGAAGGGATGGCCGGCGGCTTCTTCGAATTTGATGAGGCGATCCTTTTGCTTGATGCCCTTCAGCGCTCGCGTATCGGCCTCGTTCAGCTGGAAATCAAAGATGTTCAGATTCTCATTGATATGCACGGGATTCGCTGCCTTCGGTATGGGCACCACGCCGTAGTCAATCTGTGAATATAATAAGATCCATTAGCCGGGCTGATGAGCCTCACATTAGGTTGGCCCTACCAGGTACCGCAGCACGATTTGGGCCGCCGAGCGCTTGTACTTCTTCACCAGACGTCGCATGCCCTCGGAGAAGAAGTAGATAGGCAAATGGGTCTCCCGGTCCGGCTGGCCGATCGGCGCATAGGCAGTCACCACGATGCCATTGTAGCGACAGTAGTCGACCAGATCCTTCTGCATGAAGCCAGGCCACACTTCCACCTGGTTGACCACCGGCTTGCACGAGCTGCACTGGATGATGCGCTGCACCTGCTCCATGTTGAAGTTGGAGACGCCAATGCTGCGCACCAAGCCCAGCTTAACCAGCTCCTCCATCGCCCGCCACGTGTCAATGTAGTCCACATCGCTATTGGAGTGACATATATATATGGTATATATATAGCTATAATCTCTTCAACTTACGATAATTGTACTTTTTCGTTCTCCATGGGAAAGAGAATCTCATCGCATAAGTGCTTGAAGCCGACGGGATAGTGCATCAGGTAGAGATCGATGTAGTCAAAGCCCAGGGCATCCAGCTGCTTCTCGCATATGCGACGCACTTCGCAGGGATCATGATGGATATTCCAGAGCTAAGCACGGAGTTGGATCAGTATAGTCTAGGCATATCAGCAGCTTGGACTCACCTTGGTCGTAAGAAAGATGTTCTCTCTGGAGACATTTCCCATTTGGATTTGCGTGCGTATCGCCTCGCCCACCTCCCGTTCGTTTTCATAGACATACGCCGTATCGAAGTGCCTGAAGCCAGTCTCCACGGCGCAGTGGATGGCAGTCAGGCATTGATAGCCACGCAGCTGGTAAGGCGAAGGGAAGGGGATTTAAGAGATTCATAGATCAGAACAGCTGCTGCTCTTACCTTGGAGGTGCCAAATCCCAGCACAGGCATGTCGTAGCCGCTGCTCAGCCTGATCTTGGGCGCCATAAGCAGGTTCTTGATCCCGCAGACGGGCTTCTCGCCCAGTATCAAAGCGACCCGGGTGTCCTCATCCTCTTCGTCCTCGCATGTGACCAAACAGCGTGCGGGTATCATTGCCAATATGTGTGTAATATGATGGGTTCAGTTTATTTGGATTACACACAATATTGCTCGAATATCTTCGATCCGTAATTTTGGGTTGTCGAAAAGCTATAAATAATTTCAATACTTGAATTTATGACCATTGGGCAACGGCGCGCAAATTGCAATTTATTTAAATATATTTTTTTACATTTGTTTTTTATTATTTTATTTTTTTTGCTTTAAAACTCAATGCCAAATGGATAGTACTTGTGATTGAGGCCCTTGATCAAATTCAAAGGCACATATCGCTCGCCAGTGTGATAGCCATCCAGCACAGATCGCTCCTCCCCCGTCAGCTCAAAGTCGAAAATATCAAAGTTCTCAGTAATGCGACCAACGTTCGAGGACTTGGGTATGGGCAGTACACCCAATTCCACCTGCAAGCAGTTAGTTAAATAAGTACAATATTATAATGACTGTTAATCTAATTAATCTGCTATATATACCAAATAGCGGAGCACAACTTGGGCCGTTGCCTTCTTGTACTTCTCAGCTATGGCCTTCACTGCTGCCGAGTAGAGGTAGTCGGGCTTCTGCTCTGCCGGATTGGGCCTGCCCAGGGGCGTGTATGCAGTCAGAGTGACGTCATGTTTCTTGCAGAAGGCCGTCAGCTGCTTCTGATTGATTCCTGGGGAGCATTCGACTTGGTTGGTCACCGGCTTGATTTCGCAGTTCTCGATGATGCGCAACAGTTGTTCGCTGTTGAAATTCGAGACGCCAATGCTGCGCACCAGGCCTTGCTTGACCAGTTGTTCCATTGCCTTGTAGGTGTCCAGGTAGTCAATGTCACTCAGCAGGAGCTGGCCTGCCTCATCCTTGGGCAGTAGCGTTTCCTCGTCGACATACTTATACCCCACCGGCATGTGCATCAAGTACAGATCAATGTAGTCCAAGCCGAAGTTGCTCAGCTGCTTGCGGCATGCGCTCTCTACGTATTTGGGCTCATGATGAATGTTCCAGAGCTACAAGAAGTCCTTTAGCTACATGAAACATTATTAAATTCCCAATTGTCTCACTTTAGTAACCAAGAAAATGTCCTCGCGCTTGACAACGCCCTCTGAAATCTTATCCCTTATGGCTTTTCCCACCTCCGCCTCGTTTTGATAGAAATAGGCGGTGTCTATATGCCGGTATCCAATATCAATGGCGTGTTTTATGGCTATTTCACCTTCATTGTTCTTGGACTATGAAATGGAGATAATAAAATTACAATTGCAATAAAATATGTTGAAAAGTAACTCACATTATAGGTTCCCAAGCCCAACACAGGCATTTCGTATCCATTATTCAATTTAACTGTCGGTGCCAGCTTCATACCTAATCAAACAATAAATCAAATAAAGAGAGAAGGAAAGAATAAAGTCCCTCAATTATTTCGCAAGCAAATCTGATTCTCCCAACAGCTGTTGACCGGTTCAAAACTTTAACATGTGCAAAAATGCTATTAACAGAGCATACTAACATTTAACATTTACCGGCGTGACAAAACTTCTGTTAATAATGAAATGAAGCGATTTTACGTATGTAGAATATAGACGCATTGCCTTATGCCTTTTCTTATATAATTTGCTTCTGTAAACAAGTGATAATTAATTTTTAAAATTTTTATTACAAGTCGCAGAATTGCACTGTTTATTTTAGATAGTGACTTCGCGATATATCGTCAAAGCTTTAATTTATCGATTAGTCTCGATTGCTATGCAGCAATAATTACTTGTTTATGTTTTGTTTGTATCTTCTTCTCAGCAAGCTTAATGTCCGAGGTAAAAGTTACGGATACAATGGAAGACAATGCAGATACTACACCAGATCTGGAGTCTTTCAACGGATATGACTTTAACAACTATACAGCGGCCGAATCATTCATTCAAGGACTATCTGGAATGGTAAACCAGAGCGATGTCGAGACCATGATAAGAGCACAAAAACAAATGTGAGTAGAGACAAAGGACAGCTACAATAAACATGTATTTAAATATAATCAACAATGAACTTTAAGGTTACAACGCTTTGAGAAGACTAATGAAATGTTGCTCAACTGCAATGCCTTGTCGCAAAGCCGTTTGAAGAATGCAAGCGAAGATTTCAAGCGACACGTCAAATTGCTGAGTGAAATGAAAAAGGATCTGGACTACATATTCCGCAAGGTGCGCATAATCAAGCAGAAACTGCAGCAGCAATATCCTGCTATATATGCAGAAGTTCAGCCCCAGCGTAGCAGCTTGGCCGAGGAGGCGGAAGATGAAACGGAAAGTGCAAAAGCTGCGCAGCTGAAGGAAGCAGCAGAGGCGAAGCCCACGGCCGAGCCAGCTCCCAAGAAGAGTGGAGCAACTATTGAATACGTGCAAATGCAAGAGGCTATCGAGAACGGCATTGTTGAGATTGAAAATGAGCTGATTAAACGCGTCTGCTCCGTTGAGACAGCCAATCCCAATGACTCGTCCGACTGTACGTCAGAGGATACTGGTTAAGCATTAGTCAATAATTAGTTTAACATATTTATCTAAACAATATTTATTATACATACTAGTGGAATATTCTGTATATGCAGTAGGTTACATAATTATTTGGTACTTGTATTGCTTCGGTACCTTTGAGATTATAACGCGGCCATCATAACTTAACGATGCAAAAATCCAAGGATCTACATTACTCCATTCCGCACAGTACACAGAGTCCTCGTGCTGATCGAAGGTCTGCAACAAGCCGTCTGCGAGCACTTTATGCCTTTCCTGTGATCCGACCGCTCCAATGCCTTCCCCACCATCAGTGCCGGGTGCCTCTGAGCTAACTGACCCTGCACAGGTCAGCAGGACCTTGCAGTCACTTGAACTGGATAGTATTAACTGATCATGGAATGTGTTAAACCGCACCGACCACACCCAGTGCGAATGATCGCTGCGTTCGAAAACTGGTGCCTTGACCATGCGACAGTCCCACACCTTGAGACATCCATCATCCCCACCTGTCACTAGATGGCACTGCTTATTCGGATTACAGTCCAAGTCGCGCACGAACTGTCCATGTGCATCCTCTATGCTCCAGGCGCAATGTTGGGTGTCCCGCACATCGTAGGCCCGTATGCTCGTGTCATGCAAGGCCAAGAACTGATGTCCCTGATGATGATGCGACCATTTGCCAGTGGTAAAGGGGGACATATGCTTCGCGCCACTGCTGACTTCGGCTACCACGCGAGTGGAAGCCTCCGCGCGCTGCATAACAGCCAGTTTATTGCCCACCACACATGCCAGCGTCTGCTCCTGGCTCGGATGGAATTCAATTGTCTTCACACGTTCACCCAATTCGGCAGTGTCCAGCACCTCAACCTTGGCCCATGGTATATATTCGCTTTTTATAGGTTCAGCATCGTTTGCGTCCCTTGCATCCTCATTCGGTAGGGTTAAGAGTGCTGCCTGCGATAGCACCTGAGCGCCCTTTTGCACGTTGTACACGGATGCCAGCAAATGGGCATCGTGGGGACAGCTGTTCAGCTTCCAAACCTCACCCAGGGCATGTTCAAAGATCTGTAAGTTCATTAATATGTGAGAATTGGATAGTACAAATAAAAATATAACTCACTTTTGACTGTATGGTGCCCTGCTCCTCGTCATATTGCAACAGGTGCAACTGATTGGTGGGCTTCAGCGAGTTGGTGGCTATAAAGAAGCAGACATCGTTGCCCTCTCCATATTGTGGCGTTAGAGCACGAGCCTGCAACTCCAGGCCGTAAATCAAGTTATTCTCCTCCATCTAAAAATGGATTCTTATTGAACTGCTGAAATGATATAAAACATGATAAATCCAATTGTAGCTTAGCTGTGTCATGCAACCCCCATATACAGATTCTTAAACTAACTTCAACATTGTAGCCGTTAGATGCATGAATATGCTCAAGTGCGCACCTGTTAGTTTCAACGTATGCTAACAATCGAAAGAGTATTTTTCACACTGTCATGGGTAGAAATTAAATTATAAATTTAAAACCAACGCCATACCCAAATTATTTGAAATCAGGCAGCTCTTGTTTATTTTAATATGAATAAACGAATGCGATGTTTTATTAGAGATGAGCTAATGGTATTTAAGTATCGAAGTATTTACAACGAGAATAAAATGAAGGACATAAGCACATCTCTTATTCCGATTAATTTATGTCATAGTAAAATTTAAGTGACTGTATTAAAGTTTAAACCATATTTATGACTATTATTTTTTTCTTATTTGTTACTCGCTTAGAGAGCAAGCCATTAGTTATTATTCAGCTGACGGGAAATACAACCCTGCGCACGCTCAAAGCAACACTGTGTTGCCTCCATCCATTTTGTTTTAGTGAAAAAAGAATCTCAAAAGTAACAGACGCGCATTACCAAAATTGACATTGCAGTATATATAGTGACACTTTTAGCATATTAAACACCTAACTAAATTCCCAGAGTGCAGCGCAATGGCACAAAACATCAGCCCTGAACAGAGTGGTGCTGGTGGCAGTAGCAAACACAATGATGACTCGCTACCAATCAAAGACAATCATGCTGTGAGCAAAAGGTAAGGCGCCAAATTTTGATACATATATATGTATATAGATAGATATGTACATATGTATGTTTTGTGCAATACCTAAATGATTTGCATTAATTTTTGGCTGTAACTTTACACGCAGACTGCACAAAGAACTCATGAACCTAATGATGGCCAACGAGAAGGGAATATCGGCATTTCCAGACGGCGAAAACATCTTTAAGTGGGTCGGCACCATCGCTGGCCCCATAAATACTGTGTACTCGAGCCAGACATATCGTTTGTCGCTCGACTTTCCAAACTCCTATCCGTATGCCGCGCCAGTGGTTAAGTTTTTGACGCCATGCTTTCATCCCAACGTCGACCTGCAGGGCGCTATATGTTTAGATATACTCAAAGACAAATGGTCAGCGCTGTACGACGTGCGCACCATACTGTTGTCCATACAATCTCTATTGGGCGAGCCAAACAATGAGAGTCCACTAAATGCGCAGGCCGCGATGATGTGGAATGATCAGAACGAGTACAAAAAATACCTAGACGCCTTCTATGAGAAGCACAAGGATACCTAAACACCAAAAAAGAAACCACACGGCGGCGACATCCTCTCTCAGTTTCATCTATGCTCATATTGTGGCGTATTTATTAACCATTTGTACGTGTGGCGCAACAAACAACCAAGAAGCACCACACTACCTCCACACCACCCACCCACATCTCAATCTTTATATTAGTTCATGCTGTTTTGGTACATTCGCATTTACATCTCCTGATTTTCATTGATATATCTAGGAACTATTGGATTTTTTATTTTTGAAGCAAATTAATTATATGTAATGTAATATGATATATATGTATGTATTTCTCATAACGTCTGTTTCTTTAAACTTAAGCATGAAATTTAGTTAATTGTTTTTTTATATATATAAATGATTTTTTGAAGTATGTAAGCGGGCGACTGCCATCAATTTTGTACTGATTTCAAGCAATTCGTGCAGGTCCTGGCCCGGCCATTATGTGAATGTTAGCTAATTATATAGTAATCCTCCCAGATAATCCCATTCGCTACATATATGTATTTACTTTTAATGCAACAACGGCATCAGCAGTTTTTCGACTCGATAAATATACATATATATAAAAAGAAAACGAAAATTTTAGTAATTCAAAAACGATTGTACTTTTTAAATTGTAATAAGTTGTGTTAGCTTGAAGAGTTATTGAAATCACGTATATATATATAAATATTAAAATAAAGTCGAATAACTGATTAGTTCTGTCAATGGATACGACAACCGATATATATATATATATATATGATGGACAGTTCAACGGGACTTTAAATGCTGGCTCAGGTGAGCGGACAACGTGACTCGAGATCGAAAGATGCGCGCACAGCGCTTGCAGCGCCACAGCTGCTTCTTGCTGCCATGTCGCCTCTGTAGGTGATCCTTTAGGTTCTGCTTGGTGTAGAAGCGCTGCTCGCACACATCGCACGCAAAGGCGTACTCACACTTTCTCCTGTGCACCCATTGGTGGCGTGTCAGCAGAGCCCTGCGCTTATACACCTTCCCACATGTATCGCACATGTGCTTGGGAGGACTCTCCGGCTCAGGCTCCTTGGCGTGCTGGCGTCGCACGTGATAGTTGAGGCTACGCAGCGCAGTGTAGACCTTGTTGCAGCTGGGCTCGGTGCAGGCAAATGCGGATCGCTTGTTCTGGTGCACCTCGCGCAGGTGTTCCGTCAGCAAATTGGCTCGCGCATACGTCCGGCCGCAGTCGTTGACCGTACACCTGTACGGCTGCTTGCCCTGATGCTTTTGCATGTGCGCCTCGTAGAGGGACATCTTATAGAAGCCACAACCGCAAATATTGCATTCGATCTTATGCCGATGTCCCAAAGGACGTTTCGTGTAGCCTGGCTGAGTGGATGACACACTCCTCTCCTTGCCCAGAATCTCTTTAGCCGCATCATCTTCGACTATATAGACCTCTTCCTGCAATCAAAGAATTATACAGATTAGTATATAAACTTGTTTATATTATGTCATATATATGTGTGCATATATTTGTTACTAAACAAGTTCTTTGCTTTGAATTTGTGTATTTATAAAACCAATAAACAAGATAATTCCGTGAAGTGTGCTTGACTGGCGGCTACCTCGTGCCAGGTGTTTGTCGGCTATCAGCAGGCAATTGATAAATGCTGATATTTCACAGCACTGCTCTGCTCTCACTCGCGGCTCTCGATCCTTTTCTGAAGCGAGCTTTTGAAAGCTTCCGACAGTCAGAGCCGTTGCCATACCAACCGCTGCCCAATCTGATAACATACATACATGCATTTAGATAAATATGATTGTATGTATTTACAGTTGCGTGTATATGTATGTAGATGTGTAGTCTGATTATGTTCGCACGTTCTCACGCTAATAAAATAAGCGTGCCATATACATACATATATGTATATGCATGTGTGTATGTATTTGTGTGCGCCTGTTGTCTTCCGCATCATATATATATGTACATATATACACACACACGCACGCTCAACAGTTATACATTCAAACCATCAGCCCACATTGTGATTAGATTGTGCAGACACAAACAGATAAACACCAAAACTTATCTATATATGTACATATGTGTGTGCGTGTGTGTGTTTGCCTACTCTTGAATATTCACTCACAATATCTTCAATTGATTCGGAGGTTACGACAGACAGCTCAGCAGGTTGAATTGATTTCTCGCTTGGGTTTGGCAGTGGACCCCTGACCCTTGTCCTCTCTTCCTGGTGGTTGCTCTTCGTATTGACTTCCGCGAGCAGCTTTTCGAAGTTGGAAAAGGACTCCTCGCACATACGCTGAAAGCCGTAGAATCGCTGCACCAACTGGTAGCAGCTATCGCAGATGCATCTCAGCACAATTTGCGGGCTCACTTCCTCGTCCAGAGGAGCGCCCAGGAAGCGCAGTCCGTCGCCGGCTCGCATGCAGCTAATGAATTTGGCGGCCAAGTCCTGTTCCTGGTACAAATCGTAGGTGGGCTCCTCCTCGCTGAGCAGGACCAAGCAGGCTCGACACAAAGACATTTTACCCGCAGCCGCTGAGCTCGTAGCCAGTGCTCGACGCGCGCTTTGCTTTCGTTCTGATTTGAACATCGTCAGGTTACATATACTCAACCGGCAAGTTATAAATTAACATCAATTGCGACAATAACAATACAGTTATGAGTGTGTTGTGTCTGTGGCTTGGGGCACCCGAAATATGACGCCCGCGCCCTGCGCCGCGCGGCCTTCTACTGCGCTGGATAACAAAAGCTCGGCACTCGTTCATTAGATGCTGTTGCCGCCACGTCTATCAGCCTATGCGAGCTGGAAAGAAAAAACTGTTATGCTTCGCAGGGCGTACAACTAAAGCTTTCACAGGGCGTTCCAATATTCAAACTTGGCGCCAAATGGATTAAAATGCTTTATTCTCGCAGCAAAAAAACGTAATTAAAACATTGAATTAATATATAATATAAAATGGTTATTTGCGACTTTTGTTCAGATAAATTTGTGTTAAAAATACTATATACATACGCATGTATGTATTTACACAGAGAGTATTAAGTACGCCTTAGAGACTATCCGTGGTCATCGCCGAGCCGAGCGTTATGGAGGTGGCCACCGAGGATATGGTCTCCACGGATGAGTCGAGCTTCTTTTTGAAGCTGCGCAATGCATCCAGGTGATAGATCTGCTGATAGCCAGCTTGCTTATCTATAGACAGAGTATACAGATTCCGCTCTCCGCTGGGAGTCAACAGAGTGGGCATGTAGTGTGGCAAGTACGAGCGTTGGATTTCCGAGGAGTCGCTGCCTTCCGAATTGGCCAGCTCTTTGCTGTAGGAGCGATGCAGTCGCATTATCTGCACGTACTGATAGTGCGCCACGTAGAGGAATGGCTCCCGGTATACGAAACCAGTTGGCGCGTAAACCCAATTCAAGTCATAGGGACGCGAGCGACAGCCAAACTCATCCACGAATATGCCGCACTCGGCGAAGCAGAGCAGGAACTCTTGACGAGAGATGCGTACGGCTACGAAGGGCTGACAGTTGGAGGTGTGCTGCAGCGTCTTGTCCGCCAGATCCAGAAACTCTTCAGCCGCATAGTTATCCAGATCGATTTCATAGAACTTATCCGAGCTGACGATGGCCGAGTGGCGCGTATAGAAAATCGATGTTACGGGCGTGGCCGTGTCCAGTGCGCGCACGGGCTTGAATTTATGCAGCTTAAGGTCGTATTTGAGTATGACAATGCGTGTAGAGGTTGCCGCAATGGCCACCGAGTCGAGGGCATTCTCAGATTCGTTTGAGATCTGCACAAGCTTCCACTTTTCGCTCACTGAACGATTGGCAAAGGGCAATTCAATAACAGACGTCTCCAGCACCGGCTTATTGCAGGGAATCGTGCTCTGGCAACGCGACTCCAGCTGGCGGTAGTCGCACTGGTAGAGCTTCTCGCCATTGGCGCCCACCATCATGGCCTTGGCCAGGCGCGTCGATATGGACACGTAGCTGACCGACTCGATGCCAGCAATGTGCAACAGGCGCTGGGTCTCCACATTGTAGGTGAACAGGCCGCTGTTGCTGCCAAACAGCAAGATCTTCTGCTCCACTATTTCGAAGGCACAATTGATCTCAATGACCTCGCCGTTATGATTGTTCTGTGAGCCATTGTAGGTCAATGTGCCCATGTACTCTCCTGTGCCGTTGCTCTCGCTGTCCAGTGTGTCCAAGCTGCTGCTACAACTCGACTCCGGACGAGTCTCGCTGACCTCATCGCAAGAGGAGACAATTGAGCTGCCACAGCCGCTAGTTACATTAGCTCGACACTTGCGATGAGAGGCATCCTTGCACTCCTTGCAACGCCAATAGGGTGATCCGGCTACAATTGGCTGCTCACAGGCCACACAGTTGGCCGCATCCATTTTCGACTCTTGCAAGGCCAACTCGAAACGATGATGCGTCACTTCGTCTGTGCTCCTCTGTACCTTTTGTGGCGATTTAAATTTAGCTTTGGTCTCCGTTTGGCTTGCAGAACGCTTTACTGTCGTTGGCTGCTTGAGTGGAGATCGTGGAACGGCGGCGATGCTAGCGGGTCTCAGTTTGGTCTCATCTGCATCTCCATTGACGGCGCTTGACTTGCGTGGCGAACGCAAAGTTGCAGTGCCTGGAGGATAATGGGTATTATATTTTTCTTTATATTTTATTTTTTACTTTGAATTACCATTTAATTGATCCACCTGCTCCTGCAGCATCTTTGACAGCTTCTGTTCTCGGCGCAGCTCCTCTTTTAGGGCACGATAAAGTATTGATGACTCCACATCATTGGGCGATATGTTCTCCTTAGTATTGCTGTTGGATCCAAAGATTTTATCTGCAAGAGTTTTCTTCTTCTTCGCTGACAAATCCTCCACCTTGAGCTACAATTAATATGCTTTAGTTATCATGTAATAGGAATAGTTTGATCGAGTTACCTGCAAATAGTCGATGAGTTTCTTGTGCTGAGCCAGCGTCGCCATTGCCTTGATGTCCCGCTGCACATAGAACTGTTCCTTTTCGGTCAGCGCATTCTGCAGCTCATCGATCTCGGTGTGGAGTCCGGTTTGAACGGCTTGCAGATTCTTGACCTCGTCATGCAAATGCAGCACCTCCTCCTTGCTGTGGAACAGCTCACTGAGGATGCGAGCATTCTCCTCCTTCAGGCAGAGCAGCTCTCGCTCGTAGTCTGCGTTCTGCGCCTGGCAACTGGCGTTCTGCACATCGAGCTGATCCGCCCGCTCCTGGGCGCCAAACAGCGCATTTGTTTGCTCGACCAGCTGGCTCTGTTGCGAGATTAGCTTCAGCTGCAGCTGCTTCAAGTTCTCCTTGAGCTCCTCCAATTCCACGCCAAGTATTTTGGCATGTTGCTCAGCCTGACGCTTGCCAGACTCCTGCACATTCAAATCCTTGCGCAGCTGGGTGACCTGCTCGTTGCGCTCGCGTAGTTTTTCATGGCAGGCATCCAGCTGGGTTTGCTGTGTCTTGTTGCGCTGCTGCTCCGCCTCCAGCATGTTCTCCACCTCCGTTAGCTGATTGTCAGTTATGCTGCATGCGTATTTCAGACGCTGGAAATTGTCATTCAGTTGCTTCAGCTCCGCCTGCAAGACCTGAGAGCTTTCGCCAGCCGCTGCATTGCGTACGCGCTCCTCTTTCAGTTCCCGCTGTAGCCGCTTCTGTTCCAGACCCAGGCCATCACAGCGTTGCTGAGATTGATTCAGCTTTTGACGTACTTCTCTAACCTGCTGTTCCAGCCTGTGGACGTTTGCCAAGTGCTCGATGACTTCTGATTTGCACTTCATGCGCTCCTCTTCGGCTTTCTCCCACATGCGATGCTCCTTCAGCACATCTCGCTTGCTGGCTGCGAGCTCGGCTTTGAGTTCATCAATGCGTGCATCCCGTTGACGGAACTCATCCTGCGTGGATTTCTGCTTACGCTGTGCGTCCTCACGTTCATTCTGAGCTTTCTTCACGCGCTCTTCCGTCAATTCCATGCGTCGGGCCAACAGCTTCTTCTCTGCGAGAGCCTCCTCCAGTTGTTTCTCCACCTTCCACAGTGACAAGTTGGCCGTGCGCGCTGCTTGACGCTCCACAATCATTTGCTCTCGCACTGCAGCCAATTTATCCTCTAGCTTTTCATTCTGACGCTCGAGCATGTCGCCCACGGCGCTGCTACTGGTGCCGGAGTGGCCCTTCATGGGCGACAAGCTTTGCTCATTGAAGCGTTCCAGCATTCTTTCCAGTTTAGAAACCAGCTCCTGCAGCTGATCAGCGCGCGTCTTCTGCACAGACTCCGCATCCTTGGCAGCCACCAAGTCGGCACGCAGCTGATCCTCAATGGCGTGCAGCTCCGATAACGAACCAGGCGCTGTTTCGTAAGGCGAGGCTTGAGAAGCCAGCGATGATTCCGCCAAGTTGCAACGACATTCAGCGAGCTGTAAGGTAGACATAAGATAATTATAATAACTTTTTTAAAATATGTATTAAAATCAATGAATACCTGAAGCTCTCGATCCAAGCGTTGGCATTCCGCCTGTGCTTCAGTTAAATCCTTTCTGGTAAGACTCAACTGCGTCTCTAGAGAAGTTTTGGCTGCTCGCAGCTCGTTGTTCGCGGTTATCTCACAATTAAGACGCTGCAGTATATCCTCGATGCTGCGCTCTGTGGCATTCTTAGCTTCTTGATTGGATTTACCCGAACTAATTGACTCATCCAATTCTGTGCGTATATTTTGCAGCTCTAAGGTCATGCGACGATGAGTGTCCTGTGATTCACGCAGCTTCTGGCGCAGCTCTAAAAGCTTTTGCTCATAGGATTCTGTCAGATGAGTCCTTTGCTTCTCATGGTTGGTGTCGGCTTTGGCGCTCTGTTCCTTTATCTGCTTTAGCATTTCCTTGTAGTTTTCCAGCTTGTCTTGCAAGTGCTTGCATTCATCAGCTTTGGCATGGAATTCTAGCTCACGTGCATCCAGTTTCTGCACCGTACAGGCCAGCTCTTGCTTTTTCTCCGCTAGCTGCTTCTCATATCTTTGTTCGGAAGCAATCTTCGCCTCCTCGTACTTTTGGCGATTCAGGCGCAATAGATCTGTGATTGTGGCTTCTTTTTTCGACCACATCTCTTCGTCAATTTTCGCCGAGCTCTGCAACGTTTTGATTTGAGTCTTACAGCTAGCCAGCTCCATGGTTTTTTCCTTAATAATATCCTGGAGTTTTGTGATTTCCACTTTGGCCTCAAGCACCACTTGGGATGAGCCGTCACTCTGCTTGACAGTTTGCTGTGCTTTAACCAGACTCTGCTTCAGCTTGAGGATCTCGTCTTCACGCGATTTTAATTTTTGTTGCAGAACTCGCAGCTTCTCCTGCAGCTTAGTTGTACGTGATGTATCCGACGCATCGGCTGTGCTGTAATCGTTCTCCAAGTGAACGAAACTGTAGCCAATGAAAGGCAAATCCTTTCCACTGAAATCATTCGACTTCATGTTGGAAGTCAATGACTTTTTGGTCAGCGGCTCACGGCGTGCTTTATGCCGTATTCCGTCCTCGAAGTTGGAGATATCGTCATCAGACTTGATGGTGGGTATAATGGGCGGCACCTGCGACCGAACTGTGCTCCACTGGACGCTCTCGAAGAATGGATGTTTAACAATCTGATCGTACGAAAGGCGATTCGTAGGATTCGTTACCAACGATCCGATCAAATGTTTCAAATTGCTTGAAATCTTTAGATCACTGGGAAAGCTAACGATTTTCTTCAAACGGCTATCCTCGCAATGCGAAAGTATTTTCGAATACGTCTCATGCACGTTGTCCTCATGGAATGGCGTTATCTCACAAATGAGCTCATAGCCAATTATGCCCATGGACCAATAATCGCAGCTTACCTGTTGACGGAATCAAAGAGTTATTATAGTGGATTACAAGGAGTGAGATTGCAAGAAGTCATTTCAATCATACAGCCACACTCACGTCATGCATAGATTTTGACAGCTTATACGTTGATATGGTTTGTAAGAGCTCCGGTGCGATGTAGTCTGGTGTGCCAACTGGCGAGAGACTCAACACATGACCATCTCGGTCCAAGGCAGCAGCATTGCCGAAGTCTGCCAGTTTGATGTGACCAAAGCGATCAATCAAAATATTCTCCGGCTTGATGTCTCGATGAACGTAGCCCATGGTGTGCAGCGTATGAAGAGCAAGCGTTAGCTCGGCTAAGTAGAAACGCGCCATGTCCTCATCAAATGGTCCGTGACGTGACATAAGGCTCAACAAGTCGCCTCCTGGCAGGTACTCCATGATCAAGTACAGATTGTCATTGTCCTGTTAAGCATATATAAATAAATGTATATACACATATACATTTTATTGTTAAGAAGAAACTTACCTGGAATGCATACTGTAAATTGGTCAACCACTCAGAGTTACGCTGGGACATTATGTCGCGCTCCACTTGCGATGTGGTCACCATCGATTTCTTGATCTTTTTCATGGCATAAACATCGGATGTTTGGCGCTCGAGCACCAAGTGGACATTACCGAAGTAGCCCTTGCCAATGAGGGCCTTGATAACAAAGTCATCAGCGTTTACGCGCAGTTGGCGCGTCTCCTCAACAATGGAACGAACTGCATCAGGAAAGGGCTGTAAATGTTATGCCAAAGTTAGACAAAGGGAGTACTTACATTTATTTACAAATTCCGCTATGTTGCGGTCGCGCTTCTTGAGAGTCTCTTTGTCGCACTCATTGTACAGCAGGCAGAATGCGTCCAGCAAACCCTCCCGGCAGATGGCCTCTGCGACAGCTGCACTTGCGGTATTTAGAGGCACAACGCTGCGTCTCGATGCGCTCGTTGAAGGTTTTTGCACGGCGCCAACTCCTTTACCGAGTATTAGGTTATTGAGTCGCGTCGTACGCACACTAATTGGCTCGCGTTGTGGCGGCATATTAATTCCTGTTTAATTTAACAATATTTTAATAGCTACATGCAAAGTGTTTATTTAGCTGTTGCTGTCGACGAAAATCAAGCGACGCGTTGTTAAGAATCGAACGTTTTGAATGTTAAACGCGGTGACAAACGCAGGGTTGCATTTTCATCTGTCAGTGTTGCAGCGCGTCAAATAATTTTTTGAAGCTAATAATATTTGACATATTTGTAAGAAGTTATTGAAGAGTAATTAATAATCCGTTATATTTTTTAAATTCTGTATGTTTATATATAACTTATAGAATATTTTCATTAATGCGTAAAAAGTGTGTAATCATTTACAATTATGCAGCCCCAGTTTATGCCGTTTAACAGCACTGCGTTAGCCAGCGAGTACTCTTGCTCGTACGAATATCTTCCACTTTCGACGGGTAGGTTTTTGCAGACGGAAGGTGAAAAAATTTTCCACATTACGAATTGCAAAAAATTAAAATTTGTTACTAATTTATCCATTTGATTTGATATAATTTGCAAATTGTGCTCCATACGCATTGTATTGAAAATCTGCATATAGACAGTTAAACATTTGATCTGGAAAAAGAAAGTTATTGCGTGCTTGTCAACGTCGAAAGGTTGAAACTGCAGCGCAGCAGGCAACACTCGCTCGCAAGCGCAAACGGGGCAACGTCGCGCTCGCTATAATTGTTTGCTTTACTTGATTATTCTATTCGTCGACAATTGTCGGCCATAAGCAGAAACATTTCTTGGTAAAATTGGTGAATTAACTATATCTGGATTGATACGCCGATCGTGCAGTGATAAAGTCAAAATCCAAAATGAGTGGAGGATTACCGGAGTTGGGCTCAAAGATCAGCCTAATTTCGAAAGCTGACATTAGGTATGAAGGCCGCTTATATACGGTGGATCCGCAGGAGTGCACGATTGCCCTATCGAGTGGTAAGTAATATGCCAAGTATATATATACTATATGCCCACACATTTGTCTCATATTCTGTTTGATAAATGTGGACAGACTTACATTTACATACATACATATATATGTATATGTAGGTATGTATGTAAGTATGAATTCTATGCTGTAAAACTAAAACGGTAAAATGCAAAGGCGGGTGCTAAAAAGAAAATGGTTTCTTTGAACTTTTTTTTTTGTTCACGTTTTTGGTTGCTTCAGTTAGTTTTTACAGTAATTTGCTGCTCATCGCGCAAAGAGCGGGCAGACACACACTCGACCACTCCACAGTATTCAACTCGCTCACCCACTCTCTTGCTTTTTCTCCACACACACACACACACTCTCTCTCTCTCTCTCTTGTGCTTTTTGTTTGTCATGTTTGCGAAGCTCAGATGCTGTCGGCACAGATAGAGAGCTTCGGGTTGTACAGTGTTGCTTTTGCATCCCCATGCACGCGCAAAATGAAATACATATAAAGCTGTACGTGCATGTAGTGCATGTACCTCTGTATGTGTGTGTGTGTACTGATTTACATCAAAATAAATACATGTGTTAGTCAGATAGCAACTTGTGCATGTGTTCGTCATTTCTCTGGCAAACCCAATTTTTGGCGCCAGGGCCAATTAACGGATTATGTGGCTGCGTTTACCGTTAGCCATAGACATGGACGAAGGGATAAGTGGCGCACGCAAACTAATGTTGACCTATCACATAATTAAATATTCATATTTTGCAATTTTACTAATTACCATGCTGTACCTTTGATACGAATTTGTAATCATGCCTTGCCGCCTTTTTGCATACATGCAGACACATGTGTGTGTATGTGTGCACTCATTTACAGCACAGAGTACACACCCACACATACATACTTACATACATATTTTAAAGCCTAAAGACATTGAGGTTATGCGAGAAACTAAAACTTTATTTTTTGCATTTATTGTTGTAAACAGTGCGATCCTTTGGCACGGAGGATCGAGATACGCAGTTTCAAATAGCGCCGCAGTCGCAGATCTACGATTATATCCTATTTCGCGGCTCCGATATCAAAGACATTCGCGTTGTGAACAACCATACGCTGCCGCACCACAATGATCCGGCTATCATGCAGGCACAGTTGCAGAACGGGCCACAGGTTATGCCACAGCATTTCCCCATGAATGCGCCACAGCAGCAACAGCAGCAGCAGCAACAACAGCACACCGGTCCATCGATGGCTGGTGCTAGTGGCGGTGCACCCGGAGCACCTGGCACTGGTTTTGGAAATGGCAATCCATTTGGTGCCTTGGGCGCACCCGGCCTAGGCCCCGGCTCGTTGGCCCCAGGCGCCGGCGCACCTGGCAGCGGAGGACAGTTCATGAATATAGGTAATCAGCAGCAGCAGCAGCAACAGAAGCCTCAGCAGCAGCCAAAACAAAGTAAGTTCTAAACACACACACACACACACATCAGCAATTCACATACACATCACACCTACACACACACACACAAGATACACACGCATGCACACATCATTAATGTATACACATATATGCACATCTTCCTGTCTATATGTAAAGTTTCCGTTTTAGATATGCTAGCGAGCGCTTCGCGTTCCACAACGCCTATTAGCCTCATTATCAGTCCAACGGCCGACATGACCCAGCAGCACTCCCAGCAACAGCAGCAGCAGTTACATCAGCAGCAGCAGAACTCTGCACAAGCCCTCGGCGGCGGCGGCGGCGGTGGTAATGCGCGCGATGCCGGTCATAAGCGCCAAAACCATCAGCAACAGCAGCAACAACAGCAGCAGCAGCAGCAGCAGAGGGGTGGACCCAACATGCAGCAGAATCAGAGGAACAGCCACAACCACAATAACGACTTTTACAATCATCCCCACCAGCAGCAGCAACAGCGCGATCGCCGTGATTCTGGCCGTCAAATGGACAACAACAATTACAATAACAACTATAATAATCAACGTAACCGTGGGGGAGTCGGCGGCGGCGGCGGTGGTGGTGGTGCTATGCAGCAGCGGGGCGGTGGTGGAAACGGTGCATGGAATATGCATCGTGGCGGACCACAGAACCCGAATAATATGATGATGCGCGGCAATCGCGGCATGGGCACCCGTGGGCCAATGCGACCAAATCAGGTAAATGTCAGCAATGTAAATTGTTCTAAATCGAGCTTAGCTTACCTATTCCCGCACTCGGTATTCGTATTTGCTTGTTTATCAGCAGGGCTATCGTCCACAGTCGGCCAATCAGAATAAGCCTCGCAACAAGATCAAGTTTGAGGGTGACTTTGACTTCGAGCAGGCCAACAATAAGTTTGAGGAGCTGCGATCCCAGCTGGCGAAACTCAAGGTGGGCGATGAACCCAACAACAAAACCACAGCTACAACAACAGCCACAACAACAGCCACAACTACAACAACAACTTCTACCACTACTGATCAGGTATAAGTTCGTTTGTTTATTTTCGTCTGTGTTTTCCGCCTCATTCGGAATCATCTCAACTGCAGTCTGAGTTTACTTTATATTTGATTTTAGTTACATAAAGAAAAGAATTTACACTCCACTCATACTCAATGCACCACCACACACACTCATAGGAATGTGTATTTGATTATAAGTTGTTAAAATGTTTTTGTTTTGTTGAACTTTGCACAGTTAAATGGTGAAACCGATAAGAAAGACGACTCTGGCAACGAAACCGGGGCTGGCGATCATGAGCCTGAAGACGAGGACATTCACATTGGCTACGATAAGACCAAATCGTTCTTTGACACCATCTCGTGCGAGGCTGCCCAGGACCGCAGTAAGAACAAGAAGAATGACTGGCGTCAAGAGCGCAAATTAAATACCGAGACGTTCGGCGTCTCCTCCACCAGACGTGGCAGGTGAGTTGAGTGCTCCCTGCTCTCTAGAGAAAGTTAATAATTTTTTTATTTATCCGATAGCTACCGGGGGCGCAACAATTACTATAATAATGGCAACACGATGGGCGGTGCCGGCAACGGTGGCATGAATGCAGGCTATGGCGGCGCACCTGGCTACAATCGCAACAACTACCGCATGGGCGGTGGCGGCGGCAACTATCGCAACCGCAGCAACAATCGCAACAATAACGGCGGCAACCGCCAGGGTAACATTACCAATGGAAATGGCAACGCAGCCGCTGCTCTAAAGGCTGCCAACAATGCAGGAAGTGCTGCCGGTACAGGCAACACCACGGACACCACGGCATCAAATGCTGCCACAACGAAGACAGCCACGTCTACGCTCACAGAGCAGACGCAACAGGTGGCGGCAGTTTGTAAGTATCTAGCGGTCACACCTAATATTTGACATTGAACTTATATATATTTATTTATATTGATTGCAGCTCAATAATGTCGCACAAGTGGAGAATCCTTGCCTAACTTTAAAAAAATTAAAAAGAAAGAAAGAAAAAAACAAGTCCTACTCATTGCAAAGCTAATTACCCGAAAGCAAACCAATTAAGCGACCGATCGACGACTAAAAAGGCTCTTATCACCATGAAGAATCGAGTTATGGAACTAAACGGCATCAAACAAAATAATTGTAAAATTTTACTTAGTGTTGTAACGCTCATGACGTCCTGCGCGCACTCTCTGCCCGCCCACCGTGTTGCTTAGCTATTAAATATATATCCGAGATCCGAGAGCGTTCAGCAGCCATAGGATAGGTATTTTGTGTAAATGGCATGCTGAATAGCGTCAATAGCGAGGCAGCACTTGATTATAGTGAGAGAACATACACACCTCTACATATATTTAGTAATAAATGTGAAGAAAACAAACATTAAGCATAAGTCTATGAAAAGTTAAAAAGAAAAGAAAAAAAAAACAACTCTAGGAGTCGCAAATTATGAAATTAAAGGAAAGAAACAAACAAACAATTAACTCTAAATCCATGGAATTCCCAACATTAATAAAAACAAAACGCAATTCACATGTTTATATTTTAAAAACCAAGCAAAGAAAAGAAAGTCTACAACTATACTTAATGTGGGCAGACATCATAAATAAATTAATTCAAAGCGTTACTAGCATTTAAACTTTTTTAAGAACAATTTTAATGATGGAGAAAATGGATAAAGTAAACATGCATATATATATTTAACAATTAGCAGCAACACGTACATATATTGAAAACAAAAATCTAAAAATTGTAAAAATAAATCACCTATCCGTAGTAGTGTGGGCAACAAATAAATTAACTAACTTATTGTTTATATACAAAAAAAAAAGTAAAGAAAAGAAAAGATAAAAGGCAAAACAAATCGAGAACAGCAATTATTATAGCATGTCTTTCAAGAGATTAGTTCAATTTTTCAATCATTTTTCCGTGTCTATAGCCGAAAACGTTCTTAATAAATATATATATATATATATATATATATATATATATATATATATATATATATATATATATATATTGTGTGTAGTTGAATGCGTTTCATATGTTTGGGGGAGCTAAAATAAATATATATTTTTAATTACGCTACTTAAATATGTCTACACCAACCAACCAACTATGTATTTAGCTTGCAGCCTTCAAAACAATTGCAAAAAACAAAAAAGGAACGAAACGATAAAGATAATGAAAAAAAAAAACAAAAAGAAAAACATATTCTGTCACCCAGGAATGCACAATATCTCATTATACTACAGTTTTATAGTTTAAGGAGTTAGCTGTACGCATTGTGCGTGGATTGTTCGCGTAAGATTCCGACTAATGATCTAAATTTTAAAGCAAATTTATTTTAAAGTTAACATTTTACTTTACATTTGTATTCGAGTAGCTGGAATTGAATGGAGATATTACAACAATACTCCACGGATTGTACATCAAAAATGTTTTTTTTTTGTAAATGTTTCATATAAATAAGCCATATAATTCATATTAAATTCAGAGCAAAATAACTAATCGAGTTATCCTTTCTCGCTCTCAGAGCACTAGGATGGGTTCTACTTTCATTTACCTTTTTTTTTCTTAATATAGAATGGACACACTACTCCTATGTTGAGCACAAACCATGTATGAAATTGTAATAAATATATATGTTTATGTATGTGTATGTCGCCTATAAGTAACAAGTCGTACTTTCCAGTAGATTAACTGATCTGGGTCTTTGGCATCGAAAAGTACTGAAATTGAGCTTAAACTAATTATATTAATGGAATTTGTGTTAATAGATTGGATTATTGATCGATCACACGAAATATCATTTATATTTAGTTCAACTATTCCCAGTTTCAGTTAGAGAAAATAAAAGAGCATACAAGTTTTCCTTTAAATATTTTATTATTAACTTGGGAATAAATGTTGCAAAAGTTTAGCTTCGTAGAAACTGAAATATAAATAATGTCATATATTTGTTCACGATAGATAATAAATAATTTATTCAGTTCATGCAATGGCAATAGGATCGTCAGATCATTTATCCCACAATCCCAACTCACGCATCTTGGTTTGAAAGTAACGCTCCAGGGAATTGGCGCAACGGTAATACTCGGTATCTGGTGAGTTATAGAAACGACAATTTGAGAAAATACGTGCCATATCGGCCATAAACAAGCGACGTGTCTGATAATATCCCTTCTTCAAGCGCTCGCCCATGGTCTTCAGGTCCATGGGGTACTTGATGTGATCGTAGTAGTCGGGCACCTCGGCTGCAGTAACGGGGCGCAGGAAGGGCCAGGCCGTGGTGTGCTGGCGCACCGATTGTAAGACAGATGCAAACTGTGTCGCCAGCTTCTCTGGATCTGTAGATTCCTCCAGGGGACGAGACGCGCGCACTGGACGCATTTGCGGCTTCCATCCGATTTCCCTCAGGCCAGGTATGGACTCAACCGGTATGGATGGCAATCCCTCTTTAAAGCACGTTAAGCCAGTTCTAATCTTTTGGACTTCATTGTGTCGCTGCGCAATGAGCTCCTTGAGGATCTCACTCTGACTGCGAATGACTGGAAAATGTACACAAAATACACCTGTTAATACACCTATCAATAAAGGATCGCAGCAAGCTAACTGACCGGCTATAAATTGTGTATTGACAATGCTTGGATGTAGTTCACAGTGCATTAGTGTGGCACTGTCGTACTCCTTGATGTAGCCCGCGTAGACGGGTCGTGCCAATTTGATGTCCTTGGAGAATCCCTGTTTCTTGAAATACCCAATGGCATCGCAATCGGCAAAGGTGAGCAGATGCTTAATGCCACGTTGTATGCTATAGTCCTTTAGGTGATTCATCAGATGCGTTCCATAACCCTTGACCTGCTCCGCCATTGTCACTGCGCAGAAGACGATCTCTGTGAAGCCCTGCGTGGGGAAGGGACGAAAGCATATGCCGCCTATGGGCTGATTCTCCTTGATCAAGGCCAAGGTCTTGTGCTTGGTATCGAATACCAGCTGGCTGATGTATTCTCGCGGCATCTCGGGCAGCTGATAGGCAAACACCAGCTGCAGTCCCAGTAGCCAAAGGATCGTTTGCTTATCCACAGGCTTGGTAAGCGAATTGCCAACCACGTGAAACTCAATTGCGCGCTTCTGCTCCTCGGCCTTGACGTTCTCATCGCGCGACACGTTGACGGGAAACAAGATTTCCGCTTTATTTGTTGTCTTGGACTCTGCAACGGATTTCATGGCTCGCACAACAACTTCAGGTGGTAGATCCTCTACGACTTCACTATAGAACGAAATAAATTAATATATGTAAATAAAAATAGATCAGAGATTTGGATGTGGAAGAAACTAACTTGGCGGCTGCACGTTCCGCAGCCTCCTTTTTGGCCCTCTTGTGGGCAGGCTCTCCTGTAGCTGAGCGTTTGCTACTGCTGCTGGGAGCAGCAGCGGGAGCAGCTCCCCCAGCAGTCGTAACGGTGGCTGATGGCGCCGCTTCCTGATGCCGCTTTCTCTGCTGCATGACAAACGAATTCGGCGGCCTATATGTCGAGTCCCATATGGGCGAATCATCCTTCAGCAGCTCAGCTCGCAATGCCTCCAAGAACTTTGGCATCTGCGTAATGATCGAGCGTTTGTCTTCGGGGAAGCGATCTCGCTCTGAGACGCACTTCTTCTTCAGCTGCTGCGACATATATTGGAAAACAGTTCGTAGAAGAGTGCGTCCAAAGACGAGGGATGTCTCAAACTGTCTCAGAGAATTGCAGAAGGCGGGCACATGACAAAATACAAGCCAACGAGTGTAGTTGATCTTATAGGTCGACGCATCCTCGTGCGTCAAAGTGGGGTCGCTGCGGCGTGCCGAAGGCGACTCGAAGTTGTAATGGTTGAGGAAATTTAAGAAGGTCTTGGCCACCTCTGTCATGGTCTGCAGTTCAAGTGGGTTCAGGTGGTTGTACTTGTAGAAGACCAAGGATAAAACAGCTTTTGTGATGCACGGCGACTCGAATGGAGGATCGCCCAAAGGACCTCGAATTACGGCCTGCTGCCTTGTGAGCACGCACTGTCGCAGCAACCGGAATAGATACAAATAAACCTTCTTTGTGTCCTCGTCCTCGACGCGTTGCATGGACATGAACAGATTTTCCATGTCAATGATAGCGCCTAGAAGGTCGTCCATGCTTGCCCTGGAAATCTCCGAAAGATGGGAAATGTGAGAGCGGAGTGGGTGGCGGCAACTGGCATTTCGACACTCTTCGGTCGGTTCCGGGCAGTAGGAGGATTCGACATCTCGATGCCTGTTCTCCTGGGGAGTCTTCCAGCCAGTGCAACGGCAACCGTCGAATTGGCACGCCGAATACATGGATAGTTTGGCGAGTTTCTGCGCCTCGGGCAGATTGAATACCTTCTGCTTGCGCTGCTGTATGCGCTGCAAACTGCTCTGGCGTGTCCCCTCCTGAGGTGGTGGCACAGCGCTACTCGAGGCCTGGGATGAGGACGCTGCTGCGGCGGCTGCTGCTGCTGCTGCGGCAGCATTGTTTCCAGATTGTTGCTGCTGCGCAGCAGCATTTCCACTATTGCTATTGTTACCATCTATTGGTTGGCTCTTGAGCGTTATTGCTGGTCCACCGGACATGCCTAGTTGTAGATTGTTGGGTTTCCGTTCGAAAACTTATTATTTACTCTATAATTTCACAATCTGCGAAAATGCTGACGAGGGATGATGAAATAATACAATTTCAAGGGATGGCGAAATCAATCTATCTTTGAAACACTGTTCAATGTACACTGATTGCACTTTGTTGCTCTATTTTCACATATATGTGATAAGTAATAAGTAATAACGCGCTTAAATTTTACTTAACAATACAAAGACACAGCTGTTGAATATAAAAATGACTGCGGATTCAATACGAACCCAAAAAAAAGAATCGGAACTAGTGTGAATGGCATAAACGACTTATCGATTCCGATTAATTGTCGATAGTTGCGCACACAAGTGTCAAGTGAAGCAAATATTTTCAAATAAACAAAAGATCTTCAAAAACTCATTTGATTCATAAAATGTTTCAAAATGGAAAACTCACCACTAGACGATATTGAAGATCAGCTGGATAACTTTATCGTACGAAAAACCAAAGATCAGACAACCTATGTTCCCCGCCAAAAAACAACAAACAGCGGAGAAAAGATCCATGAACACATTCCATTGCTTATAAAAGATATATTAGAATCAAGCCCAGACCCAGAGAATAACGGAGCCTACTCGCTGCTCAATCCCACTAAACTGAAGTATCGCAACTGCCTGGTGTACGGCTTTGTCGCTGGTCACGGCAACCACAGCAAATCCTTTTACAATTACAGTCTGGATGATGGAACTGGGTCAATAAAATTTAGAGTCTACACGAAGCCAAAGGAGATGAAGATCATCAAGTGCCTTTACAATGAGGCTAAGTCCCTGACTGACAGCGCGGACGCGCAGAAGTACGAGAAGATATCGACGGGCATGACTCGACTGCTGGGCAAAGCAGTTGAGTATATCGATGGCTCCATAATCTCGTCTGGATGCAATGTCCTCTTATATGCGCGTCCACACACTTTCAGGGATCAAATAAATCTCGATGTGATCTCGTTTGCGCTGGACAACGACAAGTCGCGCAGTCTGGAGATCGCGTTCAGCGAGAACCTAATAGATTACTATCAGAGCTTTAACTAGGTGATGTTCTTTTTGTATATATATTGAAATTTTAATCAATAAAAAATCCAATGAAAAGTATACACGTAATTTATGTGGTTTTTGCTCGAATGGCGGCACGCTTGCCTGTGACAGCTTGGAAACCAGACTTAATGCTAGCGACGGAGCACCGAGAACCGCAGGATTCGCACTGTAGAAAGAAGAGACGCGTGTCCTTTTGCAATATTGTCTCAGGAGAGCGGCAGGTGTGGCAGGTGACGTATTCCTTAATATAGCGACGCAGCACATTCTCGATCTGCTTTGGCTGGAAGCGACCCTTGATTATCAACTGCTGGTTGCCGTCCATCGAGCCGCTCGTGCCCAACTCGGCCAACAGAAAGTCCAGCAGATGTTTGGGCAGACGATGCAGAGTTTTCGCAATATCCATAAAGTTGGCAAACGACGTCTTCTTCGTGCCCACACGCAACACCTGTGGTGGCCTCATCACGAACTTGGGCTTGCGGCCAGCAGCCATGTCTGGGTTCTTGTCGAGAATGATCTCAAAGACGCGTTTCAGCAACTCGTCGTATGTATAATCGCGATCCGAACCAGCCCAGGTGCTGCTGTTATCCTCAACTGCAAAGCAATTTGTAAATTAATCCAGGTAAATAAATTATTTTACCTATAACGAACTTACAGTTCTCCTTGTCTTCGCTTTTGTCGTCGTCGATTTTGTCGGCAAACAATTCGTCCAGGTCCTTCTTTTTACTCTTCTTCTTCTTTTTGGCCATTGTGAAGTCCATGTCCAAGTTAATCTCCTCCTCCTCTGGGTCTTCAGCTGTTGCTGCGGTGGCGTCGTCGGCGCCATCAGGCAACGCCCCTTCTAGCTCATCCAAATTGAAGGGCTTCTTCTTTTTCTTCTTCTTTTTGCCGAAGCTCTCTAGATCCAAATTATCATCCACTTCAGCTGCGGCTGCCATAGTGCTTGCCTCATCTTTAGGATCTTCTTTCTTTCCAGCATCGTCGAGTCCCAATGCGGCATCCAAGTCAAAGGTGGTCTTCTTCTTCTTCTTTTTTTTCAACAGAGTGGGATCAAACCCCTAAAATATGTACAAAAGCATTTGTCTGTGTTAGCAAATTAGCGCACATGAAATATTTGGGCGAGAAGTGAAATTCATGCAAATGTTAATGGAGCTCCATATGCGCTACATAACCTCACACATGAGAAACACAATGTTCGATCTCATCGTTTGTATATACTTGCTGATAGAAACACTTGCAGTGCATAAAACTTACGTCTTCGCCTTCCATTTTAGATGATTTATGCCCAACGAATGAGAGAACTATTTAAAATTTCAGCTGCACTTCTATACTTTATAGCCGAAATTGCATCAGAAAATTTATACTTTAGTGACAGCAGGGCAGTCTGACGGCTTTGCTAAAGGGATGTTGTTGATTCTGTTATCGATGTAGCAATATTTCGAATCGATAATGACTGAATCAGCTCTGCAATCATATGTTGTTTGGTATTAATTGTTTTCGATTGTGCGGTAATTTTTTAGTATTTTATGAAATGGAAAATGGGCGCTAAACTTAAATATTTTTGGTGTTTTCTTTCTAAATTTTATACATATATTATTAAAGTTATAATATATGATTACAAGTTGACCACAAATGATATGTAATATATAATATATCTACATGTGAATGTTGTATTTGCATACTACATTTACGTATTACGTTATTAGTATTACATAAGTAATATGACGTAATTCGAATTAGCACATTACGTTGTTTTGTTGCGCTCTCGCTATGCAAAAATTTCCTTTTGCTTGCACTCAGCTATTTTATGTGTGTATTCTCGTTTATGTTTGTATGCGTAGGTTCTACTGCTCGCTGGCTGGCTGTTCTATGCTCCAAACTCTCTTGATCACAACGAAGCTTGCAAGTTGACCAATCCCAAGGCGCAGAATTAGCAAGCGAGAGGTTCGTTGCTCTCACTATGTATGTATAAATTTTCTTTTGCTTGCACTCACTGCTCAGCCATATGTATAAGTGCAGCTAAATTCCTTCTGCTCTCTCGCACTCATAGTAGCTCTGCTAGCTCCCAGATGTCGTTGCTCATAATTTCCTTTTGCTTGACTCACTGTGCTCTCTCTATCCGCAGGCTGCTGCTCTACGACTTCTTCAAATTCCATACTCCTCAGAGAGCGGGAGAGAATATGGCTCCAGAGCAAACGCAGTTGCAGGCTAACTCTATGCTTATGTAAAGAGAGCAGTACTCTTTCATATTTACATTAAGCTTATAAACAATTTCTTAAAGTTATTAACTATAACCAACTTAATGTAGTACTTAAAAAAAATAACTCCATTTAACTAAATAAATACTTACCACACAGCACCAGAAGAAGAGGAGGAGGACCACCACTTTGCACCACTGAACACCACAAAATCAGGAAAACAACTGAAACAGGGCTCCGCAGGCTCGCCTTTTTATAGGGAGCCGCGCTGCCCACTCATTTTCTACTCTGAGTTGCTCTCAACTGTTGAGCCTTTCGTTGTGTTAGTATTTGCACTCGATCATTGGCTGGCGAATGGGAAGGCTCGCTGCTGCTGCTGCCGTCACTGCTGCAAGCATAGCAAAAACTTCTGCTGCTCACTCAAGCATAGCTGTGTTAGTGCTCTGCCTCTGCTCCTGATCTGACTCAACTGTTCGCTCTGTCTCTAGCTCTGCCTTAAGCTTTTCTTTGCGTTAGTTTTTTTTTACACTCGATCATTGGCTGGCAAATGGGAAGGCTCGCTGCTGCTGCAAGCATCTCAATGACTTCTGCTGCTCACTCTTGTATGGGTGTATTAGTGAGCAGCTCCTGATCTGACTCAACTGCTGCTGCCCTTTGGCTCTGCGCTGCAGCGTTACAGAGGAATGTTTTACATATTAACAGATACTGTTAGACAGAGAAAAGAGAGAGAGAGAGAGAGAGAGAGAGAGAGAGAGAGAGAGAGAGAGAGAGCTGTATAGACAGAGCAATAGACTAACAGACACACACTCATACATACTTGGAATCAGCTAATTTTGATATATATTTTCAGATCTGCCATTATTTCTCCCACCTTTTGTTATATTGAAAAATCAGGTATTTAAAATATTTTCGTTATATATTTCACAATCTAAATTCAAAGTATACAAAAAATACAAAACACATTCCAAATTAAGACAAACACATTTAAATTAACATACTTTCTATACAGGATAAGAGGGGAAGCACATCTCTAACGATATGAAGGCTTCTATAAAAGCCTTGATAAATCTGAGTAAGCCCCGGTTTTATACAGTCGCGACAGTCACAATATTGTGGAAACACTTCTCTACTCTGGCAAGAATGTAAAATCTCTTGAGTTGTCTCCAGTTCACGTGGATATATGGCTGAGAGTAAGTAAAGCACTTTAGAATAGGAACAGGCATATAGTTAAGCACCTCGACCCTTCGTTTAAACATTACTTCGATGCAGCTCTGACAATTTGTAAAAATTATATATAAAAATCTAATTTGAGAATTTCTTTCGTTAAAAACGTAACAAATGAATCACCTTTGCGATTAGGACTACTGCCGTTATAAATGCATCTGCTAGTGGTTGAACGTGTGTATACTTTAAGGCGGTGTGTAAATTTACGGTACTAGTTACAGATTCCCCAGAGCGGGGGGATGTGAGATAAAGACTACCAATTAAGCACGCTGGCTAAATGCGATTCAGTGAGATTGTGCCTAGGCACGGGAGCCTGCTCTAACTAAATACGGACTACAAGTGAGCATTGTTGCTGGGATTGACTAGTTCCGGTCCGACTCCGCCCGCCAGTTTCTGCACCAGTCGTCCCACCTCGTACGCCAGCTGCAGAGTGTCCTGTAGGGGAGCGAGACAAGTTAGTTTCTTTGGCCATAATCTGATCTGTATATCAAACTTACTTCCTTTGAGGCAGCTTCGGCATAGACGCGCACCACATCCTCCGTGCCGGATGGACGCACAAAGGCGCGTCCGCGCTTGTAGTTCGCCACGACTTGGTTGATTTCGTCCTGCAGTCCCTCCGGCTTCACACACACTCGCTCCGCGTCGGTGGTCTGGATAACGTTTCTGTCCTGAACCTGAATCTTGAGCAGCTGGTTAGGCAGGTCGACGTAGCTCGTGATCCAGTCCTTAACATCCCAGCCCTTTTGGTTGAGGATCGTCTCCACCAGCAGCATGTCGGAGATGGCATCGCCGACAGTCTCGTTGATCAGATCTATGACGAGCAGCAGAGTCTGCGCCTGGGGCTTCGTCTTGGCTGCCTCGAGAATCGTCGCTTTGCCACTGTCGCTGAACACAATGGTGCCGTGGCCGTTGGCCTCGAAGTAGACGCCAATGTCATATTCCAGGGCCTTGTGGTGCAGGTGCTTGACGCCTGTGGGCACACAGGAGACGGGCACCTTCAGCTCGTTGACAATGTAGTCTGTGGAGGCGCCGTTGGCATAGGCCGTCTGCACGAGACCCATCCGCAGATCCAGCTCGCTGCTCTTGAGCAGGTCCATTAGGTAGCCAGCTATCAGGGTGGCAATGCGGTCTCCGTCGAGCAGCCTGAACTGTCCCGTTTCGTCCGTGAAGAAGTAGACCACGCGATCGGCGTCGCCGTCGACGCTGACGCAGCGCGTGAAGGGCTCCACAATGGGCATGCCCACTGGCGGCCTTTGCTGCACCTTGACGTGATCCGCACCACAGTCCTCGTTGATCTTGCCCGG
Source organism: Drosophila paranaensis (assembly GCA_035047545.1). Classification (NCBI taxonomy): domain Eukaryota; kingdom Metazoa; phylum Arthropoda; class Insecta; order Diptera; family Drosophilidae; genus Drosophila; species Drosophila paranaensis. The sequence goes on from JAWNPL010000145.1 coordinate 15,165,389, forward strand.
GCCAATGCCCTGGTTAATCACCGTCACGTCGAGGGAATTGTTCATGCGCTTGATGAACTGCAGCATTTTCCTAGCACCAACTCCGTTCGCTCCATCGAAGATCAGGCGGTTGCGGTAGTTGCCACGCTCCAGCTGGCCATTGCGCAGCTTCTCAAAGGCGGAGATGAGCTTCTCGTAGTAGCTCTCCTCCGTGGGCTTGCCGTACGCCTCCTTCGTGTTGGCCGCCACCACGAAGAAGTGCATCATGGGCGTCGTCACTATGCCAAACTCTCGCACGTTGCCCTTCAGGGCGATGACACCATCCGCCACGGCCTTGAGCAGACGCGGACTGTGATACCGATTGTCCATGCCGACGTAGACATAGGAGCTGGAGGTGACATCGATTTGATTATCCTTGATTATTTTGGCCACATGCTGCTCCAGTTCCTGGTCGCTGACGTTGACCAAGTCTGAGGCAATCTTCTCCCAGCTGGCCTCCAGCATTTCGCCCTTCGGATCGATCAGCTTGACGCCGTTGTCCGGCTCCGGGTTGTGTGAGGCTGTGATCATGACGCCAATGACGGCGCCCTCCCTAAACCGGGAGCGCAGCGTCGCCAGCACGCCCATGCGGAACATGACGCTGTCCAGGAACTCGGCTCTGTGCGGGAGTAAGATATATCAGTATATACATATATATAGATTGATTATCAGTAAATATATTGAGTAGTACGGAGTAAGCATACAAAGAAATAAGATAACGTCTATATTTATATGATTCTTAGTCATCATGCCGCTATATGTATTTACTGTATTTGCAATCTTTTACCGTTAACGATCGAATGTCTTTATCGTTTCAAATGCATTCGTGCAAGAAGACTCCAGTTCAGTGTTGCTCATTCAGCTATTTTCCAGCTGCTGGCGGGAACTATAGCTCTTATGCATTTACGAATGGCTTTGTCTAGCTATTTCTAGCTATTTTTGTCTGGCTTGCCCTCAAGAGCTCGCAACACTAAGTGTAATGCTCTTATCTGTATGCATGTGTGTGTGCTAGTTTGTATTGTGTGTGTGTGTGTTGGTGAGTAAGAGTAACTAAACATAACATTGATTGGCTTTTTCCACTAGGCGTTCAAAAAAGCCGCCAAGAAGAGAACTTTTCTGCTGCTTGGAGGTTAAGTTTGTTGCCCAATAATAAATACGAATATACAAATTTAGTTTAGACTAATTATAGTTAAACTATTCAAAGTTGCAGTTTAATTTGTACTAAAAACAAATTCACCTTACATACATATATATTTAGTTGGTATGTATGTATATCTGGCCATTGTTGGGTACCTTTAAAAGGTGCATGTCCATTGATAAAGCAAGAGATTCTATTAATATAACGGAATGCCAAAATAGTGCAACGCCTTACTCATCTTCACCACTCCCTAAAACACACGCATACACGCGTACAATTGTCTAGGCAAGTATGTGTGTGTGTGTGTGTGTTTGGGTGCGGGCGTGTTCATATGTATGTGTATATATGAGGCAATCTATGCATGCATGCACCATGTGTGTGTGTGTGTGTGTGTGTGTGTATGTAGATAAGGGTAAGTAAACTCACTTGCCGCGAAAGCCAGCTGTTCCGTATTGAATGGTTTCCTTTAACACTTTCGGGTACATTTCTCTCGCAAAAGCGTAGACGGTGCGCAAGTTGATAGACATGATGGTAACTGAATTGCTGTGGCACTCTCGATCCTTGTGAAAACTCTCAACCAGTCGCAAAACTACTTTCCGTTTTCACCTAGTTGTTGTTGTTGTTGTACTAAAAGTAGCCCACATACACGAAACCGTCTAAAAGCAACGCGTGTCAGTGCGAGCGCCAGCTGAATGAATGCGAACAAGAAGAAGAGCGCGCCAATACCATTGAAGCGTTTGCAGGCGCGCGATTTCACCACAGCCGTGACGTCAGCGTTGACCGTTTGGTGAGTTTGCCTTATTCAAATATGATTTACATCTGAATTGTTTGTAACGGGCGTGTACGATCACTCACTCGATCAGTACGGAAGGGCACGAAAACATTGTTCAATCTAAAAAAGTTTATTCAATATATCATTTATATTTGTGTATAATTCTGATAGTATATAAAAAACAATACAATATATAATTATACTTTAGACTTGCAGATAAAATTATCCTGGACGGCTTGTAAAATACGTTATAATTTAAATTTAGAGGACGGTATTGAACGTTGTAGACTACGAAATTGTACTCTGATGTGTAATGTTGATCTCTTTAACTTAAAATTAAATTATTGTACATTTAGTGTTCAGCATAATTTGTAGCTGCCACTTGGAATGGTAATTGAAATTTAGATATTAAGGCACTTTAGTTTGAATCGATCGGTCAGATCTACAAATTATACTGCGAACTCTCTGATTGGTGTACACATAGATATGTTTGTTTGTCATTTGTTGTGAGATTCGTAAGGGCATTCGAATTGTTACGAGTCAATATGGGTGAAGTCACCCTATTTGGAGGGAGTATGATATAGAAATTGTGAGATTATCCTCTTGCAATCAGAGGAGAATTCTTAGAGTAAATGCGCTCGCTGTGAGCAGGAATGTGGAGAACGTGAACTGAGTGGCACTGGCATAGCAGTCGGTGATGCGACGCGCCCTCATGTAGTTGCTACCCAAGTAGGTGTCGTAGCGTCGCTCGTTTGGCTGAATGACCTGCAGTTGGCGTGTGGCGTCCTGGAAGATCAGATCGTAGTGTCCAATGGGTGAGGAGAACATGCTGAAACTGAAGGCATCCACGTCCTTGCGCCCGTACAGCTGCTGAGCATAGGTCAGCAAGTTGATGTAGGCATGCAGCTGGGTTTCATTGTAGTTGACGCCGCCTCGGGTAACGACGGCGTTGGCCTTCACTTTGCCCAGATTGCAGCGTTTGTATTCGTGGAGCTCGGCGCGCGTGCCATCAGTGCAGAGCAATTCAAAGTCGTCGTTGAGGGCGTTTCTGGCCCACCACTCCTTACGCTTGCCTCCGGTGCTCTCCATGACAGTGGTGTGCTTCATGAATGCCACATGGCCGCCGCCTTCGACAAGGCAGCGGAACGCACCCGTGTGTCCGTAGTAATCCTCCGATGCATCACGTCGACAGTACCTATAGCTGGTTCCATGGCACAGATCACACATGCTGTCATATGGGACGCCAGTGTTGTATTCACTGCTTATGGCACCGGGCACACAAGATTTGGTAAAGTACTCAGCTGCGGCACGTATCGAGTCACAGCCATAGGGTCTTATCCACCCGTTCGAGAGGAGGAATGCCATGGGATAGGTCCAGCCGGCGGCTGTATTAATGCCTGTGTGGCATGTGTACTTGCCCTTCAGATATGTGAGCTCCGTGTCGGGATCTTCCTCTTTGGCAACGGCCACCACATAGTATTCGGGCTCACCCAAGTTGTATACCTCGGACATGAATGGAATCAAATCGTAGTTTAAGCCACCCGTATAGACATCTCCGGCATCGAATACAGATATATCAGCCTTGCCGGACTGTATCAGCTGCATGCAGTTTATGTGCGAATGCATTTTCTTGCAGATCAGCTCAGGTTTCAGGATTTGGGCTTTAAGGGCAGTCTGGAAAAGGAAATCAATTAAAATGATGTATTAAAGAGAATCTGAGCCAACTTACTCTCATCTTAATACATTTCTCCAGCTCTTGCTCCGATGTCACGCACAGCGTCATGGCAGGAACGGGACACTCGCGAATGCCGTAAATGTAGTCAATGGATCTTTGCAGATATTTGGTAAAGGATTGATCATCCTCTGGTATGGAAACAAGAGTTCTAGCTGCATCCTAAGAAATAGATTTAGAGCGTGAGATTAATATTTGAATTTCATATATAAATACTTTCTGCATCTTACCTGGAAGAGCAAATTGGATTTGCCATATCGCCTCGACTCGAAAATACGGAATTTCTCGTAGGGCACTGAGGTGTTGCCCTCGAGTGCATTGCGCTCTGTGGTAAAACTGCTGTCCAAGCGTTCATTGCGATAGTTTGTGCCATCAAATCGATCATATTGATTCTGATTCTGGTTCTGATTCCTACTGTAGGGATTGTTGCTGTCATATTGACTGTTGAAATTATCGTACGGATTGTTGCGACTTTGATCGTTGTAGTTGTTGCGGTTCTGATCGTTGTAGTTATTGCCGTTGTATGTGTTGTATCCTCCGCCTGTCTGCGGCTGATTGCCATTTGGATCCTCACGAATGCCGTCTGAGTACAGCTCAGCGACACGTTTCATGAATTGCTGGTATTGGAAACGCTCCTTGAAGCTACGCGCTGAAGAGGTGACAATGGCATCTGAAGGTATTTGACCCCAGCTGCACTGGCGATAGTCACTGATGGGCACACGGCTGCCATCGCGACAGAGCAACTGGAAGGTATCCGGCGATAGTTTTTCTAAATGGAAAATAGGAGGTTTAAGTATATAAACTTATGCAATTAATCAAGCTACTCACTAAATTCGGAGGTTTGTAGCATTTCGGAAACTGTTGAATGACGCAAGAATGCAACCTCGCCCGCTTCCAGAAGACACCTGAATGCGCCGTCGTAGCCAAAATAGGGATCGGTCGACGAGCAGCGTCCAGGTATTTTGCCAGTGCAAAGCGCACAAAGTCTGGAGGAAGAAAGCAAGTTATTTCGTACTCATTCTATATAGAACTCAAAGCACTTACTTATCAGAGTTATCTCCAATGGGATTGTATCTATCAATCAGCGAGTGGACGGCGCAAGAGCTGTTAAAGTAGTTGGCCGCGGTTTTGACTTGATTATTGCAGTCGACTACCTCCATGCCACCATTGTGTTGCAGCTGAAATATATATAAATTAAGCCATATTAAAATGTATTTTTTAGACAGGATAAAGAAGTGGTCGCACCGTATATATGGGCACTATCCAACCAGCCAGGCTGCCCACCCAGGGGAAACAGGCTCTCTTTTGGCGCAGCTGCCGCAGATCCGTCACATCGGGTAAAGTATTCTTCTTAATGACGGCCACTGAATGATAATCCAAGAATCCGCCTTCCAGCTTCTCCTGCATTATGGGAATCAAGGAGTTGTAGCGTCCAGCGGTGAAGACATCGCCAGCATCCAGTGTGGTGATATGTGCCTTCTCGCGATCCAACAGATGAATGCATTCATCGGAGCTGTATGCCATAAGACAGGTGAGATTCAAGAAGACATCGTCGAAGAGCGCACGATCCCGTTCGATGGCCACCGTTAAGTTCTGGCATTTGAACTGCTCCTCCTCGCCCTTTGTGCACCAGATAATATTGTTGATTTTGTGCTCAGCATAATGATGTTGTGCTATAATTAAAAGAATTTAATTAATAAAACTATAAATTCTGGCTTAATTAACTACATATATAAGTATGGAAAAACTAATTACACTTGGCTAGTACAAAGGAATAGCATACAATTAGACACTTGCTACACACTTGATCTAAATTACATTTCAAGATCATATAAATAAATACCTATTATCAAAATCTGGCCAAAAGAATGGCTTATTAAGTCAGACTTACATGCGTACACACACACACGCATACATACGCATCTGTATATTTTACATGCAGCAACGCCCAATGTTTAGTCAGCGAGGTAGGCAAGCGGAATTTCACTTACCGTAGATTGCAGTCAAATAAACTGCGCTTAGTAAGCTTATAAGCAATAACAATCTAGCCATTTTACACATTTATAGCAGTACTCATTTAGTTTAAATGTATATTAAACAAAAAATAATTACAAACGAAATGAACCTAACAACAACGACACGCCCGCAACTGCACGGCAATCGATACTTGTTTGTTTTTTCGATATGTAATCGATAGTTCATGCAATAATGTTGACACCGATATGTCTTTAAGCATGTTGTCGTTTTTTAGTCCTTTTGTGCAACAAACAGGTGTTTTTTGTTTTATAATATTCAATTAAACTAGGAATTAAATAAATTCTGTTTTACAGTCTAATGGCAGTCTTACGCGGTTGGAGATTTATTGGCTTTGTGTCTTGCATTGTCGGCGCAGTTGGACTTACTCTGTATCCAATTGTCGTGGATCCTATGATAAACTCCAAAAAATATAAATCGCTGCAACAACACAACAGCACGCATGCAAAATAGATATAAATAGTATATTTCAAACAATGTGTATTAGATTGCGTTATATTTGTATGTGTAAATAAACCTTATTATTATACCATAACTACTCATTGCGTAAATAAGTGTGAACAGCTGTTTTGAGTAGATTTTGCATATGTATTTGTTATTCACCGGTTCGTCAATTGTTAATAAATAAACGTATAACTAAATGTTAGAAATTACTGTTTTCACTGCATTCGATAAGAAACGATCGTAGCGTGAACATCGCAACCGGCTTTGGCATTCTTATCAGTTCAATAAAAACAGCTGATGCAATCCAGTTTATTTACACACATACGTGGACAATTCTGAGCAACAATTGAACGGTTTTTTCTTCGTCTGTTAGAAAATGTCAAAGCGCGAGGATATTTTACTGTTATTCGATGTGGATGGCACCCTGACCATGCCCCGCTCGGTGGTGGAGGCGGAGTTCGAGGAGTTCCTCTATACAAAAGTCAAGCCAAGGGCGACAATTGGAATTGTTGGAGGCTCGGATCTGGAGAAAATGTTCGAGCAGCTGAACGGCCAGAAGATATTGAAGGAGTTCGACTTCATATTCCCCGAAAACGGCCTGGTGCAGATCGAAGCGGGCAAGGAAGTCGGCAAGCAGAATATTATACAGCATTTGGGCGAGAAGACTCTGCAGCGCTTCATCAACTACGTGCTGCGCTACCTCTCGGAGCTGGAGCTGCCCATCAAGCGTGGAACGTTTATTGAGTTTCGCAACGGCATGATGAACGTCTGCCCGATTGGCCGGCAGTGCACCAGGGAGGAGCGCAACATGTTCGCTGCCTACGACGCGGAGCATGAGGTGCGAGCCACTATGATTGCCAAGCTGAAGGAGCAGTTTGCGGACATCGATCTGACGTACAGCATTGGTGGTCAGATCAGCTTCGATGTGTTCCCACATGGCTGGGACAAGACCTTCTGCCTGCGCCACATCGAGGCGTACCACAAATTCAAAGAGATCCACTTCTTCGGCGACAAGACCGAACCGGGTGGCAATGACTACGAGATCTACATCGATCCTCGCCTCAAGGGACATAAAGTTAATACTCCAAATGACACCAAGAGAATACTGACAGAGCTGCTGAAACTTTGATGATTTTTACATAATGAAAACTCAATTTTGCATATATGTTTTGTAAAACTTTATGAATATATATATAATTGTTTCTATAGGCAATTGCCTTATACAAATGTTTATTTTCGAGAGATTCTCTTAGAGATATTCTATCTATAGATATCTGCCTGATATATATTCGATATATATATTCATTACTACAATTTAAACCCTTTCAGCTGCTTAGTTTATATAATGCCTCATGGAATTATTGGTATAAGGTATTTCGGAATTTTGTTAGTCTGTTAGCTTTAGGATCTTAGGATATTGTTGTTGGCTGAATTGCGATCGTTGACTGACCAGTTGGAGTCAAAGCCACAGGCTGAGTCCGAATCTGAGTCGGCTGTGATGCCAATGGTCTTCGGAGCACGTATCTGATTCGGAGTAGTCGGCATGCTGCTGTAGCCAGTGTTGAGATTCGAGCTGGAGTTCGAGGAGCAAATGGAGTCACGGGGCGAGTCGGTGGCATTCGAGGCATACGATGAACGCTTCGAGGACTTGTAACGCTTCGATACGTAGTCAACTGACTTCGGTGGCGGCATTAGCGTATCGGGACGCTGGGTTATGTTGTCTGCTGAGCCCCACGACTTGTGTACGGTGTCATAGATATTCCGATTGATTGGCACACTGGAACGGGAGCCCAGGACGTTAGTCGAGCCGTATGGTGTGGTCGTCGACGCTCTCTGACTCGGATGCCGATCCCGTGTCGTACCATTGGCATGATGAGGATGACGCTGATGATGGTGACGGTGAGTTCGCTGGTGATGGCGACCCGCTACGATTGGAGCTCCGCCAGACCCATACGCTGTCGGCGCATTGCCATTGCCCACTCCCAAGAAGTTGCTGAACGCCTCGGTGGTTTTCTTTACCCGGACATTCAGCGAACCAATCCGCAGGAAGCCCAAATCTTTTTCGACTGTCAAACATGGGAAAACTCAATTAGAATTTTGGAATTGTGAATTGTTCAATTCGGACTTACTTGCATGCTTTTTTCGTGCCTTGATTTCTGCAAAGATAAACAAACGACATACACATATTATAGATATTTTTGTTAATATAGGAGCTGCACATGCACATGCTGTTAACAATTAAAAAATGATAAATAATGTAAACCTTAATTCAATATATTTTTTGCTTTTGGAAGGACAAATGAGTTTTGGCGATTTAGAGAATTGGTTAAAAGTCAAAAACTTACCAAATAAAGAAAACAAGTAAAACAGGCAGCAAATGCTTTAAAAACTATATCAAATTTAAGTGGACTACAAAAGGCCTTTTAGATAAGGAAACTTAAAAAAAATCATAAAATATATATACAAGCGAAAAAAACAAAACAAAACAAAATTTCATTGAGCATTAACGGCTGGCAAACATTCAAATTCTTTAGTTAAGTCAACCTGCCTCCAGGTTCCATTGAGTCCGTTTGAGTTGAGCCGCATCGCCTGAATTTCTACACGTTGCAGTAATGAAAGTAAATATAGAGTTGCCCAGATATTGATTTTAGATATTTGAGAACTTACAGAGAGGAAGAATCTTTAAGCAGGGGTACTCCTGCCATCGATCTAACTGACTTAAGCAGAGTTAGTTTATATTAATTTATATATATATATATTATAGGGCTTAAGTCTTGCGTCAGTTGATCATCAGCTGCAGGAATACCACTCTTATTTTATACAAATTTAGTTCACGCATGCAGTTTGAATACCATTTTGTATGACAAATGAAAGTATTATGGCACATGAAGTACTCGGAGAGATAAGAGCCCCAAAAGTACTTTGTAAAGTTGTTAAAGAATTAACAAAGACTCTGGCAAAGCGTATTAACTTTTGTTAATTAACATGCAACATAGAAGTGAATCTAGAATATGGAATCTGGGAAGTGCATATCTCATCTTTCACTCTTCTAGAACTATAGAACATATCAATGGGCTGGTGAATGTGATGTCATGAATACTTGAAAGTATTTGTCAGTTGATTCGAATCATGATTTTTAATATCCTGACTAACTTGATTGCCTAATATAAAGTTACTTTAAATATACATTTAATATGTTTATTTTTTAAATTTTAATTCAAGCTTCAGTTAATATTTGAATATATATTTGACTATAAATTGTGATATATATGTTTATACGATTATTAGCTTTACATAATAGTTAATACAGTTGCTGTTGCTATAGCTATAAAGCTTAACTGGGCAAGTTGATATATAAATATCTATACTATATATATAGTTATTTTGCTGGCTACCCAGTCAGTAAATACATTAGTTATTTTGGCACATGCTGGGATTAATTGCTAGTTGGGTTAGTTACAACATCTTGTTGTCTGCGGCTTACCCCGGCAGCGGACCGAAAGGTTTTACGCAAGAAGCTCTCTTTGCGCCGGGCGTGAACACTGGATCGAACTCGGGGCGCTTGGGTCTTTAGCGGCTCCAAGTTATCAGCGCCAGGCTCATCGACTCTTGGCTTTGAGTCTCGCTTGTCGCGCCGCTGCGTGGGCTCTGAGTCGCTGTCATCGTTGGAGCCCTTGAAGAGCAAACTTTGCACCGATGGCTTCTTATAGCGTCGATATGACGATTGCGATGCCATCAGCGATTGAGTGCGAGTCACAGTGCCCCCACCCGAGCCGCTGCTAATAGTGGCATAGATGCGCAGCTGAGATCGCTTCTTGCCACGTGTCAGTGCGCTGCCGAGGGTGCCGCCCATGATCCCATTGCCACCGCCATTGCCAGAGCTTGAGAGTGGAGTCTCAAGAACGTGCTGGTATCCCAGTTGGTAGTTGTTGTTTAGCTCCGTGCCAAGGAAATACTTTTGATACTCACTGCTGCACGTCGAGGCCGAAACACTGGGCCGCTGTCGACTGTAGTCCAACGGCTTATTGCCACTCCAATCCATAATGTCACGATTGGCCTCTGCAAGAGCGAACAGGGGTTAATATGATTCACTTTTAGGGTACTTATATCAATGGCGAGATTATATATATTCTGCATTGATTTCTCATACATACTATAAACATTCCAGAGTAGCTCGAATATATTATGTCTGCCGAATTGCGTAGCCAAGTGTAGCGGTGTATAGCCCTATAAAAGAGAAGATAGTTCGTGAGAAAGATACTTATACAGATAGTTAAGATTGTTGGGTATGAGGTCGATTATGGTATCAGATTCGGAACTGAAGACAGCTTGCCAAACACCTTTATCCCTTTAGCTTAGCTTATCAAACATTCAGCATATTTGTACACTAATCTTACTCTTCAAATTTTCTAATATTTGCTGGCACATTATAATACCTTCGCTGGTAACCCTTTTGGGCAGGATGCGTAGCAAATCAGTTGGAAATTCATATTAAATTGAATGTAACACATTCGTCGTCGTGATTGACAATTCACTTTGTCTCACTTTTTGGAAAACATTTGAGGGAACTTAATTTGTAACGAACAACGGCAGCGTTTCAATTTAAAATTGTGTAAACTCGCATGCATAGACAAAGGCACAAAGGCAGTGGCAGTGGCAGGGGCACGTGTTGTGGCACAATTGGATTTGCTCGTCACGATTTGTCACAGCTCGGCTTGGCTCTGGCCCGCCTCTTGGGAAGGGTTAAGGAAGTGTTTCGCTCCGTGCGACATGTGACGCAGATTTCGCAGATTCGCGCGATTGTGACAAGGCTCAATCACTCGATGCTCGACGCTTCGTATATATTATTAAAAAGTATTTGAGAAAAGTAGACTTACCCCATGCTGCGCAGCAGTCAATCGACAGTTGGACAGACAACATGCAAATTGGAATACAAAAACATTTTAAATATTTAAATATTATTGGTATTTGATGCCGCTTACCGTCCTGGCATTGACGTCCGCTTTGTAGGTGCCGGCAATCAGCTTGACCACGTCCTCGTTCCCGTGCTTGGCTGCCCAGTGTAAGGCGGTCTGCAAAGAGTAGAGTTTAATTAGTAAACTGACTAATCGTTAGCCGATACAATGCCGTATTATATATATATTAATATAGGCAAAGAGTGTGTGAGAGCGAGGGAGACTCGACAAGCAGCAGGGCGTCGGTGTCCCAATATGCTGCACTTCTGGAACTATTTGTTCGGCCATCAATTGCTGTCGCTCCATCGAAATGGAGAACAAGGATTCCACTGCGCTCGAGATTGTACGATATAAATAAATTGGCCAGCCACTGCCGAATGCCGAATGGTGAATCGCGAATCGCGAATGGCGAATACCTTTTGCCTCAATTATTTTCATGTTAACATAATAATTTAGTAAGGCGCAACGATTCGGGCCGCTCAGATAAGAGACTCAGCCAGCAGATCGCCGCGAGTGCACGATGATTTTCTATAGAATTGTTTGCCACGGCAATGCTACGTACCCCGACGTACCACAGAGCCATGTGTTGACAATGAAGACGGTCACTTTTTTCCTGAACAGCAAAGACAAACAAGCCGAGCGGCAGCAGGCTGCAGCAGCAACAGATTCAGAGACACTGGGACAGCATTGAAATCGAACAGAAAGAGAGAGAGAGAGAGAGAGAGAGAGAGCGGAGAGGTTGACAGTACAAATAGAGCTACAGCCAATTCCCGCTGCCGATCGGTATGTAATTCTTTTCAAGGGAAATTTGTATCGTGTCTCTCGCAGTTTGAAGCTGCAGCCAGCCCAGGGACTGCCCTGACATACACACACACACACACACACTAACACACAGAGGGAGACATACATATGTATGTATGTGGCCACTATTCGCGTTCGATGCATCTTAATCTGCACTGTTTGGCATTTAATCTCAGCCCATTGTCTTAGCATTTCGTGGAGAAATGTGGCTCACAGCACAGAAGCTGCACACAAACAGCTACGACTATCTTATCAACATTGTCTGCCGATTTACGATATGTATTATTTTAGCTCAACTTAAGTTGGAATACTTTATTTAAGCTGGGTGTAGCTGTTGCGCACTCTACTAAAATTTCAAAAAATATTTGACTTTGAATTATAAAAAATATTTAAATATATAAAAATATTTTTTTAAATTACAAAAAAATTTTACTTTTAAATATTGAATATTTAAATACATAAAAATATTTTTAAAAAATTTTTTGCATTAGCTAAAATAATTTCTGGCAACAATAATATTATTTGATTCAAGATTTTTCCACTAGATAAATTTATAAATATTTATATTTATGTGAATAAAAAGATATTTTTTTTTTATAAAAATTATTTTTTTTTTTGTATTTTTGTTTGCATAACTTAAGATCTTGATATATGTATTCCTTTCAATTATGATGATGATAATGATAATTCCTTAATTTGTCTTTATCTTTTCTATTTTCATTCATTTCCACAGATCAACTAACATTTATGAAATCCATTCCCATATTCTTATATCTTTACATTTATCTAATCTAATAGACTTTATTAGCCAATTGGCAACCTGGCTAACGAATCACAGCATCGATTCGCCTTAATGCCTCTCTGATAACAATTCAAATGAGGTGTGAAGTCATGAGACTGTGATTATCGCTTTGTCATAAGACAGGATGCAGAAAGCAAGAGTCGCTCGGCTCGGATGCGGATTCAGATTTACAAATCGTCTCACGCGCAAGGTAAGGAGCTGTGCTTTTGGCCATTTCGTGAATGTCGCCTCTAGAGAGCTGGGGCTTTGGGCTGGCCGAGGCTCTTTACATATGGCATGTTGTCCGTCTGCACGTTTAAATTTATTGTCCATTCCATTAATGGTGGCAAGGGACAGAAATTCTGCGTCTCTGACAGTGAAATGCCATAAATTCTTGCGTCTCGTTCAGTTTGTGGCAGCATTGTGTGTGTGTGTGTGTGTGTGTGCTTGGCCAACGAGAAACAAACAGAGCGATTTGCTCTCCAGACCCAGAGCCTGAGCCTGAGCCAGAGCTTGAGCTACCAAGTCGTGGAGGCATCCGACGGTGTTGGCGATCGATGCTGAAGGGAATCCAGCTGCTGCTGGAAACGCATTGTGCAGGAATTCCAGGAGTATGGTACACACAGAGAAGTGTACTTATGTCCAGGTCGTGAGACAGCCAGCCAAGCCATGGTCCTGGCTTACAGTGCCTCACGATCATAAAAGGATGGCCCAAATATTTGTCACTCGTTTGGTCCACCGAGTGCAAAGTAGTTGTGAAGGTGTCACAGCTGGAATCCGATATGGTAAAAATGCTGTGATGGCATTTGCCCATCTGGATCATGACAATGGAAATAGATGATTGAGAGCCCAGATTGCAATTTGCGATGATAATCTGCAGCGCGCACAGAGAACACAGCACAGAAGCATTGTATCGAAATGTGAACAAATTTAAGCCAATACTTGAGAGCACACACAGAGAGAGAGAGAGAGAGAGAGAGAGAGAGAGAGAGAGAGAGAGAGAGAGAGAGAGAGAGAGAGAGAGAGAGAGAGAGAGAGAGAGAGAGAGTGGGCTTTGCCAAAGTCAAAGTCTGTCGGATGGAGAGTGTGTCTGTAGATCTCTGTTATAGATTGATCTGAGCTTGCATACAGAGATTTGCGTTGAGCTATCCTCTCTCTCTCACTTTTGGATTAAGTTTTCTAGCTAGATCGCTGCTGATCTTCGCATTGGTCCTTTTGCTCATTGATCTTCTCTTCCCCTTTCACGCTAGTGAAGTTAGTTCAATTTTCCATCCCTCTCCCCTCTTCATTCTTCTTCTGCTCGATATCCTCTCTATTTTTCACTCAACTAACTCTACGATCCTCAACTTTTCTAGCTTCGATCACTGCTGATCGCCTCTACAATTAGATAATACAAATGGTACTTACATACTGTTAACCACAAGTTCACAAGTTCATAGATAGTCATCGTCCAGCACATGCAAAGAGAAGGAAATAAAATGAGTTTCTCGACAAAAAACATATATATGAAGATATCTTTAAAAATAATTGCTGAATAAACAAGCTGACAAACGGAATGTAGTTAACGTAAACAAAAAAAAAAAAAAAAAAAAAAAAACAGATTATGGAGCTAGTTAGGCTTTGGCTTATTATTAACTGGTAAACATAGCTTTCAAGTGGAGCTGACATTGCGCCTTAACAATTTAATAATACATTTTGGCAGGTCTCAACGGCAATTACGGAGTCAGTGGCAGATGCACTCGGACGCCTATGGCTGATGAGTGAGTGTCCTGGCCAGGACACGTTTGTAGCTTCCCCTAATGGTGCCAACTATGATAATGAGGGTCATGCGAGCTGGAATGTGGGCTGGCAACAGTGCCTGCCATTCATATACACAGCTACGTACGTCGTCGTTTTGCGCCAAAAACGAAGTCTGCAAAGCCTGCAAAGAAGTCGCTCGAAGGCGTTTTTGATCGAAATTCGATATTACGTTGATAAGACACGAGCTGCCACGCAGACTTCCAGACCTGAAGACCTGTAGAGCTGTAGACCTCTAGACAGGTAGACCTCTGGACCTGTGGACAGCCGAGCAACCGGAATCTTTTGGCACATCCAGTAGCTGTCGTTTTGATCGATCGCCGGCACATGAAAAATGTCATGTTTAACATGTATTTTGCTGGTTGTAATTAAGGTCGCCTCGCGTCCAGCTCCTCGATGTAATTTGAACTTTAAAGGACATTTAAGTACGTGCCAATTGTTTCAAACAATTCATTTATCAAAGCACTCAGCGAGCATTTCATGGCCCATCCACTACACTCTCCACATAGTTAATGACTATTTAATTGTGTTTGTTTTTCAAATACTTACACCCTGATATTAGCCGTTGAGCAGTTCAGGTCGATGTCACAGCGATCATGGGGGCGTTTGGAAGAAAGAGAAAGAAAAAAGTACATGAAAAATTAGATCTTAATTGTAGCAGATGCTTATCGCTTATAAACAAACATTACAAGAGAGAACATATTTTGGTTTATATTATTAAAAATAGAACATTTCTTTTAAGAGAGCAAGGAAGATTGGTCTCGTCGGCAGTGCCCGACTAGTAGATACCTATTCTTACTCCTACTGAACTCTCAATTGGCCTGGCAATCATTTATAGCAAACTAAATCAAAAGCCCTCAAGGCAATCATAATTATTATAAGTCTGCACGCCAGCCCAACATCATGTAAAAGCGAACGAAACAAGGTGAAAACCAATCGTAACTGGGAAGGAACTAACAAAAATGTGCGCTAGTTCTCAGGATAACACGGAACACGCATGTGAAACAGATGCAATTATTTTCTCTTTATGGGCGAGTCGAGTATCTAAAGTGCAGATTAACTAAATTGATTAGAAATTATACGAACTGCCTCGCCCAATCACAATCAGAAAGGCACGAAACAGCGGCTAATTTCCAGCGGGCCATGTTAACTTGCCAATGCGTACGCACACCCCACTGAATCGGAATCGGAATCGGAACAACAATAATCGGATAAAAAAACACAAAAACAACAAAAAACAATAATAATGACAGCAAAAGTCCTCGCTGCGTGGCTATCTTTGGCAAACAATCTAAATGATATATTAAGCGCAAAGCAAATAACGCTCTCTGTCGCCCTCTTTTCTCTCTCTCTCTCTCTGTCTCTCTCTCTCTCTCTGTCACTCTCACGTTCCCTTTCCATATCCATTTCCCTCGCGAGTTAAGTTCTCCAATTATGCGGATTATTAATTTAACTGGGTCGCTGGTTAGAGTGGACCTTATTTCCCTGCGCTGCCCGTTCGCTTTGGCATGTTGTTGTTGTTTTTACTTCGTTGTTGTTGCTGTTGTTGTTGTTGCTGGCCACTGGCAGTGACCACTTGTCGTTTCACAAGTTGTCAAAACTTGTCATTTAACCGACAATGAGCCTTGTTTGCTTTAATCGTGGTTATTATGCGCTCGCCCGAACCGTCTCTGAATTATTAATGATACCAGAGCATACCTGGGCAGGTGCTCCAACTTCTCTCTGCATGTGTGTGTGTGTGTGCGTGAGTCTCTAATTAGTTGGCAGCGCTGCAGCGCTTATACCGAATCAGCTCTTGGGCTTTATTTAGTTAATCCTCTGCGATCTTGATTTATACTTTTATGGCTTCTATAACTTTCTTTTGATCATTAATCAGGCTCATTCCTCGCTCAACTCGTTTCTAACTTGTGCTAAATGACATTTTCTGTTGCTGTTGATCAATTCCTTAATTGCTTTCCCAACGGCTCATTTGTCACTGGTGCAATCGATAAACTCGCGGACAGGTGGAATATCCTGCGCGTCGTCGACTGCGCCTGATCCTGTCTGTTCGCCGATGTCCTGACGAGGGTTGTTCCTCTCTTTTGACATACTGGTGTCGCCTGCGGGGCTGACGCATGCGCATCCTTAGTTTAGCAACAGGTGATCGCCGCTCGCCGCTCGAGCTGAGGTGTTTTTTGTTTTGTTATTAAGTTGTTAAGCTAAATTATTGTTTTTTCCTCTATTTTTTATTTGTATTCCTTTTTTATGACTGCTGCCGGCGACATTTAACAGTTCATGCATTTATATGAGCTGTTGCTAAACTTTTAATGGCCATTAAAATTGAATATATTTATATTTGACTTTTTTCCGTGTGTTTTTAAGAGGCCTTCAGATTGAAGTTGAGACTGGCAGGAAATATAATTGATTTTATGTTTTTGGTTGAAATTATTTTAAAATCTAATTGATTGTATAATTTTTCTCTTTTTTGACTAATTAAACTCAATTTTAAAGATGTTTTCTATGGAAAATTGAAAGTTTTTTGCTTAGGAATATTTTTAAATTAAAAAAAAAAAATAAATTCCAGTTTTTCATAAATACTATGAATATTAAATTTAATAAATTTTATATCAAACTTAATTAAACAATTTTT
Organism: Drosophila paranaensis; assembly: GCA_035047545.1. Classification (NCBI taxonomy): domain Eukaryota; kingdom Metazoa; phylum Arthropoda; class Insecta; order Diptera; family Drosophilidae; genus Drosophila; species Drosophila paranaensis. The sequence goes on from JAWNPL010000145.1 coordinate 15,182,490, forward strand.
TTTAATTGATTAAACTTACCGTAGCTGGACACTGCAAGAAAAAAGAGAAGAGAAATTTTTGATTAATAAATCATAGACTCAAAGATGATGATAATAGCTTAATCGTAATAGAATAACTAAGTTTCTTGGACTATTTGTATATATATTCCTTTCCTTAGTTCGCTTGCCTCCCTTGGAATAATGAGAATCGTATAGAAAGGCGACTGGCTTAGCTGTTCTCAGGAAGAGCTTTCAGCTCTTGCCAGCCTCACTTGGCACTGCCTTAAACGTTTTCCTTTTCCGTTTCAGCAATTCATGCGAAGGCGGAGATATTGAAAGCATTTGACGTACGTTCGTATAAATGAATGAAATCGAATTCATTTGGCATCGATTGCTGATTTAATTGTCTGACTAATTGAGAGATTTTTTTTTTTGCGCTGGCATCTGTGAACTCCCATGACGCACATTCGGCCTAGTTGCAGCGTTATTTGCTCCATTTGGCACTCCGGCGAGCTTAATGACTTGATTTGGGAGGCTGATGAGGCCAGTTGCAGCAGAGATTGCCCAACGTTGATTAGTGTGTGTCCGGGTCTGAGAGACAAATGCTGTACGTGCAGAAACGCCAGCATCGCTCTGGCTCTGGCTCTGGCTCTGCCTGACCGACGACAATGACTTTGCCATATATGCACTCTCTAGCTGGGCGGCTCTAACCAACAGCAGCAACAGCCAACGGCAGCAGCAAAAAACCCTTTAAATTTCATGCAGAATTAATTAACTGCTGTTGGTGGCGACTCCGACTGCGACCGATTCGTGTTGTCGCCGCCAAAGCCGCCCAAGTTGCGGGCGCCCTTCTGCCCAGGCAAGGCCCGTATCGCTTTTTCAGACTCTTGATATTTTGATGGCCAGCCAGACAACGCCGAAACACACAGAAGCGCGCTCTGGATCGCTCTTCGCTCTGGAATTTCATTGAGAAACGTGCCCTGTACTTGCCGAGACAGCAAGCTCAGGTCGTGTCCCCAATGCTCTGTCATGAATTGCACAGATATATATATTGAGATGAGTATGTATCTGTGTGTGAGTGTGTGTGGGACACTCGTTGTTTGTCTTGGGGATCTATGTTGTGGCGCCATTAGCTGCCATTGGCTGGCCCGTGTCGCAATTTAATTACAAGCATCGCTATCTAGAGAAGGCGGCAGCAAGATTTATGCAAACAGTAAACAACATGGATAGACTGGAGCTGGACAGATGCACGGCTCCTTCAAATGATACGAGCGGCTGGCCGACCGATGGGCAATGGGCAATGTCATCAGCGTTGTTCTTTTTGCTTTCTTTCTTCCCGCTGCACAACTCAATTTGCTGCTCACTCATAAGTAAGTGAATGAACAGACATGCTCAATATATACGTACATATATATGCACTATGCATCTGAACAGATATGGCCTGGCTGTAGCTTCTTGAAAATCGAATCACGTTCGCCCAATTTTGAATGGACTGCAAGCAACGTTCGGGGTAGCTTCGACAATTTTAGCTCCCTTGTAGGCGATTAACTTAAATGCCACTAAACTAATTTAAAAGCGATTGTAGGAGCTCGCTCTCTCTATCGCTATCTCTCTCTCTCTGTCTCAGTGTGTGCGTCTTTGGGGCGATAGAATTTCAGTGGTGCCCGGGCTGTTAAACATCTTGTCCTGTCCGCTCAAACACTGTGCAACGCACCCATTGTCACGTACTGCAGAATGTGGCCATCAGTGCAGAGATCTGTGTAAAATAAATACATAAATACATCTGTGTGCGTGCGTGTGGGGCTCTGGGCAAGATTGCTTTTTCCATATGGAATTTAATTTGCGCTGCCCCTGAAACATGTAATAACGATGCAATTTCATTTGCAATTTAGAGCTGCGGCTACTAGCCCCGAAAACATTTGACCACTGTGTCCTGGCATGCCACAGATGCAACAACATGCTCCATTCTATATTAATGCCACGTTATGGGCTAGACAGAGAGAGAGAGAGAGAGAGAGAGAGAGAGGGCTGGCTGGGGCACAATGTCCGGCGATGACAAAGAATTTTCTCGTTATGCAAAATACCTGCGAATATTACACAGTTAAGTTTACGATTTGATATATAGCTCTAAGGACTTGTTGTTGCTGCTGCTGTGATACCCTGTAGGCTTGTGTGTGGGGTGGATGTGTGTAAGATCTATTTAAGGCAGAGACTATTGCTATTATATATGGTAATCTGCATATTCCAATAGGCTTCTCTGCTATATCTCTTCTCTGCTCTCTCAGCTGGCATTCCTCATTCAAAGAGAAGCTAAGAGAGTTGCAGCCTGGCTATATCTGCATTGCCTAAGCTTACTTTAGAGAAAGATTTGAATTCTCTTTCATTTATAAGCAGCTTCTGTATAGCTAGACATATACTTTGATCAGGCATCAGTATCAAATGCTTTATTCTCCGCTAGTTATCCTTCACAATACCTTTGCGATCCCTCTCACTGGTATCCCTACAGGTCATCTGCCCGCCATTCACTTTCAGCTCATGCCACTGGCTGCAGTTTGTTATTGTTGTGGCTAACTGGCCGTTGTCAGTGAGTGGCCTGGCGCTTAGAAAACAAAACGCGACGCGGTGGCAACCTGTTGCGCCTATGGATGCCCCGCGGTCAGGGGCATCGTAAAACCTTACGAGCTGAGTAACAAATACATGTATGGGATGATTAATTTAAGCACTTTTACGATGCCTCTTCATGGCGCAACTGATTTATGGCCGTGCGGCCGTGCGACGAATTTGCGTCAGGGAAACCTCTGCGAGAGCGAGGGTTTACGATTGGCTTAAAGGGGCGATAAATGAAATTAGGGGCTTAGCAATAGAACCGAACTGAGCAGCCAGTAGGGTGCTTGTAGGCGTTGCAATCCCAGACAGACAGACAGACAGAATATCATCTAAGCTTTGGCTGGCCTCTTGCATTGCAAGTACAATTGGCGGGGCGAGAAGTGGGGAGCGTTGGCGGCTGGCGCATGTTGCCATCAGACGCATTTACTATTTTGCATAAATCATAATGTAATCTGCATCTGGAAATGAAAACAAACCGAAGCGAAAATGTCCAAGCTTTTATAATTAACTGCGCGGGCACAAACCGAAGACATTGGCAGGCGACATGCCGGGCACAGCTGCAGGACCTCTGCATTGGCCGCAGCCAACCAGCATCAGGCAACGGCCAAGCAGCCAACAGCCAAACGGGCAAACGGGCAAACAGGCAACAACCAACAACAGCGACAACCGCATAAGTTTCTCAATGAAGCATGGAGCCCAAACATCAAAAAAGCAACAAATACAAATATACAAATGCAACAGCAACAGCAGCAGCAGCAGGGAGAGCTCTGTGCCCGGCCAGAAGAGGACGACGCCGGCACAAATGTGGATAAGCCCTCACTTGGTGCGCAATCGCAAAATCTACGCAGCGCGCGGTCAACGGGCGCCTGCCAAAACTACGGCTAAATAATTTATGCCCCCAGTCAGCGGCAGCATCAGCATCAGCAGCATCAGCAGCAGCAGCAGCAGGAGCAGCAGCAACAGTCAGCGATGCGCAGCAACACATTGGCGCAACATGCTCCTTGGAGCGAAGCAGCGGGTTGGATGTTAGTCGCAGTAAAAATCAAACAAAATTATAAATTAATGAAATTTATGCACAATAAAATTGCAAAAGAAATTATTAATGCAGTCGTTCACGCTTTAAATGCACCCTAAATCAACGAACGTACGCTAAAATTATTAATACGGCCGCCAGACATGCAGCAGACGCCGCTCCTGCCGCTGCCTCCTCCTCCATCATGCCCTCTCTTGCCCAACCTCCGCTGGGCAATCAGTGCAAGCAGTTGATAGGTTTAGGCGCCGGATATGTTAAGTTGCAAAGACATGCATCTCGCAACATTAAAGCACAACTTGCGTTCAGCTCAACTCCACTCCACTCAGATCCACCTTCAATTTTTATTGAAGGCGTTCGCCTTGGCTGCGCGCGCAGATCGAAATGTGAATTTATGTGCTCATGCTGTCTGTTTGCTTTCAATAATCTTTCTTTCAAACATGAAGACATACCGAGAGCAGGATGGCAGCAAGAATGAGAAGCTATTCCACATTGATTTAAATAGATAGCACATGTGAGAGAGCTGGGCTGCTCTGCTAGAGGCTAGAGGTTAGCTAGTCAAGATATTCTTAAGGATGTCTATTAGGAATTATGACATGCTTCAGAGCAGATAGAATCGAAGAAGATTAAGTACTCCATATAAATTGAAAAGCTTTTCTACTCTAGAACAACTTTATGAATCAGTCATGAGTTACCTAATGATCTGTCTAAAAAGGCTTTTTGTAGCAGATCTATTACGATCTAACTCTCTATAGCTTACAGCTCTCTCTCTCTCTCTTATCCTTGCTATATCTTTATAGTTTCTCCAGTGTATTCCTGCCCATGTTCTCTCTCTCTCTCTCTCTCTCTCTCTCTCTGTTTGGATCTTTAAGCACTCTCCTCAGATCATAGTATACCAATCATCAGGTAAGCTTATGATCTTGCTGTAAAGGTCTATAGCTTTAGGCATAAGCCCATGGCTATGCCTAGAATCTCCTCTCTTATTCTATATTCATTATTAAACTTAAATACTTCCCACAACAAGCACTAATGCCGTCAGTTGGCTACCATAATACTCGCAACATATACTGTGAACATGGCCCAATTAGATTCCGGGCAGATAGCACTTATTACGCTTCGAATATTGCCCAATTCATTCTTTGACAAATGAGGCTTTAATAGGGCTCTAGTTTATGAGCTAGTTTCGTGCAAGTGGCATATGAATAGTTAATTTCATTTCGCTGAAAGATCTGAGATCATCAACTCTGGGCCTAAACAAAAAGGTATCACACACACCCAAAAAAAAAAAAAAAAAACAAATACAAGTAAAACTCAAAAAAATACAAAACAAAACAAGGTCTTTTGCAACAAAAAAGAGTTATTTAAATTTTACAGCGAATTTTTGAGAAGCGTAGACAGCTTTATCTTATCGCCAGTTTAGTTTCGAGTTGGAGTTTGAGGTTTCCCTTTAACGAATACATTAAATACATATTATTCCCGGAATTATATGTAAATTCCACTTCTCACATGAGTCCCCAAGCTCAACAGCTCTCCATCTTCCATGATATTATCGTCGTCGTCATCGTCGTCTCTGTCTCTGTCGTCTTGCTCTTGCCTTTGGCTGGTTTTGTAACTTACGCAGAAATCTTATAAATGTTCGTGTTCAAGACAGGTAGCGCTCTATTGGGTCCATATCAGCGAGCTAAAAAATTAGTTCCTCAACGATGACAAATTAGACGTCATTAAGGCTGACTGACTGGGCTCAGGGGCACCGCAGTGAAGCACAGTGCCGCAGTTGACCAGTTCCAGTTCCAGTTCAAGCCGCGAGAGTGGCTAACTGTGTGACCTCATCCTTTCCTGGGAAGCACAACAAATGGGCATCCTAGGTCCGCGCTAAACGCGTGGAACTGTTACTCCATATTATTTATGATAATCTCGATTTTGTGTGGTAGCAGCAAGCAGCCATCAGCCATCAGCCAGCCATTCAGCGAGCGCTGGCCGCTGCGCATGCGAAGCTGGAGCCACACGATGCGGCACGTTGGCGCTGTGTGTGGCCTGTCGCATGGCTTCCTCGCCTACCTGTTGCCCGTTGCCAGTTGCCCAGTTGCCAGTTGCTTGGCTGCCTGCCTGCGGCCTGCTGCCCCGACTCCAGATTAATGTGAAGTGACATGTTTAAGTAAATGATCCAGAAGCTTATCCGATAATGGCCACCATATTTACTTAATGCTACACTCAATTCCTTACTCAGGCGTCTCTGTTTTTTGGGCCAGGTCAGCGAGTCTGCGGGGCCCACGCCCTCCCGAAAAGCTAATTGACCCGCTCATAAGCCATAAATCTGTACAGGATATGCTGGCCGAGATCACGAAGAGCGCTAGACCATTCGAGCACGAGATGCGCCACAGACGCGACACGATTAGCCCCTTAAATAGATCCCCCAGCTCCTGCTCCCCCCGCTCATCCTGCACAATAATCATTTGTTTTTGGTAGTCCCCGCCAAACAATGCTGCCTCGCAGCCAGCCAACGTGGGCCACCGCCGTTGCAAACTGTCGTCGAGTTTGTTGCAGTTGCTGCCGCTGCTGCTGCTGTTTGCAACTGTTGCAAGTTTAGCGACAACACGAAGATTAGCATGCGTGACTAACAGAATTTTGTTATTCCTTCTCGCTGGCCGGGCAAGTCGTGCGTTTACCTCGCGCTGGGATAATCGTTTCTTAATTTTCCTAATTAATTATTATGAAATGCTCGATAAGCAGCGAACAGAGAGAAGAGCTGCGAGCAGCTAAGTAATTGTTAAAATTCTTTTCAAAATGTTGGCCGTGAAAATCATTCAATATGAAAGCGCGACTTGGCTACATTGTTTCAAATGGTTTGCCTTTTTGATTCAGTTTTATGCTCTGTTGGCAAGCGAAAGGGAGTATATTGGTGTTGTGGAAGGTTCGATTGATATTTGAATAAGCTATATGGTCATGGTTAGTCAGATCTCTTGGGGAGTATCGATAATTCTTATATCTTCCATAGTCTTAGCCAGGCCAACGACTCTTGGGGGAAAACTATATCTTTCACACTGTTAGTCCAAGGATCAAGCAGTTTTGCTATATAGCTCGAACTTGAAATCTATATGGTATCGATTCCTTAAGTTAATTTTGACCTTCTTCAAATCAATTCTGTTTTGAGCGAGTATCATCCAGTCAGTTAAGCTCCACTGCCGTATTCCTACTTGTTTTCTGAAGCTCTTTTTGCGTTTCGTTGACCGGAACATTTTTTATTGACAAGCAAATGCACTCAGGCTGCATATGTACCGGCCATGCCTGGGCCCAACATACATTTTTAGACGCGGCAGCCGAGGCTCGACCTGACTCGACTCGCCTCGACTCGGTCCGGTCCGGGCCACAACACGTTCGTCCCTTCTGCGCCAAAAGTTTATTTTCGTTATTTATGATGTCGCTGTAGCCGGGATGCGCTGCACAGATTTTAGGCACAGCGAAGTGCGTGGGATGCTGCCTGGATGCTGGCTCCATCTGGCAATCACACAAATCGCATGCGAAACTATTATCAGAAGTTTTATGTTAATTTTTAAGCATGTTGCCTGCTTGCCTGTCTCTGTCTCTGCCTCTGCCTAACAAGCAGGGGCAGCAGCAGCAGCAGCAGCAGCAGGAGCAGCCGCAAGTTGCAAAATGTAATCTTTTGTCATCGTGTTTGACAGAAACGGTTGTCGCCCCAAACACGCGCACCTGTTCAGATTCCCTCATTAATTATGCATAAATTCTCATCAAATTCGGAAGAGTTACGAAACAATCTTTAATGCCGATGCCAATTAGAATTTGCGCACGCCACGACTTAAATAAGTTTGTCCTTAAAGTAAGCGAGCTTTGAGCGGAAGCAAAACTAACTTGGATGAATCTCAGGCGAGTGAAGCTGTTATGGCTTGCTAGAAGTCATCTACATGAATATGTATATATATGCAATATAGTTCTAGATATAGCTATGTATGGAAACTGTCCTTTGATATGTATATGCATTCCTTTACGAATGAATATCTAGAAAGGATAATTAAAATCGCATTAAACAACTAAAAGGTAACGAGGGAGTACTCGACTAGGAGATACCTATTCTCTGTATGAATTTAGTTTATTTTGATATATTGATGACTCTCAACTAGTTAGTAGATTCTGAAGAAAGAGAGCAACTGAGTAGACCTATCCCTTTACACTTTACTAGCGACTAGAATCTCTTATATCTCTTCATATTACTATTCAAAATCCTTCTCTAATATCTATATATTCCCACTTCCCACAACATTAACAATTATTTTATATTTGCGCACTTAAATTGCCAGCATTTACTTAAAGCTGATGCAAACACTAAATACTTGGCTTATTCTCTGGCTCTCTCTTCTTCACTGGCCAACAATATGTGCAAAACAAATATGGGCGTGTCGGTGGGCGTTGTAAGAGAATATGTTGCAGCTACGTATTGTGCGCGATCAGAGTTGAAGGCAATTTGAAAAATCGATTAAATACGAATAAATGTTGAGCTGGGCTGGGGGTTAGGCAGATTTAAAAACTCATAACAACGTGGCAACACCTCCTTTTGTATTGCTGTCCGCGCGCGTCGAGGTGTCCAAAGCCATGTGTGGGGCACTCACCGGCTGGCCAGTCATGGTGCCATTCGCCAAAAGCCGCTGGCAATTGGCAATGGGACGAGAAATATTATTTATATTTGTATTGCACAATTTATGACCCAAGAGAGAGAGAGAGAGAGAGAGAGAGAGAGAGAGAGAGGGAGAGAGGGATGTATATTCGCAATATATGTATATATATATATGACAAATTTCCTGCGGCTGGTGTGGCGTCCCTCTTAGGAGGACAATGTGTGTTTCAGTAGCTGGCGCTAGTACACGGAACGGTGGCAGTGCGGACGACAGGAACATGGATTCGCCAAAAGCGAAACCTAATCAATATACAACTCGAATTAAAGCCAAAGGCAACGGCGCGTTGAGTGGGGTCGATTGCGGTGTTGATTGCTTTGCATGCAACACACACACACACACAGCCAGACACACACTCGCGCATTAATAACTACAATATCTGATTGAGGAGACAATTTGGGCAAGTGTATATCATTTGGCTAGTGGAACCCACGCACACGCACACGCACACACACAGACTGAATGCATTCCATTAAAAATGACAAGTTGCTTGTCCAAATAAAGCCAGATCAAGTCCATCAGATTCCCATTTCGAGTTCCAGTTCCAGTTCCACTTCTCCGGCTATCAAAAGGATCGTGTTCAATAAAATGCAAACGCCGTCACCGTCACCGTCGCCGCCGTCGTCGTCGTCGCCATCTCAACTGATTGTAATCAGTTTTGTGCACTAACAATGGCTGTGGCCAGTCGGCAGTCAATCATGAATCCATCTTCGTCAATCGCTGATTGTGTGAATCTTGCGGATTGCGCCGGAGTTAGTCAGTGACTTCTTGGTGGTTAACATGGCGCCTGAGTTTGTCGTTTTGGGAATTGCGCGATCAGATCATCAGCCACAGATGATCATCAATGGGTAACGTTGATGCCATTGTCTCTTGTTATATGCAGCTTTTCTTTTTTGTTGCTTTGTCCTCTTTGCTTTGTTGGCGGCGTCTGCAAATGCACGTCATTCCGCGGCTCATGAAATGTCACTCAAGTGAGGAGCTCAACAGCCATCCATCCAAACATTCAGCCAGCCAGCCAGCCAGCCATCCATCCAGATCTCTTCGGTCGCCTGCAGACCGTCAAACAATTCAATTGGAGTAGCGAATAAATCACACAGAGAGACGACTGCGGATCGTGAAGCATCGTCGTCGCCTTGGCTTAACCCGCTTTGTATTTCCTTTAAATGCCCTGCAGCCGAAGGTGTGATGCGGGCGTATTAGGCTAAGGTTTATGACAATCAAGCAGGTCTCTAGTCTATGAACTCTCTTTTAAGGATTTTCCAACACACTTTGCTTTAAGCTCATCTTTGATTCTTTTCACCTTGACTCTTCTAGCCTAAGCTTAGCTCCAAGTACTGCCTATGCCATACTCATTATACAGAACCCTATTTATAGGCTAAGCATCCAAATTACTTAAGTACTTAAGCAGTTAGCGTATTTGGGAAGTGTCTTCCTTGCAAAGTCCTGAGTCCGCGTTGACTGATCGCTTGGTGGCTGTAAAGCGCAGGAAATGACTTCGACTTCGTCGGGTTTGAGCATTTTATTTTGTTTACGATTTTCGTAGTTATCTGGGAAGTATTTCGAACGTCGCTAATTTGACGACTGCACGATTGCATCGAGTCGCCTTGCTGCACAGAAGTTGGAGGTGAACTGGTCCTTGGGCAGAGGCTCCTCGATCGATGCATTTAGCAGATAAGCTCAATTTCGTTTTTGCTGACACTTAAGCGGCGGTCGACAGACGGACAGATAGACGGACGGACGGTCGGATGGACAGCATCAACGGATCGAACGTTCGTCGCCGGGTGCAGAGCGGGGGAGTGTCTACTGTAGTTGCACGTTTTTTGCTCTGCGCGGCGAAATGAAAATTCCGAACTCTAAAGTCACGGACTTCAGTTTCGTTTCATTCGTATTTCTTGAGCTTTCAACTGATTCTTGGGCTGCTCTAACTATTGGGGGACTTTGAAAACATCAAATAAATATAATATATCTATAAATGATATTATTATAATATTATCTAAAGACCTTTCAGATTTATACAGATCAATAAAGGGCCAACAGCATCAGCTTATTGTTAGAAACTCTTTGAGTCCTCTCACACCTCATCTTTCTAGCTGATTAAAGGGTATTCGAAAATTCAGCGTGCCACACACGTAGCTCACACAGAAAGTCTGCTTTTCGTGTTGGGCTTAAAGCATGCGCCGGTAATTGTGAATGACAATAATTGTGAAGACATTCTGCTCTGGCCAGGCCAGGGCAGGCCAGGCCCGACCTGGACGTCCCACTGACCAAAGCAACGTTGGAACGTGCAAAACGTTGGCGCCAACAGCGCCACCCAATATCAGCTACAAAAAAAAAAAGAAAGGAAGAAGACAGAAAAACACAGACGAATTTTTGTCAATTTGAGGCGAGCATTTGCTGAAGAATTCCCAGCGTTGGGGCCATTGGGGCAGGCAGGTACTCTCAGCTGCCACGCCTCGTATTTAATAACTTTCGCCCTAATTCATGTCGGCTGTCAGTGCGTCGATTTTTCATAATTAAAAGTGAATCGAAAAACTGTGCAAAACTTGTAGGAGGCGCGCTCGCAACTCCACTCCGGCGTCTTTGAAATTGAATTTGCGGCCTCTGTCGATGCGCTGGCAGCTACCGCCGACCGACCACGTTTAAGGTGGTGCCATAATAAATGGTTAACGTTAGCCCGGTTAGAACGAAGCTATTCGAATCGATGGGCACGTATCTAAGGTCTTGATCGTGCCAGCGATTCATTAATCAAATCCCCAAGTTCAACTGCATACTGACTGAGGGGCATCTAATGGCTCGATCAACATTATGATTGCAGTTGCTTACTATGGTCTAAGACTATTTCTGATAAAAGTTAAGTTTAGGTGCCGATGAATAGTATTTTCATGGAAATCGTGCAAAAATATTGTTTAGCGATAAGTTAATCGAAGATAACTGACGATCAAAGTGATATAACATGAATCTTTCCTATGGAAAAGTAGAAAATGCAATCACAGACTTATAACAGAAGTTAGATATAATATAAAATATATATATATATATATATATATATATATATATATATATAGCTCATAAAGTCATCGCTAGCATAAGATTCTATAACAACAAGTTAAAATTTATTTTAATTGAAACAAGTTTCAGATATTCTAAATGCCATCAGGCATCGACTGAGCTCTTTGCATATTGCCCAATGCAATTATGTCATTAGAAACTTCACATATAACACCTTTGATGGGTCTGTCTAAACACTCCCAGCGGGCACATCCTTTCGCATGTCAGCGCCAACAACTTTTGACGACGCGACGGCAATCGCTAGCGAGCCCCGCCGATGAACTATATAAGTAAGTCGCATATCCACGGGGAGCTAAATAAAGAGAGACACGCAGTCGTACTTCTTGAACACTCTGCGCAGCAGGCGGCATCATTTGATATATATATATATACATATATATGTATCTGTATTTCAGGAGAATATTTTTGGTGACATTTATGTGCCGCTGACGGCCAATGGCGGTAGCGACAGCAGCGAGCTCTAATTAAATTTAATAGCTACGGAACGGCATAAAATTGTGCCAAGCCACCAACGTGGCAACGAGGCACCGAGGCGATGCAGCCAGTCGGCGAAAGATGTCAAGATTGGGGTCGTAAACACATTTGATTTGATTTCGGGAAAGGATTCAGTCATTTCACGTCGGCTGCTTTGGCGGATGCGTTGATTGAATTGTCACCTCCAATTTAATGGCCACAGCCACAGCCACAGCCAGAGGCAGAGGGCAGAGCATAGCATAGCAGAGCGGGGCAGATCGAGTCAGTATTTCAACAAGTTCTATTCGTTTTTGATGTTGTTTTTCTGTACTGCGATGTCTATGGATTTGGAAGAGACTTGGGCAGAAGGCGCCACTGCTGACGCTGGCTGTTGGCTGACATTTGCTTTGGGTTAGATTTTTATTATAGGACTGGCTGGCTATGTCTTTGGCAAAAGGTGTCAGACGTTTTATGGCTGTTCTTTGACGACCTGCTGAAAAGTTCACGGTCATTTCTACAATTTCACCTTTGAGTTTTGAGAGCCATTGAGAGAGAGAGGGCAGCCGGCGGCAGCCCCGCCGACTGTGAGTATCATTCATCAAAAGGCAGCCGGCTTTCAATTACTTTCACCTATGGCTTGCCCCAAACTACAAGCGGAAAAGTGGGTCTAACTGAAACAGGTAGCCAGATCTAAACATCAAAGATTAAATGCCGGCACAGATACATAACTAGAGTTAGTTTATTTGGACAGGTAACTAGATACCCTGCAATACGATAGTCCGAATTCCGAAAATTGAATTTCTGTTCCGGTTTGCTTGGAGAGAGAACTTGAGACAGCTCTCTAAACATAAAATATATAATTTATATAAATATTATGGCTATACTTAATCAATTTGTATCTGAACAGAAAAGAATTATAGCTCTTGTCTACGCTTCAGCTGTAAATTGCTTTTGTATACAAATGCTGGGAGCTATAATTAACACGAGGCAATGCCAGCATGTTTCAGCCAAAGACAAAACACACTTTGAAATGCCAAAACAGAGACTTACATACGTATGTATGTATACATATGCATATGGCTAACATACATACATATGTACATACACGTATGTACTATGTAAACAGTGGAAAGAGTTGAAGGTGAAACATCGACAACATTTTTGTGCCCAGTCATTGTTCATATGCAGCAAAAATAATACGAAGAAAAAAAAGGAAAAAATATTTTTTTAATTTGAATAAGTAATTCGAACAACAGAGAGCCAAAATCAAAAAGGAAAAACAAAGTAAAAACAAGTCAAAACAAATGTGAAACAAGGAAAATTCAATTTACTCGCATGTCAAGCCGAATTGCCGGCTAGGTCAAACACGTTGATGGATGGATGGAAGGTTGGATGGCTGCATGGCTGACTGAATGAAAGGGACGTACAGCAACAACAGCACAAGAGTAACTACAATGGCTACAAGCTGAAATGGCAAAACGTTGCATGCTCGCCTATTGGGCGGTTCGCTTGCCCCCTCCCACACCCAGCTGACCGAGCTGCGTCCCAAACAAACAGTCAAAAACTCGCGTTGTTTCATTCCACATGCAGCACGTGGAGCCCGCTTTCGACTAGTCGTATTCGTATTCGTAATTGAGTGCAAGCGAGTGCTCATAGTTGTATTCACTATGTTTACATAGCAAAATAATAGAAAATGAATGCAGAGTGCATGAGTTTGGGACTTGACTAGACGCTAAGCTGGATTAGGATGAAAATTAAATTATTTAAGCTTTTTGAAAAAGGATTTATTTTTAAGCGGTATATAACAGAATAGCAGATACTTAAAAATATCCAGGCAATAGCTTTGATAGTTCTCGAGATATGCTTAAAAAACTTTTGTTATTCAATCGAAAATTTGATAAACTTCTGAATATAACAAATTTCTTTGTGTAGATCTCGCTGTTGACTTATCCCTTGCTCCCTTAGACCCTCTCTTGCTCACCTTCGACATTCACAGGGTATTCGAATATAAATTGCTAAAACTACACACACACACACTTGGACATTCGGTAGGCAAAGTTTTTAATTAATACAAAACTTGTTACACTTTATAAGCGCCTACTATTAGCATACCTAGACATAGATGTGCATACATATGCATAAATATAGATGGAGAGGATGACATGCGGCCAGCTGATGCCAGTCGCATGTGTGCAGCCTGTGGATATGGCAAAAAAGGACTTGGCCTAGGCCTAGAGCGTAGCTGAATTTGAAATGAGCTTTGTTTTTCCGGCAGCTGCTGTTAAAAATTTAATTAAACTCGAAGTGTAAACAACTATTAACTGCAGAGAACAAGTTGAATAGGTTGAAATAGTTATGGATAAGGTTTAGTTATAGTTCAATTCATCAATTCCCTAACTAAACTGTAACTCTTAATCATACATAAAGAAATCTTATGGCAGAGATCGTGCGTGCTGGCAACGAGTTGAGACATTAGGTTAAGTGACAATCGTGTCTCTGATTTATTGCTATTTCCGTCTCATTGCGATTTCAGTGATTCGGGGAATTGCAAGCGCCGCTAATGAGCTGCCTGCCATTCGTTCACACTTGCACCCGAATGAGAACGAGATGCGCTCTCATATTAATTGATTGCACTTATGGCATTCAAGATTTGCATATATATGTATATGTATGTATAAAGTATATAAAGTACGGTATCCATTATTTCCGGGAACATTGCATTTGTACGGCAATTAGTTCGCATAAGTTAGGGCTTGCTCATTCGGCTCTGAGCTGGAGTATCGTTCGGGAGTGCGACCCATGTTTGCTTGCGGCTGGCATAAATCATCTTCATGGAAATATCGTGTAGGGCAGTGGCAGGCACGCAGGCAGGCAGGCAGGCAGGCGGAGGCATGCCACACATAAAAATATGTATATGTATATTTGTGGGACCGAAAATGTTCTCTAATTGAGAGACACCGCAGCAGGCAGCAGTCCCCAAAGATTGCCTCCTTTTAGCAAATATTTTCAGTTTTTTTTTTCGGGGGAAAATATTTTCGTAGAGTTTCCCAGCCCACCCGCACGACCCTGTATCTCGAGATAGACATATATTAGAAGCGAGCAAGACAAAAAGTAGTTTAATAAATCGTTGGGCAACCTAATTTATGACCATTTAATATGACATTTATCTACAACAATAAGTTAGCGCAAAATTGCCTCTGTCACAAATAATTCTATTTCTTAACTCGCTTTTTAATCATTTCTGACATTTGTTTGTGTGTCTTTGATATTGAGGTAGACGACATCGACATCGACATCGACATCGACATAGACTACCAGCTATATAATTTGATTAAACATGTGTTTAGAGCTGTTCTGTTACCGGCGACAATTGCGGGGCTTGTAAAAAGCATTGCTTAAAATCGCTCTGATGAGAGCGAGTACAAATATAAACATGTGTTCTGTCAAACGCTTGTATACAATTGTCTGTCCAAAATGGAAATTACATGTACCAGAAAACACACACACAGAGAGATAGTGTGTGTGTTTTGGTCCATCCTAGTGGGTCAAGTTTTGGCTGCATTTGCCGACTGCCGGCTGCTGGCTGCCTCGCCTCGCCTAATGGCAATTGTCGCAGCTTGTTTCGAGGCCCACGCTCTCGCTCGGAAAAATTGTTTCCTCGGCTAACGCCCACTTTTTCAGTTTTGTATTATTTTTTTTTCATAGAGAAAACATGCACTACAAGTGCTAAAAATTTTGAAAAACATATTTCACAATTAATTGTCAGCGGCAGCAACTGGGGCTCTGGCAGCGCTTTATTTTTTTTTTTTTGCTTTTGCTTTTGTTTTTGTGCCACGTACCGCCGCCGCCGCCGACTGTCATTATATATATCTGTTTTTTTTTTTCTTTCTCGCATTTTTAAATGTTGTTCGACATGGCAAAAACAACGCGTTGCTGCTTAATTTGTCGTAATTAATGCTTATGAATAGTTTGTACTTGTCTTTATTTGTTCGAGCTGCTCAAGTCGAGCCAACGATAGCGCCTGGCGCGCCTCATGCATTCATTGTCTTCCTCCCCTTCTTGGCTAATCTCAACTGACTAATCTTGGCTAATAAATGTTTGGCTAACTGTGAATAGCTATTGAAATAGTTTCAAAAACCTCATTTTCATGGTATTTTAAGCAAAAATGCGTTTCAAAGAGCTTCAGTTGACTTGAAATTCTTTGCCAAATGTTGGGAGTAGAAGCAAAAGCTAGCATAAAACTCGAAAACTATTCAAAATTATTTATGGTTCATTGAAAGGGAATCAAACTTTGACATTTTGCTTTGGTAATTTAGATGATTTTCTGGTGATGATATAGATAATATAAGGTATACATATATAATACTGGGACTATATAGGTCTTCCTCTCACATTTGCATCTCATGCAAAAGGAATCTATATATGTTTTATAGTAGTTCAGCAGTAATTGCAGAATTTCATTCTAGCAAAGAATAGCACAATCCCAGACTTATCTTTGCACTTCATAAATATATACATATCTATAAAAATTGTAATCTCTTTACTAACCTGCAGCTTAACCAGCTCTGGATAATCATTAGCTAGCTTAGCGAGCTCCTGATAATTGACTTTGGCCATTGAGACAATCCATTCCTTGGCTTTCGGATGCGACAGCGTGACATCGGGCGAATCCTTTTCCTCAATTAACTGCTGAAAGACATAAAAACGGGTTACCAAGGCGCATAAATTAATTATGCATGTTTCTGTCACAGCATTTTACAAAATTCGGAGCGAGGCACGAGGGCGGGGGCGGGGCGCTAAAAACAAAAATTATATCTATATATATATGCGTATGTGAAGCGAGCATAAAACATAGAAAGCCCATTGAGAGCATTAACGCCAACACACATCTTAGAACACAACACACACAGACAGACGCACTCGGGCACGCTCATGTGACAGGGCAATCGTTGGTTTCTGGGCGGGATTGGGATTCCCTCCTCCTTCTCGCCACTGCTCGAGTGAGTGTAAAAAGCTGGCATAATTATGCGCACACATTCGACGACGACGGCATGTTCTTGCCATAATTATGAAGGTAATAATTTTTATTTATTAGGCGCGTGCTTTAGGCATTTGCTGCGCCGGGTTTTCTTTAGCGATGCGCTAAATGAAATAGAGCTCCAAAAAGTTCTTGTTCCTCCCGTTCTTTCTTTTTTTGTTCCGGGGCATGGGTAGCTATTTAACCACCACGCATTCCCATTGATAATGAGCACTCTCTCTAATGAGCGAGGGGCGCAGGCACACATGTGCCACAGCAGCAACAGCAACAGCAACAGCAACGACAACAACAATAGCTGGCAACATGTGTGTGCCTGCCTCTCATATTTACGAGCGCTGAAAACATTTTCGGCAACTAATTATCCATTCGCATAATGTTTCGCGTTTGCTAACAAGAGTCTGCAGAAGAGTCGGGCATTTGTATACCTGTAACTCTCCCCCGCTCAACGGCAAGCGGAAAAAACAAGCAGCACTCGCTTCGTTACGTTATGTTACACATAGCTAATAAATGCGGCGTACACATGGGTTTGGTTTGGGGCATTTAGCCGCAGGATGCAGCAGCAGTAGCAGCAGCAGCAGCAGCCGTAACTCCTTTCATATATTTACACGCCACTTGACTTTGGGAGTGCTCACGTTTTTCCAATTACTCGCCGCCGTGCTTAAATCCCGTTAACCACCCGCTTCAGGTGGCGCCATTTGCAAATGCCGCACGCCACACGCCGCTTTGCCGTTTGCCGAATCGCCGACAAGCTGAGCGAGAAAGCAAATGAAACTGAAACAGAAGCAGCTACAGCTACAGCTATAGCTACGGCAACAGCAACATAACAGGACAAACATTGCAAAGTAAGGCCCCGGGCAAAGTGGCCATGTCAATGCTAAACAAAAGAACCGTAACGCCCCCAAGTAGCCACCCACTGGAAAAAAAACGTAAAAAAACATGTACCCGACGACTGCTGCTACTCGTCGTTGGCCACGGCCACCTCCTACCCAGCTCGAGTCCCCAATCGCTTGTTTGTTGGCTGGCTTTCTTATGTCCTGTGTGTGTCCCTTTATGCAAGATATTATATCACACTGCTAGCCGTTGTCCGGCTGCAGATCGGACCAAACGAAACCACACCAGACCAGACCGGAGCAGAGCAGAGCAGACTGTAGCATGTCCTCTGTTCGCTGTGTTTGCGTTTGCCACCCGAAACTTACCTTTGACTCCCTTTTCAAAAAACACACAAAATAAAAAAAAAACGGAATGAAGCCACAAAATGGTCATGTTTGCCGTATTCCGTATTGCCGTATGCCCTCCGCCCGTAGTCACTCGCAGTCCGCTGTGCCATTGTCCGCTTCGATCGGGTCGACATTGTTGCTGTTTGTAAATTTAACCGCTTCGGGACATACGGCGTTGTTGTTTAACAGCAATAACAACTTTTGGTTTGTTTCCTTACATTTTTAATTGGGTCCTTTGTGGTCGGTCTGTCGCTCGCTCGTCCGCCTGCCCGCCTGATGACTATAGCTTTGCCTAACTAATTTCTATTGCTGCTTATTGGCTATGTTAACATGTTTCACCAACTTGTTTCTATCCAAAAAAGGGTTCTCTCTATCTCTCTCTCTCTCTCTCTCTCTCTCTCTCTCTACGGCAGGACTCGAAGCCCTCATTCGGGCTTAATATGCATATTGGGACACGGACTTTGCCCACCAAAGTACCTTGTGGGTTAATAAAAATATATGTGGTTTGTTTGATGCTGCAGTCGGAGCTCCATTTCAATGCCCCTTAAGCCAAGCACAAATGGGGCAGGGCTGGGCTCGATTCAAAATTGTCATTTTAGTGTTGGGCAAACACTATTTTGGGCAAATGCTCTAGAGGGGCTCAATGAAGGCGCCCAGATTTGTTTCATATTCAAATTTAACAAAAGCTGACTTAAAGCTGCACTGGATTGCTGGCAGAGTGGAGGATATTGGATGTATAAGAGGAAGGCAGCCCTTAGCCAGCTTTCCGATTCCTTACTTGCTTCAAGCTAGGTCTCTTAAAAGGGAAGTAAAAGAGTTTTAGAGAAGTTTTCTAGGTAGCATACTAGGAGTATTATTCTCTAGAGAACATCTATTACTTTGCCTAATATTCAGTTTAAACTTCCTTCTACTCCTCTGAGCAGTCAACCTTAATAAACAGAATCGATAGTTGGCTATATCTGAAATTAACTTCAGTTCAACGATGTCGAGGCTACAGTGGGTGCTGACTAAATGCGCAAAGTGCCGACTCATGAAGCTAATTAAAAACACTCGAAACGAATTTAATTGATCAGCTCGCAGGCAGCTTCGGGCCGCAGCGCTTACGGTTGCGGCGCCTAAATTTCACGGTCTATAATATTGATGGATCTATGAAACTAGAAGAAGAAGGAGAAGCAGAAGAAGCTGAAGCTGAAGGGGGGCAGAATTCCATTTTGAAACTCTTTCATGAATGATTTGGCACTTTTCCACAATTTCTGGGATGATTAATAATTCTTGTATTAAACGTAGTTCATCAAGGGTTTCACATAGATCAAGATTGCTGGCGCCGTCTATCAAATTCTCAATTTTTTATTTATTTTCTCTGTTTTTTTTTTGTTTTTGTAATTTTGAATGTTGATTTGGCTTGTTAGCGCACAGATTTGTTAACAATTTTTACAGGTTCAGCAGCTTCGACAATGATGAGCACGAAACTGCTGCATTATCAGATGATTGATCCTAGATAGCTCTCGAATGATGTGTAATTAGATATCTAACTGGGTTGGCCAGAGAGATCATAGCGACTTCAAATATATTTCAGCTAGAGACTTAATATAAGATCAGGCTTCATCTAAGATAGTTTTCTAACTAGAGTTAGTAGTTCTATCTTGTCTACTACCCTGTTGGACATCATACTTAGTTTAACAGCTAAAACGGGAAATATTTCTGGCTGCATGTAATTCGGGCCACATTAATCCGGAAACATGAAAAACGTGAGAAACCTAACATAAATGCTGTGATTCTTAGACGTTTCGATATATGTAAACATTAATTTAACACACATAAGTGGATGCGACTGTATGTGTGTGTGTGTGTGTGTGTGTGTGTGTATGTGTCTATGCACAAATAAACACTTAAGTCTTTTTCGTTGGTGTTT
Organism: Drosophila paranaensis; assembly: GCA_035047545.1. Lineage (NCBI taxonomy): Eukaryota > Metazoa > Arthropoda > Insecta > Diptera > Drosophilidae > Drosophila > Drosophila paranaensis. The sequence continues at coordinate 15,202,480 of JAWNPL010000145.1, forward strand.
TAGTCGAGTGTTGAGTTGAGTTGAGTTTTTATAGCGCTTGACATGCAGTTGACAATTTCGAGTTCGCATTTGACATACATCTACTGCTGCGCCTGCTGCCTGCCGTCTGACTCGTTATAGATATAGACATAGACACATTCGTCTTGGCCGGACGTAGTGGCATGATTTATGCAGTTGCCTATGCCTAAACCCTAAACACTTTTGATTGACAGCCCTGAGTGGATGACAGTTGTTTGTCAATGCTCAGGCCCAAATGGTAATTGCCTTCGTCTTTAGCTCGCAACATTTGCTACGAAACGATTCTCTCGTAACGCTTGACAAATTCTTAACATGTTGTCGCCTTTTATAGTTGCTGTATATGTTATATATATATATATATATATATATATATATATATTATATATATATAAAGTTTACTCAATGAATGTTCAAAGGAAACGCGCTGGATGGGATTGTAAAAGTTGCGTTGCAGCAAGGCTAATTATAAGTGAGGCAATTTATATAATAATATATATATATATATATAATGCTAGATTTTGGTTGTATTATGAAAGGAGTATAGAGTAGACATTTGTGAGATTATGACGAAATATATATAAATAGATTATTCGTTATGCTTCTAAGAACTTGCGAGGTATGGAGATAGGAGATGGCATATACAGTTAGTATATATATCATACTATCCCAACCTTCTTTAAGAAATAAAACAAACTGTTCTATAAATCTGCGTACTATATATATGTATATCAGCTGACTATTCCATAGAGCTATATCCATCAAAAGCTTTTCATGCTTCTACTTTTCAATGAGTCTTGCCTTGGCCATTGACCAGAGCCAGAGCATCTCTATATTAACAAAAGTACATGCGTCGCTGAATGCATGCACGCATGTACGCAAGTCAAATCGTATATGTATGTATATATATCTCAGCAAAGTATGAGTGACGAACGCAGGCATTGTAGCGGGCGCTTGTAATGTTTACGAATCTCTCACATTTTATTGTTCGGGAATAAAATTAATGGATATGTACAAGTCGAATGTGCTGGTAGTGCTAGTTCGTGACCAGCAGTTCCACTCGAGCTATATTTGAGAAAGAGACAGAGAGAGAGAGAGAGAGAGAGAGAGAGAGAGAGTGTGTGTGTGTGTGTGTGAGAGTGAGAGTGGCAGCTGAGTGCCCGCGTGTCAGGTAGAAACACCCTCATCTCTTTCCAAGTCAAAGAATCTGTGTAGGCCAACTCAAATATGTCTTGGAATTCAGTCAGAGTTCAGCTCTGCCAATAAGAAAAGACAAATTTGTAATATGCAGAAAGAAAGAAGACTAAATACTTCCCACAGGAAGTGAGGCAAAGTCTAGTTGGCACTGCAACAGCAGCAGCAGCGATGTGGAACTGTTTAGTTGGCTATGGAAAGCAGTTGCACCCGCACCCCTGCCCGACCCTCAGCCTCACCCTCACCCGCATCTGCATCCGCCTGCCACATGGCTTCATTGTTAACCGGTTTTTTTTGCTAAACATAATGCAGACATACCTTCTCTGGCTTTTTCTTGGGCGGCGGAGATATTATTTTGGCCTCCTCCTCGGATGCCATCCGGTTGAATTTGCGTGTCGCCTCCTTAACGCTCATGGGATTCTCAGCGGCGTCCACTTTGTCCGCGGTGGAGCTATCGGTGGAGGCGCCCGAAGAGAAGGAGAAGCGCGGTATATTCTCCTTGTTGCAGCCCTCGTCCACGGAATTGACACGGGATATGGATTTGGGAGTGCCATTAAGATCAGCATCGGCATCTGTCTTGGCATTCCCATTCGTTTCGGCGTCTTCCTCCTTCTTCTTGTCGATGTCTGATTGGCGCACGAGGCGCGCTGGGTCAATGCGCTGCATGGCAGCTGTGAATTCGTTGACGCACTCCCGATAGCTCTCCACTTGGCCCTGATGCACCTCCAAGCCGGTGCTTAGCGGAACACTTGGTTCCGGCTCTGGTGCGGGCGATTGCTGCACTTCGGGCGGCGCTATGTACGGCGGCGGCTGCCTCATGGGCGAGATGCCGCTGTCGGCCATGGACACAATGGAACCAGCGCCCGGGCTGGAAGGCGTAGAGGCAGTGCCCGCAGCCTCGACGGCGCGCTCCACAACCTCCTCGCTCGGACACTCATTGAGATACTTTTTGCGCAGTATCAAATACTTTTGATTGTTTTCGTTCTTGATGGTGGAGAGCAGCGTCACGTAGGTCTTGAAGCGCTTGCGAGCCTCGGCCTCATCTGAAATTGAGATTTCAGTAGCGCTTAGTTTAGCTTCTGCAGTGCATTATGATATACATATGTATGATGTCAACAGGTTGTTGTCAAAGAAACGAATACGCGGAAAATCTGCCTCTGCTCTGACTCACTTTGTGTGTGCGTTAGATATTTCTTGAAGTGCTTGACGAGCGCATGATTTGTCACCTTGCCGTCGTTTCGTAGCATGTAATTTCGAATATCCACAATCGACAGTTGCTTCGCTGTGTCGTTTGCACTCATCTTTTACACAATTGCACACCAATTATCGAATAGAAAAACAAAATATTTCGCACAAAAACTAAACAAACACACAGTTGCCAGGGATACACACTAACAGACGCCAGCTGGCTGGGCTACGTTGAGTGTCAGCCCTGTTGCTTCGCGGAAAAAAGCTGATTGCTACGAGCCATGCAATTTAAATGGGTAAAAAAATGATTAATTTCCAAGTTAAATAGGAAATATTGAATAAAAATATTTAATTTAGAAGTATTGTAGTATTGTGGTATGCAACTTGGCGTAAATTATTTGTTTGCTTAGCTAAATGCTAGCGAATTAGGTTAAGCTTAACAGAGGTCAAAACGAGTTTCTGGATTTTTTAAAACAAAAAAATATATTTAAAAAATATAAAATTAAAAATTAAAATTCTGTTTCTTTTAGGAAATTTATTAAAATTATGTTCAGTACATAAAATTACATTTTAAATAAATAAATAAAACCCTAATTTAAAAATTATAATCCTTCCCATTTGTAGCCCTAAAATTTATTATAAATTTAAATTTAATCTGATAAAGGCATACAAATTGCTACAAAATTTCAAATCTGACCGCAACTGTCAGTGTCGCCTCGGAGACTGCCAGAGAAAGGAGACGAAGCGCATCCGAACAGTTTGTTTTGTGGGCGGATTTCGCCAAATCTGTGAATCGTAATTGTAATTGTACAATGGGGCTCTATCTGGATGTGTGGGGAGAAGTGTTAATTTCATTTTCGATTTGGCAAATGCGATTGCGAAGGCAATTGTCGAAAGGCCGTCATTTATCATGTGCACATGCTCTCTCTCTCTCTCTCTCTGTCTCTCCCTGTCTCTGTCTCTTTCTGTTCTTAAGTTGTCTGTGCACAATGTCTGTGGCTTCGATGTCGATGAGAGCGACGGCTACACAGATTGGGATTGTATCTTTCACTTACATTTCAAGTTTCAAATGTCAAGCTGACTTTGCCGTTGTTGTTGCTGTTGTTGTCGTCTGACTGCGCCCACCCAGTGGCCCAATATATATGTCTGTACATGTGTCCGTATGTGCCTGAAGTCGACAAGCGCATATTCATTTGCATATTGCAATTACAAACTGTATAATTTCGTTGGAAACCCACAAAACTCCGCACGTCTCCCACAAGACAGTTGAAGACATCAAGTTAATTTGGCTTTTTGTGAATTTGGCCAAAAGTATATAAACTTGAGGCCAAGAAATGCGGGCCGGCAGCCGGAGGAGGTAAACTCCATGTGGGCATAAAACATATGCGGAAATATACGAAATTGTGGCATAACAATCAAGGATAAAAGAGTTATGAGAATTACAGAGAGAGGCTGAGGGGTAAAAAATATGATAGAATAAAGAAGAAACAAAGAGAGAGAGATAGGGAGAGAGAGAGAGATAGACAAATATGTAGAAGTAGAGACTCAGAGAGGAAGGGCAAGAGAGAGAGAGAGAGAGAGAGAGAGTGAGAGAGACAAATAGAGAAGGTGAGAAGTAGAGAGCGACAGAGACTGAGAGAGAAATTGTCAGATATGCAAAAATAGTCTGAAAATAAGGTAGAATCGGGTATATAGAGAGAGAGAGCGAGAGAGAGAGAGAGAGAGAGAGAGGGAGATAGAAAGGAACCAGAGAGATAGGGAGAAAGTTTGTAATCTAAAGAAAGAGGAGAATGATACAGAGAGAAAACGAGTAGACATACAGCCATAGAGTCATAGAGAGGGATACTAATGCGCTAGAGAGCTAAAGAGCTATCCATCTGGAACTATATAAATATGAGAGCTGAAGACCCATAGAGCAATATGCATATTATTTTATTGGCATTTTCGATTAATTGGCTAACATGAGACTTAAAGCAAACTTGTATTCGAAATCTACATAAGCGAGTGCCAAAAAAATCGAGTCTGAAATCTAAATATTTTTGACACGGCCATGTTAACACCCAAAGGTGTGCCTGTGTGAGTGTGTGTGTGTGTATGTTAGCCATGGCACGATAGTTGGCATTCATTTGTAGTGCGATTGAGCCTTTGTCACCGATTGCCGTTGGGGCTGGCGCCTGATAAGCGCCGCAAATTAAATGAAATATATTATATGAGAAAAGAGAGGGAAAGAAGTGGATTCGAGGCGTTTTGTGCCACGATTCGCTGGAGAATTTGAACGTCTGGCCGCAGCGCGAGGGAAAACTGTTTTTTTTTTCGGGGCCTCGAATGGAATCCGTCGTGAAGCTCCAAGTTGCTGCTGCTGCTGCTGCCGCCACCCCTCGCATCCCCCAACAGTCTTGGAGCGGGCCATGCCGAATGGCTGACAACGGCAACGATCGTCGATAGCTGGCAACGTTTGTCTTGTCATGGCGGGGTCCGCTTGCAGTATAATTGGCAATTGGGAATGGGGCTTATTCACTTTTATGACTCTTTTTTCTCCCTGCTGGCGACTTAGACTGACTGCGTCTGTCTGCGGGTCTGTCTGCACAGACTCAGTCTATCTATTTCAGTCACATCGAAGTCGTGGCTGGCTAGTTGTTGTTGTGCCTGTTTCCTCTTTCCCACTTGAACTTCGTCTGTCTCTTGTGGCCCCCGCCTGCCTGTTGACCCCCGGCGAGTGGCGCCTAAAGCTACATGCAAGCTGATCGACGTCGTTGCCGCTGCAGATCTGCTGCGGAGCTGTCAGAAAAGTTTCCTCTAACACAAGTGTTTCACATTTATTGTCAAATTGGAAACTCTCCACAGTCGACACACTCACTTGCCCATATTTTATATTATCAAATAGCTGTCCAATGTTGGAGACTTATTATCGAATAGGGAGCTCTCCACATTCTACACATTCACTCTCCAAACTCGACGTACTCTCCAGTGTCTGAGACTTAGTGTCAAATTGGAAACTCTCCACTCTCCAGTTTTTGAAATTGATTGTCGAATTGGAAACGGTGAGATTCACTCTTGTATTGCAAACTCTCCACTCGCTACATACTCTCCACATACTCTCTCTACACACTCTCCACACACTTGCTTGCTTCTGCTTGTATTATCAAACAGATGTCCAGGATTCGAAATTTATAGTCAAATTGTAAACTCTCCACTCTCCACATATTCGCCTGCTTGCATTTGGTATTAACAAACAGATGTCCAGTTTTCCACGCACTTGGCTTGGCTTGGCTGTCCTTTTAAGTACCTTCCCGCTGCCTCACTCTCTCTCTCTCTCTTTCTCTCTGTCTCTCTCTGTTGCTACTTGTGTCATTATCGAACCATTACCAAATGAGCAGCACGCATTATAAATGAGCACATAAAACATAAACGTTGTTCGCTGCTTTCGCTGAGCTCAAGAGCCGATTATTGCAATTTAACAACTCCACCCACCAGGCCGCTCTCTCTGTCTCTGTCGCCCTCGCACTTGCAGCGACTGACATCTTCTCACTCACGCGTCAGTGTCAGCGTCAGCGTCATCGTCGTCATCTGTTGCTATTTCCGTTGCAGTCCCTCCCTCGGCCGTATGACGGCTGCGGTCAAACGCTTTAACTCGCACCGGGATTTCGGCTCGTTTCGTTTGGCTTAGCTCAGCTCTCAGCTCAGAGCTCTCAGCTCCCAAGTGGGATTATGTCACTTTCGCTCTGACATTTGCATTTTGATTGACAAACTCATTTGGGCAATCCTCAGCCGCGCCGCATTATCCTCTCCACTAGCTCTGTGTGTGTGTGTGTTTGCCTTGCCGCTTAAGCGCCCTCTCACAATTACATCGAAACACGCGTCTGCCAACTGCAAATACATTAAATGTTTTGCACTTGCTAACTGCATTAACATCTCCTGTTGTCGCTCGCAAATCGAAAAGGTCCCGATGATATGCCTATTAAGCTGTCAATTATAATGAGCTCCCTTCGACTGGGAATGCAGGGGGGATGAGCAACGCCAGCTAAGGACTTGAGCTAACCAAAGAATATGCTGACAAAACTAAGCTTGTTTATATAGATTTGTGATTGCTGTAAACTGATTTTTAATATCTTAGAGATCTGCAAAATCTAAAAATATTGAAAATTAAGTATTTTTTCTTTAATATTTTAAAAAATAATATAACTTTTTTTTAAATTATTTAAAAAATTGAAAAATAAATTAAAATTTTTTTATAATAATTGAGATCTTCTTAAAACTATATTTTTGTATTTTTATTCAGTTTAAATATAATATTTATATTTATATGAAGGAGAGTTTTTCGTTATAACGAAGTTCGTTATATCACGGTTTCACTGTATAAACAAGCTAAATTTTCATGTTTTATTTAATAGGCGCAAATCTACAGCTCAAATACCAGTCGAAGAATTTTTGAACAATTTTTGTTTATTTTTATTTATTTTTCTTTTTGTAATGGAAATCAATTATGTAACAGCGCGATATTTGCCTTTGACGATTTTTATGTATTCTGACATCCATTAAAGTCGGCAATGCTGACAATGACAACAACAACAACAACAACTGCAACAATGCCAAAAAAACAATGCTCTCGCATAGTGCGTGGCTCATCCTCTTTGTCAAGCTGCTGCTGCTGCCTGCCACGTTGAGTGTTGCTGCCACAGCCACTGGCAGTGCCACTGCCACACACACACACACACACACACACACACACACACACACAGCCCTCGTCTTCAGCTGGGCTGTCGTGTCAGGAGCGAATGTTGTGACAGTTTTGTCGCATGAGTTTGCGAGGCGAAAATAATAAAAATAAAAATAATTCATTTTTCATGGTGGTACTTTCCATGGGTAGCAAACTGGGTTCGAAACTGGGTTCGCAACTGGGTTCGAATCTGGGTTTTGGGTTTGGGCTTGGGCTTGGGCCTGGGCCTGGAATCATTGCCGTTGCCATTTGGCAGCTATTTTGAAATTGATATATGCATAAACCGCAGTGACAGATGTTGCAATTAAAACAGCATAAAATGCGCGTTCCAGCTAATGGCCGATAGAGAGAGAGAGAGAGGGGGGTAGAGGGATGCAAGGGATGTATAGGGGATGCATTTGGCTGACATTTATATGCGTGAAAAGTGAACGCTGTCAGACAGCTCAATTGTCAAAATAGATTTAAGTGGCGGCAACAGATTCGATACTTGTGCAAGGATTGCATAAGATGTGCCTAAGGCCGGAGAGGGCTGTGGGGGGGATTGAGTGACAGAGAGAGAGAGAGCGAGAGAGAGAGAGAGGGTGCGTGAGAGGGCAAGAGTTCCACTGCGCGCCGAGGGTGGTCAATATGTGCGGCGGTTGCAAATGGAAACGCCCCATGTGGTTGCCACTTCAGTCGTCCAGCCAGCCAGCCATCCATCCGCCCGTCCACAGCTGGACTCGGCGACCCATTGATTGATTGCAGTTGACTCGCAAAAAGTGCGCGCAACAGAGCAAATATTGTACTTAACACCCCAGAGGGACACTTTGAAGTGGCTCTGCCTGCTCCAGCTCTAGCTCCAGCTCCTGTTTCTGTTTCTGTTTATGCTGTTGCTGTTGCTGTTGCTGTTGCTTCTCCTGCTGCTGCTGCTGGTTCAGCACTTTCACCTACTCCTGCTGCTGTTTGTAGCTTTTACTCTTACCTCTGCTGCTGCACCTCCTTCCCCTCCTCTTAGTCCTCCTTGTACTCATGTTATTGCTGTTAGCACTGCTCCGCTTGCTCCTGTTTCTGGTTCTACTCCTCCTCCTGCTCCGCTTGCTCCCGCTTTTGATCCTACTCTTGCTGCTGTTGCTGTTCCTGCTCCTGATCCTGCACCTGCATCTCATCTTACTCCTGCTGCAGCTCTTCGCTGCTCTTTCCTCTCCTTTTTGTGCCCTGCTCCTGCTCTTGCTACCTTCTGACATCCCTTTAAATTTGTTAACCTGAAATTGTTTTGGTCAGCTGCTGCTTTAAGCCCACACACACAGTAGTCTCTGGCCCTCCCTCGCTGCCTGCTCTCTGACATCCACATATATCTTGCGCCGTGGCAAGGACACGCCCAGACCTTATGTCGCAATTCCATCATGTAAGGCGCACACTTTTTCGGTTTTATAGGTTAATTCGCTTTTATGACATTATCATAAAAAGCAAACAGAGAAACAAGTTTGCCAAACACAAGCTCCAGCACCTCAACGCGACCACAGTGAATACGCACTTGATGCGCCCGCTGTGACGTTTTCCTATTAGTTCAAGCTCGTTAAATCATATATGTATATATAAAGAAATGTATATACATATACATATGCATATATATTTGGTCTGTATTTTTAGGGCAAGTTTAAGTGCAAGATTCTTCATATTTTATGAACATTTTAGCTGCATTTGATTTGGTATAAAAACTTTTCAGAGTTCCTCAGCTGCAACTGAAGTTTCGTATGGAAAGTGATCTAAACTGCCTTTTGCTACTTAGCGAGCTCTAAAAATACCTTCTCTAGTTTTTAAAAGTGAAGCTGCCTTGGCGCTTTTTATGACTTTTTTATTGAATTATGCAATGGAAACATTTTGAAGGTAAAATAATTTGAGGGTTTTAGTTGGGAATATATATAAGAGAAGATACTTACATAAGAAATACCAGGCATATTTTAAGAATTTTCTATGGGGTTACTTTAAAGTAACCTGTTATTTGCCTAAAAATAGGTTTATAATATAATAAATTTATAATTTATAATTGCATTTATTCTATAATATAATATTTCCGTTTTTATCATACTATTTTTTGCCTTTATTTAGATTTGAATAAATTTTATTTTATATTTTTAATTTAAATATTAATATTAATTAAATATTATTTATTATATTATTTTATATAATATTGTAGGTATGTATATTATAATATTTTATAGTTCCTTTATTTTTTAATTATTTTCTTTTTGCTTTTTTCTGTTTTCTTATATTTTATTATTCATTTATTATTTATTTATTTTCTATTTATTTTTTCTCTAATTTTTATAATATTCTTCATTCATACAATATTTATTCTGAAATTTAGTTTAAAACTTAGAGTTCCAATCCTATCTGTGGCTTGTTCAATTAATAATTAAGATTCACTCGGAATATGCTGAAAATTCTCTAAAGCTAATATACTTCTCAGTTCTAAACTTAAACATCTTCAAATATTAATTATAGTCAGCTTTGTGCTGATGTCTGTTTGATTAATTTAACACATAAATTCTAATCACAAATATCAAAATAATATATATATTTTCAAAAATCTTTTCATATTCTAATATGATCATATATCATATAGTTAATTTCCCCTTTTTGACAATAATTTCTAAATAAATTTGATTTAATGTATCATCAAATTGTGTTTCCCAAAGTTCACCAAAAATACGTTTTAGAAAATACTAAAAATAGTTAAAAATTAATTACTTTAGACAGCCGTTATCTATGAGCAGCACTTATCTAAGCGAGAATATAGGCCAACCTAGTTTATTTTCGTTATATTTTTAGCTGTTGTTGTTGCTGTGGCTGGGGCTGCGTCACGATCATATTGAATGAGAGTCGGCAAGAGAGTCAGTCGCTCGGCAGAAAGGTAAACAAACAGGCGACTAGCCAAACAAAACAAATGGGCGTGCCCAAAGTGAAGCACTACCCCTGCCATGGGAAGCGTGAAAATAAGAAGTAATTAATGGTCGTATTTCCATTTCGTTTTTGCTTTCTTTTGTTTGGCTCAGATGGCATGGTGCTAGTACAAAAGTCGCACCTGTCAATGGAGGGCCACAGGAAGCGCTAAAGAACAGAAGCGACTACGTCACACACGACGGATCGAATGGCGCGCTCTGATTGGTGGGTGAGGCGTCGCACTTCCAGCTGTGTGTTTGTTTACTCTCCTTGCTTAGGCGGAGAAGCGAAAGGCGAGAGCATATGCACGCGAATGTGTGTGTGTGTGTGTGTGTGTGCTGGAACGGTATAGCCGACACCACCACCACCGCCAGTAGCAAAGCGCAGAGGGCGTCGCCGCACATTTCCAGCCTCGGCCTAAGCAGCATTTCCATTCTAGTTGGAGTGCGCCAGTGTGAGAGAGAGTAGCGTCGTCTCGCTCTAGCCCTGCACAAAACGCGATTGCAACGGAATGCGAACTGAGTGGCAGAGCAACGGCATTCGTATGAGCTCTCGTGCCGGTTGTGAGTAACCATCCGCAACCAGTTCGTGTTCGAACGTACATAGGTGAACATCTGGAGCGCGCAACCGTCGCTGTCGCCGTCGCCGTCGCTGTCGCTGTCGCTATCGCTGACTCCGTTTCGTTTTTTGCGTATGCGTTTGCGTGCAGCTCAAATTTGTCTCTGTATCTGTATCTGTATCTGTATCTGTGCCAGTGGCTGTTCATCTGTAGCTGTAGCCGTAGCTGTGTAGTCGTGTGTCTGTGTGCGGATAAGCGTTGCAATTGTTATGGTTATGTTTATGTCGGTATTGTTGTCGTCGTCGTCGTCGTCGCCAGTCGCTGCTGCTACGCTCAATAATCCCAATGTTGATTCTGGTCTGTCGCTCGGTCGCTCGCCCGCCCGCACCTACTCGTGTTTAGAATTTTGTTTATGCCTGTGTTAACCAACGGTAAAAATTGTCACATTGAACAGCAAAGGCAACAGCAACAGCAACTCGAAGAAGAGCTCAACTGAAGCACGAATCGATGCGCACAGACAACAACAGCCGTGCTATCTCAACAAACAATTAAACTTAATACCAATCACTAAAAACAACTCAATAAACGAATCAAACTTTCAACTGAGCCTAAACTTGCGCTTGCTCTCTGGCAATGGCCGCCTACACGCAATTCGGATACGGCGGTTTTCCGTCGGCCTCACAGGTGGGTTGACGACGGTCCTAAGCTCTAATGTTGACTATATGCAAATTATGATTATATTACGATTAACTATAAGAGATAATGAGAGACGGGTGGGAATTGAGGCATATAAGCTTAGTGCTTTTGATGTCCTTTAAGGAATTTCCTGAAGTCCAGTTGGAAAAGTTTATAGATGAAGATAAAGTTAATTGATTGCTTAAGGGACTTCTGCTAGGATAGTCTTCAAACCAGTAATAGGTCGTAGGTAGGCGAGAATAGTAGATAGTATTCGAGGTGTTTGAAAAGGCTTTAACAAAATATTTAATAAAAATAAAAAATAAATAAAATATTAATATTAAAAACAAAAAATATATATTTTATATTTTAAGGTTATATTTTGATACCTAAATACAACACTCTTTAGATACTATATCAAAATTGATAGATTACATTAGAGCTCTATTAAAAAACTTTCGTATCAGGATCTTTATTACCATATCCATTATATTGAAAGCTCTACACAAACTTCTGCATTCCCATCATATTAGCGATGATATCAGCGCCTATATTAGTATCAGAAAGAGTCTTAATTTTATAGGTATATACTATATATACTATATTTATTGTGATGTCCTGGCTCAACAACCAAATACTATCTAAAAGGAGTATCTATTAGACCAATCAGTTAGTAGAACAGTTTTAAGGTAAACCCTTTTCCCTCTCCTTGAGAGATAAACTTCAGCTTAAGAGACTTCTTTTACCAGATAATATTATCTATTATCTATTCACAAAGCCTACTCTAAAAGTTAAGATGACTTCTCGTATAAAACTTCCTTCCTTGCCAAGTCAAGTGCAAAAGGTTGCTCGAAACTTAATCAAAAGGGGCCAGGTGAGAGTGGGAGGTGGCGAGCAGACGCACTCTCGCACACACTCACACACACACACACGCACTCACGCTCTCAACTTACAGGCAGCATGTGAAACTGTTGAAAAGTCAATAAAATTCAATTGCAACGATCGTAAATCATAAAATTTATAACCGTAAAGTGACAGCTCAGAGCAGGCTCTGGGAATGCGCCTGCGCATGCGCTCACGAGTACGTGAGCAGGCAGTCAATGAGAGCGAAGAAGAAGAATAAGAAGAAGAAGAAGCTGAAGAAGATGCTGAAGAGGCTGGAGGCCCAGCCACAGCACAGATGCAGCCACACCGATAGTGGCATCAGTGGCGGCTACCGGAGGTCCGACATCAGACGGGCGGGCGAACATCGATCGAGAGGCCAAGCCAAGCGATCGACAGACAGCCAGATCGGCCCGGCCAAGTCGGCGACAAGCGGGCCACGACGATGTGATCTACTTTACATTGCGCTGCATTCCCATTGCTACCGAGTGGCCAGGACTGGACTGGAGCCGGGCTTTCGCATCATGTGGCGCTTGCAGTTCCACTATCAACTTGGTTATCTGCGGAAGTGCTGGAGTGGAGTGGGAGGAGGGGGGCGGAGGAGTGGTCGGGTAGCCAGCCAGACCACTGGCCTCGCTGGTCTGGAGACGCAGCAGATGCAACAGTCGAGATTAGATCATTGAGCTCTGTGCGCATTTCGCGATTCACAGAAATTGGTAGTGCACACACATGGCCCGCGCGGCGGCAAGGCCGAGCAGAGATCTTATCAGATGGAGGCAGCCAGAGAGAAAGAGAGAGAGAGAGAGAGAGAGAGCGAACGAGCGCTGCGAGACGATGTTGTCCATGTCCATGACAACGGAGTGGGTCTCAGCTGGCGCTTCCTACGAGCTACAGCTTGAGCTTCCTTTTTACGCAGTCCACTGGCTGCCCACTGCCCAGTGGCCATTGGATGCGCTGGAGTCATGAATAATGCATGCGGAATCTGCCCATTCGCATAGAAGTCCCTATATGGTGTCGCCTATCAGATCACTTGTCATAATTCTCATATATTCTCTGGCTGTGTGAGGAGAGTCTGCCTGGGAACTGGCCAGTGGATTGCCCGAATGTCCTTTCCTTTCCTTTCCTTACCTTTCCGCTCCGCTCCGCTTCATCATCATCTTTTTCTGCCTTATTCACGTATTTTTTGTGCGTATTTTTATTTTTCACTAATTAAAAAGCGCGACATAAAAAAATAACATTGAATCAATCATTTGTTGAAATTTGATTAATGGTTTCTCTTTGATATATGCACAGTACAGACGTCGGTTGGCCTCGCCGGCTGACTCATAATTTCATCTCGCCCAATGGAAAGAGCAGCGATGTTTTCTATTAATTTATGAAATCAGGATGAAGTCTATTTCGTGTGTGTAGTTTACCTTGAGACTCTGTATTTATGAAATTAGGCCTGTTCCGGCTATCGCAGACAATCGACAGATTATGTTAATGATTCCAGGATAATTATGACTTTGGCCACAGCGACGGGAGCTGTAAGCCAGACCAGGCGAGGCCAGGCAACATGACCTTTGGGCTAGTCTGAGAGTCGCTGGACGGCATTCGATCAATTTGTAGCTGTCCGTCAGCAAAGTATTTCGACTTAATTATAGGTTTATCGACATATTGCGAAAACACTCTGCGAGAAATTGAAGCGGGCCTCGTTTCGCAGATTGTCCCGCGGCAATTTTCAGAAGCATTTCGACGTGTACAGCTGCCCCATCTTCTGGCCATCTCCGGTGCTTCGGCCTGCAAGCGTTGCCTGCCACACCCTCATTGATTTCTGGCATCTTGGACCGTCTGGTCTTTGGGTTCGTGGTTGTGTCTGTGTCCGTGTCTGGGTCCTGGGCTTGGCTCGCATTTTGCATATTAATTGCCATGGCCAAGCGACTGGCGCATGCCATTGGCGTAACGCTCCAAGATGGTGAACATCATCAGGCTCCCAGTGCCTCGACTGCTTCTGCTGCTGCTGCTGCTGCACTTTGAATCGATTTCGCTGGGGTAATTGATGTAGCCGACGTTACGTTACAGCAATCCGTCAATGGGCGGCCATCGATGTGGCAAATATGGCGGACAGATTAATCGGCTGCGGGATTATAAGATCACCCAGCCCCAGCCCAGCCCCAATTGCGGCTTCTGTACTGTGGCCCAGCGCCCCCAGCGCTGATTGTGTGTTAACACCATATTCGCTTACAATATGCTATCGTGCGATCGTGTAATGGGGCCTTCTGTCGATTTTTCAAATTAAACTTACGACCGGCCTTCCGTCCTTCCGCGCCTCCTTTCCTCCAGCCCTGCCCGGCCTGCACGTTCCAGCACGTTCATTATACGTCCATCCATATTTATGAACTCTGCTGATCGTTCTCTGAACTGGAACTGGAACTGGAACTCGAGCCTAGCGCCAAGTGCAAGTACTTGTCCCAGCTAGCCACTGAGGTAGACCACATCATGTCTATTCATCAACTGGATCTGCGAACATATGTAAATAGCCGATCTGGCATTGCCTTAGTCCAAGGAAAGAAGTCTATGGCGAAGAGTTTAATGGAGTTAGGCTATCCTAACTAGTTCTGCAATTAAATTTCATTGAATAATTCTTGGCGTAGCTATGTGGTTTAGTATATGCACTAGGAGTGGTAACTGGTCTTGAGCTGAGCAGGTTCTGAAGCATGATCCAATCGAAGAATTATGGGTTTGGAATGTCCCTTTCTAAGTATCAATGTAGAACATAGAACATAGAACACAGAACATAAAAAAGAGCAGAGAACATAGAACATAGAACATGGAACATAGAACATAGAACATAGAACATAGAACATAGAACATAGAACATAGAACATAGAACATAGAACATAGAACATAGAACATAGAACATAGAACATAGAACATAGAACGTAGAACATAGAACGTTGAACATAGAACATAGAACATAGAACATAGAACATAGAACATAGAACATAGAACATAGAACATAGAACATAGAATATATTATTAATATTAATATAGATTATACTACATATATCTCAGATATTTCTTGTATAATTAAAACTTGTTCAACACCTTGTTTAGTTCAATAACAAATTTATGTCCCATCGATAGTAATCCATGAAAATATCAAAATATTAATATTTTTAATTATAATAATTGAACTGAAAATGATCTAGAGATAGCGCTCAAGTGGCTACAGGTAACAGAAACTCAGGTGAGCCGCTTGGAGTAAGCAGTTCGAGTCCGTCGAGTGTCTTTGGCGACTCTGCTGCTTATCTGAATGAATTTTCTGTTTGTGTTTGGAATCGAAAATGAAGTTCGAATCGCTTTGATAAACATTCATTAATTATGTAAACCAGTGGCCAGCGGAAGATAGCTGGACTTCACCGCGACACTCATAAGTAGTTTGATAAGCAGCCGAATCGAATCTGTTGTTTATATTAAAATTATCTAGGCAGGCAGTTGGGAGATCTGTGAGTGGAGCTGCATCGGGATCAGAATCGGAATCTAAAGAGGGTGACAATTTTTCCACGTTTAATGAAGTCTTTGGCTTAGCGCTCGCTCGGCTGACGTTAAGTGGCGCAGAGATAATGGGACACATGTCGCCAGCAAACACATGATCTTCAATGCTCTCAGTCAATGGTCTCAATGTTCGCAATCTTTTTGTTTTTGGTATTTTGCAGCTCCTGCCGTCGAATGTGACGCAGACACCTGAGGATGTCTCGGCGAACGTGAATGCGTCTTCATTGGTGATGACAAACGCGCCGGCTCTGAGCCCCACGGGTGGTGCCGACTGCCAGGCGAGCCAGCAACAGTCGGGTGGTGGAGGAGGAGGAGGAGGAGGTGATGCCTCAACGGGCGCTCTAAGTCCCGATGCGCTTTCGCAGAACTCAAACGCGGCCACGGGATCAGCTGTGGCTGGCGCTGTCGCTGGCCCCGACGCGATTACCGGTGGCTCCCTGGACAGCAGCGCTGTGGGCACAACGCCTACAACGGGCAGCTCCTGCTGCGAGAACGGCCGTCCCATTATGACCGATCCGGTCTCTGGCCAGACGGTCTGCTCCTGTCAGTACGACTCAGCGCGGCTGGCGCTATCCAGCTATTCCCGCCTGCCGGCGGCCAGCGTCGGGGTCTATGGCTCGCCGTATCCATCGACGGATCAGAACCCCTACCAGAGCATCGGCGTAGACAGCTCCGCCTTCTACTCGCCGCTGGTAAGTGAAAGCCAAGACGGCTAAATGGATTATCTCCACATATGACTTTAATTGTGTAGTCAGCGGGCAGACGTTGCTGCCCGAGAGCTCGAACAAAGCAGTCGAGGAGAGGCGGACGAGGCGAGGCGAGGCGAGGCGAGGCAGGGAGCGACTATGACTCTGGCTACGAGTTCAAGGGAAAGGGTATACAACAACGGCTTGTCAATGTAGTCGAGTAAATCGAATTATCATTATGGCTGACTGAAGCTCAGTCAAACCTCATTTAGTCGCTGCTGCAGCTTGTATCGAAGTTTATTCCTCTCTCTCTATCTCTCTATGCCTATCTCTATCTCTCTCGCTCTGGCTGTCTCTTTCTCTTGTGCTGACTACCATTGTGATATTCGATACTTTGCGCAACGAAAGGCAAAATCATTGGAAACAAAACATATTGCCCCATGGCCTCAATTACACTCCCAGATGAAGCTTGCCGTGCCTTTGTATGTGTGGGCTAATCGAGCTTATGCCTTTGTATGCATCTCATTCAAACACACACATACACTCTTATACATGTGTGTGTGTGTGCCCTTTGTATTTTCTAAGTGACCACAGAAATGTACACGGCCAACATGCACACAGTTTTAAATGACATACTAGATGACATACTCGAGCTTCGAGAGGGCAGCGGGAGCTGTGGCTCCGGTTGGAGCTGGAGCTGGAGCTGCAGACAGGCATACACATTTAGCTGTGGACAGCACAAACAAACAACATAAATATTTGGCCTTTGTAGCGAACTACAAGCTTCCAATTAATAGGCCAATCAGTTAGCTCTTCTCTTTGTGTCTAAGTAGAGCCTAGAACTATATGGATTTTAATATTGTTCAGTTTGTTCCGAATCTAATATGCATACTGAAAAGGCCTTTTCATTGTGAAGAGGGCTTTTCATATTGGAAATTGAACATAAGTCTAGAAAGCTTTTGGAGTTAGTCGTACTGGACCATATTATATGTTTAAAAATCTACAAAAATTCTCTTTTGTCAACTCTTCAAATTATGTTTATATTAAAATATCTTGAGCAATTTATATGTATATAATTTCTAAACAAAAGCTTCTCAGGTTTCGCTCTCATTCAGTTTCCGCAGAATTTCTCATTACTAAAAATTCCTTGAAATTTCACTCTCTCACACACACACACACACATTATCTTGGCCCAATTGTTAACTTAATAATGGCCCCAACAAGACTTTTATGTAATTCCCCCCAAAAAAGAGCGAGTGCGCAAGGGAGCAGCGTCTGCTGCGTGATACCAAATGAGCAGCTACCAATGTGTCATGTTAAATTGTTATTTACAAGAACAGGAAATTCAAAGTGAATCGTAGCCGTTGCCTGTGGCTCTGTCACCTGGCAGCGGTGTGCACCTGAGCGCTGGCCGCGCGCTCTTATCCGAGTTCTCTTTTAATTAAGAAAATATCATTGGCTGCGCGTTCGCACATTCAGCGCGCGATAAGAAGTCGAGGAAGGCAGGCAAGGAGGCAAGGAGGCAGGCGAGTCAGTTAGAAATTGGTTCTACTCATAGATAGTACGGAGTGTGAAAGATCTGCTGACATTTAACTGTTGTTCATATATATAATAGTGAGCAGCTGGCAGACAATCTCGTAAATCAGAGTTCATGTTTTTCGGTCGGCCTTCGTTTGATATGAAATGCGCAGGGCATGTAGATAGAGAGTCGACGATATCATATCCGATACCTGTTTCCCTGTTTTCCAACTCTCAATTATATATATATATATATATTTCGATCGAATGACATTTCGATAAATATATTTGTCACTCCGTCGTCGTCGGCGTCGGCAAAAGGTGACTTAAAAAATTAATAAACAATGGCATACACGATGTTAAGCAATTAAAAATGTTAATGCCATTTCATAAATCAAGCGTCTAAACAAAAGTCGCATCGGCTCGGCCCGGCCCGGCTCGGCCAACCAGATGCGCCGCTAGACGCTGCCCAACCGGCCCAGCTGCCCATCTGGCCCCCGATCTGTGGCCAATAGTTGTCGCTCATAAATCGCCAAAAACTAAAAAAAAAAAGCAGGCAGCTATAAGGTCATACGGCGGCCATACGCTTCCAATATTAAAATCAAGAGTGTTCGAACCGAACCCATAACGACAATAATCGCAGTTCCAGCTTATTTTTGTCGATTTCGTTTGAGTTGTTGGTCTAAATTATGCTTTTGGATACACATCACTCTGTCTGGCTATAAAATATGGTCAACGTCAGCGAACGCTTGTCTCATGGCAAAATATGTTGCCAAATTATAAATTCCATGTTAACAAAATCGTCAACTTTTGATACTGTGGGAAAATCATTTTGTCTCTCGCTCCTAAGGTCGAACGGAGAATACAAACGGAGAATAAAAAGAAACATAAATTTATAAAATAAATAAATAGAATTAAATTTAGTTTCGACTGTATTTAGCAGACGTTTATATGTGTTGGCAATCAGTCAACAAATTGTAGAGCCCGAGGTCGGGGGTTGGGGCGAAGCAGCTTAAAGGTGTCTAGAAGCTGGCTTAAGATAAGACTCTCTATTCCATATACTTGCCAAAATAATGTTTTGAAAAATATTTAAAAATGCAAATAAATTATATATAATATACATACTAGTATTATATATAATATACATACTTTATTCAATCAAATGCTCATCATTAATCTCTCACTTGCAGAGCAATCCCTATGGCTTAAAGGACTCAGCAGCTGGCACTGAAATGGGCGCCTGGACCTCAGCTGGGCTGCAGCCAACCACAGGCTATTACTCCTACGATCCCATGTCTGCATATGGGTAAGTTGGGGCTAATATTACTATATATATATACGGTATATGGCTATGGCAGGAGTTGGGGCCAATCAAAAGCAATTGTGCGCCCATAATTAATTGTTAAATATATTTGCGAGTACTTGAAATTGATTTGAATTTAATTGCGCGTCGCTGGGGACAGACAGCGCAAGGGCCAGGGACTGGGTCGGAGTCTGACCAGCCAGCCAGACAGAGGCGATAATAAAATTTGAATTGTGAAAATTGCTAGAGCGCGCGAAATTATTTATTTATGATTGCGGCGAAAATAATCGCAGTTAATTGCACGCCACAGTGAGCTGTGTATGTGTGCGAGTATATATATGTATATGTTATGTTCTCCTGTATACATATGTGTGGCACACGCACCAACAGCAGCAGCGGCAGAATATTGACACGGCTACGTTGCAGCGGACAGCCAACGGACATGCAACTGCAACTGCCGTCGCGGCTGCCCCATGAACGTTGCGTGCGTAAAGCTCATGAAAGCTGAGCTGCAGCAGGGCATGAGACGGCAACGGCAACTGCAACTGCAACTGCAACTGAGACTGAGACTGAGAGTGGGGACCGGGTCTGGGCTCTGGCTACGGCTCTGAGTGAAGCTAGCGCTAGGTGTGAGTAAATGAACGCCATGTTGGCCGCCATATTGAGCGAGAGTACACACGTTTGACAGACATTTAAAAGAAGAAGTGAGAGAGTGGCACTGAGCGTGAGAGAGCGAGAGAGAGGCAGAGTGCGTGCGTATGTGTGGGTGGGTGGCGTCGGCTGGGCATAAAGTGCTCTGCCGCGCGTCCATTTGGAGCCAATGTCACCTGTCGTTCTTGGCATTATTTGTTTAAAATGTGTGTTCATTGCTGTAAATTGCTACTCACAGATAATAGCAACAACAACAGCAACATGTAATTACCATTGCCAACTAAAATTAAATTGCATGTGCACACACACACACACCGATATTTTAGATATATATATATATATATATGTATATACATAAACTATTATTGTTTTTCGGTTTTTTGTTTGTGTGTGAACAAGAATTCGATTTGTTAACAAGATTATGGGCAGCGGGCCGACACAGACTCGCAGACTCAGGCTTAGCACACACACACACACACACACACAGACAGGGAGACACACATACACTCTCATGTAGACTCTTTCAGAATGCGTGGCAATTAGCAACAAATGAACGCTTGTGCTCGCCAAATTGTTAAACATTAGAGAACAAAAGCGCACTAAACACACACACACACACACACACACACACACACACAGAGAGAGAGAGAGAGAGAGAGAGAGACATACACCTGCATCCGCCGGTTACGGTCAGCCTACGCGATAATAATACGGCGGGAACTAATCACCAACGGCGCTGCGCGCTCAGCTTTCGTGCGCCAAATTACAGAAATCGTAACATTTGTTTTTAACGTTCATAAGATGCTTAAACAAATTGCAAATGCAATCAAAAGAACATGAATACAACAAATAACAACAACAAAAACAGAAATATAAAGAAAAGCAACGACTATTAAATACCGTGCACAGGTGCGCACAGGCTATATTTAGCGAGCTTGTGCGTTTTGTTCTCGAGCGCTGATTAAAGTATTCCAGATTTGCTAGAGCGCTTTATGTGGGTCGTATACTGTATATATAGTATATAGTAGTACAGGTATATATAGATCGAAACTCATGCGCTTAGCGCCACAATCCTTTCACTCATTTACTCGTTGCTTTTATTGCAGGTAAATTTTTGATTTTATTTCTAGTCTTCAGGCTTTTTGTTTATTGGGCATATAAAGTTCGATATGGGCACTATTATATATATATTGTTTTATTTGAAGCAGAATAGATTATTAATTCAATAGCTACAAATTGTATAGTATTATAGCTGGAATGATCCAAATAATATGGAAAGAGGCAGCGGGAAGAAAGGTGGGAGCTCAGCTGATGACGTCTGCATGCGAATGATGCATGAATAGCTGAATGATCATATTTGTATATAGTATATATATATTTCTATGTATAGTAAACAACCTCTGCTTTCTTTAGCGTTTGAGTCTTAACTTCTGTTACTCATTGATAAAGTGATAAAGTGATAAGAGGTACAACCTATTTTGAGTGCTTGAGGAAGAGCTTAACTGAGCTACATTCAGCGAAATTCAAAATGTATATAATACGATAAATTTAAAATATATAAATATATGTATATATTCGTATCTATAACTTGTAACTCAAAAAGATCTATCCCCTCTCTTTTTCCTTTTTCTCCATAGTTGCAAAAGTTTTAAAAAAGTTTCTTCTTCTACTTTTTTGGTGAACAAAATTGAATTTGTGTCTTTGGCTGAGTTTGGCAAATCGATAGCTTTAAGCGGCAGCGTTTACATGCTGTTTGCAGACTTTAGACTGGGGCTATGCTCGCAGGCGGGCAACTTACTTACGAGCAGCACTGTGAGCGAACAAATTTGCGAGTGGCCAACGTCCTTGTGCCAGACAATAATAGCAAAAACTCAAACATCAACTTCGACGCTGCATAAAAATCTCGTGCACATCCTGCTGTGGCTGCTGCTGCTTCTACGCGTTTTTTTTTAGATTCAGCTCACCGCAAAGAAAAACGAGAATGAAAATGTGGAAAAAGCAGAAAAAGGATGCTGGGAAATGGGGGCAGGACAACGACACCGAGGAGTCCGCAGCAGCTTCCGAGTTTCCTTCTTTATCTTGTTGTAAAATCCACCGCACAAACTGTTGATTCTGCGGCACCATAAAAATCCCATGAAAAATTAACAGAAAAGGAGAAAAAAGAAAATGCTGTCGACTCGCTCTCTCTCCCTCCCTCTCTCTCTCTCTGGGGAGCTGTTGCACAGATGAGTTGCAGCTGGGCCATACGCATGGCGTGGGGGTGGCTTAATTTAGCTAGCAGAGCTTTGCCAGAGCTCAGCAGATGTGGGTGAAGGCGAGCTGGATAAAAATGCAAACGCAATAACTGGGCTCCGGCTCGGACTAGCTCCAGCTCCTTCTCCTGCTCCATCTGCATCCGACTCTGTTACCCAGCTGCATGCCCAAACCCAAAAAGTTGACCATACGCTTATGGCGTTGTCGTCCTCGTTATTGTTGAGTGTTGTTCTCATTGTTGTTGTTGTTGTTGTTGTGCGCTGTTTCACAACTATGTTTTACAATATTTTGACGTTGTACTACACTGGAGGTGTGGCAGCGGTGGGTGGTGCACGGCTCTAGCTCTGCATATGAAAGCATCAATTTAAATTGTTCGCATTTTTAATGAATTTTCATGTTTGTTCGCTGTTGCGCAGTGTAATAGAAAAAACGAGACATGCCTTGACCATTACACTAACCAGTTTGCCTATCTCTCTCTCTCTCTCTCTCTTCCTCAGCTATGGAGCCAGCTACGATTTGGCTGCTCGTCGCAAGAATGCCACACGTGAGTCGACAGCTACGCTGAAGGCGTGGCTCAACGAGCACAAGAAGAATCCATATCCCACGAAGGGCGAGAAGATCATGCTGGCGATCATCACGAAGATGACGCTGACCCAGGTCTCCACTTGGTTCGCGAATGCGCGTCGTCGCTTGAAGAAGGAGAACAAAATGACCTGGGAGCCAAAGAATAGGACAGACGACGATGACGATGCCCTGGTTTCAGATGATGAGAAGGACAAGGAGGATGTGGAGTCCAGCAAGGACTCGCATGGCGGCAGCTTGGCCAAAGGTAGTCCATTGCACAGGTATTCCAGGCAACTGTAGCTGAGCCTTGCTCTTCTTTCTCTCCCTTGTTTGTATAGATGTGGCCAAGGATGAGGAGGACCTCATCGACGAGGACCAGAAGAGTCTTGGTCAAGCGAACATTTTGCGCGCTGGCTTTGGCTATCCATCGGGTGGCTATCATGGGGGCAGCGGAAGCAGTCATCCGGCTGCGTATAATCCGTATCATCATCACCATCAGCATCCCGCCTATTACCAGCCGCAGCAGACGGTGCTGCCAGCCGCCTTCCATGCGGGCGAGAGCGGCCTGGCCATGGCCAGCAAGCACAGCGAGCACAGCGATCCAAAAAACCAGCTAGGCCGGGACTGTGGCGTGCCGATTCCAGCTACGAAGCCCAAAATCTGGAGCCTGGCCGACACAGTTGCCTGCAAGACCCCGCCACCGGCATGCATGGGCCCAGGGCAATTGATGCCACAGCAGCAGCAGCAGCAGCAGCAGCAGTCTATGCAGCAGCAGCAGCAGCGTCATCTGTCCCAGCAAGAGGGTCTGGGCATGGCTGCCTCCCAGGTGCACCAGCACCAACAGCAGCAGCAGCAGCAGCTGCAGATGGAGCAGCAGCCGATGGCGATGGGCAGCCACCTGTTCAACGGCACGCCTTATGTGAGGGCGCATACCACGGCCTACGGGGGTTTTCTAGGGGCTACGACGCAGCAGCTTCATACTACGAGCACGAGCAGTGCAGTCCCCTACAGTCCCAGTGGAATGCACAGCAGCAGCAGCTCCAACGGCACGCATACGCCTACCATCCCTACTACGGCAAACCCAAATCCGAGCGAGGCCATGAGATTGGGCCTGGGCCTGGGTCTGGGCCTGGCCGAGTCGCCGGCAGCGGGGCCGTACCCGGCGGTGCGGCAGGCGCAGCCATCTCAATCCACAGCGAGTCAGCGGGCGATGGCGATGGGGTTTCCCGAAGCCCAACCCGATACTCCACCCCAAACTCCGCCGAATATGAAGGTGCTGAGCGGGGCTTTGAGTCTGCTGCCTACCGCTTCGCAAATCCCTATGACCGCTACCTGTCGCAGCAGTAATGCCGCCTACCCCAATCCCGGCTGCAACTACCCAATGAACTTCTCCACGCGCCTCAACGACTACGACTACCCCGCGAGCCACAGCAGGGACGACTACAGCAGCGGCAACAGCAGCGCCAGCAGCAGCTCCTCCTCGCCCCATCTGCAGCGGACGACGGACAACATGTTCAAGCCGCTCTTCAAGAGGTACACTCACTCAAAACAGTCCATGCACAGCTAAAGACATTAAAATTTCCTTCAGCCTGACGTCCGTCTAGAGCGTGGGACAAAGGACCTTATGTATTTGCAATATCCTATATACAAACACCCGCACACATGTATATATCATAACTTAGGTAAGATCTGAAATCTATATAGTATATCTGATCCTTACCGTTGATTCCATTCTCTGCAGATTTCTGGGCTCGTGCAACAACGTAATTTGATTGTGTAATATTTAACACTTAATACATATAAACAAACACACGCATATATATTATATATACCACATTGGTACAGATGTACCAAAATCACTAACACCTAAATATAATAATAATAATAATAATGATGATGAAAAGCCGTGCATTGTCTTAAACTATATCTAGAGAATAGGAACAGCTTCTTTTGTAGCCGCACTGTAGCTGTATACAGGCACATCTAAACACTTAGCATTAAGATTATAAACTGTGATAAATTTTACATTGTTTAACAGACTTCAACTTAAAAGAAAAACAAAATAAATAATAGTTCAATAGTTCTCTATAAATTCATAATATTAGAAAATAATTTAAAACTCGTTCAATACAAAATAAATCTTTGTAATCCTAACAAATATTGCGTTTTATTGCTGGCTGGGTAAAATAAACGAAAGGTACAAGTTAAAAGTGAAGGAGAATCCTATAATGTACCTAAGCTGAGAGTGTCGTGAAGCCTTCGTGAAATACCTCAAATAGTTAAGAGAGTTGCAGATAAAACTATTAAATCGCAGATATCTGTTCGGCGAATCAGATATATCTTCTGTTTACAATGTACCTTAGGTACTTTTTGCACTTTTGCAGCCCGTTGTAATGACTGCCTTCAACTGAGCTCTCTTAAGTTTTCATTTAAATCCGTGCTAATTACCTTTACAACATTACAGTTTTTTCCCTCGCCGAGTGAAATTTACATAAATTACATATTATAATTCATTACATGGAGCCATGTACCCAAATGTCATTTGTAGCTGAGCTGGAAAGCACTGGCATTAATGGAAAGAATTGGCATTAATGCAAACGAGCTGCAAAGAGTGGAGTGGAAAGCGAACTACTTAACTGCAATTTAATGTGCATTCTGTACTACATTTGGGGATTCGCAAAGAGAGATATTCCACGTAATGCAACGATGATGATGAGACTGAAGTTGGACTTGAATGGAGTCAAGTCTATACTGTACTCCATTTAAGTTCAAGCTAACAGCTGTTGAGTGCGAAAACTTATGCTGAAGGCTTAGAGAACGGAATACCCCTACTCTAAAGATATATGTATGTATATATACAGTGAGCCACAAGCCCTATTGTAGTGCGAAGCGAGGTTTTGGCACACAGCCACGATAAATTACGCGACAGAGAAAACGTTTGCTGTCAAAGTCTACAACTCGGAGTCTCTGTGTGTGTGTGTGTGGAGGCTGGTGTTTACAGCGGGGGGAGCCGAACAATTTGTAACGACTATCGGCATTTGATAAATTAACATTCAGCAGTTTCTCGATTATGCAACAAATTGTCATTTGAATTGAAATTGACAGCCGCTGAAGGCAATAAGTTGCGATAAATTTCGACGTATTTGGCCGATGACGATGACGATGACGATGACGATGTAAGTTGAGGTGATTAATTTGGTTTTAGTTTGACACACTTTGCATAGATAGGCAAGTCTTTAGCTGGTAGGTAAAGCCGCGTGCAGTCCATAATACAAATTTCTTAAACGGTTTCCACATGTAATCCTCTTCAAGTCTCTCTCTCCCCTCTCTCGCCTCCTCCCTCTCTGTGGGTCTTAAGCTATCAGCGGGATATTAGTTCCGTTCCCATAGTTCCCATAATGCAGTCTTATGCGCTTTACGAGTTGTTTTACAATGCTAAACGACCTGCAGTGGGCATAAAATTTCCCATTACAAATGCGGCCAATCAGTAAGCCGGCTAAATTAATCGCATCACATGCCATCGCCACAGCCACTCGACCAGCCAGACAGTCAGACAGCCAGCCAGCCAGCCAGCCAGCCAGCCAAGTCCAGATCCTGCGCTTCGTATAGCGATCTCATTTATGGGCCATAAACCATAGTAGCTGCAGCGTCTTGAGCCGGAGACCTCGTCGGTTGGCAGTCGGCAGTCGTCGGTCGGCAATCGGATTGAGCATTGTTTCTGGATCGGTCACCAGCGGTGAGGATATACGACAGTTAACTTATCTTGCATCCACTTAACGTCTCGCGGCAATAAATCAATCCAATGCTCAAAATCACGTTGGCAGCCAGAAGGCGAATTAATCACTTTGAAAATTGTTACCCATTTGGAAACTTGTCGCATTAACTTCCCAGCTGCATGCAACCCGTTTCGTATAAAAAAATACACACAGACACACATACATATATGTATATATATTGATATCTAGAGAGAGAGAGAGAGACCAGTTGGCCGATCGAAACGTGTGTGGGCAATCCTTCAACAGCATGTGAAAATCGTGGTTATTTATGATTGACAGTTTTAGGCACTATTTTATATTAGAGAGCTATTAGTCAAAAGGGCTCGGAGTGGATGTCTTTCGATAGATGTTTAGTGAAATAGTTAAGCGGAGTTTTACAGAATAAGTCAGATTTCTAGAAATTGATTGAAAGAGCTTTTGGGGCAGAAGTATTGCGATATATAATAAATTTGTTACTTTCTCTTCAAGCTGGGAACTCTAAACTAGGGTAAGAGATAAGGATATGAGCCGTGAACGATCCCATAATGAACCCATTCTTGATCAATCTCAAATGATAACTTATTCAAGCCTTCTTCATCTTTTACTGTCTATTAGTCATTATAGTTCTAGATCCACAGCTAAGCTTACTAAACTGATCTTCCACAGCTCAGTTGAATTAAGATATGCAAGATTCATTCAGGAATTTAATCCTAGCAAGAACTTAAGCTCTACACATCCCAACTCAATAAACTTCTCCTCTGAGCCCTTATCATATTTATAGTAATAATAAAAACCTCTCTCTACAGCTCAAAATGTCTGCCATTCATATCGTATATTTGGATATTTGGCTAGCAAATTGCTTAAATACTTGTGCCTATTAGGACAATTAGTCACTGCTGCTTCGGCTAAGACCACATGAAGAAGTTTTATTAAATTTTCACAAATTTTCATATTCATCGAGACTATTCACACTCAATTATAAACATACCAAAGAACACAAATTTGCCGAAAATAATTAAAGTGGAATTCCAGTAGATGAGTTTTGTCTCTGTCTGCAGTCGGGCAGCGGGAGGAAGACAGGCGAGGACGTCTAAGGGCTGTGCCAGACCCACAAAAGGGAGGCTAACCCACTGGCGATGCCTGCCTCAAGATTCAAGATGCTACAAGAATGCAAAGTGTCATTTAAGTGAAACAAGACGAGAACAAATATACAGACACTGCCAGTCAGTCGACTCGACTTGGTTTTGGTTTGGGTTTGGGTTTGGGTACCAAAGGGAGGTCCGGTCTGTCAGGCCTCTAGCTCTGCGCCTGTGTGTGCGTGTGGTGTGTGTGTGTGTGTGGTGTGTGCCCATGTCGTTGGCTGGCAGTGCGTTGCATCCTTAGCATCCACGCAGCTTGCTTACGCAGCCTCTATAAATTATTGCTGCTGCTTGTCATGTACGGAAATCCTTGTGTCAGTGTAGCCGAAATGCCAGGCTCTCTGCCACTGACAGAGCACGGCGGGCAAGGCAAGGCAAGGCATGGTCTGGCTGGCATCGCATCGCATCGCATCGCATGGCAAGAGATACGTTTTCAACAAGATTAGAATTTCGTTGCAACGCACAAAGCCTCAGAAACAATTCAAGCAGACACACATCTCGCAACTATAACAATTAATATCCTGGCAACTGCTGCCGCCGAGGAGTGGGCATGCAGTGCGTCTGCGCACATCGGGGCGTATGCTTGATGCCGTATGCTAATTTAACCCGCTCCCCGATTCTGCATTCGACACACGACTGTGTTTGAGTTATTAGCCAACTACTGCGTACAAGCACTGCCAAGTATATTACCAAACTTGTTTCAATACAGCCGACTGAGCCACTAATTAAATTGATAATATACTCGAGCTAACGGAAGGAAGGAAAACTTTACGGATTATCTATTGAAACTAATTGAAAGATTGATTGAATGAAGAAGGCTCCCTTACATCTTAGTGACTGAGAATTGCATAGAAGGGCAATCTTTGATAGATAACTAAGTGATCTTTATAAATAACTTTAACTCTTGAGAATTCTCTCCAGTACTCATGGTTAGATATCTTTATATATTATGTATAGATAAATCTTTTATTAAGATACTTTTTGTCACTTTCGATTGATCATCTAACTGTACTTAGCATCTGCTTGCCCAACCTGTGCTGCGCTGTTGCGCTGAGGCGATTCATTAATTAAATCTGAACATGAAGATTTCTACTTGACCGTATTTGCTTATGGACGCCTCGGCCCAAAGCCTTCTCTAATGGACGTACATTGTTGGCCATAAATCATGACCACACGTGCAACTGCTCACTGTCTACCTTAGAGTAGGAATTGAAGAAATACGGAATTAAACGCCAAGCGAACGACTAAAAATACTCATTTACAACGATGTCAGACGCCTACAAAATGTGGGACCCATGGCCACCTTTGCGGAACCGGGTGGTGCGCTTTTTGACATCGACATGGACACACACACACACTATCACAGGCGGAGTGAGAGAAATGTGAATTCAGACAACTTCGGTTTGATAAGATGAGTAAAAATAATTATGGCCATTAGGCGACCTGAAGGCACTGGAGGTTGTCTTGGCTGCCTCTGCCTGGGTTGCGATCGTTTGGCTAGCCATTACAGTGAAGCATCATTAACATCGATTGGTTGCCCAATTTGGAGTTTTACTAGTGAAGATTTGAATATGGCCATGTTATGGCTCTTCTATGCAATTCTCATAAAATCAAATTAAGCTACTGTGCGGCTATTAAAGATATGAACTTTTCTAGCTGTCATAAAATGATATGGGAGATATCTTATACAATATTATAGTTATAGATAGATGATTCCAAGGATCTGCAGTAATACTATATTTTATATTTGATAATCAAATTTTTGATGTTAAGCGGAAACTCTGGTTCCAGCCTCACTCTTGTTTTTCCATGTTAAAAGAACCTTAGTTAGAGGCCATTTGGAAGCAGTGTTAATGCTTATTTTCCTCTTGAATTTTGATGTCTTTTGTATTATGTAAATCAGCGCAGGGCTAATAAATATTAATGAGTGAAATAAACTCATGCTCATGTTGTCGTCGCCACGAAGTCTACGAATATAGTGGTATTGAAAGATAGTTTTTCGTCGAAGTTTTTCATTGGAAATGACCCTTTGGCGATGGCCAGCATTTTATGGGCAGGCGAGCGAGGAGTGAGTGAGTGAGTGAGTGTTTCTCAAATCTGAGAGAGGAGCAGGTATCTTAGATGCCCTATCAAATTTCGTTATCCACTTGGCGGTCTAATTAACATGACAAAGAAATGTCACTTTGTTGAATTTATGGCATGGCACTTGGGTGCTTCGCTTGTTTGGGCCGCGAAGGCTGCAAACTTGCAGATGGCCAAGATAGTATTTACGATGCCGTTTGATTGGTCTTCCAATCGATCGCCTTGTGAAGGCGGTTCAAGAAGAACAACCAGAAAATGATGAGCAGAGAGAGAGAGAGAGAGAGAGAGAGAGGCAGAGGGGGATAGAGAGCGAGAGAGAGAGGATGACTATGCTAGGACAATTTCATTGTCGTTAAAACAGCTAATTTTATTATTCCGCTGACATTTAGCATCCACACACACACACACACAGACAGACAGGTACAGGCACAGGTTGGTGGACGAGGCCAGACGTCGTGGACCCGCAGTCGAAGGCAGTTCTCTTATCTTGTTACAGTCCGTTAGGCTATCCCATCATTTGTTGCTCTCCCAGTCCGTCTCGCTGCGTGTGTTTGAAATAAATTTAAATTGTGTTACCGATTTTTAATTCAACTGTAGATTATGCGTTTTGTTAGACGATTTCTCTTATCTTAATGCGCTCGCTTGTGCATACTAGTTTGGTGGAGACACAGCGTCTGGCATTACCAGGGCGTGGACTCACAGCATACGCATACATACATATATAGACTATACTATACTATACTATACTATACTATATATATATGTATGTAGATCTTTTTATATTTGTGTAGTGCATTGTTTAATGGAATTTTCTTGTAATGCGTGCTGAAATTGGATTTTAAAGTGCGGGTCCAACATATAATTTGTTTGTTAATAGTTTCGAAATGCACGCGGCTGCACATGCACCGACGGCAATATCGACCAGATTGTAGCCCATTGCTTGGACTCCGTGTGTCTGGCGGGGACTGTTTACATGGCTGCCCAGTGCATATCTGCCCATAAAATGGCCTGTTGTTGCTTAAATCGGGCGTAAGCGAATCAATTCTCATTTTAATTTATTGACACAAACACAGAGTCCCGTTGCCCGTTGCCCCAGGCTCCTCCTCCTGCTCCTGCTCCTGCTCCTGCTCCGGCACTGGCTACGGCTCTGGCTCGATGAACATTGCACCAATTATACAATAACTCGACTACAATACAATTTGCATTCAGCTGCAAATTGGAACTGTCCGCCGTGCCGTGCCGCCGTGCCGCCGTACCAGCCCAGGCCAAGAAGGCCTGGCCATTTAATAAATGCGCATACGCCCGGTGGGCTTTTGACTTTGGCTTGCACTGCAGCATTACGGAAAATAGGAACATTAACTGCAGGCCCAGGCATGCGGGCCATACACACCCACACACCCACACACACACACTGTTTGCGGCTGGCCAGAGTCAGATGCGGTAACGGTACATGCACCCACTTACAGATACCATCGATGCGCACTGTCCTGACCCGCGTCCTGTGCAAAGGCAATAATTATTTATTGAATTTATGAATGTTCGCTTCATTTTATATCGCGGACTTAAGCGTTGTCCAACACCAGCTACAGTAATGGATCCCTGTTCGTTCCAGCGCTGAGTTATGGCTGCAGCTGCAGCCTGGGTTTCGATGATGCAGCTCGTAATTGTTTTTTGTTTGATTTGAAGTTTGGCCAAAATGAGTGTCTAAGGCTTAGCTCTATAGGTCCCTAGTTCAAGCTGCCTTAAGTTAGTCCAAACTGAATGCGTTTCTCCTGCTGAAGAGCCTTTGCCTTCAGTTCTTTTATCTAGATTATATTCTTATTCCTATTTATTACAAAAACTAAAACTGAAAGTTCTTCCATGCATTACTTGTAGACATCTGTAGTAAGTAATTATGTAAGTAATTATGTTAGTATGTATGCAAGTGTGTACTTCACTTATGTGCCTGTGTTTGGGACAAATGATTTGAGTGCCTTGTGTCAATGTCGCAACAGCGCAGAGTAGAGACGAGAGAGAGAGAGAGAGACGCGAGTCGAGGCGAGAGTCGAGAGTCGAGTAGCGTCGACAGTTGGCAGTTGCCTAAAATGCAGGTCTACATAATTAATGATTGCTTTTAAATTGAGCCAACTGAGAGAGGACTCGTTGTCAGCGGAGAAAAATGATTTTTTACTGCATAAGCATTTGCACTTGCTCGTAATTAGTTAACGATGTCAGCCGAGCTGAGTGTGGCATCAATTTGTTTTAATCGATCCGAATTAATTTTGAATATTTTGATATATGTTAACTCTTGATCTAAGATGGAAGATGTAGAGCTAAAGGACTATTTATTGATCAATGTGCCATGACTGACTGACTGACTGAGTGAGTGATTGATTGATTGGTCATCAATGCAACTTTACTTATCGCCTTACTTTGCGATTCTCATGTAGGCATCTTCAGTTAATCTGGGTATTTTGATATATGTTAACTCTTGATCTAAGATGGAAGATGTGGAGCTGAAGAACTATTGATTGATCAATCTACTATGGCTAACTGAGTAAGTGAGCAATTGATTGATTGGTCATCATATCTTATCGCCTTACTTTGCGATTCTCATGTAGGCAGCTTCAGTTAATCTGGGTATTCTAAACTCAATTAAATTATAGTCAGGTAGGGATATAAAGTGGAATAGATACATTCTCGCCGAGACAGCTTCGTGGAAGAGTGAAGACTAATTACCTGGACGACATCCGGGGAGTTGATGCTAAATAAAGATGCGAATGGGATTCATGTCTTTGCCTTCACGAGCATATTTCATATACATATAGTTCTATATTTTCTATTTGGTTTATTTTTACTCACGCTCGACGCTGGAGCGCGCATTACATCAACTTAATCACTAATTACTGTGTTACGCATAAATAAATGTGCCCACTCTTGTGGGGCGCGCTCGACATGGAAATTTTTGTGGTGTCGCACTTCTCTCGACTCTGAAATTTGCAAACTAATCTGCCATTTATCACGGCCCTGGCGACAGGTATCTACTTGATAGGTCGGGGGTGCCGGAGGCTGGAGAATGGGGGCTGGGGCTACGGACTTGGACTCGACGCATTCGCACTTGCATTGCGCGAAGGGAACTCTTTAAAATGATTTATTTTTGATAAATTGCCAGGGTCTACGCCGTACGCTTGCGCTTAATTTTGCAAATGATTTACACGGAATGACACGGAATTTCATTTCGAAATACGCAATTGCCAAACTAGCTGGGTGGCAAGCCCATGAATCTCGCGCAGAACAACACAGAACAGACTCCAAGTGACAATGTCTACAGTTTATTTAGCCAACATTGCTGGAGTTTGTTCCTGTAATTAGATCATCAGAGGCCATTTGCAGCTGCAGGGGATGCTGAGATACCACGTGAAGTGAGCTGAAAAGGGGTATATTAGTTTGTTGCCAGAAATCTTCGATTGATGGAAGCTGAGAGTGAAGCTAGAGACGTGACTCCTGTCTATAAGTAAAACGTTTTTTTGTGTATGTCTATTGCGGGTATATAACATCTAGCAAAACTCTAGCTTCCATATTCTAATAGCTATAAGATCATAAAGTTCGAATCCTATATTCATCGATTCAAATCTAAATCAATTTATGCACACATTAATTCATTTTTCAGATTCGTTTCGCAGAATTTCCTCATCTACATAAACTAGCATTAGATCATTCGCTCATTAGGCTGAGGCTGATTCGATTTCCGAAATTTCATTTGGTTTTTTGTTTATGGTTTATTGTTTCAGTGATTTATATTAAAGCGATTGAGAATTATTGCCGGAATGAGAAACTTGTTTCGTTGGCTCGGCAATTTGTCATGCTTTCGCACTCTTGTTGAGCAGTGTAACACGTGAAGTAAGCGCCCGAACAATGCAATTTATTTGATATGTTCGAGGTATTCCCGGGAGAAGCTGGCTCAACTTTGTTCGACTTTAAATTATGAAATGCAGAGTGGTCAGGTTGTGGATGTGTGTGTTGGTGTGTGTGTGTGAACAGGCACACCTATATATATACATACAATGTTTTCTGCGTACTTACTCCCAATTAAACCCAATCAAGTCGAGCAAAGCTGCTCTCTGGAGGGCCCCAACTTTGTTTAAATATATTTACCCATGAAATTTATAAAGCTATAAATCATAGAGGAATTCGAGAGCTCGAAGGTGTCATATCGGAATAAATTTAAAGAAAAGTCGAGTCTATTTCCAGTACGTGCCCAACATCCAGATAGACTTTCAGTTCCATTTAAAGAAGCGAATGACATATAGGAATCGTGGTGTGAAACTGAACTGATTTGGAGTGATTGGGAGTTTGGGAGTGCATGCAGTAGCCGCTGGGTCGTGCCTGGCCACTGGCAGCTGTCCAGGGCAAGCAGCTACAGCTACTTAGTCATATAATTGCCTTACGCCAGCTCGAAACGTGGGCCACTTATCACGACCGATAATAGGGAGTCTCCCTCTCTCTCTCTCTCTCTCTCTCTCTCTCTGTGTTTGAAAAACCAATTGGAAATTAGAAATCAGCGTCAATCGGTGCGGCAATCAATCGTGACTGTTGTTGTCGAAATGCCGACAAAGGAGCAACGCACGCGCGGGGCAAAGGCCCACAGCAGTTCAGGGTAAGGGCTACGACGATTCTGACTTTGACACCACCAGCCATCCTAGCTAGGCGCGGAGAGCTATAGCCAGGTCCGGGCACTTGAACCACAAAGAGCACCGATTTGTTGATTTGTTTTGAAAAGTGAGTAAATATGTTTCCATTTATGAATGTTTGGGAAATGTGTTGCGCTGTGTGCGCTTCGCTTTTTTCTACCTTTTGTTTGAGCAGCAATCCCATTTTGAAGTGGTCGATAAGATGCCAGGTGCTGATAGCAGCTTATCAGCTCCACTGATAGCAGCTCGCACCGCCACGTTGATTGGCGGCAGTGGCCGTGGTGTCAACACTCAGTCATCATCTGCACCCACTCTGCGACGACTCCAACTTGTCTGCCAAACAATTAAAATGGTTGCAATTTGCTAACAAAATCTTTGTCCAGGGCTCAAGCCGAAACAACAAATTTATTGAAAGCAATTTGCATGGAATTGTTCGCTCTCTCCGTGCTGCTGATGCTGTGTGACTTTCATCATTTGTTCTCGGATACGATTTTATTTTATTACTTTTGTGTCTGCATGCATTGATGCACAAATTTAAGAAGATTTCCTCTAGAGCAAACAGACGCAGTGTGTGTGTGTCTCTCTCTCTCTCTCACTCTCTGTCTGCCTGTCTCTGTGTGTGCCACATACTGAAAAGCGACAATTTCATGTCCAATTGCTTTCCAGGTGACATGAAACAACACTTAAGCAAGAGGAAGCAAAGCAGCGCGTGGAGTGGGACTCAAGGATGGCCTGAGAGAGAGAGAGAGAGAGAGAGTGGGAGAGCTTGCGACTCCCATTCGTGCAGCTGGTGCTGTTTCTCGTGCCCAACCCACACTCACAGAGATTTTATATGTATTTGCGTGTGTGTGGTCCTACCTGATGCCAAGGAACACTATCATCTGGTATCTACATTTAAATTGTTTTCAATATAATCTCCATGTTATGTTCACTGGCACAAAAACGAACGAGTTATTGTTTTTCCCTTCAATTTTTGACTAAATCAAAATCGAATTTCGATTTGTCTCTCAGATGAATTGCAACATCTGCACAAGTTCACAGACTGAAAACTTCTCTTAAAGTCTCTGTGGATTTTTGGTCTTGGCGCCATCAAGTGCCATCATCGGCCCAGTCGTAGCTATTATTACCACTTTCAGCCACAGCCACTCGGATCGGATCTCAAGGGTCACTCGGAGATCCTCGCCAGAAACATGTGTCCATTTGCTTCCTTGGCTCTCTCTCTCTCTCTCACTCTCACTCGCTCTGTCTCTCTGTCGCATACATTATAAATGACAGCGCGTTAACACCCCCGAAGCCTCGTCTTACAAGAATTCCAACAAACTGGGCCGATCTTTCATAAATTAGAATGCGGCCAAGTGCGGCTCAAGGCATTTCAAGTGACTCGCGGCATTCGATTTCATTCCATTTCGAATTGAATTGTTTGTTTTTTGTAACACTCCAAACACACATTTGGTTTCGTATGACGAGCTCTTGGCTTCTCGGGATAGTTCAGCGAAAGATCTAGGCAATTTTCAGAAATTACAATACTTTCGTTCCTAAATCAAAAGTAATTTGTTAAAGGCAAACAACAAGGAATATTAAATAGGAAAAAATAAATGTAAAATATAAAAATATATGAGGAATATTAAATAGGAAAAAAAAATAAAAATATATAATATAATAATTTATAGTAAGCATATAATATAATTTATAATAATAAACATATATAAAATATAAAAATATATAATACAATAATTTATAATAATAATATATATAGTACAGAATTTATATTGATTTAATTTTTTTATTATTTACATTTACTTTCATTTATTTACTAAAAATTTATTTAATCTATATTATAATATAAATTATATATAGTTAATTTGCGAAATATATTAACTGGGGCTTGCCCAGAGTGATTTATATTTTTAAAACATTTTTACAGTTCACATGGAAAGGTAGAAAAGCAAATGCCAGATGACAGTTAGCTGAAATATGGCTAATAAATATAAATAAAAAACGCCATTTGTTTTAATGCATTTGTTAACAAGCAGAACTTAAAATAAATTCATTTTATTCCAAACTGGTTTCCATATATATTTTTAAATACTTATGCTAATCTTCAATTGTTCAATTTAGTATAATATAATAAAGATATATTTTCTAAAAGAATTTATTAAAAAATTCTAAAATATTATTTGTGAGTTTCATTTCATTGTAAAATATTTGAATGCTTAATTAATAAGTGAATGAGTAGCTACACACACACTCACACACACATCTACAAACAACCAGGAGCTACGGAAGAAACTCAAAAATGTGCGAAGCCTTTCGATCGCAGTCCGCCATAAAAATATTTCCAACGCGTCACACACAAAGCAAAGCAACACAAAACAGAAGAAAAAAAAAACGAAGAGGGGAAGCGCTGGAATATGCTTGGCTAGCGACGACTGCAGCTGCCTTTCGTTCCAGTCGGAGGTGGGCGTTGTCGTTAGCAGCACTCATACTCACACAAGAGCACAACGAGCGCACATAGCGCTGTCTCGCTTGCGCGCATGCTCGACCATTGCGCCTCGACAGAGATGGCGAATGCGCTGCGCTCTCTGGTTGGAACGACAGCTAACCAGAACATTAATGTGCTCGCTCCCCCAACTACGAACGGCATCTAGCGCTCTCGCTCGCGCTCTTGCGCTCAGGCCGTCGACAGCGCGTCGGCCTTGTGTGCCCCTTGGCCGGGCAGTCTCTGGCATCGGGCAGACCAGTTTGTGTTTAAACGCGAATAGGCATAGGCGCACATCCCAGCGGTGCCTTGTCGACGGACTTCAAGCCCGTTCGTTCGTTCGTTCACACACATAGAGAGAGAGAGGCCACTGACAGGTTGTGGAACTCGTTTGAGCCGTCGATCGCTGCAGTTGCCGTAAATAACCAAAAATCTCCGTGTGTTTGTGCAATAGACGTAAAACGTTAAGCCTCGACGTGTCCATAAATATTGTTATTACACATAACATATACTAACTAAGCAAATACAAATTAAGAGCGAGCGAGAATTGTGCCGCCGATCGACGCAGCAAACGACAAACGACAAGAAACATCTACTAAACAGCAACACATGTTCCATGTGACTAACTAGCGCGACCTCTGGGTCGGAGAGTGTGCTGTCCGTGTCGGGGACTCGGTGACAAATACGTGAATAAATAGTGTCCAGCATCGGAGGACGATTTGTTGGCTGTCCGCAACAGCCAAAGTCAATAAAACAACAACGGCAACAATAACAGCAAACGTACAAAAGTAAAAGAATAAAACGCAAAGTCACAACAAAACAAACAAAACATTTTCCGGCTCCGGCGACATTAACAGAACTGCTCGACATCGACAATTTGTTTTATCAATTTTCAACAAGGCCAACAACACAACAGCAACAACAGCAACAACAGCAGCAGCAACAACAACAACAACAATAGCCAACAAACCAACAAACAACAAAAGCGCCCAGAGTGCTTAGCCGCGCGCTCGCGCCAAGCACGCACGCCACCACCACGAACACCACCAGCACCACCAACAACAGCCAGCGAGCCATCTCCATCTCCATCTCCATCTCCATATCCACATCCGCGTCCGCATCCATCTTCAGCTCCACCCAACACCCAACCCCTTGGCAACATCCGCCTGCTCCAGCCTCCGCAGTATCCTTGCAGCGCGCCGGCACCCCCCGCAGCGAGCACTCATACGACTCGCGCGACCTGCCGTAGCTGTAGCTGTAGCCGTAGCCGTTGCCGTAGCCAGTTCCCGTTAGCAGTTCAGCGACAAAGACGAACGCGACAATGGCTGCATATGCGCAGTTTGGATATGGTTACCCGTCGGCAAATCAGGTAAGCAAAACACAAACGTCAACTGAGCTTGAGTGAGAATGTAGATTGAGAGAGAGAGAGAGAGAGTGAGAGAGAGATAGAGAGAGAGGGCTGAGTATTTGCTTAAGATGAGCATCTATAAACGATATTGGAATATGTTAACCATATATCAATATTGTCAGACTAGGCAAAAAGACGAACTTTGATGTTACGAGAGTGAGTTGACTCTTGCATAATATTTATAATAATTTCTTATTTATTTGCATTTTGTATAAAAGAGCTTTGAAGATATTTATGAATGAATATATCCCTTACAATATATTTTCGAAATTGAATTTAAATATTTTTCTTTTTACTATTTCATGAATAAATAATACAGCTAGACAGACAGTATTAAATGAGAGATTTAAGCAACTGAAGATAGTTTTTATACATCGTATAGTAAACTCATGATAACTTAATAATTTATAAATTGCTATAGTAAAAACTTAATTATTAAATACATTTTTTAGTCAGATTTAGACCACGAAGCAAGCGAGAAACTGATCAGGGTTTAAAGGGTATATTTTTTATCATAAATGTATGAATCTATCAATAGATCATATTAGCCAATGAGGAAAGAAAACGTATATCAGCAATATGCATATTTTTTAAATTTATCAACAAAAATACTATTTTATTAAAATTTATAAAAATATATTTATTTTTAGTGCCCTATGCTGCTTCTATGACAAATTTAGATCTTGTCATAAACGATCTGTAAAGTCAATCAAGATTCAGTTTGGGAATGCAGAAAAAAGTCTTTCCTAATCTTATTACTTAACTTAAGTAGAAAACTCTTAGTTAAACAATAGAATTTTAGCAATAGAATTTTGTGATAATTTAAATAAGTTTCAGTTAAGTCAATTGCCTTGGCGATATAATGATGTCTGCACATAATCAAAGATATTCCTAGATCTGCTTATATGCCTTGGATACATTTAGTCACACATACTTATACAATGTATATATGCGTAATATAATATATATATTTATATATATGCATACACATTCCCAAACGCCTTTGACGTCGTCGGCTGTGTTTGAAATAAACATAAATTTAAATTTTTGCGCCCTGGCCACAGGCAGTAGCTGAGGCAGTGGCTGAGGCAGCGGCAGCGGCGGTGGCTCTGGCTGGCGACGGTGGCTGGCATGAATATTCAAGGAATACGAGTATGTCCAGCTTCTGGACTTTGCTGCACCGTTAATAGACGGCCGCAAGCAAATGTTGCACAATTTAGGACATTGTGCAGCCGTTGCAGCCCTGCCTCCTCAGACCATAATTACTGCTCCGAGCTGGGGCAGCTGGGCTCAGGAGTTGGAGTTGGAGGTGGAGTTGGAGGTAATGTGAAGCTCAGTAATTCAAATTAGTTAGCTGAGGTTTCTGTGCGAGAGACCGAAGGCAGGACTTGGCATTGGCTACACTCATACAGTATCAAGTATATATATATGTACATATATGTATATATACTTCTTGCCCTTGCTGCAGTGCTTAATTTATGTGTATGAGAATCGCATAGAGCGCCGTTTATTATAATATGCAAAACTTGGCAAATGGGCTTTAATTAAAATAATGTATGCTCAGATTATCGACTATAATTATGTCTGCGGATGTGTGCAAAGTGCGGTCTACTAATGTGAGCCAACGTCACTCTGCTGCCTCTCTCTCTCTCTGTTCCTCTCTCTCTTTCTCTTTCTCTCTCTGGCTTCTGCTTGGGCTTAAACGAGGTTTCTTGGTGGGCTTCTTGAATGCTGTTTATTGTACATTAAGAAACTCTTAAGATTATATATTTTAATCAGTTGTGATATAAGAGGTAAATTGTATTATTAAGTATTATATAGTAGGCCTTATATATAGAGTGTTTCTTTAACAGGAAGTTTATATTATATAATCTTTCAGCAGTCTTAGAAACTACTATATACATCATATTCGCATTGTAATCTCTATTTAGCTAGTTATATATTCAACTAATTTTGTATAATCTGCAATCTGTTTATATCATTTGATAATATATAATGCAAATATCCATAGCTACATGAAGTGTTCATATAATAGTCAGTTGATGAATTAAAGCAGTTTATCAAAGACTTCTTGTAACAGTCTAAAAGTTACTTCTTCAACTTATTCAAGTTCAGCTAAAAATATATTGAAATGTATAAAGTTATTGCAGAAAAGTGGAACGAACTCACTCTCAATATAGAAACTGAGGCAATTGAAGTGATGCTAATTGAAATCGGCATATTTTGCTATTACATATTCATCAATTGTATAAAAGATAAAGAAGCTCACTTATAAACTATATCTATATATATCTATATATGTATACGACTGCACATATCTTCTTTGCTGCGTCTAGGCCACTTGGAATTCGATAGCTATATCTCATGCCAAGCGCAGCAGCACAGATATATATACACATATATATTATATATATAAATAATATATTTATAAATACATACACACACACAGTCACACACACAGGCGCATTCACGTGTGCCGCCAGAAAAAGTCGTATTCATTAAATTAATTTAATTTTAATTTCAACGCCAATTCGGCATCCCAAATATGACATGAAAATCGCTGACGAATTCACTATATGATATAACCACACACACACATATATATATGTATACAACACACATACATATCTCTCTCTCTCTGTGAATTTAATCAAGAGTCTGTGTGTGCGCCTGAACAGAATTGTCAACTTCGTTCATGCGAAGGAGCCGCAGTTCACGCATTTCATGGCAGAATATCTGAAATTCCCAGGCTGCATAGCCATAGTTAGGTCCTGAAACGGACTCACGGCCCTGCTGATGCGAGATGCGAGAAAAAACTAATATTTTGCAGTGTGCATTCCATAATTGATTTATGAATTTTTAATGCAAACATTGAAAGCCACTGGCACGCTGAAAACAAAGAGTTGGCTCCAATGGCAGGAGCTACGACGACGACGACGACGACGACGACGACGACGTGAAGCAACAACTACTGCAAACTGAAGTTAATTCAATAAAAGGAGCGCAGCAACAACAACAACAACAGCAACAACAACAACAACTTATTCGCATTAGCAAAAACACGCATCAGAGCTATGGGCATTCGGATTGGTATTGGCATTGGCAAGGAATGGGAACGGACTTGGGCTTGGGCCTGGGCATGGGCATGGGTTGGGGCTGGAGCTGAGGCTGGCTGCTGGATGAATGTGAGAATATGCCAAATGCCACGACGCACTGCCCTTGCCGTTGCCGCTGCCAGTGCCTCGAGTCTGTGTCTGCACCGAAAAACCAAAACCAAAAACCGAAACTCAATGCTCAAGAGCTGCTCAGAGCAGAGCTCCTGCGCCCAGCTTCTGCTCCTTTTAATTTCGCTTATTGTTTGTCATTGCTGTTGTTGTTGTTGGTGTTGTTGCTGTTGTCGGCGCCGTTGCCGAGCTGCACTGGCGTCAGGCGCAACCTATTGCGGCAGCAGCTATCACTTTTTGCAGCAGACTCTTTGTTTAGAGTCGAAGCTGCTGTTGCCGTTGCTGTTGCTGTTGTAGTTGTAGTTGTTGTTGTAGTTGTTTGGGAGTGCAAAAACAAAAATCCATAAACGCATCTTCAGCGGTAGCAGCAACAAGAGCGAAACGGCAGCAGCCACAACAATGCACAACACACGCATATAGCATATAGCTTCTGCTGCTGCTGCTGCTGTTGTTGCCTCCTTTGTTGCACGCACTGAGCAATTGGCAATTGGAATTGAAATTGGCAAAAAACGTTGGGTCTGGACCGACTGGCCGACTGGGCTGGCCCAGGCGTTTTCGTGAGCTTTAACATAAATCATAAAATTAATAACCATAAAGTGACGGCAGCAGTTTCCCCAGTCCAGGGTGGTCGGGGCATGCATGCCACAAGGTGGGGCACTCATCGTGGCTGCCGTTATTGCTGTCTGCACTTCAAAGGCAACTCAATAAGTAGAACCCGCTCGCTCAAGCAATTACAATTGATGCTTTTCGCTTTTAGTTTAGTTTAGTTTAGTTGTTGTTGGTCTGTCGATTTGCCTACTTAAAAAGTTTTCGCATTTCGGCTGCTGCAAGCTACGCTGGCTGCGTGGCATTCGATTCTTTGAACTTGCTTCATGCAACCAGTCAGCTACGACGCCGCCCACGCCACGCTGCCATTGAGCGGCTCTCAATGCACTTCCAATGAAGGAAAGCAGACAGATACTAGACACATGTAATTTATGGATTGGGATCTGATCAGTGCTGATGATGATACTCTTTATACATTGAGGTTACTCTGTTACTATTCTTATAATTGCTTTAAAATACTACACTTTAGTACTATTATTAAATATACAAATTATAATTATCATGGTTATTAGAGTTATTAGAATTTGTATAATGATTATTATTAATATTATATTATTATTATTATTACTATTATTATTATCATTACTATTAAATTACTATTAAATTTATTTGTCCTTGTCATTATAATGGGTACTTCCATTATTATTATCATTGTCATCATCACTATCATTATTATTGTCATTGTCATTGTCATTGTCATTATCTTTGTCATTGTCATAGTTCTTGTTAGTTTTATTGAGCTTGTCATTATCATTGTCATTATCATTGTCGTTATCATTGTCATTATCATTGTCATTATCATTGTCATTATCATTATTATTGTCATTATCATTGACATTGTCATTGTCATTTTCATAGTTAGTCCTATTGTCCTTGTATTTGTCATTATCATTGTCATTGCCATTATCATTACTATTATTTTCATTATTGTCTCTACCTATGATTTTTTATACGCCCACTTACACCTAGAGAGTATCTGAAGCCAGCATTCAAAGCTCTCCACAGGCGAAATCAATTTATTCTTTTATTGTTCCGCTTAATTAGCTTAATCGAAGCTTTGATTAACTTTACAAAGTGTGTTTTAGCACTTCTAGGCAGCAGCGCAGTAATTTACTTGAAATGCTTCTTGTCTTCATATCTGTGTATGTGTGTGAGTGTGTGTGTGTGTGAATATCCTTCCCTCGACATGGCAGACTTCAGACTTCAAAAGCGGACGTGCAGTTCACACCGTTTATCGTAATATTCAAGTCATAAAACAGCGCACTATAAAGCAATATTTAATAGTTGCCAACACTTGGCAACATTTGCAACATTTCCGCATTGTGGTAACTAAAGCCGTCTTTAAGCCAATCCTGTCCCCGCGAGACCATCCAATCCTGTGCGAGTGTGAGTGTGAGTGTGAGTGTGTGTATGTGTTTGTCTGTCTGTTCGTTCAGTGCACGATAAAGTCGGCTCCCCGAGCTTGCTGCGCCTCCTCCTCGACGTCTAGTCCTCCACAATGCATCCCAGAGTGGGTGAGTGAGAATCATTAAAAATAAACTGACTTGCGTGCCGATAATAAGCGCTGGCCGGTGGCTGCCTCGCCGGACCGCGCTCAGCCGGACGGACACACAGACAGACAGACAGACAGATAGAGGGACGGCGAGAGTGTTGGGCATACTCGGCGGGTCCCGGGTCCTGGTCCTCAGTGTCGTTGTCGTCGCTGATATGTGTTTTTTATGGACGACCACAAAAACTGAAATTGATGTTCGAATCGCATATAAAAATAAAGAATAATAAGAAATGAGCGCGCGCAGCGTTTTGTACATTAGCCGTTGACGGAGCGAGAGAGAGAGAGAGAGCCGCACTCCGTTAGAGCGAGAGGGAGGACGACGACGACGAGGAGGAGCGCAGTCCAGCCACTTGTTGTGGTTTTTTGGATTCGTTGCCTTCTGCTGCTGCTGCTGCTGCTGTCGTCGTCGTCGTCGTTACAGTTGGCCATCGGCCATCGGCCAACGGCCAACGGCCAGTGGTCATTCATTCAGAATTCATTAGATTTCATTCATGAAAACGCCTTCATTATGCAATAATTCCGAGTCCGGGACAGCAGTCGGAGCTGGGGCCGGTGTGTCCGCACGAAATTGCCTGGCGATTAGATAGCCCGGCAGGAGGTGTTGGAAATCAGCTTGTTTAAACCCCGAATTACCATTATTATTATTTAAAGCATAAATTTGACTACAGTAGCCCCAATTGGGCAACAACGGTAGCAACAGGTGGCAGCCGTAATAACTGTGCTTTAGCTCCTTTTGGTAATAGCTTGATCAAATGTTCCTTCTGCTCTGCTGTGAGAGAGTTCGTTGGCTAAGCTATTCAACTGGCAGCTGGGAGGAGGGCATTCGGGTGAACTGGATTATCTAGGCGAGGCGAGGCGTCGAGCGCCTCGAGAAATAAATTATTTTACGCTCATTGATCTTCGGCATAGGTACAGAGCAGCCTAGCACTTGCCCTGCTCTCGCTTTTGCTCTGGCTCTTACTGTTGCTGTTGCTGTTTGAGTGGTTGAGGGTCTTACGGACAGTCTCTCAAATCGAAGTCGGCGATTCGTTGCGGTTATCGTGCAAGCGCATACCTGAGTGCCTCATTCAATTTCTTTGGCTTTGCCTTTTTGGCTGCGCAATGCCCACACTCGATCGAGCGGGTCGATCGGTCCGCTGATACTTCGGATGTACCCTCTTCAAAGAGTTGCCCGTGTCCGTGCCCGTGCCGAGGCTCTGGGCATCGGCGTACGAGCAAAGACAGCCCCAAAACAGTATCTGAAATCTGACTGTGATAAATTGAAAATTAATGAAGTGAAAATAGATGGAACGGATCGCAAAATGCGCCAAGCCAATAAAATATTTTGACATTTGGAGT
Organism: Drosophila paranaensis; assembly: GCA_035047545.1. NCBI lineage: Eukaryota > Metazoa > Arthropoda > Insecta > Diptera > Drosophilidae > Drosophila > Drosophila paranaensis. The sequence goes on from JAWNPL010000145.1 coordinate 15,247,397, forward strand.
TATCGTCTTAATCTGTTTTCTTGATTTCGACCTGAGCTCGAGCTCGGGCTCTGGCTCGGGTTCGGCACTCTGCGTAACATACCCTGCTGCCGCCTCTCTCTCTCTCTCTCTCTCTGTCCCTTGCTCGAATGTCGTCCTTGATCGCATCACCTGTTTTAGGAATCGTACCATTGCAAAACCTTTTTTGCCTTCATATATATATATATATATATATATATATAGTTTGTTTTCGATGAAATAAATTCAGACGGTTTTCTTTTTTGCTTTTAGCTACTCGGTGGTGCGGCGGCAACCACTGGCGACAGCCAGAGCGGACATGGTGGGGGCTCGGTGCCCTCGCCGCTGTCCGGCACAAACGAGGCCTCCCTCAGTCCCTCGGGCGGCTCGACCACAACTGGCATCACCGGCCCGGTCAGTCCAGGTGCAATTTCGCAGTCGTCTAACAATGCGGGCCCGACTGCAGCGACAGCCACGTCGCCGACGGATGCAGATGCAGTCGGCAGCGATGTCACCGGCGCTACAGAAACAGATCCAGCTGTCGGCGGCGGCGGCGGTGGCGGCGGCAGTGCTCTAGATGCCCATGTCCGGGCAGCGAATAGCATGTCCTGCTGCGAGAACGGACGGCCGATCATCACGGATCCCGTCTCGGGCCAGACGGTCTGCTCGTGCCAGTACGACTCGGCGCGCCTGACGCTCGGCGGCTACTCGCGCATGGCATTGCCCTCGGCCGGCGTAGGCGTTTATGGCGGCCCGTATCCCTCTAACGAGCAGAACCCCTACCCCAGCATCGGCGTGGACAACTCTGCCTTCTACTCGCCTCTGGTAAGTGCGCGCTCTCTCTCTCGCTCTCTCTCTCTCTCTTGGGCTGATCTTGATGCCGTTGATTATATTATGTGGCTAATTGGATTTGTGCAGCGGGCATAAGTCCACGCAGCAAGTAAGCCGACAGGTTGCGAGCGCCTCGCAACGATTTGCCATCCGGTTTAAAGCCAAGCCTGGCCGTCAACAGTTCTGCTGGAGGCCATCACGATCTGTTGATCTGTGCGTCTGTCCGTCTGTTCGTCTGCTCAACTGTCGCTCTGGCTACTCCAGTAGGCAATTGCTGGAAGCTTACACGCATTTTATCGGCTTAGCCGACTCATTGAGGCTCTTGGACGACTGATTAACTATTTGAATGTGTGTAAATTGCTTCACTTTCAGAGTAATCCCTACGGCATGAAGGACACCGGCTCCGGCACCGATATGAACGCCTGGACCTCGGCCGGCCTGCAATCAACTAGTGGCTATTACTCCTACGATCCCACTCTGGCCGCTTACGGGTGAGTCTCTAATCTGCGATTCACCGATACACTGAGCAAATACAAACAGCCAAGAAAGTTAAGCGAGTTTAAAATGTTTTCATGGCCTGGCGACCAAAAGTTTTCGTGCGCCGTCTGCTGAGTTTTTATCGCCAGCAAAAGGTTTGAGCAAGTGGCAGAGGCCAGGGGCAGGGGCCACGAGGCGTGTGGCAAGTGGCCCAGGTCCGGGCTTAAACTGTGCGGCAACGCGCGTAGACAATCTGCCGGGATATCGTGCTTGTAGCTATGCGACCCTGCCCTAGCCCACAGCCAAAGCCGCGATGCTTTTAAAAAATATATAGTGAACTCAATAAGTTTATGGCTGGAAGGGACGCGCTGTTGATTGTACGCCGAGCCGGGCGGAAGGAACTTACAAATGCACAGATTAAAATTCCCACAGCGTTTCCCCTCTCGCGGTTTTCCCATTCCGTTTTCTTTTTCTTCTTTTTTTTTTTGCTCTGCACAATTTTGTGAATCGAAAGTGCAACACGTACTCGGACCGAAAACAGAATTTGAACAAAGTGTTAAAAAAATTGAATTTTAAAGACGTCTTAGGGAGAGAGTTATGGGTGAGACTAAAGAGACTTAAAGAGTTTAAGGAAATAGTTTGGCTGTTGAGAGTTAAGGAATGAAAAGAGTAGGAAAATTGAATGGGATTTATAATAGGGGTTGCAGGGGGTTGGGCGAGGGATCAGTTTAATGTAAATACTAGGGCGGATAGACCTTAAGGGTTTAGGCTTAATGAGTTTAGATTAAGAGAGCTGGAGACTCAAGGCAAGCGTTCTATACTCTCAGCATAGCATAGTCAAATGATATTCCCGATATGTATCTATGACTCTTTAGATACGAAGTAAAAGTAAATATCTCGCACAGTCGGAAAGCATCTGAATCGTCTCCAGAAATAAACACACATCAAATAATAATAATTAAAATTCCGTTTTTTTCTGGCTCACTTTTTAATGAATTCCAAAATAACTTCCGAATAAGTTGACAGAGTTGAAGATCATATTATACGCTTTTTGAACAGCTTTTAATTGCTGTGTCCCATTGTGCGCAGCGTGGACTTTGTGTTTGCATTTGACTTTTGCTTTTGCCTTTGCTTGATGGGATTGAGTGTGATTGTTTGACTGGTGAAGGGTGTGGCCAGGCCAACACTGTTAATTGCCTGGGGCGCTGATAAGAGTAAGGCCTCAACTCCCTCTGATTGACCGGAAGAGCGAAGCACTCTCGTATCGGGGCCTTGTTTAGCTTTCTGTTTGCTTAGTGTTTGTAATATCGTCTATATAGATATATAGCTCTAATCTATAATGCAAACTGTTTGCCTTGCAGCTATGGGCCGAACTATGATCTCGCCTCGCGCCGCAAGAATGCCACGCGTGAGTCGACGGCGACGCTGAAGGCGTGGCTGAGCGAACACAAGAAGAATCCATATCCGACCAAGGGCGAGAAAATCATGCTGGCCATCATCACGAAGATGACGCTCACCCAGGTCTCGACATGGTTTGCGAATGCGCGACGCCGTCTGAAAAAGGAGAATAAAATGACGTGGGAACCAAAAAACAAGACGGAAGACGATGACGATGGACTGCTCTCGGACGAGGAGAAGGAGAAGGAGCCCGGCGAGGGCACCAAGCTGCCAGCCAGCGACACATTTGGTAAGCTGTCACTTAATTTGCCCCCCTCCCCTCCCCACCGCTCTCCCGCTCTCCTCCTTCCCCTTCTCCAGATGTCATTGACCCGAGGCAAGTGGCTAAATCCAAATGTTTTTTATCCATAGAATGCGCGGAGGCTTATATCATTTTAAGGTCGTATTTGTATTGTTTTCCAAAAGCCCTCCGCCTGCCAGCTCGTGCTATCGATTTGAATGGCTGTCGCTTTCTGACCCTTCATGCCATTTGGCCCCACAGCCCCCAGAAGCCAGCCCCAGCCCCAGTCCCAACTACAGATTTGTGGCAGCGGCCTTTTAAGTACAATTTATGTGGCGAAACGAATGTTATGCAATCTTTGTCTTCTTCCTCCATCGTCCGTCTGCTTGTCCGTCCGTTTATTTGTCTGACTGCTTAGGCGACATCCTCCCCGGAAGTTGACAGCACATTGTTGGCAAAGTGGCCTTGCGCCCGCACTTGGCTCTCCGCATGCATGGAGAGCGGCGGCCTTGCTCGACTTGGCGACTGACTTGGCGGACGGAGTTGGCGGAAGCCGGAGCATTTTGTTGCTGAAAGCTTTCTGTGACTCTGCAGCGCGCTAGGGTTGCACGCATCAACGCCCACCAACAATTTCAAGGGTTTTTGCCCGCGCCTGCCAAGGACTGCCAAACGCCCAGTTGCCAGAGCCAGAGCCAGTTGCCAGCTGTTCGCATGGCAAGTGGCAAGTGGCAAGTGGCAAATGCCAAGTGGCAAGTTTGTAGTCTCCTTAGAAGTTGTCTACTTCCGCTTCTGACTTGGAAATTAATTTAATTTAATTTTTTGTCTCCGTCTTTGTGCCAACTCAACTTTAATCGCCAGATCCCGGCAATCAGCGCATCAAGTCCGAGCTGGCCAAGACGGAGAAGGACCTGGACATCGAGGAGAAGCTGGAGCGTGAGCCGCAAAACTTGCTGGCCATCCGTGGCCTGCCGCCGTATGGTGCATCCAATTTCAATGCCCATCCGGCGCACTCCTACAATCCCTACGCACATGCCCACGCCCACGCTCACGCCCATGCACACCACCAGCAGCAGCAGCAGCAGCAGCAGCAGGAGCAACAGCAACAGCAACAACAACAGCAGCATCAGCAGCAGCAGCAGCAACAGCAGCAGCAGACGGCAGCCGTCTACTACAATCCAGGGTACGTGCAGGGGCATGGGCATGGCCATGGCCATGGCCATGGGCAGGAGGGAGTTGGGGCTGGCAGTGAATACGCCCTTCAAAAAAACCAGCTGAGCAGAGACTGTGGCATACCGGTGCCGGCGAGCAAGCCCAAAATCTGGAGTGTGGCCGACACAGTCGCCTGCAAGACACCACCGCCTACGGCATATCTCGGCCAGAACTTCTATCCACAGCAGCAGCAGCAGCAGCCACAGGCGGGCCTGGTGCCAGATTCGCCGACGACCCAGCTGCATCCGGAGCAGTCGCTGACGCTGATGGGGCCGCAAGTCGAGCTCGGTTCGCCGCTGAGTATGATGAGCAGCTACGCCGCCGCATCGCCATATTCGCGGATACCTACGGTGTACACCGAGGCCATGGGCATGCATACCAAGACGCCTATCAATATGCACCGCGACCTCTCCCAGCTCCAGGTGCATTCCAGTTCGAGCCAGCCGCCCTACCTGCCCCATTCCCAGCAGCAGAGGGTGGGGTTTTCCGAGATACAGCCCGATACACCGCCGCAGACGCCGCCAAATATGAAGTTAATCAGTCACAGCAACAACAACAACAACAACAACACCAGCAACAGCAGCAACAGCAGCAGCAACAGCAACAGCAGCTCTACGCTGCATTCCGGACCCGGCCCGGCGCCAATAGCATCCATGGGTTCAATGCTTTACAATAACAACATCTACAACAGTAGCAGTAGCTACCTGACGAGCAGTCGATCCAGCTCCTAATTGGACGAGGCGGCGGGGGATGGCCCTAATAGATGCCGATACCAAATATTTTAGTAACCAGGCCCAAGTGGACAAGTGCAAATATCGCCGGCAATCGCTAAGCGTTAGCGTAAGCGATAGCGATAGCGATAGCGATAACGATAACGATACCACACTAATTATTTTGCAATAAATGTAGCTTAAGCATGGCAATAAAAACTTTATTTCCTACCATATCGTAAATTATTTCACTTTATAACTTTAATTAGCATATTCACACTCATCAATTTAAGCAGACAGACTACCCAGACCCCACGACACACACACACACACACACGTACAACAGTTTGTCATGCAGTGGGATTTGTTTGACTCATTCATTCAGTCACATCAACCTCCCCCCTTCCCTCCCCCCTCGGTTTGGGTTTAATGACTCGAACATGATGACAGTACACGGGCTCTCCAAGACGACTTGGAGCATTTCTCAGCTCATTCAGGCATAATTTTCCATCTCTCTCTGTCTCTCTCTCTCTTGCTCTGTGTATAAAGTTGTTTATACAGTTATTTAATTACGTATAAGTGAGGAGAGAACCTAATCTTATTTAAGTTAGAACTGCGCAAAAGTATCGGAAACACTATAAAACTATAAGTAAGCTGTAATATGGATAAGTTGACTTATTTGAATGAAATGTAATGAAACCAATCTTGATAGCCAGTGTTTTCTGTGATATATCCATAAAGGCAACTTGATTAATCGATGACTAAGCTGAGCATGGCCGAACTATGAAAATGTATTCATAATCATTCGCAGTTACTATGCAAGTGTATTCACAATTGATGTAAGATGAGAAGGATGATGTATGGCTTCATGTATGCCAGATGCCAGCATACTTGTATAATCACTTCTTCACTCCTTGCTAGCTAATTTACCCAGTTAACCATAGGCCTAAGCATGTAAATACATATACATATGCATAAAGATACATATAAATACATATATAACTATGTAGGTCTGAAAATGTAATACAATTTTTAAAAACTAATAATAATGATACGGATTCAAAATAAGTTTGTAAACTTGCACTATATATATATATATACATATAATTAAAATTAAATCAAAATAAAGATCAACATTGAGACGAGTTTTTTATATGGGAAGGGGGATCGTCTAGGGAAGTTATATGAAAATATGAATGAATCTATGTGTGTAAGTCTGTATAGGTATGTTTATATGTTAGAAAGAGTTTGTAAGTATGTTTGTATAAGGGATGTGGACACATACCTAGATATATGCTGTGTGTACATATGCATGGCTTTAGGTAAGTATTAGGCTATGTCTACCCCCTATCTACTACCAAGCAAAGACTCTTGCTTGCCTGCTGCGCTGCGAATTACACAGTATGCTCTTCTATGCTATTCTCATGAATTCAAATGAGGCCAAATCTGCTATCGGTTGTCTATACATTATCACTTCAGCTAAATTCATATTAAAAGATATTTATAAATAATTATCAACAGTCAGAATAGATCTAAATTCCCTTCTGGCCACAGCATGACTCATAAATAGTTGTTTAGAATGACCTAAGAGGGTATATAAGAGATCCATACACCGATTTCAAGTACATGTGAAATGTCCATGGATAATTGGAGCATTAAGAAGTAACCCATACCTGTTACAGATTATTATCCGCATTGAAAGAACTTATAAATGATATTTGGCTACTCTTTTCGAAATGCTCTCGCGGTTCGCGCTGTGCAGGTATCAGGTATGTCAAAGCGGATTATACAGGTATTGTTATGATTGTGGTATGTAACTACGAATCTGTTTTTTTTTTTCAACTTTTATTTATTTATTTTTTGGAACGCCGATAATTCCATTTTGTCATCGACGATTTATGGGTTTTCTCTGCGTTTGTGACACGCGTCACATGTGTGTCGCACTCTGGACATGACTGAGTGCTTCTCCCCCTCTCTCTCTCTCCCTCTCTATTTCTGCTTCTTCCTCGTTCCTCAATAGGATAGGATTGAGAAATGTGGCTAATGCGACCACACCCAAATGCACGGCAATCAATTTAAGCCCTATATCGACAATGATAGACATTGTGATTCCATTTCTAAGAGAACTCTGAGACAAATTGAATTGATCTGAAGCACTTACCTAGAAGTTGAAGCCTGAAGCCCAAAGGCTCGTTGATCTGAGAGAGGGAGAGCGCTAGATAAGCTAAGGGAATGTCAAGGTAATGTAAAATGAAATATATTCTTAATATATTATATTTAATTAACGAAATAAATGCTTCCCTTAAAGCCCAGTTGGATTGTCCTTGCGTGCGTCGTTAGATAAATTTCAAAATTTTCAAATTAGCTGTCTGAATTATGGTAGCATCTGCATTCAATTGCACTCTTTTGCCGAGTGCAGCACTCGCTATCTCTCTGTGTGTGTGTGTGTGTGTGTGTGTGTGCAGTGACCATGCCCTAATCAACCCTACATAAACATATATAAGCTCCACTGTTGCATTGGCTTTTGTCTGTTTTGGCTTTTACAATTTCATCCACACACAGAGTGGAAAATGTCAACATTAATTTTGTCTTTTATTTGTGCGAATCGGGCCTGGCCGGCCACATTTTAAATTAACCCGAAACATGTTTAGGGGTTTTCCGCACAATTGCCTCAACCGTTGAGGCAGCCGTAACCATGTGGCATAATGGGCAATGCGAATGTTGCAGCACCTGACGCCCCTTCGCGATGCCCGTTCAGAAAGTGAAAGGAGTATATACGTTTGGGACAGGAGATTTAAACTTTGCTTTATGTATGTAATAAATTCTGGATTATGGGCCTGACAGATGGAGAACTACTATTACTCAGAGTTACTCCTGCTGTAGCAGTTGCATATGAGACTTGCTTTGATTGCCTTGTAAACTGTCATTCAAAATATCTTTCATTGCCTTAACGCTAGAATTAGCTTGTTTGTTCTACTACATTTAGCTGCCTTTGGAGCCTGAACGAGAATGCTGCAGTCCGTTAGGCTTGACTGCAGCATTCTGACTTGTTTATGCTATGCAGCGAACCTTAATGTCGCCAAAAGTCTGGCGCAGACAGTGGAGTATAACCACTGCGCTGTAAATTATATATATAAATAAACTTGTATATACATACATATGTATATATATATTATATGTTTATATATTTAATAAGCAAATGCAAATTCTAAATAAATACTTTTTAAGCTAACTAAAAATCTTATTAGAATCAACACAAAGAGAGATCCAATTAGTAGCTGCGGCTGAGGCTTGATAATGGACTGTAAATATATATGGATATATAGTACATATATATATATATATATATATATATATATATATTTATATATGTAGAGCTAGAAGAATTGAGGTAATTTGTAAACAAATTTCTGATCTAAACGTATTTTGTAAACATTTTTGAAAAATTCTTGACATTTATTTAAATTTATAGTAAAAAATTTAAAGTTTGCCCTTAGGAAGGAAATTTTGCAGTCATAAACGAAGTAGCAGAGGAAGTTGGAATAGGCAACGATTATGAATTTTATATATATGCTACATATATTTAATTACACATAACATTTATGCTTCTTATACACACATATATAAGATATTAGTTTGATATAAATCCCAAGCATTTTCGTATATAGTTTGGCTATGCCTAAAACTAATCTGCCAACGACAATCTTCAACTTTTTACCTGAATAACTTAACATGTTTAGGATAGAGTATACACACATATTTGCACTTGTAAATAGTTCTCTAAAATGTAATGTAATTTTTATATAAAAAACAGAGAAAAACAGAAAAAAGCAGACAAAGTTTGTAACACAACCGCAGTTGGGCAAGCGGATAGCGGATAGCGAATAGTGGTCTTTTGGGTTGGCAATCCGTATCCGAAACAGGTCCACAGGGTCCGGACGCACACGTGGTACATTATTTGGCTACAAAATGGCCAAAACAACAAACCGCTATAATTTACCATATTTTATGGCTGCGCTGTGGCAATAAAATCGCCAACAAGCGCTATAACTCATTCGAGAGCGGGCCGCAGCAGAAGCTGCCCCCGGCGCACGTTACACCATGGAGGACGTAGCTCGGGCCTGGTTATGTTTTGCGTACACTCGCGGTTGTAGATGTGCGTGTGTGTGTGTGTGTGTGTGTGTGAGGGTGTGCGTGTCTGATGGGCGTATGAATGGCTGCGCTGATAGTCCCGGCGCACACACTATTGGCCGCGCGCTTCTAATTTGTATCTGAAATGTAGGCTGTAGGCGCACGATTCTCTAATTTATCTATGCTCCAATGTATATTGATAGCGTACAAGTTTATGGCTCTGCTGTCTGTTGTTATCCTTGCGGTGGGAATTCCAACTGTTCTACCAGAAACAAACAAAAAACGGACAGAGGGCAGAGGGCAGAGGGCAGAGGGCAGAGGCAGCTGAAGCGCCAATTGTGCAATGGCCGTTCGACAGTTTTCAATTTGCGTGGCTCGACTCGACTCCAATTCCCATCGAAAAACAAATTTAATTAATTTTATTTAAATTCATTGTCCTGGCGCAAGGACACGTTGCCCGTTAAATTATTGTCCCCGCTGCTGCTGCTGTGTGTGGAAATAAAATAAAATTGTTTTGTGGTTTTTGCCCAAAGGACGCGTGTCGCCATTTTTCATTTCGCGCTGCCCCAACATCAAATGCAAAAAACAGAAAAAAACAGAAAAAAAACTTAAAAACAACAGCGAAAATAAATAAAAAATACAAACGCAGATCGAACAAGGCAGAACGCACTCCGACTCCGACTCCGACTCCAGCAGCGACTGTGGCTCTGACATGGCGGGTTGTTGTTGTTACTGCTGCAGCCACAAATAGTCTAGACGCACTGGAAGCAACTCGAGCCTTTATATACTTTATATTCACCAATTGGCGATCCTCCATTAATGATGGAAATAATTTAAATATTTAATTAACACATTCCGCCGGCTAGTTGGGTAGCACGTACCGCCCTTTATGAAGCGCTGAAATCTCGAGCCAGCCAGACCAGTTGGAGGAGCACCACCAGCAGCAGCACCACCAGCAGCAGCACCACCAGCAGCAGCAGCAGCTGGACACAGACGCCATGCAAATCGTGCGCCCAATCGCGCGTGTGTGTACAATTAATGCAGGAATAGGCGCAATTAAGTTTGTCAACGAGGCCCAAATGGCATTTGGGGAATTGGTGGCGGGGCTGGGAGACGAGTGGCGGCGACTGGCAGCCTGCTTATCGCATGATTCCGATCGAGCTTTAACTCTCAGACTGAGGTCCTCGTGCGCATGCAAACGCACTCGCACTTGTCTTGCCAGAGCTTTCAGCTTGTTTTGCTTTCTGTTGGCGGCAGCCCAAAGATTTATCTGCATCCGGTGTCCAGTTACCAAATGCCAGTTGCCAGTTGCCAGTTGCCAATGGCCAGTGGCCCGTTCGCAGCTCCAACTTGCCAGAGAGAGAGTCGAGCAGTCCAACTTGAATGATGCGCTCCTTGGCCATTTTGGGAGTAAATTTGTGTGCAAATGGCTTTTTTATTTGGCTCATGTTTCCCTCAGTTTTGGCTTTTGTTTTGTTTCTCTTTTCGATTGATCGTTTCATGGAACCAATGCTGATTATGTAACTGAATGGACTATGATGGGCGTACAACACTCGAATGTGAGATATGCAATTGCCTTGAGGATGTTATGACAGCGTGGCTGAGATAAGTCTGAAGTCTGTGCATTGGTAATATGCCTAAGATATGCCATGACTCTATGTACCTATAAGTTATAGGGATTGCAGTTGCTTGGAAGAACTTTAAGGAGCAGCCTCTCAAGGGCTATAGGGAAGGCTTCAAGGAAAAGACTGTGGAAGACTCGGCTAACATTTGGCTTTGTTGATCAGTTTGCTAATGAATCAAGCATTAAAGTAGACTTAGCCTGGGCTACTTTTAGCTCAACTATCTTGATTGATCCTACTTAATTGCAGAAAGTGCACTCATGATAAGCTTTAAAGCATTTAATAGATACAATGTCTGACCTTATTGACTTTATATTATTCTTAAATGCTAAATACTATTTCCTAATTCTACCTACTAGCTTCTAGAGTATCTATGCTGCTATACTATACTATATAAAATAAACCTTGCATATTCCAGCCGACAATCTGAAGGTTCTTGGCTAACGAGCCCAATGATGGAACCATCTTCGGAGGGGTAAAGTTTCAATGTATATTATTTAAAGGCCAAAACTAATTTGCATTAAAATGGGCTTCGAGTCGAGAGTCGTGCTCTCTTAACACGTTAAAGCAAAGTATTTTTTCATTTGGTAAAACAACATTTGTGCATCGTGGAACATTTCTGGAATACTTTAAGGGATAGCTGTGTAAACATGCATATAGAAGGATTTGTGAAGTTGTGTGCGGACGGCAGAGTCAGCCCGTAACAACACCGAAAAAAAGTGGACAAAAAAATGGAGGAGGAGGAGCAGGAGGAGCAGGAGGAGTAGCAGGAAGACGGGCATGCAAAAAAGGAGCAGCTGAATGTTGAAACCAGCAAAGCCATTTGTTTCCTAGTCGGACAAGATGTTTGCTCGTTCGGCAAAATAAAGTACAGAATGCCCAACTCCCAGTGCCCAGTGTCCAGCGGCCAGCGGCCAGCTTCCAGCTCGCTCTCTCTCTCTCTCTCTCATCTCGGCTGGCTAATGTGCAGCGGGTGCATTTGGGCACTCCGAACATTTGGGATAACATGCGAACACGGCATATTTGCAGGGATCCAAAACGCCAAACGCTGTTGTCCGGCCACTCAGCTACTAGTGGGTAATGAATGGATGCGAATGCATGACATGGACGCAATTTTCGACAGCCCAGGCCAGGCAGCACGGCGCGGTGGCTGCTACCCGGGCCCGGGCTGGGCCGGGGGACGCTGTTTGAGTTCTGCTGATTAGCTCATGTTCAGAGTCTATAGACGTAGACAGACATAGGCTCATGTGCAGACCTTTGGCTAGCTATAGATGCTCCACACACACACACACACACACGCACACTAGCGTAGTACATATGTACATACATGCACACATGATTTGGAGTGTGTGCCCTGCGCACATTGGAGCGATAATGTACAAAACGAGAGTCCTTCACTACCTTCCCTCAAACTATGTTGATCAGATAATATTTCCAATTGAACATGCTGCCTTTGCTCAGGTTAGATCTTCAAAATTTCATGTTTATATGTTAAGACAGCTGTCAAATCGGATCTGTTTGCTGCCTGGTATCTGGGTTAAGTATCCTTGCTTCAGAGATGTTTACCCTAGTTCTTGATAGACTTGAGCTTGGCTTCAGCTTGCAGTCCAAAGGCAATATTCAATCTAAGATTGCCTCAAGTCTATCCAACTTCCAGTCTCGATCATAATTTATGCAAACTCCAAACTGATCCCAAGTTAATTTCTTGTATTTCACACCTTACTAGACTTATATTAGATCCCAAATACCCTTAGCCATAGCCATAAATATAAATCAAGTGATCTCAGTGTGGCTTTATTGCTTACCTGCTACAGTCTCTGAGCGCTGCTCGCATAGGGCGAACTACATACCTACTTTCTGGTGGCTGGTGGCTGGTGGCTGGTGGCTAGTGGCTGGTGTGTGTAGGTTCGTTCCTTTCATTCGCGTTATTTGAATGTACTAATTAAAACCCTACAACTATATGGCAAAGTTGAAAACTTAAAAATACGCCGGTTGATACGAAAATTGGCAGCTTTTCAATGGGCGGAGCAATTTCCCCTCAACGCCTGCAATTCCAATTGGGGGCCCCAATCCCACACGCTACACGTCACACACTTGCAGCAGCAACAGCAACGGCGACAGCAGCAGCTGGAAAGAGCAGTGCTGCCATCATTTTATTGCATGCGTCTGTCCCGCTCGCACTCGGAGAGCAAACCAGTTTGGAGTGCGAGTGCCCGGCGCCGGTAATGCGCATGCGCCGAATGCACAACCCCTCGGCCCGACTCGGAGCGGCCGCCGGCGTCAAGCACAACTTGGAACGCAACTAGTATGCGCTCGAACACGGCATTGCGCACATCATGGGCGAGAGTGGGCGCGCGCAAATCGATGCAAATCGTGAGCGATGTACGAAGCACGAATGAATCGTGACACGAGCCACCTTCATACGCAACTCGGCGCGACGGAGCTGTGCGACTATCGGTGCCGACTCTGACTCTGGCTCTGGCTGGTTGGGTGGTGCTATCTGACTGACGGCGGGTCAACTTCAATGAGTGATCCACGGGTAAGTAAATCAAGAAGCGCCGCTCAGGCATGTGAAGGAACAGCGTTTGACTTTCAAAAACTTTGTCCTTGACGGAGCCCTGAGCAAAAGTGCGCCAAACTTTCAACTGCGCCGTGTCCCATGGCCAACATCACATTGACAATAATTATTATAATAATAGGCTAATCGGATATGGAGAGAATTTGTGTTTATGAATTTCGACTCGAAAGTGTGAAAAGCTTTTGTTGGTTGTTCGATTTGTGGACTTTTGGCTTTTGTTCAAAAATCAATTCTAAAGCTGAAGAGCTAGAAGTGCGAGTAGTCGACTAAGTGATACCCTGCTGAGGAATCAAAGTCCGAATGTATAGGGTATATATGAGCATATACGTGACTGATGAATGTTATGTTCCGTTTTTTAATAACTAATTGACCTATGAATAGTGACTTCTATGAACATATATATTATATCAGTATATCTTGTAGTTTACAAGTAATGGATCTTAACTATAATCGTAGCAGGGAATATAATTTTGCTAGCCCTCCAATTATATGCCTCACTTGATTCTAGTATATAAATCTACTTCTTATACGTCTTTTCTAGCACTTGCTTTCAAGTTCAATTAAAGACTTCATTCAAAATGCCTCTCACAATACCCATTTAAATCTATATTTTTATTTAAACATTAAGTGCTTCAAGCCGTATATAGTTCAGATGTCAGTTGACAAAAGCTTTTTAGCTGGCTCAGAGTGAGTTTGGGAACGGGCGTGGAGGCAATGCTTTGAGCTCGATGAAAGAGCGCACGCAGCTAGTGCGAGTGAGTACTTAATATCGCGTGACTCGGGCCATAAACAGAAAATACTTCACAAAACGGCTTCGTCGCTTTGGCAGGCATTAACAGCATGGGTAAGAAGCAATCGCAAGGAGCGCAAAACCGAAACAGAAAATTATCATGCAGCAAATAATATTATTCATAAATGCAACCAGCTTTTTTTTTGCATAGGTAAGCTGGTTCTACCTCCCCCTGCTCCCTGCCCTCCCCCTCCATGGCCCGTTGAGCATGCGGTCAAATGTTGCAACACCCGCCCCCCTCGCCGAGGCAGCTATCCATCAGCGCATCATGTTTAGGCGTTTCGTGGCGCCGATAATAAAGGCAAGATAAGAAACCAATTTTGCAATTGCCCCATAGGAATTTTTAATTAGGCCAACTTAGCCGTAGACGAGCGCGACTCCACTCAGCGGAAATATATGCTGCATCTAGATAGACTTTGTAGCTGAACTTGCCTTCTCCTCTCTTTTGGCCCGTCTCCCCTCTCATAGAACCAGTTGCCGCTAAAGCGCACACATGTCCAGCAGACCCCATTTGCATGCTATTTATATGTATAGCAATATCTATATTCAAGAAGGTAATAAAACTTATGACTAAATATGTGTTAAGCGCATGCCGAACGCCAATTCTCTATTCTCACATGTTCCCATTAAATTTCGAGTTGGAAAGGAGTATTGGAAGGTGAAGGGTATTTGATGGACATGTGTTTATTTTAAGCATAGACATAGCCTTCTACTCAAGATTGAATATAAAACTCGAAATACTCAAAGATTAAGTAGTTTACAGGGTATTCAAGCTATAAATATCGAATACAGGGTATCTTACAGTCAGGTGTTATACCTCTGCTTATGCTACGAAGCTCATGTAGTTTATAAACACAAATTTAGTTAGCTAAAAGAACTTTGTTTACACTTTGGATTCCCTATATACAGTCTACATATATCTATTCAGCTAATCCCATTCGAACTATCTCTGGAAGTGTTTTGAGGTCACTCGAAGTCGAGCAAGTGTGGCATAGTTGAAACAATTCAATTCGCAATTTGCACCATTGCGAACTTTAATTATTCATTTATGCATAATTTAACCGCTAAATTCTTACGGCTTGCACGGCCGGCTGTGGGGAAACCATCGGAACGTAACGCTGGCCCTAGTTATATAGCAAATTTATATATGCGGCTCGGACTAAAGGGTGTTTAAGGAATAATTGTTTTAACATCTGAGTGGTTATAATAAAATATGAAGAGCAAAATGTGGTTTTAAGTGCATTTAAATAGTTTCACGGCCAGAGTTTGGGCTATGCGAGGTGTGCTCAAGCGGTTAGCAAACAAATTAACTCTGACAGCGAAATTTAATGTTTAGCTTAGCTTAGGGTACAGTTTGCTGATATACTGAGAGTTTTCCTTGTGAGCCTACTGAAAAGGGGAACTCGAAGGGTCAAGGTATATGCTAGTCGAGCAGTCTCTCCCTCTCTCTCTCTTTCATTACTTCTCTCTTAAGATGTAGTCCATTTCTCTAGCTCAACTTATCTTTATAATAAATTGTTTACCTATTTCTGTATGGCGTCTCGCGTCTCGTAATGAATTTATATATATTCTTTATTAATATAAGTTTATATGAACAGATTGCAGATCTTACATCTATTTGGGCTACGCCTCGTCAGTGAGCTTATTAATGTATAAATATATATATATCTTTCCATATGATGTATTCACATTTTACTTTCTGCACTCATTCAATCCATCGCATCGCATCGCAGTGCATTTGAAAATGATTTTGAGTTTTTCGCTCTCTCGCAAAAACGCACTCATTGAATATTCATATTGCATATCTGAATATGTTAGTGGCAAAACATGCAACTCCGTTCCGTGATTAGCTGACATTGTGTGTGCTGTATTTTTTTTTTTTTATATTTTTATTTATATTTTTTTCTTCTCTCTCTCTCTTGGCTAGCGCCTAGCGTTATGTGCTGTGAAATTCTTCAATTAATTTTTGCAGCGAACTAGACTACACGCACATTTCTACGTCTACGAACTTATTAACTGTGCAAATAATTGTGAAGAAATATATACAAATATAAAGATATATATCTCTTCTATCTGATCTATTGTTAACGGCAAGCGAAATACATTGTATTTGCAACTGTTTCAGCACTCTTGTTACAGTTTGCTAACATGAATATCCATAATTTCTTTCATTTGTTAACTGCACTTGACTCATTTACATGCAAGTCTTGGGCTTAGACTTTATATATGCTGAAGTATATACGTTTTGCATTGGAATGTTTATTGATCAAGATTATTATGCAAATCGAGCAGGCGTAGAAATTCAAGGATGTTTATGCAGGTTTGTGAAGTGAAAAGGGATGTATTAGCTTTAGTTCTAGCAGCTCAATCAACTGTTTCTGTGTCTGTCTCATATATAACTTATAAAGTGATGTCTATTAGGATTATAGTACATCTTTATAAACTATATCTTTGAAAAGACCGAAATTGAAATGGGTCTCTGTTGACCTTCTCTACAAATGAACAGAATAAGATATACATACTATATCTAGGAATTCACTTCACTGCATCATATCTTCCACATTCTTCGAGCTAAGATCCAAATTGACTTATGAAATACAGGATACGTTTCATTAATCTATATATTTCAGCATTTATCATAAAGCCAACGCTCAATAACTCAGCTAGGCCTCTACAAGCGACCGTTGCCCTCATTTCATAACACTTGATGACATCCAGTTTCATATTCATATATATATGTTTATATACATCAAGAGTACCACCTGCCGCAGTTAGCTGACTTCGTCTTCTTATATAGCGAGGCCTGGCCAGGCCAGGCCTTCGTGCTGGCCGTCCCATTAAGTTGGTCAGCCACTTGGCACGTCCGTTCAGTTGGCTTTTGGATTATTATAAAATACCGCAAGTATGCAGCAACATTGTTTATATTAAATTCCTTTATAATGTCTTAATTTCGTCTGCTCCCATTTGTTTGAGGGAATATAAACAATTATTTCAAGTTTAATTGTCGCACATAAATTAGCGTCAAAGAGAGCTGGCAAGGATATATGTTGATAACTGAACTAATTGGAGTTTAGATCCATAGATATATAGAGAAGGCATATACTCTTCATCTCTTAGAGGGTATTCAACTGTATAGGGACTATTTAGTCTAGCATATGCTTAATGAATAGTTTGTAATTATTTTGTAGAAGCCGCAGAACAAGACTCCAGCTCGGTGCTCAGCCGAAGGCCGGGGGCAATTGCAATAGATTTTACAGCAACCCAAGCGGCTGTAACCCTTTGTCTAGCAGCCATTTTAAGTGCCATAAAAAGTCGGGGAAAAGTTGTAGGAACAATGTAGACAGCGTGTTTTCATTTTATGCGAATTAAGCTGCCACTTGAACAACTTATTTTGCCTGCACTGCCGCCTGGACTGGACCGTCGAGACCCAACGACAGTAACTCACCAGCGTATGTCTTCAGTGTGTGTATGTGTGTCTAGGCATGTGTGTTTGTGTGTGTGTGTGCGTGTGTGTGTGTGTGTTTGCATACAGACCGACTAACAGCCAACAAAAAAGCTCACATGAGAAACAACCCTGTTGACAGTGCCTCACTGTGGCGAATCTTTAACTTTCAAATTCTATTATTAAATATTTATAAATAGAAATTTCAAATTTCAGCTCGGCAAAAAGTACATTAAGTATTCTCCGTTCGAGTTCAATTAAAAACTTGCACATATTGTAGTCTACTTTTAGGCAGACTTCAGGAGTCAACGCGCATTTCCTACAGGGCATCAGCAATGCCGTCGACTTCGAAAAGGGATACAGTTATAGCCGTGTATGGCTGCAAGCGTTGCGGACGAAAACGGGAACATGGCAGCTGAGTGTCGTGAGCGCGACAGACAGAGACAGACGCAGAGGGAGAGCGTGTGTGTGAGTGGGAGGCGAGAGCGTCCTCCATTTTATGTACAATAAAGGAATTTGCACACACAGCGACAGACAGACGTGCGCATGAAGTGAACTTGTTAATGCTGTCTATAAGCAGCATTTACATGCGAGTTGACCCCACACATGTACACACAAATATATATATACATGTGTGTGTGTGTGTGTGTGAGTGAGTAAGTACGATGTCCTGACTGCTTTTAAGAGAATGCCCAGCCGCAAGCCTTCAAATGGACACACTTGACTAAATGTGATTACTATGTATGTGCATCAGCAGCTATGTACATACAGTCATACATAGACATACATACACATACTTATGCATGCATGCCGGCATGTGTCTCTGTGCCCACTCCTGCTGGACGTTGGACGATGAAGCACCCTGTGAATCTATTGTCTAACATTCTGAAGGTTGCCGCCGACTAGCAAATTCCACTCCACTTCAAATGTTCGGTGAGTATCTTTAAATCTAAATTAAAAGTAAGCTAGCCCCAAGGGATGTAGTTGCAAAGGCTGCGGATGGACGGTCTTTATGTTTTGTGAATTTGAGTTAAGCTTAAGCAGGACTGCATGAAGACGGTCTGCTACTGTTAACTGTTACTGTTACTGTTACTGTTAGCTCTGTTAACATAATACAGAAAGTCAAGCAATTGAAGATATATCTAGTATACTTAATGTAACTTGATAGAGAGAGGGGAGAGAGAGAAGAAAGTCGGAGAAAGAGAGTGAGAGAGAGAGAGCTAGAATTCTCTTCAAATATTTCTATTAGGGTATTCATTGAGTCATCAAAGATAATTTTAGTGCCCTGATGCTCTTAAGCATAAGTTGACAAGCGCATCTCAGAGCTTAGCTTAAACCCATGTAAATATAGTAGATTATAGCGTAGTTAAAGGGCTATATCCATAGGCAAACATTAAAGCTTCAGCTGTAAACACTTGCCTATGTACACACACACACACACACACACGCACACAGTCGTACACCTATTTACCCATCTATATAAGCGCATATGTAAATGTGCGGGATATGCGATTTTGGGCGTATGAGCACATGTGTATTTCCGATTGTAACGCTCCTGGGTAGACTGCGGCTCATTTACCATCGAAAGTCGTTGATTGTCGCTGGCTGTCGAGGCGACGCAGTGCCGATATCCTCTGCCGCCTCGCTGCCTCAAACCGACCCTAGGCGCGGCGCACAACGTGCGCACATTCGTCAGAATTTGCATTTCAATTCGAATGTCAGGATGACGGAGCGTCGGATTCGGGTGGCTGTGGATTGCCAAATGAAAATAAATCACGTTGCGTACTGCCGTGCTCTCATCCTCTGGCATTCCGGCGTAATGGCAACTGCCGACTGAGGCTGCCTTGGCTGGTGGAACGCACCGCTCTCTGGCTCGAAACATAGCCACCATTAAGCCAAAAAAGCGCCTGGGGCTGCCTGGGCGTGGAGCGTGGGCCAAGGGGCGTGGTGCGTTCTCCACGGCGTAGTCCCATTTTGAACTCATTTATTTTTGTTTTTTTTCTTCTTTTTTTTGCTGTTGCGAAAACGAATGTGAAAAGTTTTCTGCCATCATTTTGAGTGATGTCAATTAGATTGATTTGATCAGCGAAAATATGTGATTTATCAGACGGTAACAGCGAGTGGGCGGCCCCGAGGCAGCCCCCAGCCACCCAAGCCACCCAAGCCACCCAAGCCACCCAAGCCACCCTGCGCGGGCACATGCACTGTGGATGCTCAATATAGATTCGCATGAATATCTAATGTGGCATACACACATACGCATGTGCCTCATCACACCTTCGGCATTTATTCACGTCATCAATCAGTCATCCAATTGGGAACTTTACGCCCATTCCCAATCAGAACCATATGCATATAAGAGTCTATATAAGAGAGTATGTACATGGTGGGAATGAAACTTTTATTAACATGAAATAATAAAGAGATATAACAGAAGCTGATTAGATAAAGCTTAAATTTAACTGCTTAAGTAGCAGTTCAATAAGAGTTAAAACAGTGGTTAAGATAAGCAAACAGACATAACTTGGCTATCAACATATTTTGTGAGCTGCTAATAGCACGCATTAAATCAAATCCTTGAGTCAACTAAGATAATGGCCACTTGTGTTGACCAACACACACACAGAGAGAGAGAGAGAGAGACAGAGGAAAGGAAAAGCGCTGTAATTTTCCCACTGTTATATGTTATTACGTCTATTTGATTAACCACACCCCGTTGTCCGTGCTGTGGGAATATAAATATAATGTCTCGAGTTAACATTTCTATATACGTATGCGATATGTGTGGAAGTAGTTAAACGCTTCTGGCTGCCAGCTACGCCTACGAAATCAAAATTAATATACCGCTGGGGCAGCGCCACTTGCGGGTGTCATACAAAACAAATAAAATAAATCAAATCGGAGAAGCGAATGAAAGGAAATCGCAATTCGAATGAACGCATGTGTGTATGTGTATAGAGGGTTGGTGGTTGGGGGTTGGGGGTTGCCGGTTTGACTGTGCGAACAAAAGGGGAGCAGCACTTGGCACCCAAAATTTATGCGCACGGCCGCGCCCACGCCCACGCGCCCTCAGTTCCTGCTCTCTGCTCTGCGTGTGTGAGGGGTGCGGGGTGCTGATTTTAGGGGTTGTTACCAGCGCCAATAACTCATTTTCAAATGGAAATAACATCAAATAAAATTCGCGCTACTGTGTCGCCCAACATTTTCCGGCCTTGACTGCCATGTGTGTCTGTGTGTGTGTGTGCGTATGTGTGTGTGTGTGTGTGTGTGTGTGTGTGTGTGTGTGTGTGTGTGTGTGTGTGTGTGTGTGCCCGCTGCTGTTGACGCTGGTCGTGGCCCGTGGCCCGTAGTCGTGGTGCACGGATCGTGTGGTCGTTTGACTGATGAAATATCGTGACAGGCAGTATAAAAGCTATTAAAGCCGAGCGTAGATGGCGCTACTTGAATTTGTCAAAATGTCTTTTTACGCGCTTTCCAGCGCAGGCGGCGCAACAGCCACAGCAACAAAGGGGCCCAAGCCCAGCTCACATATGCCTAACACACACTCATAGTAAACGGGTGAAACTTTGATTGATGCCAATGTGTCACGCAGGCGCGCATGTGGCTAATGGGCGGTTACGTCGCTGCCCCCCTCAGCCCTCCCCCCCTCCCCTGCGGCAGCGGACCCCCCAATCGAAGCTCGAAACTCATGCATTGTCACATCGAAATGCCACAAGCTTTTCAGCCTTTGACAAGCGTTTGACAAATGTTTCGGTTTTTGGTTTTTGTTTAGCTAAGCTGTGTGTGTGTGTGTGTGTGTGTGCGCGCGCGTGTGTGTGTGTGTGTGTGCGTGTGTGTGTGTGTGTGTGAGCTAATAGGTAATCGAAACTCAATTATTTGTTTGTCTTGCAGCTCGATAGGGAGCAGAGTCTTAGAGATGTGTAAACAGGGCGCTTGGCTTAGATTTATTTATGAACTGGTCGCTGGTATGTCCGAAATGTGCGGATCGGATCACACATCAAATGGTGTCCCGCTGCTGCAACAGACGCGTCCACAAATAAACGCGCGCGCCACAAAGCATCTCGAATACATCAAAGTAACAAGCTCCAGCTGTGCACCGCAGCCAACCACAGCCGAAACCACTGACCAAGAGAGAGAGAGAGAGAGACGGAGAGGGGAGAGGGGAGAGGGGGCAGAGAGAGAGACCGAGTTAGCCCCAGCCAGGACACCGGCGCCCACTGTCGCAAAAATATGACATTGACTTAATAAAGAAATGAAATATCGCAGTCGAGTGGAGCCCACTCGCCTCCGCCGTGGCAGACGGAGGAGGAGGAGGAGGAGGAGGCTTTAAGGCAAAGCTGGCGCTAGTTGCCATGCTGCGATTTCGCAAATTGTGGCACTTTCAGCTGCAGTGCCCCCCGCCTGGGGTGGCCAGCTCGCGCCCCACTCCACTGCCTGGTGTGACTGCGCCATCAGTTGCTCTGGCTGACCCATTGATCTTGTCGTGGCATTGCATTATTTACCTCATCTAACTATGGCCAGTTAGTGAGCAGCAGAAGAATCTTAATTGGAGTAGCTTTATGTTGTGCAGTTGAGTGAGGAATATATATGTATATATAGAGGAAGGTTTGATATGCTTGACAACGGGCAGCAGGAGGCCAATTGGAAAATTCGAGCCAAATGGAAGCAATTGGATATTGAGTTTACATTGAGATATATATCATTTAAGATTTTTACGTCTCAATCTCTTTCCCTCTCTCTCTCTCTCTCTCCCTCTCTCTCTCTCTCTCTCTCTCTCTTCATTTGACAAGCCTTTATATATAGCTGATCCATTTCTTTTCTATTTCAACTATCATTTCGCTGCTCTTTATCCATCTTTTTCTTCCTCGCCAAGAATATCTGAATGTGCACATATCTAGATAAATATCTTAAAAACCTCTCACACACATCTCTCTCTCTCTCTCTTCTCATTCTCCCTCTTCCAGCTGCCTGCCACCCGGCACTAGCCAGCTTCACTCCAACTAGTCTCCGACTAACAGTTAATTAACGTACGTATGCTAATTTCAGCTTAAGCACTTGTATTTACCTGTATATTCACGCTTTATCTCCTCATTGCAACATCAAATCTGAGCAGCAGCAGTTTCCTAAGCTCGCACTAAATGATACTAAATTATCTACTTATTAGATCTTGTGCACTAACAAATTGGCGCAATTTGTATAAGAATACAGTTTTCAGTCCACTTAACTGGCTTAAAGCGCCGCTCTATGAATTACTATTGGCAACTCGGGCCGAGCTACACTCGATTAAGTTAATTTATAATAAGTCCAAACTATTCACAGTAGACAAAAGCTGTTGGTTAATGCTCAATGATTTAACTGTGTTGCAGGTCAGCTGCTCCGATTTAAAGCTTAAGTCTAGATGTCAACGTGCCTAGACTCCTGCCTCCTGGCTCTCTCCTCTCCTCTCCTCTCCTCTCCTCTGGCCTTCAGTTGGCTGAGCCATTGTTCGCTTCGCAGCTATTGTCTGATGTAAATGAAGCGAATTTTCGTATGAGTACCTGGCATAGTTGCTCTCCCTCTCTCTCCCTGTCTCTCTCTCTTCCTCTCTCTGCAAATCAATTGAACTTCAAGTCTGCCTCTGTATGTGTGAGCGTGTGTGTGTGGTTGGGTTAAGTAGAGGATTTAAATTTCAGCCTAGCTCGTACGGTATTAACTTTTCACTCTAAGCCAGCCGAGCAAGCAGCGTGCAATAAATTACGTTAAAGACGCCAAACTCAGGCAAATTTGCATTCCCCTTTCGATGAGCGAGAGTGAGAGAGGGAGAGAGAGAGCGGCACACGCATCATCATAATTAATAAGAGACAATTTGACAATGGCCCTGTTAGCGATATCATTTTCAACTGCAGCCAAATGAACAGCGGCAACGGCAGCCCGGTCCAAACCGGGTACGGCTACGGGTACGGCTACGGGTATGGGTCCGGGTCCGGGTCCGGGTCCGGGTCCACCCTCTTTTGCCATTTTGCGCCAAATTAAATTCAACCTCAATTGAGGGGTTAATTTCTATCACCACGCAAACAAAAACAAAAACAGCAGCAGCCAGCGCAAGCTCGAGGGGTGGCTGCGGATGCGGCAAATGGGCGTGGGTGTGAGTGGTGTGGATGTCCGGGCAGCCAGGCAGCCGAGCAGCCGAGCAGCCGGGGTATCGCACCATTATCTGCATCGAGTTTCACATAGAGAAAATCATTACGCCATTCGCACCATGAGACGTATTCAATTTGAGTGTCGTTGAGCTCTTTATT
The DNA here is from genome assembly GCA_035047545.1 of Drosophila paranaensis. NCBI lineage: Eukaryota > Metazoa > Arthropoda > Insecta > Diptera > Drosophilidae > Drosophila > Drosophila paranaensis. The sequence continues at coordinate 15,271,140 of JAWNPL010000145.1, forward strand.
ACGTTAGTGTGAAAGTCGCGTGCGCCCGAAAAAACCCCGGCAACAATGCCGACCAGACCCGGGGCGGCCCTCAGGCACAGCTCCAGGGCTCTAGCCTGGGACTGGGACTGGGACTGGGACTGGGTCTCGCCGGTCTATGCCGGCTCTTGCATTCATTCACGGTGCGTAAGTCACAGCGAAGGGCGTTTGCTGTAGGAAGTGGAAGTAAATTGAAAGCATGCTGCCGGGCGGGCAAACCAAAAACGTTCGCAACCCTTCAACTGGCAGAGGCTGCCCCAGTGGCAGCAGCAGCAGCAGCAGCAGTGGCAGTAGCTGTGGCATCGGTAACTCTGAAATCCATTAGCAGGCAGCGTGCGGCGACGGCGATGGCCAGCGGCATGAGGCTTTTATGCGCAACGCGTACTGCTTTCGTTTTCGGTTAACCATGAGGCATGCCCCCGCTGTCTCTATGCCGAGTACTCAATCTCGACGAGACTCATAAACATATGCGCCTCACGTCGTTTGGCGTAAATCTAATGCCAGCCAGCCAGCCAGCCAGGCAGCTAGACGACACCCCCCTGCGGGGGCAGACGGCCAGCGCCTTTGGTTCTTTGATGAGGTTACTGACTTCACCGAATTAACTCCCACTCGCCGCACACCGGAGTGGTCCGCCCACTACGCCCCATTTCGCCGGGGCGTTGCCGAACCGGAAACCAATGCATTTTGTTGGTCCAAAACAAGGGGTGCCACGCTTTAACGCCTCAGAAGATCTCTGGGGACACTTTAGAAACACAATGCGGCATTTAAATGAACACATGAAACCTTAGAGGTTCGCTCTACGAAACTCCCCCATCCCAGCCCACATCCGAGCGCCGAGTGCGTTCTCACATGAGGAGTAGCTAATTATGTTTATTTGGGCTGCGAAGCAGTTCCAAAAGCCAAACAGGAACTTTGCATAATATTAAAAATTTCCTAATTGAGCTTTCTACTTCTCTGAAATTATTCGCGTGTGTGTGTGATAAAGCTGAATGTCAACTGAAATTAAAACATGAAAACAGGAATATATATTAGAAAGTATAAATGAAAAACCTTCCTAGAAAATTAAGAAAATATTTTCAAAAATATTTAAAACAGTTTTCGAATTCGAAATGAATGCATCTTAGGTAAATTCAGTTTAGTCCTTAAATACTATAGTATTTTATATAATTTAATAAAGTTCATAACGTGGTTAGGGTATACCTGAGTCGTATACAGCTCAAGCTATGTTTAATTGATTGATGTGCTTGCCTCTCAGAATAAAGCAAATCTGAGCTGGCTTATGCCATGCTTATGTTTATCTGGCATTTGAAATCCGCAATCTGAAATCCGCAATCCGGAATCCGAAATACGAAATACGAAATCCGAAAACAAAGTCCCAGTAGTGCTGCGCGTACAATCGAAAAGTTGTTGACATATCGAATCTATGCGCCATAAATTTTATTTATTTATGTGTGGAACATGGCTTGGGCTCCCGTTCGGGCTGCGCCGCGCGAAAATCGGCCATGAATATCAATGGGGGGATTGTTTCACGATGCGAAGGCGACGGCGGCACGCGCCCAACGTCCAACCTCGATGATGCGACTAAGTGCTCGCCTGGGCAAAAGACCAAGTCCGCCTTCAGCTCTGTATATATATATCTGTGTCTGTCTGTGTGTGCGTTGCTGCTATTGATATTGTTTTTATCAACATCAACGTGTGCACAGCTCCGGCTCCAGCTACAGCTACAGGAACGGGCCCGGGTCCCGGTCCGGGTCCGGGTCCGGGTCCACTTGTGCCCCTGATGAGATTTTAATTTTATTTTATTTGGGATTTTGTTTTGCTGTTGCCGAGACTCAAACTGGGGCCGAGGGAAGTAAATCAGCACACTTTCAATATTGGCCGTATCGAACAAGGAGCAAGACGCTGCCGGACTCTGTTTTGGGGTTGTTTCAACTACTTTTATATCGAGTCGCTTTAGATTGCCCCTGGCTGATCCTGACGGACTTATGCCCGAGGCTTACACACACACAGGGATTCCACTGCGCTTACACATATGTATGTACGTGTTTCTGGCGGCTTACACTTGTCCTGGCAGGCAGGCAACCAGGAGCAGATAGAGAGCGAGCGAAAAAAAGATGATTGCTCTTCCTGTTCCTGTTCCTGCGCCGAGTGCTGATTGCTTTGGCATATGAGATGAATGAGAGCATCTGTGCGCCGGCAGAGCTGAAGCTGAAGCTGAAGTGGCTGGCATCTTTTCGTATTAAATTCATGAAAGTTAAGTGCTTTGTAATTGATGTTATAAAATATTTATGACAGCCCCAGCTGGAGCGACAGTCGCAGGTATCTCAGCGTTACCTGCGGGTCATGAGAGTGCCAGCAGACGGACTGATGGCCAAAAAATTAACTTTGTCTCTAATTGACATTAATTATTTAAAAGGATTCCATGCGCTCCATTTGAAGTAAAGTGTTTGCCCGACCACAACGAGCAACGAATTGTCGCCAGCATAATTGACAGAGTTAGGAAAAGTTTTGAGCCTGCTGGGCCATTAAATGAAAGACTATGATGCGCTGACGCCTCAACCAGGTACCGGTACCAGGTGTTAACCAATCAAGCCAGCAACCTAAGCAACCTATGCTCAATGATAAATCACAGCCGAGACTAGGGGTTAGCGCCGGAGACAACAGAAAGAGAGCACTCTGGTACTCGATGCTGTCTGATAATGATGCTGTAGTCCACTTATTGTATTGGCCTTGGCCTTGCCAGTGCTTTGATGGTGCTCTATAGATGATGAATTATATTTGACATCTATGTGCTGTCGCTCACACTACAACCTTTGCCTTTGCCTTTGCCTTTGCCCAGCCAACTATGACCGGGCGCACTCATTTGGCTAGAGTCGTACTTGGATATGTTTATTTTACTGTCAAAACATTAAAGCAAACTCTGTGAAGCACCGGCCACCACCCGAGGGTTGTTTGCCAGCCAAAAAGGGGGCGACAGCGGCTTACTTTGATAGGTTTCCACTTACGTGAGGGTGGAAGCATTGGCGTCACGTGGCGCTCGTCTGCCACGTACGTACGTCCGTATGTGCTCCGCAGCCTCTTCGGCTTTGGCTTGTGTAGACAAACATATTTGCATATGTTGGCGGCATATTTTAACAAATCCTGCTGGATTTCCTGCTCAACAGACACTAGATACACACACTCCTCTAGCCGGAGTCAGTCACATGCCTTTCTGACAACTCATAACAATCACTCATCATAAACAAAGCGTCCGACGCTCGTCCGACCATCAAGTTGGCAGCTCGACACACTGAAGCTCGAGTTGAGAGACAGATAAAGAGTCGGTAATAATGATTGGGAAAAACCTCAAGTAGCCACAGTGTTTAGTATAATTGGTGGCTCTTACAGATTGGCATCCTTTTGGGGCAGTGCGAATCCCTCGCTTAATGATTTAATCTACTGCAAATTAGTTATCGGCGTTGCCTTCGGCCATTCATTTGTGCGCTGTGCGCATTCTTCGGTTGCCTGGGCATCTTGAGGTCAATTAAAACAATCCGCAAAATAATTGCCAAGAAATTTATTCGCTTCATTAACTTGTTAAAGGACGTGGGACATGAAAGTTAAGCGCAAAGTCAGCCGCATGAAGTCAGCTAGAAAATTAAGTGAAATAATTAAATCTCAATCGGAATCTATTAGATTGGCATTCGGCGGGATGCACAACCCTTGTCAGTGTGAGAGCGAGACAAGTAGCAGGGGTTGGGCTGCGCTGGGCTGGGCTGGGCTGGGAAGACAAATAAATTTCGAAGGCCATCAGCTAATCTCCCAGCGACGTCTCAGCAAGGGGTTAACGACGACGCTGGGGTTGAAAATTTTAACAGTTCGCCAGTGTTTGGCAAATGCAACAATCGCTAGGGGCTGCCGCAGAGGGGTTGGGGAGTGGGGCACACACCCTTCGCCACATACAGTCTGGCATGGTCATTTATCACCCACGCAGCATCTTTCATAATCAGGCCAACAGCAGTAGGCAAAATGCAAATGACTCAGCCTGCAGACTGCAGCCAACAGCCAACAGCCAGCAGCCTGCAGCCACGGCACAAAGGACCAGCCGCGGCTTTTAATTTACAACATCCTACGAGCCAGTTGGGCAGCAGCAACAACACACACCGCATCTGAGGCTGAAACTGAATTTGAATATAGCGCCCAGCCCAGCCAAGAGACAAAGACAGAGAGATGGAGGGAGAGCTGGGCGGACAGCCGAGCTGCCTTTACTTATAGTGCCACAGTGCCAGACAAAAGGTCGGCACGGCAAGGCACGGCACGGCTCGGCTCGGCTCGGCACATACACGTCCACATTCCGACCGACTTAATTAATTTATGCACTCATGGTTGGTCCCACTGAAACGCATCGGAGTCGGGGCTGGGCTGTTTTATTCGGACTTTAGCTGGACATCATTTCTTTGCTCTTCTTGAAAACCCGCCTAATTTCAAAATTAATGAGCGGAATCTTGATGGGCCGATGGAAGCGATAAGCCTCATGATTTTGACTGTCACACACACATGCAGAGAGAGAGAGAGAGAGAGAGAGAGAGAGAGAGAGAGAGAGAGAGAGGACAACACACACACACACACTCTCAGGCAGTCTGTTGGCTAAGTGCGGCGTTCTCGTACCGCTGAGCTCTTTGAGCATGGCCAGAGCCGAAGTAAATCACGTGTTTATTGGCACTTCACTTACGACACCGTCACCAAAGTAACCAAAAAACAAAAACAAAACAAAAATGGCACCGCTCTGTAGAGGCTGTAGAGGCTGCAGAGGCTGTGAGTCGCTGGCTGGCTGGACAGCGGATCGGGACCCGGGAACGACACAGGGAAACGTCATTAATTAGCCGGTTTTTTGAAGTGTGGGGAACGGATGGCAGTCGACGTGTTTATTTGGTTCTCTACTCCGGCCCGTCCAACTGCCATCGCATATGTATTCGGGGGAGCTTCATTTACGAGCTCTTTTAGTGTGTGCCTTTGCCGTTGCCTTTGGCTTTGCCTTTGGCTCTGCCTTTGTTGCCGCGCCAGCCACAGCCGCGTCCCACATATAGTTGACAGCAGTATAAATATCATTGACAAGCGAACAAACACATAACAGCGTGTTCACTTACTCTCTTAAGTACTGTCAAAATATATTTACAAATTGTCGGACAGAACAATTTGTTTGCCTGAAATGAATACTCTACACAGGAAAAAAGATAAATGCATAAGTATTTATAAAATAATTCAATATACTGTAGTTTTCAGCACGAGTTATGCCAGCTCAAGCACGACAAACTTTGGTCAACTCTCAGACTAATATTTCTTGCCGCCAGTGTAGCCAAGCTATTCTTTCATTTATTTCGGTTTGACCGGAAACTTCTTATCTTGTGGCTAATCTTATTGATGTCTCTCAGATCTGTTGAGGCCCAAATGACGATGTGGGTTTCAATGCTGACCTCAAGACAAACGTAAATTTGTATATCGCATCCATTTGATTCATTCATTGGCATTCCATTGGGGCCCTGCTGAAGAACCTTGTCTGTTCGTAAAAGCAAAGCACCAGACAAACAGTCTGCCCCTACAGCCTGTTGCGCACTCTCTTGCGCCTCTGGCTCTGGCTCTGAGTTGGAAGCGAAGCTTTCAGTTTTATTTGAATTCTTTTCGTTATTAATAGTAATACTAATTATATTTATAAATCGAGCTTCGTTAACTGAAGATCGTTTAATGTTTATGCTCTGTCAATAATTGAACAATTTTTATTATCTTTTAGGAGTCTTCAATGCTTTGATGATGTGGACATGAAGGCTGTTTAACTGGTTTGCATATAATATATTTGAATATTCTCTTATTGCACAACTTTTCTAACATTTTTTATTATTTTCAGAGTTTTGGCCTGGCTACGGCGGGGATGAAAACTATCTAAACCTGGAAACTGAAGCTTTAATGTTTATTTATAATACTTATAATAAAAATACTATTAGAGAAGGAGCTGAAGCTTTGCATATTTTTGTACATGCTTAAATGTAGTGCATAAAGATTAGAAATGCTTTTGAGGCTTATTAACTGTTGCATATTCTTTAAAAAGAAATTGTTAATGCAAAGAAATAATAAAGCTATGATAAGTTAGTTATTCTCAATTATTGTTAGTTGAAACGTACTCAAGTTGGCATCAAGAACTGCCTTTCTGTGCAGCAGGCCAGCAAAATAAATGTAAAGGAAAATGCTCAATCAATAAGCAATAAATCGAATCTGAATCTTGTTAGAGGAGTATTGTTCCAAACTGTGCCTGTTAGCCAAAATTGTATTATGCAATTGAATAAAGTCTAGAAAATACTCATATTGTTCAAAGTAGATGTTGAATAAGTCCTGTGATGATGATCTTTGATATGAAATGTACCATTGCACACATAAAACAGTTGTCTATTAGTATAAAAACATAATTAAATGAGTATATTACAGTCTACATAAGCATAAATTTGTTAAAACTGTTAGATTTTCCTGTCAAAATTATACTTAGATCAGGAATAGATCCAGGCTTTAATTCTCTAATAAAAATATAGGATAATATATAATATATATAATATCAATTGTAAATTAAAGTAACAGCGAGACTCGATTTCGTTTTTTTAAATGCAATTTTAAACTCTCAAATATTGTATATAGATTGGATATGAGCCTAAGGTATGAGCTTTATCAGCATCAGGATACTCAATCAACTTGTCATCCACATTAGATTAAGTATAAGATTGAGTAAATATATATTTGACATTGATTTCAAGCTCAATTCTAAAATGATCTCATAGTTCTCTGAGGATCCATACAAAATTCGATCAGCCTAAAAGTATGCAACACTTTTTTCAAGCCGCAAAATGTTGCATACTTTTGTATATGCCCAATTGGCTTCAATGAAGATCGAATTCCATTTGGAACAATTGTTGAGGTGTGCAGAGCATAGACCTGAAAATGAAATAAATGTAAGTGAATATAAGGTAAAGCTCATTGGAACTAAAGCTACAAAACAGATTTCCCGCAGGGATAAGTCAACAACATTTAACCAAGATCAGTAAGAAAGAAATCACATACGAGAAACTTTACAGTAATTTTTTAAAAGTTATGACTATATTACAATATACTATACTACACTATTTATACTATATATTAAAAATCCCTAAAAATATATTTATTTGCCTGAAAACATACTTAATAACAGCTTAAAAGCGTAAATATAAGCGTAAATCCAAAACTTTGCTAGAGTTGACCGCCAAATTCATTGAATGTATAGATATTTGTTATACAGAAGACTAAAATATGAACAATGCATGACTGTAAATATTTGAAAATACTTAGAGACAAAGAAGCCCAACGAAGAGAATGTTCTCATACAAACTAGAGCTAGAGCTAGAGCGAGAGCGAGAGCGAGAGCCATTTGCAGCGAGTGTCAATGCCACCCCAAATGGCTGAAGCGTTAATTGTCGATGGGAATTAATAAACTATTGTTATCTGTTTACGGCCTGGATGTGGGCAATATCGGTCACATCCTCATCTGCCAGGCCAAATAGATCTCTATATCCAAACATATATACATATATTGTGGCAGTTGGCAAATCGAGCATCATAAATCATGCCAAACAGTTCTGCTTTCTGGGCATAGAAAGTCAAACAAAATACGATCACTTAAATGTATTCAGGCATATATTTATGTCAAAACATGGTACATTAAGCCGCTGGCAACCCTCCGGCAGGCAGGATCAGGTATGGCCGAAGGGTCAGTCGTATAACTCAATTAAAGACGATTCTGCCCTCACGCACACCGTCGCAGCGGGGTGTCGGCGCATTAGCCACTTCTTCTACAACTCCGTCTGCGTCTCCGTCTTCGTCTCTGGTTCTCTGATTTGAGCAGTTGCTCAATGGACAGTCTTGATAGTCTCGAGAAACAAAACAATACTGAGGCAGCGACGATCACAACGGGGTCGTTGTGGTTTAGGATGCTGGCGACGCAGTCGAGACGCCACAAATATCAAATGAAACTCGAACTGGCCATTCTGAATGAATGCCTCCTAACAGCCAGGTCTCTCATTGTTGGCCCCGTTGGCTGGCTGGCTGGCTGGGGTACAGCTGCTGCTGCTGCGGCTGCTGCCGCTGTGTGGCCCGCCTGCGCAATTGATGGCAAATGCTGGCCACGACCGACCTCCAAGGGCAAGCGCAGAAAACATGATTTTTGTGTAACGAGAACATTGTTCTCGCAATCCCTCTGCCCTGGCCACACTGCAATTGGCGTCGTTGGCGATCGTCCCAGCTCCTGGGCAGCCGGGCACTCGACCAGCTGCGCAGGGCCAGCGAGGCAGCCGCCGCAGCGGGCACTTTTAGCAACTACACGATTGTTACAGCCGGATCGTGCAAGAATACAGCGACGGTCTGACAGGTGGCGCCGGCGCCAATTTAAATATGAGAACAACGAATGATTATCCAGCGATCAGGCCTAAAAAAGCGCTTAAAACACAATACTCAAAAGATCATCTCAAGCTTGAGCTTAAATTGAATGAATTATGAAAAGTTTGCTCTAATAGCAATAATATTAAATGATAGATTGAAGACTTGTAGTGGAGTAATACTTTACCACATCTATTACGTATGACATAGATAACTACCCAAACATTCCCAATTCCACAATGAAAATATATTCCATATACAAGATATTCCATGTACAACCTAATCCATTTACTATATATTGCCTTGACAATTTCCCCAACCAATCTGCCATTGAGAACTTAAAAAACAAATGTAGTTTCTTAATCTACTTTATGAACTCTAACGAATCGCTAAGCTCGCTTAGATAAGCGAGCACAGGCATAAACGTGGCTATATTAAGTAGCTTCGTTACGGATCAGGCATAAATATATATGTGTACAGATATATATATATCTGCTTGTGACTACAGCGATATAAATATGTAATCTGGAACACGTGAATGTTATTTATGTGCCCCAAGCGCTGAGCCCACGTTGCAACCCCTCACAGAAATCAATGCCAAAAGCCAAAAATGTTTCACGAAATTCAATTAAGGGTAGAGAAATGTGTTGAGATTAAGCCTTCCAGAAATATAGAAACGTGGCGCCCATTGTCCCAGCGACTTGAAGAGCTTAAACACAAACACTTGAGCTTTGAAATGAAATATGTATGTATATAGGAGTATAAAAATGTTGCTGATAATTATCAAGTAATTAAGAAGACTTGAATAGACTCTGTGGAAATATTTATAGCCTGAGCCAAAGTTGAGAGGCAGATGAAGGCGTGGCTGTCTTAGATCATTTACAGATTCTTGTGACTGAAAAGATTTATTAATGAGCAATTAATAATATTTGCTCCAAATGATACTTTGAGTACTTCAGACTAAAGCAGCCTTAGCTTAATATAAATTATTATTTGTGACTCGAGTTTATGGGAATACAATTTTATATTAAAGGAGATTAGGAGACTATTTATACAAAAGGAGTAATCCCAGCTATCCTTATAGCACTTCAGATCGTTTATTGTGTGCATATATATAATTAGGAGAGTGAAACTACTTAACATCCTCTTATATCTGCTATATGTTGATGGACAAGTGAACAAGCTGAATACCCTGTACCTATTGCATAACAGAATAGGGTACTATGCAAGTGTATGTAGTAAACATCTCAAATAAAACAAACTGATAGGGATATGCATTTTTGTTCCTCTATCTATAGAACCATATGTTCATATATCCATATTCCTTAGGTATATATCTTATATAATTAATATAGTCTCTTAGCAAAATAGTTAGCAAATCATATATAAATATTAATTCTTCATGAATCAAGCTCAACTTGCTAACTCAAGGATATCTGCCCTTTCTGCCACACCTCAGGCAATTATGAATGAAGGACTACTACTCTCTCAGTCATAGGGTATCACTCTTGGTTCTCAGGCACCGTTACATGTGCTGTGCCACTTTTTATCTATTTTATGAGCCTGCCTGGGGCAGGCATTAAAAATTAAAGTTGAGCTCGATTGCGGCCCGAAATTTGACTGCCTGATGAATGAAGAAGGTCGCTCAGTCACGAAAAGTGTCCCCTCGAAGGCAGGCAATTCGATCTAGGCGACGCTGGCGCCAGGCGCTGGTCCAGCCGCAGGCTTATCAATGATGCAGCGAGTCCTTTTTATTTTTATCTGCGTCTCACTATGTCACAGACGCGACGACACTTGTTGTGAATGGACAACGGGCAGGACAATAGCGCCGCTGTGGGTCACTCTCCGCGCGCTCGGCCTGGCTGGCACCAGTTGCCAACTGGGCAGATCTCATTTTAATTGCACGGCCTGATCGATCACACGCAGTGCGGCAGGTCACTCAGGTGTGTATCAGTGTGTGTGAGAGAGTCTGTGTGCATATCTGTTACAACAGAGCAATGAACATAATGTTGTACAAGTATCTTTAAGATGCATGCGATTGAAGTCAACTACCTGTGGCCGCCTTGCTGCCTGCCCAACTACCTGTCCGCCGTCTGTCTGAGCCTAGTTAATCTGTCCCGCTTTCGATAACGTTTTAGTGCTCAATTTTTAGCTCTACGCCCCTTTTGTGGTTTTGCTCTTTACAACTGTTTATGCCTTTTATGATATGTCTCGGCCAGGCCAAGAGTCGTCGACTTGGCATTCGACGTCGACTTTGTCCTGCCGACAATCAGCACGAGTGGCCGCGCTGCTGCGTTGTCCACTTGTCAATCGGAAAGTCGTTCGGATTGTAATTTAATATGCCGGCCGCGTATTCATATTGGTTCTTGGGCTGTTTCTCTTATTTAATCTGGGCAGCTGGATAGCTATTGGCGTTCGGCTCCTTCACACTTTGGGTGCCCCTTGACCATGTTGGCCATGTCCATGTCCAGATAGATGCTTACATAGGCCCATTAGGGTCGCCGCTCTGTTCTCCGTTCTCCGTTCTCGGTTCTCGATTCTCGGTTTTCGGTTTTCGGTTTCCTGCAAATGTGCCTCGCTCATTTAAATATTTTATCATTGATGCGCCGAGTAGACACTAAAGAGAATTTTATATCTTTTCAGTTCGCTACGTTTTTATCACTCGAATGAACAAAAACATTTGTTACCAATCAGAGTTCTTAATTTTACGGCCTGTCTTGCGGCTCACAAAAGTGCCGCTGCGACAAAAGTGGACCCAACTTCCAGCCCAGCCCAGGCCAGTCTCTCTCTCTCTCTCTCTCTCTCTCTCTCTCTCTCTCTCTCTCTCTCGCTCTCTCTGTGTGGATCTTTTGTCGGCTTTGTCGCAGAAATTAGTCGTGTATTCCTTTAAAGCTTGTATGTATTCAATGGCAGTATCTTAATTGGCTTTGATGCTGCGATGGCCTTTCATAAATTTCAATCCATTCACATGCGAGACTCCCTGCATCTCTGCCTCTCTCTCTGTGTGTGTGTGTGTGTGTGTGCTGTTTACATTAGCTGGTAAAAGCATTAATGAGTATTCCTCTCTGGAAATAAATGACGTGAAGTGTATAAAAATGAATTGTTGAAATGAAATGTTAATATGTACATATACATCACTTTATGATCGCGATGACAGCATGCGATAGCCGGACGGACATCATTTATAATGGCCAACGTCCAATTTGCCTTAAGTATGAATGGCCTTGTGAATCACGAATCAAACTTTTGGCTTTCGTTGAGATTATAGTTAACTAGCCATAAAACACGATGAAGAAGCGCTAAGCGAAAAGCAAGCTACTCAATGACAGCTCAACTTGACTAATTGATTGCAAGAGCCGACATCCGGTCAGTATATAAGATATAGACTATAGAGTCAAATATAGTTATATACTTATGTATAAATATTTGCATATTCAGATATGTTGCATATTCAGATTCAAGTAATACTCTGAATACGTGAAGGGGTTGATAAAGGTGCCTTTAGCAGTCTGTTGCCACAACATCCCAAAAAATGCATAATTTGATTGCCTATCTTTGCGATTCTCATGGCTACATTTATGCACTTTTTAGTATCTGTTGATATAATCCAGCTCAAAGATAACGTCAGAGCTTAAGCAAGCATTCAGGTGCTATAACTTCGTTAAGAAACTTCTAACTACCCTCGAGTATTCAATTGACATGCGGGAAGATAAGTCAGCCAGGACAAAGGACTTTGCAAATAAATGACAAATTATGGCCTATAAATTCTCAACAGTTAAACTGGACAGACGTCAAACGGTCAGATCAGGCCAAATGTTGTGCGCGAGAGACTGGAGCAGTTGCTCCTTTCAAAATTATGTTAAACTAGCGGAAGAAGCGAGGCACAAATTTATGCACTCGTCCGAGCAGGGTGCAAAGGCCTTATTTATGAGTGCGTTCCACAGTTCCGATCTGTATATATGTATATATAAGTGCTGGCGGATATACAAACGAATGGACATGGTCGTAATGCTAAATGACTGGTAGGAGGGGGGGAACACTGGAGATGAGGGCAGCCGGAGAGGGAGAGGGAGAGGGAAAGGGAGATGGCGTGTACCGCAATAATGAAACAAGGCATATTGGAAAAATTTCACGGCCATTTGGCCGCTGGCTAAAGCGAGTCGAAGTCCATGTCACCGGCCACTGGTCAGGGTCTAATTTATAGAGCGATTCGGTGGGTGTTTTGTTTATTTATTCACGACTCTCTACTGTGAGATTCAATTTATGCAGGCAGCGAGGGCGAGGCGAGAGGGCGAGGGCGAGACACGGTCAGGTAAATTGAAAAATGGACATTTGTTGTTACAGATCCATTGACTCATTTACCAGAGCAAGAGCAACAACATTTGTGTGCCAGCTCTTAAAACAGGCATACGAACAGAAAGGGGAACGTGAGCAGGAGCAGGAGCAGGAACAGAAACAGGCACAGGAGCTGGGGTTTGGCTTTGGCTTTTCAGCTTAGATAAGCCGGCTGCTGCTGCTGCCTCTACTTGTGTTGCTGCTATCGTATCTCTACTGTAGCAGACGGACGCAGTTGGGCTCGAGGGTTGTTCGGCTGCTGGTTTGACATGCAGATGTGACGAGCGCGGATTTGTTTCGTGTAGTAAATGTTTTTTTTTCTCTCGCCTGTGACAAGGACAACTTGATTTTTTTCTATATGTTGAGCGATGCGCTTTTTGGGGCGTAATGGAAATCCTTTTTAAGCTTGAGCGACGACAACAACAACTACAGCAACGACGAGGAGAAAAAGTGTTCGCGAGTGCATTTGACACTTTGTAGTTGATGGATTATGCTTAATTATTGATTAAATGGGCTTGTACTTGTCAGCCCGAATGCAAAATCCATTACCTATTTTGAATATGCCCAGCCAGAAATTAGATTTACATTTTTTGTTACATTGAGCTACAAGAGAGAGAGAGAGAGAGAGAGAGAGAGAGAGAGAGAGAGAGAGAGAAGAAGAATTTATAATTTGACACACGCTGGGCGCGCACTTTTGATGGATGCAAAGGCTGAGGCTGAGGCCGAGTCCACAATCCGAAATGCTGAGAATTTACGTCAATGTCAATCGGTGCTATCGATGCGAAGCGCCGCTCTCCCTCTCCACATGCATATCAATGGCTGCATGTGTGTGTCTGTGTGTGTGTGGTGCCTGGTCACGCAGAAGAAGAAGCAGATGCAGATGCAGAGGCAGAGACAGAGGAAGACTGAGAGCCGGCGTTGTCGATTGAAGCGATAACGCGAAGCCTTTCAGTAGATGCCGCGTCGTTATTTTTCGGTTGTCGCTTCATCTGCTCTGATTAATTCTCTGTGATGAATGCCGCAGCCACTTGCTACGCTGCCTCCGGACTGGACTGGACCAACCAACAGAGGAGCCACGGAGCCATTGCAAGAGGAAGCGAAGCTTTGATTTATCGACATTCCGATGAATGTGCCGCCATTTTAGAGGCGAGGCTCACGTCTGTAGGTGCAGGCTATGGCTGCACCACGCGTAGCTTTTCCGACTTGGCAAAGCTTTCGCCGACTGCGGAGCTTTCGCAAAGTGCAGGCCAGCGATAGCTGAGCGAATAGTTCCCAAGCGAAAGCTGAACTCGAACTCGAACTCGAGTGAGTGAAGGTTGCACACTGTGTGGCAAAATTCTCACACAGTTTTCCCGCTTTTAAAATCTGATTCAGTTGTGGCGAGAAAAACCTTGTCACAAATTTCCCACTATTTCCCCAGTGCTCGGCTCTGCTCTCGTGCAGCCGCAAGCGCCGCCCGTTAAAAAATGGCTGCGCATTTATCTGCAGGCCTCTCGCTGTTGGTGTGAAGCGTGCAGCTACATCGAACTAACCCTCATGCGCGCTCGCTGCCTCGCTCGCACACTTCCCCTCAACAAGAGCCGCGCCACGCCAGCCGCGTTGCTCGTCACTCTTTTTTCTTCTTTTTCCTTTTCTTTTCGATTTTCCTTCTCTCGTGCCGCAATAATAAGCAATACAAAACTTTAATCGACGCTTTACAATTCTAATGCGCCCGTGCATAATCCCAGCCCCAAAAGAGTATTTAAATCAATGTACAACAAAGAAGTGCAAACAAATATCACTGCTGAGCAGCGCACAAATTAGACGAAATGCGTGAAAAACTCACTGAATACGCACTATTAACGGATAGCCAGAGAGCAATGGCAATACGTCAGAGATAGGTTCATACTATTAGGAAAAACCTGGAATTTACTATAAATATTTAAATATTGCGTAAAATATGTATTTGCTAATGAAATAATCTGGTATGTTTAGAATAGACTTGCAAAACATTCTTCAATTGGACAAATGATGAGAGATATTGGGAGGATATAAAAGAGAAGCCTGAAAGCAGGGATAGATAGATATGCAGCTGAAAATATTAATATACTCCTAGAAAAAGCTTGCTATGGGAATCGAAGCTCGATTCAAACTAAAATATATTTATATTAAAATATTTATTTTAAAAATCTTTAGAAGAACTTCATTTAGATATTAGCTAGATATAATAGATGCTGATATATCTTACATTAATTTGTCTTTAAATTTTCTATGGTAAATGCTCTAATCAATGAAAGATACAAATGTCGAACATCAAATATCAAATCATATCATTCATTATATAGCCAACACTATTATTTATTCAAAGAGCATTCGATATATTCGTATGTAAATACGAATGAATGAAATGTATAATAAATACTTCTTTTTATAGTATTTTTATGATTTGATGCACGTTTGCGGAATTTTAAAGATGTGAAAATTTATGGCTTTTCTTTTGGCATTTTAATACTTGGAGAAATATTGAGCGAAAAGACAATCAAATATATTGAAATATGTTTTATGCATTCTTGTTTAAAGTTACCAAAATATAATATATGTATAATATTTATAAGTAAAAAAAAACATAATATAATTAAGTAGTTCTGGCTATCTATGATTTCTACAAGTTATCTCAATCTGCTATTCCCACATCACTTTAATTATGCTCCACATTCTATATTTTACTAGAAATTCTCTGAGATATATTCAAATTTTGAAGTTTCCTTGAGTAAACTCGTATTTGTTGATTGACAGACGCAATTATCTGATTTGTCACGCCGCTCAGAGTTCCTTTGTAGCTCGGTGACAGATGCCACTGAAGGCAAGGCGTTTTCATGAAAACCTAATCTTCAGCTTACAAAGAGAGAGCATTAGCTAATCAACCCTGGAGAAGGTTCGAAGTGCTTAATCAATAGCGAGAATTTTAATAAAGAACTCTATAAAAAATATTCGATATATTATTTTTATTACTTTTTATCCGTCTTCATTTCATATTTCATAATATTTATATAGTTAAATACATAATATTATCTGCAAGCCTTATTCGAATCAAGTTCTAGAACATTTTACAGTAAATTTAAGCTGCATTCCATCAACACTTCTGGTATCTCTATATGCATTTAGTACCGCAATCCACAGCATAATAGCCGAAGCCGAAGCCGGAGCAGAGACACAGAGACCGTAACCAGAGCCTGAAAACGTGTAGCCAAATTTCATGTTTGCGTTGCAGAAACAATGTCAGATCTTAACTATTTGGGAAAGCTCCGCCCAACCGCTGCGCTGGCTTAACTATGTGCCGAAAGGCAAGCCACGGCCAGCCAAGTCATAGTGTCGGCTCCGGTCAACACCCAGAAGTAAACCCAAAAATGCCATTTTTAGAGGCGACGTAACTAAAGTTTTAAATTTCGGACATTTGTTCGTCACGGGCTGGTTAAGCGAGTCGCAGCGGCAGGGGTTGAAGCTAAATGCCTCGACCTGAACACGGACATGGCAAAAGGTGTGTGTGAGTGCGAATGTGAGTGAGTGTGTAGAGCCTGAGGGATTGAATGTGTGCATGCAGGCCTAAGACAACTGCGGCAGGAGCAGCAGCAGCAGCATTAGCAGCGAGGACATCAGCCAACATCAGGACGACAACGAGGAACGAGGATGAGGACAAGTCGTGTGAGTCCTTGTATTTAGTGGAATGCGAGCGAGTCCTTGTAGTTAGCTGAATGTAGTTTGTTTGACATCTATTTAAAAGTTTAATCGGATGAGTGTAGTCGGCGTGGTTAGGCTGACCAAAACACTGTGTTTTACATTGTCATTGAGCTCGGCATCAGCGCAGCCAGCACCAAAGCAGCACAGGTGCGGCCAGGTGACCGACCAGTAGCCCGGTCACCTGTCACCGGACAGCGTGTTTAAATCTTTTTTCGTCTGCCCAACGCCACCCAACGCCACCCAGCACCAGCCAAAGCTGGGTCGGGCTGTCGCCAGCACCACTTGAGCCAATCAGATCGGCGTTCTCATATATCTCTTGAATCGCATTATTAACTCGCACGGACGGAGTAATGTAAATACGAAATCAATATGGTTATAGACTAGTTTCGTACAGATATCGACTTAAGTGGAGCAGAGGCCAGCGCAAGCGCTGGGGCTTATCTCCCGCGGCAGCTGCTAAGTAATTGTCGGCAAATGTTTGTGTTTGTGTTTGCTATCTGGAGGCGGAAACTTGAAATGCATGAGTTCGACACTTTGTCCGAGTATCGGACAAGAACAAGAATGGTTATTCAAATGTTATCAATGACAACAATAGTCGACAGCCCTCCCCGCTGCCCCCTCTCACGCCCAGTGCAAGTGCGAAACTTTTAATTAAATGCCTAATAGATGTTTGTCACTCTTGTGGCTCGATTAAAAGCTTCAGCTTCAGCTTCGGCGTCGGTTTGCTTTGATTCCGTGCCGTGATCTTTCGTGTCATGTCTGTATGGCCAGCAATTAATTTTCACCTGCCAGCCAGCCAGATAGTAGTAGTAGAGTAGTTCACAATTGTTCACATTTGGTAACTGCCGCTGGCCGACTGCAACTTTGTGCACTTTGCACCGCCGCCGCAACGTTTGATTTGCCGGCTGAAGATTAGTTGGCGCCTGTCCCCACCTAGTTATGTATCTATTATATATAAATATATATATGAATTTGTATATTTATATGTTCAGCATTGTCCAGATATACTCAATTTCCTTCAGCCCGATTGATATGTGCTTCTAATTTAATTAATTAAACCGAAGAAGCCCTGCACTGACAACATCTACCAATTAGAGCTCGAGAATATCCAAAAATATATTTAAGCATATCTAGCTGGGACTTGCTCGCTTCTGCATGAAGTTGATTCATTCTATGCGAAGTTTTCTAATAGAATTCAATTAATTAATATGATTGATTGGCTCGATATGGATATCGAGATAAACACATTATTTAATATAAATAACTTGGCTTTTGGCTCTCGCATGCGCACGGGAAATTCCAAAGTCAAAAGTCACAGAAACTTTAAGCTGATTTATTTAACTAAAAATAAAACGATTGCAATGACTAAAGGAGGTTGTTGCTTAGTGGCTTAGGAACAGGGAACTAGGTGGGCTATAACTAATACTAGTATTAATAAGAATAATGATTATGATGATGCTGGCAAGTTGCTTATAATGAGGACGGCATTGATGACTATTAAACTAATGCTAATGATAATGATAATACTAATACTACTGCCAATGCTAATAATGATGTGAATGACAATGCTAATGGCTATGACTATGAGATTGATATAACGAATACTAATGCCAATGCAAATGGCAATGCATAATGATGCTAATAGTAATAATACCAGAAACAATATCAACGACAATCAGCAATGAGAAAAATTTATTAAAACTAAAAAAAATAACGTTTTTTTGCTTTGTTTTCCGTCAAGGAAATTGTAATTCATAATCAGCAGATGCACCACATACATTCTTGAAGACTTTTGCACTACGCGTAGAAAGGGGCCAATATATTCATACATAAATACATATGGCTTTCATACCTGTACTCTCCTATATATATATATATATATATATATATATATGTATCATAATTGCTGACTCTCGAAAACGTGTAATGTGTACTATGTGCATATTCTTGGGGCTGGCTGGCCGATTGTAAGTTTCGCTCGGTGTTTAGCACCTCTGCGTGGCTTTGGCCAGCAAAGCGCCGCAGCTGAACGCAGCAACTTTGCTGTAAATAAGTATTTTGTACTTGTGTGTACGCACACTCACACACACACACACACATGATTACATATACACACACATACAGACAGACAGACATACAGCTGCATTCGTTTAGTAGTCAATTGCTGGTTGGCTTTGGTCAATTAACTGTGCTGACAATGACTATCCGTCTCACTCCCGCTCCCGCTCCCGCTCCCGCTCCCACTCCCTCCCCCTCCGCCTCTGCCAGGGGTGTGTATGTATGTATGCATATTAAAAGCGCAAAGCTGCGATTTCATTCAGTAAAAGTTGAGGCCTGCAGTTTTTGGGCATTTGCTTGACATTTATGTTGAATGGCAAGCGTAACTAGTGAGCTGGCCCGCATAGTGAGCGCTAGGTAATTAGGAGATTGGCAGCTGTTTGTTTACAAATCAAATGCAAATCCATTGGGGCTCGCAATTAAATGAAAATTATGTGGTTTGCACGAGCTGGGCGGTCGGACCCCACAGCTAGCTGGTCAGTGGAGAGGCCTGCCTGCCTGCTCCCCCTTGGAGCGCTGCCCCTGGCTGAAATATGATCGGCGATCGCATTTACAAACACAAATGTAATCGCGGCCCATTCGCGTTCTGCAGCGCTTGCAGTTCTTATGAGCTGTTTTTTTTTTTTTGGTTTTGCCTCTTTCCATTTCGTTGCTTGTTGTTGCTGCTTTGGTGGTCTCAATAGCCCATCCGGTCCAAAAGCAGCGGACGGACGGACAGACGGACGGACAAACTGTTGTCGACGCCCCAGTCACAACTGCTGCCTACATTCAGATTCCGGTGTGGTGTAAGAATGTCGCGATGGCTTTGCGCCCCGGTCCGGCCCGGCCCGACCCGCCCCCGCCCCCCACACACACACCAGCCCCTACCCCTGCCCCTACCCTTCGTCCGGCTCGGGCTTTTGCTTACGCGAATCGCGAATTGCGAATTCGAGTTTTGCATGAATAAAAATTATGATTTTGCTTACAACGGATCATGCTTAATTGGCAAAAATGTGATTCATGGCGTTTTGCACTTTCGCTGCCAGCGAGTTGTTGCAGCAATTGCGTTTTTTTTCTCCTCTCCTCTCCTCTCTTCTCTTCTCTCTGCTCTTCTTTTCGCTACTTGTTCGGTTTTCTTTACTTTCGTGAACAATCGCCTAATGGACTTGTGTAACCGATTCCGCAGTTCCGCCGTATCGCGTGTGCTGCCAAAGCTCTTTTCATGTTAGTCTATATCTATATATTGATATGGCACACACACACACACACACACACACGCATGCATGGGCACACGTTAATTAGTTGATATGTAAAGCAATTTCGAGAAGATTTTCACGCCATTAACAGCTAAAATAGGCTTCGCGCTTGTTGTCCACATTGTCGTCGTCGTCGTTGTTGTCAAACTCATAAATACGTCATGTTTAATTATTGGAATTTTAATTGAGAATAATGAATGAACGCATTACGCAGCAGAGCAGAGCAGCGCAGCGCAGCGCAGCCGCCGACAATTATTGCAGTCGGCATCAATTGGACGATATTCGATTAAGTCCAGTCGATGGATTGCTGTTGAGTGCTTTGCCGCAAATGATTTGTGTTTAATGCTCATTCACAGTTTTATCTCTGTCATATTCACAATTAGCCAAAAATTGCTGTAAACAAGCTCTCGATGAGCACTTCATCAGCCCAGAGATTGGACGGGACGAGAGACGAGCGACTCAGAGAAAACAAACAAACAAACACGCATGAGAAAACATGTTTGATCCATTAGTAACATAAACAGTTCTTCGGCTATTTCATGTCTCCCATTTACTATAAACACTAAAATATGATGTTTATTCAGAGACTTCTACCTGAAGTATAATTTTAGATATGATGGACTCTTCCAGCTCCTCCCAGGAATACCCCTAATATGCCAAGCCCTACCAAATGAGCTCCTTCATATGCATATCTATTTCAACTATTCGCTTAGCGCTATCATTTCAGCTAATCGCTCAAATATTTTGACCAAAAGCGGGCCACCAGAAGTTTCTTTCCAATTGGCGGTCTGTAAATATGTATGAGTCGCGGACTGGGTCTACAGAGGGACGGACTGGCAGTGTGGAAAAGTTTTGCGTCTGGATTCTTAATTCAGCAGAACACGCAAAGTTAATAAATTTCAAAGTGAATATGTTTTCACCAACATGCACTTAGTCCACGGCGAACGGCAGCTCGTTTGGACGCTGGCCATGGCCAAAGAAATGGCCAAAAGAGGCCAGAGAAGTAGGAGAAGGAGGGGGAGTGGGAGAAGGAGTCAATGGAAATGTTGCTTGCGGCGTGGCTACATTGTTTGCAACTACAAGTAATTAATTTTACCACTACAAGGATTTAATGACTTCTAAAAACTTTTTAGCACTGCTGGATAATCCGGCCTGCTACGCTCTAAGCTGCGGGCGGGGGGCGGTGGCGGAAGCATAGCACAGACGGGGCGCGTGGGCGTGGGCGTGCCGACAAAAGCCTACTACGACTATTGTTGCTACAAGCTTGTAAAAATAAATGCAGACCTCAGGCTGTAGCTGGTGCCAGTCGCTGGCTCAGTCTGGCCGAGCAGCTTCAGCTGAAGGACGGGGCCAGCCACAAGGCCAAGATACAGCAACAACGGCAACGGCAACGGCAACATCTAGAGAGATTGAGTCATGCAGTTGGCCGACAACGTGCGGTTTTGGTTTGTTCATATAATTTGAATTTTAGGGTGTAATTAAGGCCATAAATGTATTTGCCATTTAATGGACTTTGCCCAGACGCAGCCTCCGCAGCAAAGGCCACCCAGGCAGACCTCTCTGACTCTCTCCCTCTACCTCTCACTCTCTCACCCTTTCTTTCTGTTTGTTGATTTCCATATTACAACATTTCAACTACAAAGTGTTGAAAACTGACGAATGTGAGGGAATGCCAGTGAAATCGAGAAACCAAAAGAGCTCAGCCGCCACCGTCCGGGGGCGCCGCGAATGCATTTTAATTTGCATTTATTGGCTGGCATAAATCCCTCTGGTATAGCCATAAGCCATAAGCGATAAGCAATGGCTAAGCAGCGCCCAGAACAGTGTCTACACTACACTACACTACTCTCCACACTACACTGTGCTGCACAAATCGCGCCACATTCGCGCTCATTGTGGGCTTTTCGGAGCTGCTTTTCAGTGTGTTTTTTTCCTCGGTTTTTGTTTTCGTGTGGCCAATGTGACGACAGTTTGCTGTCGCCGTTGCGGGTAGCACAAAACAAATACAAAAAGAGAACACTCTGAATTATAAACATTTTAAATTGAAATAACGTGTCGCAATTTTTTTTGCTTGCCACCAAAAAAAGCTGAAGAAGAATCGAATCGAATCGAAGCGAAGCGAGGCGCGAGCAGCGAGCAGCGAAGAGAAACTTCAAAAAACGTCGTTAACGCTTACCTACCGCGCATTCTGCAATCGAATGCGATTGATCTCACACTATATATATATATGTGTGTGTATGGGAGTGGGGGCGGGGGAGGGGCCTACCCCAAAGAACCAGGCAACAGAATGACAATAGCAACAGCAGCCAGAGGCAGAGGCAGAGGCAGAGCCACAGGACAGGACAGAGTTTTTTTGGACCGAGCGGACTGACGGCCAAACAGTCGCAGGAAGTGAGCTGAGGCGACTGTCCTCGCGTGTGTCGGCAGTGGTGCTGCTGCTGCTGCTGCTGCTGCTGCTGGTGGCGATGGCGATGGCATAGGTGACATAGGTGGCAATGACAATCGCGACCGGATGCTTCAAATCAGATATTGTTTTACTTTTGCGCCTTCATTCAGCATTTTGGATTGTCGATTGTCAGCGTGTCTGTGTCGCTGTTTTTGCTTTTTGTGTGCTTTTGTCTCGAGCAGCAGCACCACCAGCACCACTAACAACAACAAGCAGCTCGCTGCAATTTGAGGCAAGTTGCGGATTAAATAAATGTGTCGCGACTGCGACTGCGACTGCATTGAAGCTGTTTCGTGGACGCTGCCTCTCGGATGCTGCCACGACTGACGGTGACTGTGGCCTGAATGAAGCCCGAGTCGTAGATCTAATCGAGTTTAACACCATCAGCGTGGCCTGCGCTTGGAATATGTTTATGTTCAGCCGTTGACAAATTCAGTTCTCGACTCTCGGTGCTTAATTAAAATACATTGGTTCCACTCCCAGGAGCTTACAACGGTGTCCGAGCCGGCCAGTGCCTAATCTATTAGTTGACAGAGTCCGTGCTGCCATAAGCCCGAGCAGCGGCCTTAAGCCAATGGGACACGCCGGCAGATGGCCCGGTTATTGTCTCAATTCAAGCAATGGCAATGGTTCAATTCCAAATCCAATCCAATCCAGCCCAGCCCTGCCCAGTCCGGGCCACAAGCAGAGTCAACTTCCGCTTGTCAAGTCGCTCGTCGATGCGTCGAGGAATGTCCCGCCTGGGCTTTGGCTTTCATTCATGAGAGAGCTCCAAATCCCACCGGGAAAATAAGCAAGAAAGAAATGCGGTGTGTGCGATCCGAACCTTTTTTACGTTTTGTACGTTTTTTTACGTTTTTTTTTTTTTTTTCTTCCTGTTGCCTGTTAACAACGCTGCCGGTGCTGCAGCAGACGCCGAAGTGTCAACAAGCCAAATTGACAGCCATTGGCAATGGCAAAACAGAAACGATTTTGGAGATTTGTCATTGATAAGTCGGCCACAGTGCCGAGTCAAAACTGAAGAGGCCCAAGTCGAGTCCCAGTCTGAGCCGCGAAGGGAGGCTAAATGCAGGCGACTTTTCGTAGAATTCCGTCCAGAATTCCGCCGTCCCCGGCCGGGTTGGACGGAAGGGATGAAGCGGAACGCAGAGAACTGCTCAGGATTGCTGTGGTGCTGTGTGTGTGGCTTTTCTACTCAACATTTGACTCTTGGCGTGCGGAGCAAATTAATTCACACCTTGCCAATCCATTGTTGGAGCAACAACACCACCACCACCACCAACAACACCAACAACAGCAACAACCACGGGGCTCTACATACATATGCAAATTGTTTCTTACGAATTAAGTGAGCTTCCCGTGCCAACTCCCAACTCTCTGCATCCATTGATGCCACATTTTGGCAAGCTGGTACAAATAACTTCTCGTGTTCTACGACCAACAAGCCAGAGACGAGACGCAGACAGAGACGAAGACTGAGACGGAGACGGAGACGGGGACGGACACGGCTAAGCATGAGTCCAAAAAGCCGAATTTTGTAGGCAGCTCAGCGACTGCGTATCATAAATTAGAAACAAAATATGCTCATGTCTTCGTGAGTAGACAAAAAGTGGCACACGGATTGGTTTTGGAAGAAGAAGAAGAGAGTCTCATAGGAACATTACAATAATATTATGTCAGTAATTCGGCCCGGCGCGCACTGATGTACAAGCACACGTACACGCTCCCACTGCCACTTCGCCTCCCACTCCCACTCCCACTCCCACTCCCTAGCCTAACCGGTTGGCATGAAAAGACACAAGAAACTATCGATTCGGCTGGGTATGCAAAGTGTCGGACGAGGCGACGGCTGCTTTGTAGACTCTCGTGGCCAGCCGGCCGGCCGTGCTCCCGGTCGAACATTGTGTGGGGTCAAAAAAATAATTAATTTAAAATTCACGCGGCGCACACCGAAACGACACATTGAAAGCTCTTAAAGGCCCAAATTACGACGATTGTACCAGAAACAAATGAAAGAGGCACACAATAACAATATTTCTGACACATTTGCTGTTTGTAATGCGATTGTCAACGGCAACTCCGACGACAACCGAATTGGGCACTCCGATCGATCTATGGAGTATGCCAGGCATGAACCCCACCAAAGACCTACACATGTATTCACTCCCAGAAATAAATTAAACAATATATATATGCAGAAATACGTACGAACAAACATATCTATCCACCACATGGACATGACCGAACGAACAGAAGCTCTTTAGCCATTGTCTGCGGTACGCGTAGCCATAAATATAAATCGAGTTTGGCTCTCTGTAAGATTCCTTTATGTTTATCCACTGGCATATTATTCATAATCAGAGAGTAGGGAATTAAAGATGGCTCGATTTACGGATCGAAATTGGAATTCTATAGTCTGTGACTTCTATTATATAGCCTAAAGGAGAGTTCACGTAGAAATGCTAATGGAAGCTCAAGATTAAAATCGAATACTAATATTATAATTCTGTTATAAAACAGTTATACTGCTGTTATACATATGTTGTACTACTGATACTATACTACAATACTACTTTTATATGTTTCTGCTATGCAACTGTTATACTTTTGTTATACTTCTATTATACTACTGTTATACTTCTGTTATACTGCTTTTATACTTCTGTTATACTTATGTTATACTTCTGTTATACTACTGTTATACTTCTGTTATACTACTGTTATATTTCTGTTATGCTTCTGTTATACTGCAGTTATACTTCTGTTATATTACTGCTATACTACTCTTGTATTACTTAGATATTACCGCCATCACATTATTATGACTCTATTATACCACTATTATGCTACCACTTAACTACAATTATACTACTGTTATACTCTTCTATCACACCACATACCACACTCTTAAATTTACCTTTATAAACCAATGGACATTAAAGCGATGCCCATTGTGTTTTAATTTGATATACACAAAGTTCGCAAAGTCCACTTCCCAAATGGCCCTCAGTTTATATCGAGAAATAAAAGATAACTGTGACAAGTCTTTTAGGGCATTTCAAATATACATAAATGGGTATACATAGATCCGACACTTCAGAGGAACGAGCGGCCTGTTTTGATGTGGCCAGTTAAGTACGGGCATTTACGCTGTCCGGCCGCCAAGTGGGGGCCACTGCGAATGGAAATGAACCTTAAGTACTTTCGCCAAATGCTCTGCTGGGCATCCTTCCTTCCAGTCGTACGTACGTTCCTAACAACCTGATAGCCCCAACTGACGACGTGTATTCAATTAAGTCGGGAGTCGCACGTTGCAAGTCAGAGTCGAAATGGCAACAGTGTTAGCCCGTTTGATAAACGCAACTCGTAAATCATCGGCGAGGGCTGAGAGATCCCCCTTGAAGTACCGCTTCGGCTGATGTTGGCCACGTTTTCGTAGGCAGGTGCGGAAAATTACTTTTTATATGCTCCCTTTTAGTGGTTTATTATGACAAAAACAAACGCGAGGCCAAATTTGAGCGCACATGCGAACGGACGGCACATGCGCGACGTCCAAGCGAAGCAGCGCTCGCCCTCTCTCTCTCTCTCTCTCTCTCTCTCTCTCTCTCTCTCTCTCTCACTCACTACTTTGGGGTTTGAGCGATAAAGACGCGCGGACAGCAAGCGCTATAAACATCATAAAACAGCTATAAAGAAGCCAAAACGAAAAGAGTGGGAGAGAGAGAGAGAGAGAGAGAGAGAGAGAGAGGGAGAGAAGCAAACAACCGCTAGCTGCACAACATAAATCATCAAATTGTTAGGAAGATCCATTATAGCCCATTACCAACGCCAGCCAACAGGCAACGGCCTACACCTGAGCTATCGTCATTATCATCAGCATTGTCATCATCATTCGCCATCAGCATTATTAAAATGCCGTTTTGCTTAATTTTATTTTATTGTTTTTGAGAAAAACTCAACCACAAATACCAAAGGTGCCTCAACTACGACACTCTCCACTAATCGGGTGGTCGCTCGGCAGCGGCAGCGGCAGCAGCGAGGCCCAAAGCGACATCAAATACTCTAACAAGACGCTAACGAACACAATGAGTAGCTGGCGAATTCAAATTTATGAATGTGAATGAGATACGCCAAAGATACGAGATACCAAGCGCGACTTCCACTCGCAGAGTCCACTCCAAGCCAGACCGAACCGACCGACCGACCGGGTGTGCACGTCCGTTTGTCGAGCCGAGCGGCTCGCTTAGCGTTTCCTTGGAAGTGGAAATGAGTAATATTATGTATTTCTTTCTTCTCTTCAGTTACTTATTCAATTTTGTTTTTAATTAGATTTGGAGGCGTTGATAATGGAGGTGGATGATAAAGCTAATGCGTGTCATGCCGGCTACTGTTCGCCTGCCGGCCGAACGAACGAGCACACACACTTTTTATGAACAATGAAAATATTAATAAGCCTATTAATGATCTGGCCGAAACACGGAAATACATACGGCCGAAAAAGGCGTCGCTGCATGCACATATATGTCTGCATATTATACCAAAAATAATTTAATGAATGAACATTTTTTTTCTTCATAAACTCGTATGCCTTCTGCCTTCTGCCTTCTATATACATACATATATATATATAGCCGTAAATATCGCTTATAAAGTCAGCTGAGTTGCATTTTCGGTCAGTCGATTCGTTTTTAGCAGAGCTGGCAAAAAGTTCTGAAACAAGAATTGTGAATTGAAAGCCAAATCCGATATTAATTCATATAATTTGTGACCTCTTTACATAGAGTCGGAGTCCTCTTCTTCTTGCCAGAGCATAGCTGTTGCTATCGAAATTTCCTGCAGCCGAGCGCACAGCTGCCGATGCGCCAAAACTAGAAAATGGACTTGGGTGCGGCTGGCGGGCGGCGGGTTCTTTGATAATGATTTGGGTAGCCAATGAAACCCCAGCGAACGCTTATCTAGATCACATCTACTAACGGCCGCGCAGCCGCCGTCAAAGTGTCTGCCGGAACGGCTTCTGTCCCGACAGCGCGCTGCCGTGACGGACTGCCGCACTGCCGGAGGTCTTCTCAGTCTCTCGCTCGTCTCATAGTTTGGGGAGCGTTTGCGTTCGCGCGAGTGCAAGTGCTGGTGCGTAGATGTTCAAAGATTGTTAAATGATACTCAAACAGCAATTTGGAATTCATTTGATGCGATATTAATCGCCCCGGACAAGGGTTACGCATTGTTGTAAAAACACACCTTGCCTTCATTTATTCACTTGGCTCGAGTTCGGAGTGGAATTCTTGCTGTTTGCCTCTTTCGATCTATATATTCTACTCTCTCTCTCTCTCTCGCTCTCTCTCTCTCTCTCTCTCTCGCTCTCTCTCTTTGTCTCGGTGTATTTTTCTTTGTATCTCATTTGCTTTCTTCTTCTCTCCTGCTTAGCTTTAGTGGCGATCATTACTAGAAGGTTTACACTGCTCTAGAAATCCTTTGTATATACGAACTATTTGCCTTCTCTCTTATCTTTATCATAAGTATGGAATCTTCTACCTATACTATATGTAACTCTGCATATATTACAGAATTCTCTTTGATTCAAAAGCCTTTCTTGTACTACAAATATATTGGCTGTAGAAACACTCAAATGGTGTTATTACGTCGTGCATACGCATTACGATTTAGCTATAGATTCGCGTCGGGCTTTATGCAAAGCGAACTACACTTGACCCTTTTGGCCCTGGGGCGACCCGCTTGACTCGTAATCGGAACTTTTAATGCCTCCAAATGGCTAACAAATTGTGAGCGATGTGACAAGACAGCAGCGAAGGGTTTAATGAGCTGCGCTGCTGTTTCCCATTTCCACTTATTACTATTCAGTTAATCTATATATATATATATAGATAGTCTATATATAAATGAACACATGTTCGGTTTCCATTGTCTGCGGACAGTTTTGCATACATTTTGTGGCGCCCAATTGGCAATTCAGATGGATGCAGCTAACTATATATTGTCCATATAGTGTGCGAGTGTGTGTGTGTGTGTTGTGTGTGTGTATATATATGCGCATACATATGCATATTTGGGGAACACATGTCAACATTCCATGAACACATGTACCAAGTTTTACACATACAGCAGCTACATGCATGGATACATGTATATATCCACATGCAGATTTCAGTGGATGGGCATAGAGAGAAAGAGAGAGAGAGAGTGTGTGTGTGTGTGGTGGGTGGTCTCTCAATTAATTAATTGCCTTTGCCAATCTCTATGGGTGTGTGTGTGTGTGTGTGCTTGTGTGTGTCTGGCATTCGGGCAAACTGCAATTAAAACACTTACTAGCAAATGTGTCTGCACTGTGCGTGTGTGCGTGTGTGCGTGTGTGCGTGTGTGTGTGTGCGTGTTGAAATAATGGTGTGCGAACACAAGCACTGCGCCAGCGGCAAAGAGGTCGCCACTCTACACAAATAGTTTGTGACCTTTCGGTTGTTTTACAAACAAGCCCCCAAACAGAGTTTGGCTGCCCGTTTCGCGCCTCAATGTCACACGCAGTTGTTGCTGCTGCTGTTGTTGCTGTCATTATTGCTGCTGTTGCTGATGCTGGCTCTGCTGCTGCTGCAGAACAGAACAAGAATGAAAACCAAAAAGACGCCGGTGTTTGGAATTGCAAATTGCCAACGGCCGCGGCCGTCGCGACGCATCGTTGGGTCCAGGCCCATTTTAATTGTTTACATTTTATTTAGCTTTCAGCGCTTATAATTATTAATTTCACTGACACTCACCCACCCCCCGTAACCCCCTCCCCCACTCCACACGACTGTCGTCTCTTTTGCAGTCTTGGAGCCCCAGTTGTGGGTGTTGTGTTATTGGCTTTTGCGAATGCGGCAGAAATGCATGCAGCGGCTCAGTGGGAGTTGCAAGCGCAGCCATTTGCACCACTGCACCACTGCAGCCGCAGCTGAAAGCTGAAAGCTGAAAGCTAAAGCAATAAACAAGTTTGTTTATGAAAATAAAGCCGAGCAGTTTATACACTTTAATATGCATACGCAGACTGATTGCAAGCCAGCCTGCTCCACTTGCTCGCTCGCCTCCAATCTCCAATGCACTTCGTTTGCCTGACGCGATTGAGATATGGCAGCGATTGTACATAGTTCATTTGCGAACTGGAACTGAACCAGTTTTGTAAACTGTCTTGGATGTATCAACATTAGCTTTAAGATACGATAAGATATATCTGAAAAAGACAGTCATAATACATCTATAAAATACTGATATGTCATCTTAGACTTAGCCCAGATCTATCTATACTCTCACTGTACTCACCACATATTTCTAGGGTATCTTTAGCTTAGCATGCCCCACTTAAACACCCTATACACCAGCCAAGTCTGTGCACGAGTGCTAAAAAGCTACACAGTTGGAGGCAACCTCGTCTGTTTCGTTCTTTATTCATTGTAGACAGCGATGCACGCGACTCGTGAATCAGACTCCGTTCAGGGCCGCAGTCTAGATAGAGCTGGAAGAGTCAGGTCTAGAGTCTAGGTCTTAGATTGTCTACACGGAATGGGCTATCACTAAGCACTTTTGAGGTTGTCCACCGTTACTGTATTCTATGCATATAGCCTGTGCCAGATAGATACAGCTAGGCAGCAAGTCAACTGTGAGAGTCGCAGAGGAAGGCTCAAGTGCTCAAGTGGAACCGGAGCTTACATCGTGTTCGAGCAGCAACTTAGGTGATAATTGCGCATCCACTATCAGCTTTTGGCGTGAGACCAAATACGACACGACTGCTTAATGTACTTATTAAAATTTCAGATGCCCAAGCTAACGTATTACCCATAGATACTTGTGTCTATGTTAATGCAGGATTAAAATACTTATCGTGTCTGCCGCATGCATTAAGCGCGCAGAAACAAAACCCGAACACAATGGAAGTGTTTTCAGCGCTTATTGCGTGCAATTTTAAATAATTTTAATGATCCACAAAGTTTAGTCGAGGCAGGAAAAAAGAGATTAAATATATATATAAATATATATACAGAATATATATAAACAGTTGGAACTGAAGAGTTTCTCTTAAGGAATTTCGTTTTTAGATTCGAATTTAGTTTGTGGGATTTTGTTAATAAAATTATAATGGAGCTGTCGTGGCACACAATGGTCTATATGGTCACAAAAGTCAGCCGGATCGAAAGGGAATATACTTTGTTGTCGCTGCTGTGACACACTGCGCTGACTGCTGGCTGTTAGCCGTACGTGATTACAGCGTGTTTGCTCAGATTTGGGCGGAAAACATGTGTAGCTCGACTGCTAATGTTAATGTCGATTGTAGAGCCGGGTGTGTTGCTGCCGTCCTGCATGCGAATTAGAAATTAATTCGCCCTTGAATGAATATTAAGTACAAGCGCTGAATGTCAGCTTGCGTCTGCCGCGTGTGCAACTGCATTCGAGTTCCAGCAAGTGGCAGTGGCCATGATTTATAGGGCTCGAAGAACTCCCAGAACTACTTCTCGATAGGGGCATTCCATTGATATTCTTTGTCCCTAGAAAAAGAGAAAGAGAAAGGGACAGAGAAAGGGAGAGGGACAGAGAATGTAAGCGTAACGCTTTGCTGTCAAGCGCGTTATACTTTCTGTGCGTTCCCACGACGTTTTACATAAGAAGTGGAGTTAGAGAGAGAGAGAGCGAGAGAGAGAGAGAGAGCTGGGTGCTGGCACCTGGGCAACGGACTAAGCAAGTACCTAATTTAACCGGGAAACGCAACTCAACCATTTGGCAATTAACAGTTTTATTTCTATGAGCCACAAACAATGTTACCGCTGCCATCCGCACTGGCAGTAGAAGTGGCAGAAGCCGTAGCTCTCCCGCCCGGTGGCAGTGGCAGCTACTACTACTCCTCAGGCTCTAACTGCTGCAGACTGGCGCGCGTTACGCCTCCATTACACCTTGTTGCAGTTGTTACGCAGTAATTTTATGTCTTTTCTCGGAACAAAGTCATACAAAACGGCGCGGAACTGCCTTCCATCCAAAAGAGACTCTTGACTTTGACGTTGTCGAGGCGATAATTGCGTGTTTAACTTGATAAGAGGTCTGATCTTTGCCTCCAGCTATTCGCTTGAGCGACATACTAAAAAAACTCATCTTGCCAACTGCAGTTAGTCATTTCTCGACTTTTTCATATCAAATATACATTCACTCAAGATGCCCATCCCTCGGGCTGATGTTTAAGCAAAAATGTTAATCTTCTTGGGCAATTTTATGAGCTCATTAGAACATTTCTTCGATGCTATATAATACGCACTGTTTGCTAGAAATACTTGGGTAATAGCTGAAGTAGATCTAAGTATAAGTGAAAGTAGAAATGGTAGTGGAAGTAGGAAGAGTAGCTGAAATGGTAGGAATATCCTTAAGAGACGATATATTGGAATATTGGAATAGTGCATATGAGTTAGAAAAAGAAAAAGTAGGAGTAGAAGAAGTTGGTGTAGTAGTAGGAAAAGAAATGGTAGTAGTAGTAGCAGCAGTAGTAGTAATAGAAGTAGTAGTAGTAGTAGTAGAAGTAGTAGTAGTAGAAGTAGTAGTAGAAGTAGTAGTACTAAAAGTAGTAGTAGTATAAGTAGAAGTAGTAATAGTAGTAGAAGTAGTAGTAGTAGTAGTAGTAGAAGTAGAAGTAGAAGTAGTAGTAGTAGAAGTAGTAGTAGTAGTAAATAGTATTATTAATAGTAGTAGTAGATAATAGTTATATTAATAGTAGTAGTAGATAATAGTAGTAGCTAGTACTACTACTAAACAGATTAGCAGTATTCAACGAGGTATTGTTACCCTTAGTCATTTAACTGATCCAGCAACTACTAGTAGTAGAACTAGTAGTATCATAATAGCAGTACATTTACTCCACTCCTTCCCTCCGGCACTTTAGGGCTTTACACATGCGATGACAAATCATTGACAAACCTTTTGCAGAGTGGCACAAGAGAAAGAGGAAGAGAAACGGGTACGCACCCAATCTGTGCGTCGTCCATCCGGGCAGAGCTGAAATAGTACGAGACATTCCTGGGTGCACAGTTCAGGAATTGATCTTTGGTCAGCAGGCGTTTAGTACAATAGTTTGATTGTTTGTGCCACTAAATTTGCATAGCCCATTGTGCGCGCTAAGTCGTACGCATTCCGCAAGGAGGCGAAGGCGAGGGCGGACGAGGGCGGCTGGGCGCCGTGTTTGTCGGCGTCGGTCGTGCGTCATGGAATCGCGGCTCGCGGCCTGCATACATATGCCGCACCTGCGACTCCATGCCAAATCCAGAAGTCAAACCAAAGAAGGCGTTTTTTTAATTGCGTCGACATGCCCGAACTACCAATGAGACTTGTCGTCAGCGTCAGTGAGCGACTGCCCGATCCGCGGATAGCGATAGCTAACCCATCGTCGTCGTCGTCGTGGGCCCCTCTGCTGCCCACCTGTCCGCTGAAAAGTGGCAGTCGCATGTGCGATAATCCACTTACAGTGCAAATACATACGCGGAGCACACAGCGAGGCATCCGAGCAGCTCTCGAACAGGCGTCGCAACACAGTTTCGTCTAAATATTTGTCCTGTTTGTACGCCAAACTGACAATTGGAAGACCACAAAAAGAAGCAGGAGCAGTAGGGGGCTGAGGTGGAGGAGGAGAAGCTGTACAACTGCAGTTGGGTCCATTGTCCGGTCCAGTTGATGCTCGGCCATTTATGGCTGGCAGTTGTAGTTATAGCAATAGCTATTGCTATAGATGAGAATGTGGCCTAAACAACCAATCAGCGCATTAACTTTGCCCATAATATAATATATACATGTGTGTGTGTGTGTGTGTGTGTGTGGGTCTAGTGGCTGGGCCTAAGTGTGTGTCGCTTTTAGCTGGCATCTCAAATATTTGAACAGCCGCCAGGGACAACGAATCTATGCGATCCGTTGAATCGTTTTCAAGATTCCATTATGACATCCGACACTGTTTACCTATTTGCTCACATTTAACGGATTACTGCGCTTCGGCGCGGAAACCAGCCAAAGATCGCACTCCAAACACACACACACACACACACACACACACACACACACACACACAGAGTCGGGCAAATATAGTTAAAGAGCAGCGAAAATGTCTGCCTAGCATCCCATGACGATCTCTCTCACTCTCTCCCTCTCTCTCTCTCCCTGCCTCCATCTGTGTTTAGCAAATAGAAATCAATGGCCGCTTTAGTCTATAGGCTGAAATCAATGGGAATGTGATAATCATTCCGATTCCAATTCCCATTCCGCTGTTCCGAGTCATTGGCTGGCAAACACGCATCGAACAA
Source organism: Drosophila paranaensis (assembly GCA_035047545.1). Taxonomy (NCBI): domain Eukaryota; kingdom Metazoa; phylum Arthropoda; class Insecta; order Diptera; family Drosophilidae; genus Drosophila; species Drosophila paranaensis. Next base: position 15,304,685 of record JAWNPL010000145.1, read on the forward strand.
CCCGTGTTGCAGTTGCTGTTGAAACAGTCAGCGATGTTTTGCCTTGGCTGCCTTTTATCATTTGTCTTATTTGCCCACTCGTCGCCGCCGCTGGCTCTAGCTCTGGCTCTGGCTCTGGCTCTGGGTGTTGTCTTTCGCCTGGGCCGCCAGGCGTGCATCTACGATTTGCATGGACTGTGCGCTCTCGCCTGTATTTGCCTTGTTAATACGAGTACTGTCGCTCGCGCGGCACATTAGTTGGCGACACAAGAGTCGCCTATTCCCCCTCCTTTCTCTCTCTCCCTCTTCTTTCTCTCTCTCACTCCTGCTTTAGCTGTTGCAAAACAGATGCCGCTTGGTTTATTTAGTGCGCGTGCGCATGCGCCTGGCTCATCAGCCGGAGTCGCTGCTGCCACAAACGCCGGCGACAGGGTACTAGACGGGCGGCTTGGTTAAAGGAATGCCTGAAATGTTTAGGCCAAGTTGGGATTACTGGCGTCCAAACAGTTCGGCATAGTTCAAAGCGTTGCCAACATTTGATGGTAATTGCCGCTAAACGATTTTCAATGTTAACTTGTAAAAACGTTAACATTTTTAATTTGTGTTATATACTCACGGACAGTTGTTTATATGTATCGGCCGAGCTGGACCGGGTCGTTGTTGGCAGTAGCCTTTTGCATACCCATTTCGTGCTTTATCAAGAACATTGACCAACGCAAACGCAGACACGCCATTAATATACCTGCCCAACTATCTGATTGAAAAGTGCAGTAAAATCTTGTTTTTTATCTGATTATCTTACTCAGATATTCACACTCATCAATTCTGGCTTAAGTCCTTCCGTTTCGTTGTGGAGTTGAGCTTGAGGCTGTATAAAGAAGGAGAGAGAGAGAGAGAGAGAGAGAGAGAGAGAGAGAGAGAGTGAGCGAGTGAGAGGGGTATACATGATCACTTTGTATAATCAATATTCCCTAATGAAAGATAAGGCATCATATATCATTCAAGTCCATCTGCATGATTTTTGATCTATCCGAGCGCAGATCAGCTAACTATAACAAGAAATTCAATGCCACATCAAAGCAGATCCCTCTCTCTCTCTCTCTCTCTCTCTCTCTCTGTGTGATGACTGTGCCAGTCTAGGCATGATCATAATGATCATAACGACATAGAGTGCATAAAGTGGAATTCTCGAATCAAAATCAGCTCATTACGGAGGCTAATGTAAGCACAACAAAGCCATTCTGCAAGATTTATTCAACAGCTTTAAGTGCCTGCCACAAGGAGGAGGAGGAGGAGCTGAGGAGGGAGCAGTAGGATGATGCAGCGCTAATGACATTATGCACGATCGCTTCAAGGGAGTCGAATTCGGATTTTTGTTAACGAATCAATGCACTGAAAAGAAGTATTAATAAGAAGCCTAGTAACATTTTTCTTTCATTTATTTCGTTCGCTCGATACGTATACGAATACGAATACGAATATGAGACCGAGGTCGAATCTGAAGCGGTGTGAAAAGGCTTTCATTTCAAACGCAAACAATCGCTGAGAGTAGGAATTGAAATTAATTTCATGTATCATCATTAATCAAAACACTCGCATGGTGCATATACATATGTAAGTGGATGTACGTATGTATGTACGTATGTATGTATTCATCTGTAAGTAGAAAGATGTTGACTGCATTGGAGTAAGTAGTCATGGTCTGGTTTGGCCTCTTCACACACACACGCACACACACGCGCACAGAGAGTCTTCTGTATATATAACGATATTCATTCTGCAATCGGGGCCCGCGTCTGACAATTTCAATAGCCAGCGGGGGTGTCAGGCGCGGGGCTGCGGCGGCTCGGGCAGGGACATTCCCCGAGCTCAACTAATCAGCATGCAAAGAAAACAACATTAAGAGTCAACAACAACGACTGGCACTCAACACAATTATGAGAACTGACGCTGCAAGAGTTTCATGTTTAATGACAAGTCACTTTCTGCGCCCCAGTTCAGGCAACGTCATTCAGCTGGGCAGAAGAGAGCTGCCCCGCCCCGGCTCGGCTGCCCCTGGCTCTGTTCAGCCGTCACTACTTGGCCCTATTGCCCCTGGCTCTAACGATGTTTTCTTTGAAAAGTTAGAAGCCGTTTCCAGTAGTTCAATTACAACTTCACCTCACTTCAAGCGTTTTGTCTCGACGGCTTTAACCTCACGCCCTCGACGCTGATAATATCCAGCGTCGAGAATTCAAAGCGATGAAATAAAGATGAATCTCTATTTAAAGAATACAAATCTTCCCTCTATTGAAAATTAAGTGTACTCCAAAAGTAGATTGATCATGCTGTGTCAATCCGAACAAACTTTGATTGATTCTAGCAGTGCTCGAAATCAAAATCCAATACAATTTCGAAATTAATGTGTTGAATATCAATTGATAGCTTAGACGTATAGTAACTCGAAAATATATAGTTTCTGCAGATTTGAGGCTCGACAACTCAGTCTTCGCATACTTGTAATGCTAATATTCAATTCAATTTCGAAGTCTCTCTTAATTTATTCAGCTTTTCCTGCAGAATAGTTTATTAAAAGACTAAACCCCAAAAGCCATAATGAATTCAATGGACTGCGAACAGCACTTGATCTAAATATCCATTAGTTTGGTCTTCGGGCAGGCAGTACACAGAATTGAATTCAAAATCAGATGCCTGCTGACGACGGGGCTTGAACTATGGCACAGTTCGGCAGCTTGATTTTCGGCTGGAGCGGGCTACACAAAACACATTAACAAATCGTGTCTCAAATTAGAGCTCCAACAACAGCAGCTCCGACACAGAGTTCGACACCGACAACAGATACAAATGTTGTCGCTTTTCAGTGCGTCTTTGTGTGTGTGTGTGTGTGTGTGTGTGTGTGTGTGTGTGTGTGGGTTGACAATTTTGGGGAACGGTTTTGGCCGTTAACAAAACATGGCATTTAATAATACGTCTACAATACCCATACATAAGTGTTATCGCTGACTAAAAAGCTTTTTGTTGCTACTCGCTCGCTTGTTGTGGTTGTTGTTGTTGTTGTTGTTGTGGTTGTTGTTGTTGTTGTTGTTGTTGCTATTATTGTTGTTGTGGGTCGATGTGTGCCTCTGGTCGTTATATCGTATGCATCCGTATCGGAGTCGGCTCTTTGTTGAGACTCGTAGCCGTATCTGCCGCTGCTCCCGCTGCTGCTGCTGCTGCTGCCGTTGCTGGTTGTCGTTGTTGTTGTTGGTGTTAGCTGCTGCTGCTGTTGTTGTTGATTGGCCAGCGAAAGGTTGATACAAATGAGGTCGAACGCTTTTCGAGTCGGGTTTTATCAGCGTTATTAATATTGTAGATCCCATACAAAACACATGCACACAGGCACACGTGATGCCATTAAATGCCATGTTAAATGTGTTTAGTACCAATTCCGATTTATGTCCGCCCGATAAATATATTCAAATTATATAATCACAACCACAAACTCGCGGTCCCTCAAAAAGAAAAACTCCAAATGACAAAAGCAAACAACAACAACACTTCTGAATGCCATTCATTAATAAATTTTATGAAACTATTTTATACGCTTTGTTTGTTAGCTTGGCTAATTGACAGAGAGTCTATCTGGATAAAATGGATTATGCTGGCCAGAGGTGAAGGAAGAGTCAGAGAACATCATTCGATTATGGCTATATATAACAGAATAAACTTTAGCTAGCTTAAAGCATATATATTTCAAATTATATATATATATAATATTATGATATTATTAATTCCAAATATACCTCTATAAATATCGCCACTCACATCAACTTCTTACATTTATATTATATCAATTATTTAAATCATAAATAAAACATTCTCAATTATCCTTCAGCTTCAATAAATTTCAGTTCTTTACCCTAACTCTACGCTCAGTTATTTTCCCATATAGCCCATGACTTTTATCTGAATGCACACGCAGCTCCACTGGCATCTGTGTCCATGTCCATGTCCACGTCCCTGGCCAGGGCCGAAAACGTTTGATTAAGCAGTTTCATAAACAATTTCCGCTCTGGCCAGCTCGCATGCTGGCAAATAAATAAAAATAAGAGTAGAACAATATGCTTTTTCCGTCAATAAATTGTTTGGCAGCTACAAGCGAGAGTCCGGCGGCTCCAACCACCCCAAACGAGTATGTCATATGTCCGGGACTCTGCATTCGCCAACTGGCATAACTACACGGCATAAAGCGAAAATCAACTGAATTCCAGCACCGCGTCATTCGCATCCTGTCATTTATTTATCTCTATCTCTCTCTCTCTCTCTCTCTCTCTCTCTCTCTCTCTCTCTCACTGTCTCTGTGTGTGGCTCGTTCCCCCACCACTACCAGGCAAGGACCTCATCCTCTTCCTCTTCCTCATCGGAGCTGTATTAGTCGCGTCATCGCTGCTCACAATGAGGATTCAATAGCTCTCCGGCTACCTCCCAGCTGGATGTGTCGATATGCGTTTGTGCACACACACACACACACACACACATACACAGAGAGAGGAACACACACATATGTGGCCGTTATGTCAATAGAGACAACAATGCGGTTCAGATGCGACAGTCGTCATCCTGTCAAAACAAAGTGTGATTATTGATAATTTATGATGTCACGGATTTTTCCGCACGCCAAATTATTTTTCTTTTACCCAACCAATGCCATATTTTTTCACGATTTTCCTTTTCCATCGAACGCTTAAATTACTTACGATTCGAAGCAGATTTTATTTCGTTTATGTAGGGAAAGATATATAGGGACAGATAGAGAAGTATATTAATGGATTTGGTATATACATGGAAAATATGGAACATGGAATGAGGAATGTGTATATGGAATATATGAAACTATGAATAGGAAATATCGATTATTGAATGAGGAACTAGATTTATACTAACTATCTTCACTTCCTCTTTTATTTCTAACTATCTTGATTCCTTCACTTACAAAATCCACATAATCTTCTGAGTTACATGAACATAGACCTAGTACCTAGACCAATCTCTAGTTAACCAAGGGATCAGTGAGTGTTCCGAGATCGTGTTGGCTTGGTAATGGTATTAGCAGTAACTTTTCACTTGGCCCGGGGTTGCGCATGCGCTGTGAATGTCGAGGAAAGGCTCGTCACGTCCTAAGCAAATATTGTCGAAGCGACAGTCGCTGGCAAATGTATGTGAACGAGTGTTTGTTTTAGGGCTGTTTAGCCAGGGATTTAGTGGTTGGCACTGCGGTTATTGTGTGAAAATCTGTTTTTGCGTTTAGTGCTAAACAGTAATGAGCGGAGTAGGCATTATATAAATAAGCAAAACAATGGCTTAAATACGCCGTACCATAAATTCAACAATGACCGGAAGTAATGAGCGGGAAATTGACATGCGTGCCACATGGGCATGTGACCGTACATATGTATGGATATACAAATATATATATATGCATGTATGCATGTATGTGCACCAGAGATTTGTCAACATGGCCAGCGCCTAACGATCGACAGTCGAATATACTATATAGTCGACATATATAGGGGTGGACGATCGTGGCCCGTATGCCCGAGCCGTGCTTGATCAACTTCAATCTAGAATTGGAACAAGTTGGGCGCCATTATTTGTCGGGAAGCGAGCTGCGTCACTTAATCCATTTAACTCGTGCGGCCAGACGTCAGTTATGACGGGTCTCCACTGTGCCACACACACACACACACGCACACACACACACAGACGCATGTGAACAATGCGTTGAGGCAGTTGGGGCACGCGACGGGACACGCAGCCCGTCTCGAAGGCTTATTAGGTTAATTACGAGTTTTTGATTGGTAAATTAAGAGCCGACTCGCAGTGAGGCACGCGGCACGCGGCAAGCCGTCTGCCTGCCTGCCGGCCATTACGAAATCAGTTCTCAACGCACAAACACAGACGCAGACGCACGCACTGCCTCAATTCAAATGCGTAAATAATTAATTTAGAGCCAATTCACGAGCCGCTGTTGTTGCTGCTGTTGCTGTCTGCAACTGCCACAAAGACTGCTACTCGTATCTCCGCGCCGCTATCTATGCTACTGCCGCAGATAAACCACCCGCCGCGCCTCATAATTTATCAGCGCTCAACCAGACGAACCGTCCGCTCTCGCAGTGGGTAGCCAACGCCAAGTCCAAGCCAAGCCAAGCCAAGCCAAGCCGCGACCAGGCCTCAAATCTACTCGCCTCTAAATTCGATTTAAGTAGAAACTTTACAGACGCCGTTGGCCATCCGAGCCATTGTCTGGGAGCATTGCGCGGCTTATGTCTATGGGCTAGGTCAGATATTTCATAAGCTTAAGCTTTACTACTTCATTGGGGAGTCTACAGGGGATAGATGATGAAGGAAGTGTGAATAAACATAGATATTAGTATTATAATTCAGACAGAGACAGATATAATAGGTAAATAGATTAATAGAGTTAGGGAATCGGCATACACTCTATAAGTCGGCTATACGATGTGAAGAGTCGGATATATGTTATTAACACACATATTATATTATATGGGAAACTCTCGCATTATAAATCTCGAAAACTCTTCAAGCTAAAAATCTGTAAAATTATTTATATATTCTTTTTTGATACTTAAAGAATAGTTTTAATATTTTCTCTCGATATTTTCCTCCATTTCGATAGTATAATCCAATCTAACCCCAACTTAGCCCAGTTATATATAACATATGCAAGCATGAAGAATTTTGCAATAAATTCAGCCTGCCTCAGCCCTGTCAAACATGCTTGATAAGCTTATAAATATATTTGGCCTAAAGCCAATCAGCTAACCAAAACTCTAAAATACGATTACCTGGAATATTCATATATATATGTATATGTACGTTATATGCAAAGTAAATGTTGTGTTGTGAAGGGCTTGGCTAATGTTGATTGAATCGATAAATAAATATGTATACAGATATTTATATATACATATATATGTATGTATTATTTGTGCGAAATCAATCTGTAGTCCTAATGGAAGGTAATGAACAGCGACACAAACAGATAACAAGCAAACAAAGTACAGCTAGATATTGTTGTACTGTATAACCTATATATTATCAGCGTAGATAATGCATGCACAATTACCGAGCTATGCGGACTGTGAGATTGTAATTGACATTTGGGCATAGATCTGATAGCTGATAAAACTTTTGTTATTTCTGTTTTATTCATTTATTTGGCCCGGCGACGATCGTAAATGGAACACAAAGTGCAGGCATTCGCGGCCGATAGGATTGTAATTAATTAGAACAAATACTTATTATGTAATCGCGATTTAAACTGGGCGCATACAGAAATCGATAGGCAGATCGATAAGCCCGTGCGTTGCGTAACTGTACACGGCCCCTAGATAACATCGCCCTCCTGCTCCTTTTCTCGTTTTTTTTTTTTGTTTGTTTTTTGGTGTAATAACAAAAGTTTCGTTTTGTTTTAATGGATAAACTCGTAAATTGTGTTCTAGCCACGCATGCTAATGCCATGCCCATGTTAACAAAGAGAGGGAGCGAGGGCGGGGGCGGGGGCGGGGGCGTGATAAATGTATTTATGCATAAACAATACTTTTACTGACAGCTCCGAAAGGGGGGCGTGACATAAAGAGCTTTTTTTATTGCCCGCTCCGAAGACGCTGCGCTGTAATTTGAGTGTCTGTGCGGCACTTATCTCGAATCGCACTTGCCCGAGTATTGAAAGCTCGCCAACTTGCAATTACACTACAGCAAGACACAAAGTCACGCACACACCCACACTGACACAGAGAGAGAGGGAGAGAGAGAAAAAGAGAGTCGGGCACGCAATGATGAAATAAATCAAACAATATAATTGCTTCTGTTTCAACACCAACTACATAACATGGACTTGGAAGCCCAAACCGCCGACTGCTCGTACTAGCTCGCACCTGTTCAAAAGGAGCGCCCCCATCTGCCCGGCTGTGGGTACGGCTTCCACTTTTCTGCCAACTCAAATTTACGGCACGCAACTTGCGCCGAGCCGAGCCAAGCCGAGCCGAGCTGTGGGGCGTGAACTTGTTGTTGTCTGTCGGCTGTCTGTCGACTGCGAAGACAGGCCAACTGTCCTTTTAGGCCGCAGACACAAATCGAAGAGCACCTGCGGCAAGCGGCAAGCGGCAAGCGGCAGCCGACGCAGTATGCAGCTAACAGCATTTCGATGTTAGTCAGTTCCTCTCGCCAGTTATGAACCGCTCCCGCCGCAGTATCGATGCCGGGCGAGCCTGCTGCAAGGAGGCCAAGGAATTAAGTTCTAATCAGCAGTCGTTAAGATGAAGCGAATGTAGATGCTCAACTATGTGTAAACAAGATGGAACAATCGGGCGTTAGCCATAGACCGAAGCGAGAATACGCTTTAGATACTCTATGACAGATGCATAGTAAAGATAGGGAGAAGAAGCAGAAGCTGGAAGTACTAATCATCAGTTGTTAAGATGATGAGACGTGATGTAGAAGAGGATATCTATAGATCATATGATATATATATATATCATATCATATCAAAACCCTAAAAGACTCAGGTATTCTCTTTAAAGTCCTATAGCTTAAGGGTATATAAGCTTCGATGAGGTAAGGCCAGCAATGCCAGCCTCAGCCACGCCTCATCCGAGGCTGATCGTCAATATCTCTAAGCTGAGTGAATCTTATCTAGAGTTCGCTTTTCAATTCCCTCTTCCATTAACAGCTACATAATGTTGTCTGTTCCAGTTCTGCTTATACATATCTCTCCCTAACTTCAGTGCCCATTCCACCCCACTGTCACAATGGGCCTACCTAACAAGCTGTGTCAAAATATGGCGCAATGCAGCGCATTATAGAGGTTGCCCAGGAATTATTGTCGGCCATTATTTTATTGGCATTTTCCAAATTGTCATTGTCAGAGAAGTTTATGTACTCACTGCTCTGTCTCTCTCCCTCTCTCTCTCTCTCTCTCTCTCTCTCTCTCTCCCTGTCGCACCCTGGAATATTTGTTTTGCTGCGGCTCTGATGAGCGGCACCCGTTCGATCAACACTTATTTACAGGCAAGGCACCGCGGGGCGCAAAGCTGAGAGAGGCAGGGTTGGCGAGAGAGGGGTATGGGCAGAAGCAAGGGTAAGGGTGAAGCGTGCATCAAATTAGAGCCGAGTGCATGAGGCATATGACTCGGGCTGCCTCAGCGGCGGGGTGGGTATCGCCGCTGTTACTTTTACTTTGTTTCCTCTGGGGTGGCTACGCCCAGCTCAATTTGTATATAATTTAATGCAATATTCCACGAAATATGTTTATGTAATACATAAAAACGAACACATAACTGATACATATATTATTATAACGGAGCAACTGTGCGTTGCTATAGAGCCAATTGAAATTGAAATGAAATCTTTGAGAACTTGCGCAATTTCACATCATAATATTTACTTAAATTAAATCAAACCTAAGTAAACATTCAATTTCCATAGCTCTGGAAAACGAAACTCTTCTATATGTTATCATCTATCTATATAATGTCCTCATCTCAAGATTAATTAGGAATATCTCATAAAGTACTTCAACAAACTCTTTTATATTCATCTCAGTCTTCACACTAGCAGCCCCCTCGCCACCCACCCACTCTCTCTCTCTCTTTCTCTCTCTCTCTCTCTCTCTCAGACTTGATTAAGAATTTATCGTAACATTCGCCTAAATGGCTCTCCGGCCATGTGCAGCTCGTTAAATGGTGGCAAACGACATCCGTGCGATATTTACCCGTATATAGAGCTAATTATGCTTACTTATAGAGGCCAAGTACTGTCGTGTGTGTCTTTAGAGCACCTGGGGCCATGTGAACGATGACGAGCGAACAACAACATTGACGCCTATCCGCATCCTGCATGCTACACCCATACACACACACACACACACACACACAGACGCACAGGCTTCGGCCTGAACTGAAAATTGAATCTGTTATCGTTGTTCATTCACAGACTCTCACATTGGCAGGCTGCTTGTTGACGGGAAATGCGATTGGGATTGCCTTTGACACGTCCTCTGCTGCTGCAGGATACGTGCAACTGAGAGTGCCTCTGTCTGTGTGTATATGTGTGCGTTGGCTTTGTTCATGTAAGTTAACAGCGCTGTTCAATTTTTCCGCACTAATTAGATTAAAGGAGGCTGGTTCAGATGAAGCGAATGGATTGATGACTCCACGGAAAATCCGACCAAACTTCAATGAATGGAATGCGCAAAAAAAAGTGGAAGCAGAAGGAAAACAAAGCCACGCCGAGAGTTGTCCCGAATTCCGGCAAAGGCAAAGGCGAAGGGGATGGGGCAGGGGCAGGGGCTGGCCGGCAGACGGCAGACGGCGATAAAAAGGCCAAAAAACAACTGCGAAATACTTTAATCCTATTAGGCATATAATTCAACAATAACAGCGACACATGTTGCCAGTGCAGCCGACAGGAAGGATAAAGACCAGTCCGATTGTCCTTTTCGCGCTGCCAGCCAAAAAGTAAACCGTAAACAACGAGCAACAAAGCAGGACTTGCGATGCCAAAGGTGCCGAGTCGCGTCGAGTCGAGTAAAAGCAAACGCGTGACACGTCCCAATTAGACGCAACTTTTAATTATATTCATCAAGTTTCATTTCGGGCATCGATGGGCTGAGCTGGGTGAGAGAGAGAGGGAGAGAGATGGAGAGAAAGAGAGAGAGAGAGAGAGCATCACATTTCAATTTACTTGTCAATTGCATCTGGCGCAAAAGGCTTGTGAGTTGGGTATTCATTAAGCAAACATATAAAATATATGTTACCAGAAATATATATAAAGTTTTATAGAATGATAATATGAGAAAGATGTCAGAGAGAAGAAGAGAGAGAGAGATGGACATATACAAAGATACTATGAAGGATCTTAGATGGAATAAAGACAGAAACTAAGGAAGATAAAGATAGAGAGAGGGAGAGAGAGAGAGAGAGAGAGAGAGAGAAAAGCAGAGAAAGATGGACAGAAAAGCTGAGAGAAAGAGTGAAAATGAGAGATGAAAGATAAAAGGAAATATTTATAGAGATACAAGAACTCTTTGACGAGAATGATAGAGATTAAAATCGAAATATAAAGATTCCTATAATGAGATATCACAATTACATAAATAAAAGGAACTCTCTTTGAAGAGATCCATGGAAAAAGAAGAAAAGCCCAAGCAAAGTATAGTTAATTTGCTTATTTTACGCTCTTCACATTTTCATTCAGAGTTGCTTCTGCATTTGGCATATTTCGAGACTCGAATATGGATATATTTAAAGATATTATGATAAAGATATCAACAGCAAACAGAACGTTCTCAGCCAAAGAGAGAGAGACAGGGGGCGTTAATTTGGTCATTTCACGCTGTTCACCGTTTTCGGACATTATCCGGCTTTTCAATACCCGTCCATCGAGCTGGCCATTGACAGATCTATTGTTGGGCATTGTTTGGGCTCATCCGCTTCATAATTGCGACGTCTCTTTTTGCAGTCTGCGCGCTGCAGATTTCCATGCGAAATGCAGCAGCTCAGTCGGGGGCTGTTCGGCTCCTAAACAGATTTTCGGGTCTCGGCAATCCGATTATGTTGGCCATATTTGTGCGTTCGCACGGTAATTCCTTAAATTTGCAACTTTTTAATCATTCTAAGCGGATTTCTAGCCAAAACCTGTTATGATGCGTTGCTGGCTCTATTTTATTGACAGCCTTTTCCTGCTGACAGACAGATAGAGACAGAGAGAGAGAGAGGCAGAGATTGTTTGTTTTTTTGGGATTTGTAAATGAGATACATTGGGAGTGACAATGAATGCGCTTGCCAATTAAATTTAATCCAGTATAAATACATATTTTCACCCAGCAGGTTTTTCTCTTTTTGGCCTTTCCTCTTTTATCTGCATTCCCTATTTATCTCTTTCATTTGCAGACTTTTTCTTTGTGGCCGTCTAGAGCTGGAAGCTGCATAATGTGTAATAAGCATATAGAAAAGCTTATTGTTAGAAACTTTTTTAATATAAACATGAATATGAATATGCATATGAGAGCAGACAGAGAGAGAGAGAGATAGAGAGCGAGAGAGGAGAGCATCCTCCTCGCATGCGAGTTACTATATAAAAATAAGCCCTTATTGTTAATCAGAACAAAACTGCAGAGCTGCGAGCATAATACAACGCAGCCCGACTAAAAATCTGAATCCGCATGCGAATGCGAATTGAATAGCGCCCAAAAAGTTGGCGCTGCCAAAGAAAAGCAAATAAAATGCAGCAGCAGCAGTGGCGTGTGTACGGGCGGAGGCAGAGACAAAGATTTGAACAAAACCAAAAATATTTTAATGACAACACCCCAAAGCCAACAAGCAAACCAAACCAAACCGAGCCAAGCCAAAACCTACACGAAAAGTGCGCAAACAAAGTGAGCTGGGGCCGAGCAGAGGCAGAGCGCCAACCAGCAGGCAGCAGGCAGCAGGCATCGCAGCACCACAGCAACCACCAGCAGCCACTCGCATCAGTCCATTATGTGTGCTCGTTGGTAATTATTTGCATAAAAATATATGCAGAGGTCTAAACAAAACAGTTTAGCAATCAATTATGAAAACACGTTAAATAGGTGAGTGCGAGTGCAAATGTCGCCGCCAGAGGCAGTCGAGAGACAGCGAAGGAGACAAGGGAACACAGAGAGGGGGGAGAGGGAGAGGGTAGGCAAGCACAATGGCTGTGACCTCCAGGAATCCGCTTGCAGCGCATCCTGAATGGTACGGCCCGGATAAGCGCAGATGCAGCTGGAGCTGGAGCTGAAGCTGGAGATGCCACACTCCAAGCCAAGTAGGGCCTCAGCAGCTACCTCTAGAGCGAGAGAGAGCTAAGTCTCACGCACTCATGTCTCCTCCGGTGGACGGTAGGTGCCCGGTAGGTGCACCGTACCTACGCGTAATGACGCTTTAGCTGGTAATGCGATAAGTGAAAACAAATAACTGAGGCGAGTCGCTGCCCGAGCCAGAGTCACAGTTTGTTTACCCAACTAAACAGAAAAAGTCCGTAATGCGTAATGTGAACGCTGCACAGCGACCAAATGTTTGGCATATTTTCAAAAGAAAATTTTCTATTTGACTCCAAAATACACGTTCAAAGTAATTTCAGCCACACACATAGCCCCCATACGCTTCCACCTAATAACTATGTAATGAGTTGAATGATGTATTATTTCCAACTATACGGTTCCCATCTCTGCCAATGGCGTATCCGGATTCATGGCATACCATAAAGAGTGTGGGGGAAAATGGAATATTTTTATGGCTGATTTTATAGTTGAAATCTTTTATATCTATATAGAAACATCGGAGGGCAGAGTACAGTTGAATATAATTCAAAATTATTATAGAGAAGGTGCTGTACCTTGAGATGTGCTATACTTACGGTATTCTATATTATATACACATATATAATATATACAATCTATAATATAGAATAACTTATTCTATCTGTGTGACTTTTTTCTTTCACTCTCTCATTTTCTTATCTTACTATCTATTCTCACTATCTATTTACCTCTCTATGTATATATAACTATAAATACCCTTCCTTTTTCTCCCTCTCCATCTCTGTCTCTATCTACCTCTCTTTCAGTCCGCCCATCTCTCTTGTTCTGTTTGTGCACAGTCTCTCTCTTTCTCTCTCTCTCTAACTGTAGCGTATATTCAACTATCGCCTTTCTAGCTGATTCTCATGAATGTAATGGCTTGATAGCTCCCTTTCTCTTGAACAGATCTGCCATATTTCTTTACTCTCTCTCTCTCTCTTGCTACTCTTTATAGACATCATCTTAAGCAAGCAAGTCTATAATAAAACTTCCCATGTATCACTGAGTATCTTGTCAGTCAAGCCCTGTCTGGCCCACATCCCAATCTATCTCAAGTATACGACAGTTCTCTCATTCTTTTTGCCAACTATTCCTGTCACATAAATCCACCTGGCTATTGGTAACTTAATTTTAACACAGAAATTACATTAGATGGTCCCGTGGGGAGCAGCAGCAGAGGCAGTGGCAGCGACTCGCTTTCGGACAAGCTGCCATATTAACATTTTATTCAAAGGCTAACGCGACAAAACCTACCACGATTTATGGTCCTACATAAATCCTAGCCATACTTTGGGGCTACCCACCGCAGTTAAGCCGATTATAAAAACCGAGAGACAGAGAGCCACTCTCTCTGTATCTGTGTGTGTGTGGCTTCTCTTAGACTTGGGGAGATTTTCAACTGGCCATCAAAATGTGAGCAACAAATTAGCATGTTGAAAATTATAAGTACATTAAACGGCGGCGGGAAGGCGAGTGTGGTTAATTCGAGTATGCGATGCCACCCAATAAAAAGCTAGCCAGGACGAGGACGATGATGACGTCGCTGGCAGGACCTGCTCGCCACATCCCTGGGGTAGATAAGCACTACTGCCTCAAGTTGAGTTGTTGTGCTTGAGTTGAGTGTTGGCAAATATTTAACGTAGTATAAATATCTCTCTCTCCCTCTCTCTCTCTCTCTCACTCTCGCTCTGCCTGCCGACCTCAGCCTGCGCGCATCCTGCCCATCCTCGCCGTCGTCTTTCGTGAAGGAACATTGTTATCTGGCCGCCGTTTCTTTTTTTCGAGGGTGGCTTGTGTATAACACAGAAAAAATCTAATTTTCCAACTTTTTACGACATTCGCTTGCGCGTTCTGCGGCAATTTCATAAATATTTTCCGCTTCTTTGCGTTTTGCATACTTTGTATGCAAAAAAACATGCCATCATCAGAACATTATCCCGCCGCGTGTAAATGAAATTCCCATGTCCCCGCACCGCACCGCACCGCACCGCACCGCACCACCGACCCTCTGCTTGCGTCGGCAAAAACGTCGCAGCCAGCGCAGCAGTCGACGCTCTACTTTGGGGGCGCTGCGCGGGCAACTCGAGGGTTGTTGACTTATATCATTTATCATAAGGAATTAGGTTCAAGCTTGTTATTAATATTAGACGTGGTCTTCCACCCACCCGCTCCGCTCATCTGCTCCGCCCCAGCGTGAAGCCGCTAACGTGCGAAGAGCGTTAATAAAGTTCATAAAATAAACAAAGTCGAGCGCAGTCAACATGTGAAATTAAAATCTTTGCCGATGTCAATTGAGCAGCCTCGAGCTGCCTCGAGCACTTGGAAGTCTATTAAAAACGAAAGACTTCAGCTAGCGCTTTATGGGGCTATTAACTTGAGGCGAAATTAACCTTATAAGATCCATCAAAACAAACATACGAACGAGGCTAAAGATATCTGCGGAACGAGCAAAATCTTTGCACAACTCAAGTGAGGCAGTCTCTCTCTCTCTCTCTCTCTCTCTCTCTCTCTCTCTCTCTCTCCCTCTCTTAGTTCGACAAGGGAAACTTACTTATAAAGTGACTATTTAGACTATTTTAACTTAATCAGTTTCTTGAGATAATTATATATGTACATATCTCAACATGATATATCGTGTTTCAGTCTTCGCTTGATAATCAGTTTTTCTTTTAGCTAAACAAGTGATTTGAAAAATATGGGATGTATAGTGTACATATATATTGAAGATATTTAAAATTAGCTTTCGTTTCTTTAAATCATTATTTTATATATTTTTAATTAAAATATCAAACATCAATATTTATTTCCATTTGACTATCTTAAGATATAGATAATAAATATCTAGCAAAGGCCGAACTATACACTTTACTCGTACACTAAAAGTCTTCAAATAATTTCTATAACTAATATGAATATATGGATATTGATGTATGTATGTAATATACATATATGGGTACATATATAATATATAATAAATAAAAGTATATTTAAACGTAGCACCATCAATATATCAATATCCATAAATACACATTTCAATATTGAACTCTTGAGATATTTATAAACTATCTAAAACTGTAAGATGTATAAGTTGTAGATAAATGAGTTTTACATCATTTTATGATATATGTATGTACATATATAAATGATTCATTTCTAGAAGTATGTATTACATAACTGAGTACAAGTTCTACTCCAGACTTAAACCAAATATTTATCGAATTCAAAGCTTAATCTTCAGTTTAGCTTTTTCTTCAAAAGAGAATAACTAACATTTGTATATCAAACGAAATGGAATTACATCATAATTTCTGATTCATAAATAATATATAATAATATCAATTTCTAATCAAGTTTCAATATTCAGCAGAGAGAGAGAGAGAGAGGGGGAGGGAGATAAATATGGTTGTTAGCAAATATTTGCAAAGCTCTTCGCATCGCATGGAATTGGATGTATCTTCTTCTGCCTTTTTGCGCCCTTTCATTGTGTGGCTGGGGTCAAGTCGGAATGGATGAGACATTTATTATATATGGCAAATTAATAAACTGGAATCGAATGAACAAGAGTTGCTGCTGCTGGTTGCTGCTGGTGCTCTTAGGGTTCGAGTCTGCGAATTGATTTCATTCAAATTAACTTTGTCTTCAGCAACTGCTGGCTGGCATAGTTCGTGGTTCGCAGTTGGCAGTTGGCAGTTGGCAGTTGGCAGTTGGCAGTTTGGGTTTGCCGTGACGCGACTGTAAGTTGTCTCATTATGATATGTTCGGCTTGTGTAAGGACAAACAAGGACATTGGATCAGTCGGCGGCGGGGCGACGGAACCACTTACTTCTGTCGCTGCCTCACTCTAGGCAGCGCCGGCTTCCCATAGATGCCGATGATTTCTTTGCGTTTTTTCTTCTGCCCTTTTGCTGTGTGTGTGTTTGTCGCACGCCCCATCTCTATCGTGCACGCTCTCGGCAACTCTCCCGCTCTCACTCTCGCCCTGTCTCGCTCTCGCATGGCCGCAGCGACTGCGGCAGAGTGGCAACCCCCTTGGCGAAGCTCTGTGCGCGCTCTCTGCGCGCTTCCCCTATGAACAGCACTGTGTTTTTTTCCTCCTTTTGTTTTCCTCCTTTCTGTTTTTTTTTTTTTATCGTGTTAGGTTTTGCCTTCTTTGCATTGACCATAAGCCACGCCCTGTGCATGTCGTCGACGCGAGTGCAACAACACGAACAACTGTTAGATACGAGAGCGCGCGCAAAAAAAAAAAAGCAAAATAGAAAATTGAATGAAAGAGCCAAGATAAACACTTAAACCCAAAACGGGAAAACGAAAAGCGAAAAGCGAGAAGCGAAAAGCGATAAAAACGGGCCACAACACACGGAGGCCCGAAAAGAAAGTTGCCAAAGGTAACAATCTACGTACAATGTTTTATGGCCCAAGAGCGAGAGCGAGAGAGAGAGAGAGAGAGGAGGGAGGGAGAGAGGGTGCAGAGGGGGTGGTGGGGGATGAGCTGGATACGTTGTGCACATGTCCAATATTCACTTAACGCGATAAAAATGAACTAGCAACAACGAAATCTGGCTGAGATGGTGGCACTCTGTGGGCAAAAACACACAAAAACATCAGTTACACTTTGTTTAGTCGTTTTCCACTGGACCTGTGTATCCATGTGTGTGTGTGTGCGCGCGTGTGTGTGTGTGTGTGTGTGATTTCGTGTATCTATTGAATTGCCATCCAAATGCGATTCCAGCTCGCAAAAAACACGAAATGGAACCGAACGAGAATGAGAAGAACGAGCAAGCGAAATGGAATCGAGTGGAGTGGGCCGCCCGGGAGGGAGGTGGGCATGGCCATGGGCGGCAGTGGGTCGGTTAACGTTAATGTTAAAAGATAGCGTGGTTAAACGCGCTTATTTTCGGTTTATGATTAAATTTATTACTTGTACGCCCAACCACAGCGCGGCCAACAGACCTTAAAAGGGGGCGGGCCGGGTGGAAAAAGTTTGTGTTGTTTTTTTTTTGCTTTTTGTTTTTTGGGGCTTGTCTTGAATTTAATTAATGCTAGGCCCTTAAACAAAATCTGAACTTTGTATAATTGGCCATTCTTTTAAGCTTAGCCCTTGTCGCCTCACAGCGGCGTCCCATTAAACGGGTCAACGGCGTGCAGTGGGCGCTGGGCAGACCCGGGCTGACTCCTGGCTGGCTCTGTGCGCTGTTAACTGTTGCAGTAGCTGTGGCCGCCGCGACATGGCAGTCATCTGCATCTTTTGCCCTGCCCAGAGTGCGACAGAGACAGAGACAGAGACAGAGTGAGAGAGAGAGAGCTGTATCTGTGTGGCTACATGGCAAAAGTATCTTTTTATCTGCCTCGCTGTGTTTCTACGATTGTCTGCAGGGATGTGTTCCCCTTGTCGTTGTTGTTGTTGCTGTTATTTCTTTTGCTGACTGTGGCTGTGGCACGACGACTCGACGGCTCTGCTCTCGGCATTAACATTCTGAGTGGCGCTTGCTCCCAGCCTGGCGCTCGTGCTCATCCGCATCCTCGTCGAGCCGAGTCGTGCCTGCTCGCTCACCCATTTACATTCTGCTGCTGCTGTTGCCTTTTTCTGAGACTTCCACTCGCTCTCTCTCACTCTCTCGCTCTCTCGCTCTCGAGTCTCGTTTATTTATGATTATCTGTGTACAACTTGTTTCGTGTTCATCGCATGTCGATGCCGATGATGGGTGTATAGGCCATGAGCATCTATCTGGTTTGTTTGTTGCACACTCCGGCCGTACACCCTGCCCCGGGGCGCACACATGTCTGCGCCGCGTACCCGTATGTAACGCACACAGATACACACCTTTAGCTACAATTCTTACCTTTGCTTCTTTATTAATGACTACTTGCCTACAGTCTCTTGGTTGGCTGCTGCCGCTGCTGCTGACCCGCCGCCAGCAACAGCACGGCTATCGCTTGGCTAGATGCTTCGCTCCTCCTTCTGAAAAATAGCAGAGCTCAAGGCTAATGCTCCATGCGGTTGACTTGGCTTTTCTTAGCCCCGAATTGTCAACGTGTCCATTCTCAGTCTTGTTCTCGACTCTCGGACTCTTAAATATTTAATGCATGTCCTTTCCCAGTGTCTATTTACTCAACTGAATAAGGGCAAGCCAGCAAAATCAATCAAAAGTCTTGAATAAACACACACGCACATGTCAAGCGCTCTCTGGAGGCGGCAGCAACCGCAGACTCGAGCGGGGGCGGACTGCTTGGCCGCATAGTCAATAGGGCGGCTGGGAACAATAAAAAATCGTGGCGAGCTAAGTGAGCAGACAGAAAAATGAATCAATACCAGGCGCCAAACAGACAAACAGACAGAGAGACAGAGAGACAAACAGTCGTCTACACTCTCCAACAAATTCACGCTTTGGGCCTACAGAGGCCGCGATTGCGAATCCCCGCTGGAGCCAAAGTTCACATGCGAAACAAACACCTTTTCATTTGTATCTATTAGATTAAAATTCATGTCGACGCACTCGTGTGTTTGTGGCGTTGCCCAAAGATACACTGCATAAAGTGGTAAGAAAATTGAGCCCGAAGCTCACAATCATCATTGGCTTTGAGCAAACAGAGAGAGGGGAGAGAGAGAGAGAGAGAGAGAGAGATAGAGAAACGGAGAGGGAGAGGGAGCCACTGCTGCTGTTGCTGCTGCTATCTGCGACAGAACACGAACAAGAACAACAATAACAACTCAGGCAAGGCATGCGGCATAAGCTGCCACCAATACGAGCACAACTAACAGCAACAGAGAGTCACAGATACGCACGCTGCAGTTGTGGCAACAAGAAAAATACAAAAGATACAAATGTATCTCGTGTTCGAAATATAAAAATCGTTAAACAAAGACTGACGTTGTTCCTCTGGATTTCGACTGGCGACTGCGACGCCAGCAGCGACGGAGACTGCGACAGCGACTGCGACTGCGACATTCGCTGCTTTCGCTGATGTTACCACTGACTATGGCTGTGGCTCTGGCTCTGGCTCTGGCTCTGTCGAGCCGCGGGTGGCAGCTGCCCCGCCAGCAGTCATCTAGCCCTCCCGCTTTTGCTGCCGGCAGCTTCAGGCTCTGCTCTTGCGCTGGGAAGCTTTCTCTTTCTGCTGCTCCCATAGCGCCATGTTGAGCGCCCGCCTCCTGCACTCGAGCGATGTCATCCCCACCGTACACCCCTCTGCACCCTCGCAGCAAATGTCGCTGTGGTGGAAGCTGCGGCTGTTGCTGCGGCCGTCTCCAGCTCTCCGGCTACGGCTACGGCTACGGCTGCAGCATCAGCAGCGGCGGCAGCGGCAGCAGCTTCTGTGGCAACCGCGACGGCATTTTGTGCCCTCGCCAATGACTTAACGTGATCTGAATTTGTTGCCCGCAGGCCAATTACTGCCAAAAAAAAAAAACACAAAACAGTGGGCAGAGGAAGAGCAAGATATATGCAAATATGGCAACGGATATGCCTCCGTCTGTGCCCTCGCCTCTGCCTCACCTCGACTTGGCAGCTCAACTTGCCGCAGATTTCAGCTCAGCCTGCAGCTAGAATAATACGAGGATCATTTAATCAGACATTTTATTTATAATTTAGCATTCTTTTCAGTAGGGAATGCGAGTAGGAGACTTTGTTTGAATGGGAGTAAATAAAAGTAGAAGCCAGAGTCTTCCTATAGAGATAAGATTAGTTTTTATATCGTTGAGCCGAACTGAAGATACTTTTAAGCTCATTTCTGTTGATATCTGAAATATATACTTGATAAAAATATAGAAATAGGTAAGATAGATAGATAATAGTAATATTTATATAATATTTGGAGAACTATATCTCTTTTCTAGACTCAATTCAATAAGAATTAGCTGAAGATCAGTATAGATATTTGATTTGCTCTTGAATATTCTTGAATCTATATATACATATATTACTTATATATATTTGTATATATATTTATATACATTTATAAATTTTTAAAAATATTTTACACAGTTTTACATACCATATATAGATCTGAGCTATCAATCAACAATGAAATTCGAGCTGCGATCACAGTTATGCTTCACTGAATGGGTCGTCACTTGGGCAATTTATTATAATATACAAATTTTTATAGACGAATGAATATGAATATAGTAAAATATAGGTATGGGAATATGTATTATAAATATATATGCATTTTCCAGATACATTTGAAATTTACGACAAGTTTTTCGTTCTTTCTAATAGGAGAAACATGCCCAAAAAGTTCTGATTGGGCTAACATAAACAACAGAGATAATAGGCATAATAGGCTCAATAATAAATATAATAACTTTTAATATTTAACGTTTTTTTTTTTGTATTTTAATAAGTTTAAAGATACATGAGAACTAAATATTTGTGTATCTTAAAGTAATTCTGAAGGAATTCAGCACTAATTGCCCAGTTAGAGTACCTGGCAAATGCTTGATTAATTATGTAAGTTATTTAGCCCAAAAGTCAGTCTAAACTTATTAAAATATCTAGCATAAAACATGAAAATACCTAAATAAATATCTTTTAAATGTTTTTCTTGGTCAAAGTTCTAGCCAAAGATATTTTCAGAATATGATTTTTGGCATAAGAGAACAAAGACCGTAAAACGACAAAAATATTATTAATTATATATTATTATTATGATTATTTATACATTAGCATTATTATTAAATTATTTTATATAGCACCATTATTTTGTTTAATTATTTTTCGATCATTCTTCCAAATGATCCTAAAATATTCATGATAAAAGCGAAACTTTATAAATATTTCCCATTTCTTCAAGCAAGAAAAGCTTGAAATCATATTCCAGGTGTCGATTGGCTTTCGTCAGATTTCATCTGCAAGTGGCGAATGCTTATGGGCTTATGTGTAAATGTTTAGATACGGATTGGGTAGATGGTCAAAGTGTTTAGGAGCTGCTGTTGCTGCTCAATGAAGGAGAAACATTATCGTCAACTAGATTTCTTTTTGTTTACAACGACTAGCAGCTGCCATACAGATAGAGAGAGAGAGAGAGAGAGAGAGAGAGAGATGGCTGCCAGGATGCGTAGCAGACGAAGAGATGCTGGTGGAGGGGCGGGCGGGGCGCGGCTGGGGCTGTCGCAAAACCAACTCACTTACATGACGACAACAAAGTAACTTCATTTAAATGCTGTAGGAATTTGTTTTCGGCGTGTGCGACACCCGCACGCAGCAGCAGCAGCAGCAGCGCTTTTCCGAGGGGTGGAAAATGCACGGGGAAGGGGGTGGGGGGGTCGGGTAGGGGCCGCGCTGTCGGGTGGCAATATAAAGCTTAAAATGAAATTTAGCTGCAGCGACAAACGTTTCCCATTCAAATGGCATACATATGTTGGATACATTCGTACATGTGTACGTACAGCTAGCTGTGTGTGTGTGTGTGCCTAGGTGTGCGTGTGTGTTTAAATGTAGCTACAAAAACGATTCGACAGCGCGCTCTCACTCGCTCCCCAAGCGCCATCCCGCTCGCACCAGCCATCTCGCTCGCACGCGCTCGTCTCAGCCGTCTCGCTCGTCGCGGCCAGCCGTCGGCGTCGTCGTCGTCGTCGTCACTCCTCACGAGTGGCGTTTCAATTAATTAGAAAAAGTTAAAGAAACCCACCCCCCGCCCACTGAGAGACAGAGGGAGCCAAAGCAAAAAACAAATATCTCCGTAATAAAATGTAAGCGCGCATGCAATAGCAGCTGCGGTGCCAGCGACTGTGGCAGTGGCACTCGCGGTGTCGGTGTCGGCATCGGTATCGGTGGCACAGTCGGCGCCAGCAGCGCGGAAGATGCCGCCAATCCAGCAACAGCCAGCCCCAGCCCCAGCATGGTCAGCGGCAGCAGCAGCAGCAGCAGAGGATGATAAAAACTTACTGAGCTAAAGCTGTAGTTGTAGCTGTAGCTGTAGCTGTAGCAGTAACTGAAACGTTGGCCCACCCCTTTCACGAGTTTTGTTCATGTTCATCAAGTTTTTCTTATTTCCATTACGGCGAGCGGTTCGCCTCGCAGCTCGTGTTGTTTATGGCAACAAATACTTGTACACACGTACCGACATCCAGTTCCAAGCCCCCAGTTGGCAGCAGCAGCAGCAGCAGCAGTAGCTGCAGCAGCAGCAACAACAATAACGACAAAGGCAACAACAGTGCGTACAAATACATACATCGGCATTTACAACAACACGCAATAACAGCCATTTTTCTAGTTGTTAAGTTAATTTTTTCATGTTCTGCTGGCTCGCTCGCACTTAACAGCGGCGACGGCCACAGCCGCACTCGGCGCGTCCACACGATGCCGAGACAACAGCCAACAGCCAACAGGCAGCAGCCCAGCCAGCAACAACATGCTGAGCGAATGCGATTCGTGGGCACTCTCGCATGCCGTCTCGCTCGCGCGCACCACCTTAATGCAGATACTTTATTTATGGTCGCAGCAGCAGCAGCAGCAGAACCAGCAGCAGCAGATACTTTTTGTATGCTCTCTTCTTGTTGTTGTTTTTGTTGCTGTAGAAGTTGCTGCTGGCCGTTTGCCGTTTGTCGTTTGCTATCGCTGCAGCCGCAGCAGCAGCAGTCAGTTGTTGTTGCTGTTGCCGTGACGCAACCGGTTCTCGCTGTTGTTCAGCAACCAGCAACCCGTCTCGCTCGCACCCATGGCCGCGTGACAAACAGCCAGCCCACTTTTAATGATAATCATTATTGCCGTTGTTACGGTCGCTGTCGCAGTTGTTTTTGTTGCTGTTGCCGTTCCTCTTTGCTCTGTTGATACTTTTTCTGCTTTTGCTGTAGCTCACTCACACTCACTCACACGCACACACAGCTCGTGAGAGAGCAGGCACACGCACACTAGCATGCACAGTTAGGGGAGAAACGAGTTTTGCCAACCGCTGCGCTGCGCTCTCTGCACACACACAGCCGCAGGCGCGTATCTGTGTACGAGTCGACGATTATCTGTGTGTTGCTCTGCTGCTGCTTGTAGCTGCTGCTGCTCGCTGCTGCCGCTGCTTGTTGTCGTTGTTGTTGGTGTTTTCGCTGTTTTTCGATTGTCGGTTGTCGTGTAATTCCCATTTGTCGTACACTTTGTACTTGCTCAAGAAACTCATGTTAGTCTACTTTTGGCTGTTACGCAGATTGTTCGTATCGTTCGTTCGTTCGTCAGCTCGTTCCGTTCGTTCCGTTCGTCTGTGCCTGTGCGCCTCTGCCTCTGTGTCAGTGCCAGCGCCTCTGTCAGTGCCAGTGCCAGTGCCCGTAGTGCCCGCAGCGCTAGTGTGCCTGTCGTGCCGCTCGCCTCGCTTGATTCGATATTCCATTCAGTGTGACCGTACACGTACACGTTCGCATTGCATTGGCTCGCTGCTTTCGCCTTCGCCTTCGCCATCGCCATCGCCATCGTCTCCAACTCCGACTTTGACTCCAAACTCCGATTCCGTCTCCGTCTACGATTCCGACTTCGTCTTCGCCCATCTTCGTCTACGGCGGCGGCGGCGACTCTAACCTGGCGTAAGCATAAACAAGCAGCGGCAGGCGCTAAGATTTCTCGAAATCCCATCAAATCGCAAACTGTTCCCGACTCTTGGATTGTTTAACCGTTCAATCGTTTATCCGTCGGCAATCCGCACCAGCAAAAAAGTGTGCAAAATTCGCGCAAGTTTTTTCTCCAATCAAGTGCTTCACACCTACACACACACCCACCCACACACACACATACACACATCCACGAAGAGTGCTAAAAATTAATTTTGAGAAAAAGTTAAGAAAAGAAAATTATTGAAAACAACAACCGAATTTGGAGATAACTCACGGAAGAAGTTTTCCAGTTAATGAAGCGCAAATCTATTCCCAATTCGAAGGAATTGGAGAATTGTGTGTTCGAATTCCGCTCGTTCCGTTCGATTTGTGCCGTGCGTTCCTCAAATACACAAAAAATATTATCAGTTCAAACTTGGAAAGCAAATCTAAATTAAATGACAGTGCACAGTAATGAAACCGGTGTCTGTTTAGTAATGGTACGTAGAGCCCACTTAAGTATGTAAAAATTAACTATATAGTTAGTTAAGGCAATCAGATCGGCCATATATAGAGGAAACTATTCGAAAACCAATGCCAGCTGCTAATGGGAGTTCATTTATTTCGATATTTTATGGGTTTTTAATTATTATATCAAATTTTGGTTAGGTTTCCCGGCGTATATATGATATAGAACTCGAATAGAACAATAAGAATATGATTCTACAATACTACGAAACATATCTATAAGGAAATGCAGATTACTATCTTGACTTAATGGCTATTTATTATTTATTCATTATATATAATTTAATATTATTCGATATCCGGCAATTAGTTTTATATATAGCGAAGGCCGACCAGCGATCAAGATCTACAGAAATTCACAGAAATTCGGCATAGGCCATTATATTATTGATATAGCAAATGGATGTGAGGCTTTCAGATTGGAGGAGATTCGAGGAATCGTTAAGAGCAGAGCATATAGAAGAAGTTCTGCTGTATATAGAATTATCATTACATATAGATCGTCTAATGGAATTCTAAAGAAATCTTCAGTCAGCACAAAATAGTTTACAGTTATATTATAGTATTTATATATAAATATTTAGAGATTAAAGACGCAATTTCTGTGAGATTTGCTAAGATTAAAGATGGAATTTGGTGGGAAAACAAATGGGAAACATATTGAAAAGGAACATTAATAGTCTGATAGATTTATGAAGAGTGGAATATAATAGATAATATGTATAGAAGGAGGGATCTTAGCTAAAAGATAGAAATTTTATAGAATGAGTTTATGTAACTCTCGCTGCCTTTCTCTCTCTCTCTCTCGCTCTCTTTGATCAATATTTGTTTTGCTAAAATATATACATGTATATATGTATATATCTAGCCCAATTTGCAACTTGTTCAACATGTTGTTAGTTTAGTTTGCTGCAATCGGACTTGACAGTCGCAGATCGTTTAGAAAACAAGTGGAAGAGGAAGAGCAGAAGACAGAGGCAGATGAGACGAGGAAGACATAGGATGCGATCGCAATGTGCAATGAATTTCGTTAAAAATAAATCCCCTAACAAAGGAAATTTTCAATTCGATGTCTGCCAAATCCACTCGCAAGCCCCAAATGTCAGCCATACATTTCGATGTGTTTCGAAACACTGTGTTTAGCCTCTTGTACATACATGATGTGGAGAGGGAGGCAGGGAGGTAGACACAGAGTGAGTGAGAGAGAGAGATAGCTATATACTACATAACTGCAAATGTTATAGAGCCAAAGCGACAAATACTTAGCGGCTGCTTTAACTGTTGTTGCTCTTCTACTAAAATGCAAGTGTCTTATACGTGTGTATAAGTGTGTGTGTATGTAGTAATACGATCTATATAAGAGTGACAAATATGGCCAGTAAATGTTGCCTCTTTGCTCAAATGTAATCAATTCAACTTCTACTTGACACTTCAGCGCCAACACACACACACACACACACACACACACACACACATTGGCACATTAATTACAAATAAGTAACGAGAACATGCGCTATGAAAAGAGCCCATAAAATGCTTGCGATAAACAAAACAATAACAACAACTGCAACAACAACAACAACAACAACAAACAATATGAAATGCAACTTGTAGAACAACAAAGAAAATTGAAACCGAAACCAAATCCGAATTCGAAACCGAAACCGAAAACGAAAAAATCCGAATTGAAGTCGCAGCAAAAAAAAAATGCAAATCGCTGTTTAGATAAAAATTCCTCAGCCACACAATGAGACAGAGGGAGAGAGAGAGAGAGTAAGATAGAGAGAGAGAGAGAGAGAGAGTTTGTTGATATTTAACACTTTGGTATAAGACTTGAGTCTTGCTTTGCTTTGTTTATTCCAATAATCGAAAAGTGCTCGCCGCTTCCATTTTGGATGCTAGAAACTCACACTCACACACACACACACTCTCTCTCTCTCTCTCTCTCTCATTGGTATATTCGTACATGAGACATGGCGGACCCAGGCGCGGATAAACATCGCTGCGGCGGCTGATTCAAAGGCGCCAACTGATAACCCAACTCGAAGCGGACCTCATATGGGTCAGAGAATTAATTTTTAATCGCGTATGGCCACTTGAGTTGTCATTTCTGATCGAGAGAGTGGGAGAGATGGGGACTCGAGTGGAGTAGGAGGCAGTGCATCCGTCGTCTATCTGGCTATCTCGCTGGCTAGTTTGTGGTATCACTCACTGTTTGGCCGCCGATAAAAATCCAATCTTGAGCCTTGGATCATTTGTAAAAGAAGCAGAAGAAAACGGGCGAGACAAGCGACAAGCAACAACCAACAACAACAACAACAACAACCGACAACAACAACAACAACCAAAATCGAGAAAAGTTTACGAAAGCAGCCAAAGAGACGATAATAAATAAAACTCAAAACTTGTTTGTGTCTGCATGCCGCATGTGTGCGAATGTGTGTTGTTGTTGTTGTTGTTGCAGTTGTTGCTGTTGCAGTTGTTGCTTGACTAAAAGTGTTGACAAAAGTGCGCGATAGGCTTATGTGCACACACACACACAACAAGAAGAAGAAAGACACAACATGGGCACGGACCAAGAGATGCACAAAGCCCGTTCCCAGTTATTGGACAGACAAACACACAGAGTTGTTGTTGTTGCTGTTGTTGTTGCTGTTGCTGTTGCAGTTGTCGTTGCAGTTGGCTGTGTAATTTAAATCAATGTTGTCAATCGAAAACATGATTTGTTGTTAATGGCGGCCCCACTTTGAAGATCGCCTAGGACGCAATCGAAGATGGCTATTAGGGGTACTCTACAGGCTTTAGCTCGAGTACGGGTCTCGCTATGCACGTGTGTGTGCGTGTGTGTGTGTGTGTGCACACACTCGCTTATCGCATTGATATTGATAAGGGGGGGCAACGATTTTAATTAAGTTCTGCCGTAGCTCAGGTACAGTAGATGGAGTAGGGTAGTCGTGCCTTCACATTGCTCCCGTAACTCATTTGGCTTCTCTTCTTCTTCCCCTCTCCTCTCTCTCGCTCTCTTTGCAGAATGCCGTTTCAACTCGCCTTGCTGCCTCATCGCCTACCACGCCCACTTCGAACGCCGCACAGACGCCGCACCCGCAGCCAGCAGCAACGTTGACGCCTCTGCCAGCGCTAGCGAATCCCACAACCGGCACCGGCTCCGGGTCCGGCTCCGGCTCGGGCTCAGGCCACGGTCCGGGACCGACGTTGACCGCCGCCGTAGCCGCCGCTGCCGCCGGCCTGCCCACAGGTTTGCCTCTGCCACTGACCGTACCGGGCCCCGGCATGGTCACCTCCACAGTGCCGCCGGGCGCGCGCTCCGGCTCGCCGTGCGCCTCAGCTGTCACGCCCTACGGCTCAGCGTCCGCCGGCAGCAGCAGCGCTGGCGCCGGCCCATCCACGCTGCCAGCCGTGGGCGTGGGTCCGCCGCCGGGCGTGCCGCCAGCGCCCGGATCGGGCAACCCGGGCAATCCGAATCGCTGCTGCGACACGGGCCGCACCATCTACACGGATCCCGTCAGCGGACAGACCATATGCTCCTGCCAATACGACATGCTCAACTACCAGCGCCTGGCCGCTGCCGGCGGACTGGTCGCCGGCCCCGGCGGCGTACCGCTCGGCGTCTATCCCGAGGGCATGTCTGCCTACCTGTCGGGCATCGCCGCCGATCAGCCACCATTCTACGCTAATCCGGTAAGTCAACCATCCAAGCATGCATACCTCCAGCCAGACCAGACCAGGGCCTGTCCAGGGCCTGTCCAGGGCCCAACTAAATGGTCTGTTCATAAGTCATGCGTCTTAACAATGGTGCAATAAATTTGTGAATTTGTCCAACGTCCGAGCAGGGACCACCGTCGTCGCCATGCCCCGACTCCGCCTGCTCCTCTCGTCATTTGATCGTGTGCCCGCGGCACGCACACAAGCTCCACAAGGCCCAGGCTTCCGAACATGTGTTAGGTACGCTGTCTTGCTTTTGGCTATGGCTCTGGCTCTGGCTCTGGCTCTGGCTTTGGGTTTCTAGGCACAGATTTGTCAAGAGCTTGGAGCTTGAAGCTCGGCTCGAGTGGACCCCAGACCTATGACTTGTGCCAGCTGCCTATGCGGCTTGTGGCATGCCTCTGACCTTTTAGGACCTGCCCAGGGCTTGGCCTGCCTCTCTCTCTTGCTCTCTCTATCTCTCTCTCTCTCTGTCAGTCTGGGTGATATTTCAAGTCGCATTATTATGAGACAGAGCTCGCTGCGGCTGGCTCACAATGGGTCCATCGGGCCATCGGTTCTTCTTCTCGTTCTTGTCCCTGTTACAGCATGTCCGGCGCTTCACGGCGTGTCCATTGTTCGCCGAATTATTTCTAATAGCAGCGTGTAATTTGCTTTTGTTTGCAAACAATTCTATTTGGTTTGACTTTCCGGACCACATGCAGCGCCGAGGGTCACCTAGGGGCAGGGGCAGCGGCAGGGGCAGCGGCGGGCTACGGGTCAGCTCTCCCACGGCGACGGTGACCGGATCTTGTGTGTGTGGCTTGCACAATTCACTTGAATTCCAGCTAATGTCCCAGCCATTAGCTCCCCAGTTGACACATGGACTCGAAGACAATCAATTAGCCGCTGATAATACCTCGAATTTGGTAATACGAGAAGATTAAGTGCCGCTGCTTCTTTATAAGTAATGCCATTAATAGCTTAATACACGTATGGTTGAGAGAATATTTGAATGGAATTGAAAGGGAATCTTGCCAGACAAACGAATTGAAATCAGCCATAAATTTGACTTGGCTTCTGTAAATGTCCATATAATCTATATCTTTACTGCTCTACTATATGCCTTGAGATTAGAAATACATATATAGATATTTCTATACATCAAATCTGTCTGTCAGTATGAAGAGTAGAGTGAGATCGAGTTTGACTAGAGTTATATCTGTCAGATACATACATTCTCCCTTTTCACTCTTGTGTAAGTTGTTTCTATATGCGTTTATAGGGTATCTTATAGTCAGTCAAGCTTCTGTTGTTAAGCATATTGTATATTATATTATAGTATAGTCAGTCAATTCTTAAAATCTATTCTGCCTTCTCCTCAAACCACAAAATGTGTCTAGATACATATGTACATCTAGCACGCCCATTGCCAGTTCCATTCTAATCCATCTTTATATCGTATATCGCATATCGCATATCGTAAATATCGCTTCAAATATTTGGCGTTGCTTGACATTTGTTCTGAGATTTAATGGCACACCAAATTGCTTTATCAAATTATACAATTTTGTCTGAATTATGGGCTCAAAAAACAAATATTTAAATAAATTATTTATATAAAAAAAAAATCTAAAAAAAAATCTAAAAAAATATAAAAAAATTATAAAAAATATCTAAAAAATCTAAAAAAATAAAGCAAAAAATTAGACAATTTAAAAATTAAAATATGAGCTATATATATGTATGTATATATGTATATCTAAGTATATATGTATATAATGTGAACATGATTGCTTAAAAAGCAAACAAAATTATGTATATATATATATATATATATCCAGAAATAAATCGAAAAAGTGAACTGATTTAGTGCTGAACCCGTTTTGAATGCGGTTTGTAGTTATGTCAAATGGGCTGAAAACTACGAGACGACATTCATGACTTACGATATGCCTGTCTGTGTGTGTGAAAATATCGATCGACATACTACTTAGTGAAGTTTATACTCGCGCGCGTGTGTGTGTGTGTGTGTGTCTATGCATATTGATTTGCATTTGAAGAAGCTTAGAGACAGACAAACAAAAAGGCAACAAAAAGCGAACAAAACAAAAAAAAAAAAGACTCGAGCTGCCGCCGCCGTCGCCAGTAGCCGCGGTTTAGCATAAATTTGGGGCTTTGTTTCGCATTGTTATAGAGTTGGGACTTATTAAAAAATATCTGAGCAAATGATGGAATGATTTTCGTAAGCGAAACACAAAAGTTCGTCGCATTTGGAATTTATCGATCGGCGATCAACAACTGTCGCAATGGCCATCCGCGAAGGCGCCTACGCTCTGCTGCGCTGACGCAGCGAATTCAGATGAAAAGATATACATATACATATGTATATACATATATCTGTATGAGGTGCCTGTAAGAGCATATGTGTGTTTCCATATTGATTGAGGCGTTTAAGAGGCAAACGGTTTCGAATTTTCCGTCGCACAGCTGCATAAATCATCCGGGCGATCGTAATTAGTCAATGCGGCATATTCTTTCGGCCCGGCGCTAAACTGGAGCTATTTCTCTTAGCATCCACATGCAGAGGCAAGATAGAGAGACAGGCATGTCTCAGGGCCGGGGCACAGGAGTTGTAAAAGTGTCGGGCGTTGTGCGGTGGATTCATTACTTTGACACGAGCTGTCAAGCGGCTGTCATTTTGCCGCAGCACGGGCATATATTTCGTTGTCTTCAAGCGCGACGCATGCTAAATGGTGGATGGTGGATGATGACTGAAGGTGGATGTGGCACCAGAGTTTCCTCTGCCTGGGATGGTGCAACAACGCGCTGTCATTTCAAATGGCAAAAGTACATTTGAAGAGCCGCCAACAAATAGGCCAGGCCGTGCCCGTGCCCGTGTCCGTTGAGGGCGTCGACTGCCGCATTTCGTACCTTATTAATAAATTTGTCAACACGCAACTGACAGCCTGTCCGCCTGTGATCCGCCCCCGACCTCAGCGCGTCGCAGCCCGGGCCGTCAGTTAATCTCTCTGTTTCGTTTATCCTTAAGGCTCTTCCTCTTCTCCTCTACTTTTGTCTCTTCTGTCATTTGACATTGACGCCGTCGCATATGTTGCAACTGCCGAGCGAACGCATTTGCAGTCGACTCCAATTAGAGAAAGAGAGAGGGAGAGAGAGAGAGAGTCCTAGCTGGGCTGCCCTGTGCTAAACACTTGATGTTTTGAGACCAGCCGAAAAACAACAACGGCAGCACGTCCTCTCTGGAGTCCTTCAGCGTCCAGGCTGCTGCAGATGGAGTATATTGACTTTTTCGTACTAGCACTAAGTGCCACAACATCATCAACAACAACAATGCAGGCATGAAATTTCGCACTCGACAATAATCTTACTCCAGGCACAACACACAAACACACACACACACACACACACACACACACACACACACACATGTACACTCATGTGGCGCATCCATATCCTCAGTCGAGTTCCTGTGGGAGCTACTCTACAAAAACTTTTGCCGCTGGCAACTTGCCTGCCGAATGTAACCAAAAAGCAACTACAAATCGCACCAATGCCAACCACCCACACGCCCACACGCCCGCACCCGCCAGGAAACAACCACCAGAGGCCAGAGGAGGCGCAGGCCTGAGCCGAGGAGCAACGTACATGCACTGATTTGTCAACTTTTGAAAATGTCGAAGTGTCGACGTCGTCGTTGCTCCGGGGGTGGTTGCTGGCCTTAATGGCAAGGTGACGGGTGCGTCGGCAGGCAGGCGGGACCAAGTACTAAATACATTTGCCCTCAGACTGCGCACGTTCGCATTGTTGTTGCTGTAAGTGTTGTGGAAAGTTTTTGTGTTGCTGCCGTTGTTGTTTGGCTTTTTGGCAAAGTTGAAAATGTTCGTTAACAGTAAATTTTGCACTTTTATATAAAGAGAGTCGAAGAGAGAGAGAGAGAGAGAGAGAGAGGGGCTGGCGAGGGTGTCTACGAGAATGTTTTTTGAATGGCTGCCTACAACAAACAACAAATTAGCAGTCATGGCAACAACGACAAGCAACAACTTTCACATAACAACAACAGCAGCCTCAGGCGCCAGGCCACATTCACATCCACATTCACATCCACATCCAGATCGGGAGTCGAACAACTTTATAAGCGCCAAGCGCAATAACTGTCAACTGCAGAAGGCAGCTCCTGAGGGACTGCTGCCACAAATTCTATTTCATTCAAAGTCAAAGTCGAAAGTCCTCGCTGTCGTCAATCTTAAATCTGAAACAGCTCAGGGGCAACAGCACAGATGTAGATTCAGCTGACGGCGCTGATTCAGATGCTGTTGCTGATTCCATTCATTCTTCGGAAGCGGCTCGTTCCAATGAGTACAGACAGGAATGCGCTGCGTAAACGTGCGTTTATTTTTAAATCGAAGCAGCAATTAATTAACTCGACCCGTCATTACGCGCATCATTCGCATCGCGGCGCATCAGGCGACAGACCACAGGCAAACCACAGAACTGCACCCGTATCCCATGCCCATGCCCATGCCCATGCCCATGCCCACGGAGCCGCGTGGAGCCACCTCCAGTGCCGTCGACGTGTCGGCCAATTGTCGATGTCGCGTAATGTTCGTGGGACATCCATTGAGGCTGGCGTGAAGCCCAGACAGCGCCTTAACCATTTACTCAACAATGAAAACCAGCCGAATACCCTGTGCTTTTTGTTGTTCCTCCTCCTCTTCGTGCTCTTTTTATGAATTAATTAATTTACCCGCGAAATCGCACTCGCCAATGCGTGAACCGACACACAGTTACAGTTACGATGCATTGCCAATGCCACCAAAGTGTTGCCGCTACAATGGCATTGATGCCTCAAAACACAGTTACAATTTGAGCTTCAAATGATTTTAGAGTGATGCTAAAGAAGGCTTTATACGATGAATATTATAATATGAGACAAACTTCTATAGTTCTTCAACTTCTACTTCTACTTTTCT
Organism: Drosophila paranaensis; assembly: GCA_035047545.1. NCBI lineage: Eukaryota > Metazoa > Arthropoda > Insecta > Diptera > Drosophilidae > Drosophila > Drosophila paranaensis. The sequence goes on from JAWNPL010000145.1 coordinate 15,338,280, forward strand.
GCTTATCAAATATATGATCTGCATGTTAAATATTTACAATGTACTTTAAAGTGTAGACTTTGACGTGCAACTTTAAAGTTTTGCTGAGAGTTAACATGCACTTAACTGCAGGATAAATATATTTGCCATGAGCCATGATAATGTGATAAATTTCATATATCATCATCAAATTTCTTTGTGGTTTGCTTAGCTTCAGTTTAAATTCTTATTTAGCATGAACTTTACCAAGAGTATCTCTGATATAGAAACAGTTTAAAAAGGAAAGCAAAAATTCATTTAACTGCAGGATAAATACAAATGCCATGAGCTGAGTCATGATAATATGATAAATTGATTAAATATAACAATTAAATAAAATAAATAAAAACAAAATTAATTTAACTTCAGGATAAATATTTTTGACATGCGCTCAGCATAATTCTAATAATTCCAATCAATAAGTTATTGTATTATTAGTTTAGCAAAGAGAGAAGAAGAGGAGGAGAATGGATAGCTCTCGTTTCGAGCATAATTCAATTATGAGGAATAACTTCCTGGTAGCCGAGCGCGTAGCTACCTAAATGTGTATATCAGTTACTCAGCTCGCCGAGTCGTCGGGCCGTGTTCTGGTCTAAATGCTGTGGCGCAGTAATGGATGCCGGCGCAGCAATGTGATGTTGCGCTTGTTGCACTACCAGTAATAATAAACGCAAAACGTAGTTGCACACACATGTCGGCTGCTCATGTTGTTCATATTTTGCATCACACGCAAAAATCTGGGCGAGCTCTTGGCCGGTAGCGAAGGTGGAGCTGGAGGTGGAGCCGACCGGGACAGCCGAACGAGCGAACGGCTGCCGTGCTCCAATGTAAAGTAGTAGCAAAGGCAACAATTTATGGGATGTTGCGCCGAATGCGCTTCACTCGCATGTCCATGTCCATGTCCATATGCAGCACGCACTCCACACACACACACACAGAGAGAGAGAGAGATCTGTGCGGATGCGAATACTTTTTGGTTATTTGCGGCTGCTGTTGCTGCTGCTGCTGCTGCTGCTGAACATGTTGCACGTTGCACGTTTGATAGCTGAATGCGATTATTGTAAAAGTTGTAAAAATGTAAACCGGTTCAGCGGAGCGAGCGACCCTTTCGATTCATTGAGGAATCGAGAATCGGAATCAGCATCAGCAACGGCATCGGCATTGGCATCGGAATCGGTATCCAACAGCAACTCGCAACTGGTAATTGATCGCTCGATGGCAACTTTCGACCTTCCGCACGCCGACTTGTGTATTTGTGGATGTCGAGAACTGTAATTTAATATTGTCAGAGTTGGCCAAAAGGTTGTAAAACGTTTTGCTAAATGACTTCTGCGAACTGCACGTTACGATCGCAGCTCTCTTCCCGGCCGTAGACCTGTCAGTAGACCACAGCCGATCTCAGTCTTCCGTCTGCGCCCGTCCGTCTGAGGTCTCTCTCTGTCTTTGACTCTGTCGCCGGTTATCAGTCTCTATCGCTGCTCCGACTCAAAAACTCACCACATGCTGGGCATGCGAACCTTCGACGAACCTTTGCCATTGCCATTGCCTTTGCCAGCTAGCTGTTCCGATTGCCTTTGATAGTCTGGCTAAACGGCAAAACATTCTCATATTGGCGACACACAAATATTTCCGATTTGCTGTCGTCGCGCCAAAGGGCCAAAGGGACGGCCCAGCTCTCCAGACCAGACCGAGATAACAGCAAATGCAACAACTGCAGCAACTGTTGTCAGCCGCCTCAATGTCGCATGCAATTCGCATATTTCACATGCGAACGGAACTCCCTGCCACGGCACATGGCACATGGCACATGGCGCAACTACAATGCGCTTCCCGTGCGTTGTCATGTACCGAGATGTGTATCAATCGCAGAGTTTACATCATGTTCAAGCATTGATGACCTTTCGCTGTGCTCGCACAGATACCCTCCAATAGCCAAGGGCTATAAATTGTACAGCTAGCAGGAATTAATGGGCAGTCAGAGTATCAATCATTGGGATGTTTATAGAATGCTTCAATCATGGACTTACATCAGCTTCAATCAGTTGTGGAAATTATATTCTATATATTGTTGCTTCATTCAAGTTGACATATCTAATATACACTGAATTTCATTTTAAAGATGCTTTGGTTGCATCAATCATTGTGCTTACATCATGTTCAATCAGCGATAGGCCTGATTGCAGCTCAATCTCTTAGTAACCGCTTTAAGATGATGTCAGAGCTCTGTCTTTCTTGATATAAATATATTACATTTGGCATACATCATACATCAATCATTCTGCTTACATCAGCTTCAATCACTTGTCAGAGCTTAGCTAGAATAAGAATTCAGTATAGATGATGTTGCACTTGGGCTTACGTAACACATAGTTCTCATTCATACCTACTTTTACAGCATCAATCATGTTCAATCAATCAATCATCAAGTTGCCCCTTAACATTGCTTATACCGAAACATTCTCATCATCTGCCAATCTAGTTGCATTTTTCTGGCATCCATCATTGATCAATCATAACCCTTAGTATACCCTGCAATTACTGTTACTCCTGCCAGCTGCCCCTAGTATACCCTGTAATAGCTGCTTCTAACTGCTGTCACACCTTGGGCCATTCAATCCCTAGTTTTTTCTCGCTCTTTTTATCGTCGTCAGCTTTCTGTTATCATTGCAGCAGCTGCTCTTCACTTCAGTTGCCACTTATGCCCCTTCCCCCCCCCCCCTCTCTCTCTCTCTCTCTCTCTCTCTGCGATACCCTTTGCTCTCCCCTTTGGCTACCTTTGGATTGGGCTTGCTTTCTGTCTGTCTCTCTGTGTGTTTGTGTTGCAATCTTTAGCCTGTTATCACTTGGTACACGACAAACAGCTGACATCGACATCTGTCGCAGTGAATTTAGACACGACTAAATTACTAAATGTGTATATAAGTAATTGTCATGTTACACTTAATCAACACACACACACACATGTGTGTGTGGCTGGGCTTTTGTGATTTTAATTACGCGCCGTGGCAAGAGATTTCTATAGGCTGACATATGTTTCATTTACTTGCACGCTTGTATTATGTACTGCGCTCATGTATTCGCATCTCATTATCAAATTAAATAGCTCTGGCTGTAGCTGTGTGTGACTCCAAAGTATCTGTCTCTATAATTATGTATATATGTATGAGTATATATAATAGCGAATAGAGCTATGCAGACGTGGACGCGGATGCGAACGCCTTTTGGTCACGTCTTGTCCTCATGGTCTGCTGACTGACTGACTGCTCTGGCTTTATCAGTTATCACTGAACGTGTACCATGGGCAGCAGAGCATGAAATATGAGTTAAAAATGTGAATATGGAAGAGTAAAAGTGGAGAGTAGATATAGGAATTCAAAGTACTTCTGCAAGAGTCTGTGGAAGTAGTTGGTAGATCGTCGACAGCCTTTGTCAGCTATATACTATAGCTATATATCAATGACTATATCAATATCTATATCACTATAGTTAGGCTTAGTAACAGTTATATGAACTCAGCTGTATATACCCATTCATAATATAAATACAGCTCACATCTCCTACAAATCTTCTCCTTAAAAAGGCCTCCACAAAATGGCCTCCCTCACCCACTGTACAGCTTGCGTGCCTTTGATAAGGTATACCTCTTAAAAAGCCAAGCTGCAAGCGTAAAATATGTACTAATGATTTGTTTAACATGATTTTTAATAATTTCGGTTCAAGGTCTTGGCTAATGGTCAATCAGTTCAGATTTTCCAAAAACTCAGCCGTGATAACATTATATAGGTTATTTATTATAATGAGTGTGTGAGGCTTGAAATTGATTATAGTTATCTCTCTATTGCAGGCTGGCATCGACTTGAAGGAGAATCTGGTGGCCGGCGGTGCACCCTGGCCGTATCCATCGATGTATCATCCGTATGACGCAGCCTTTGCCGGCTATCCCTTTAATAGGTAAGTGCAGCGCTTGAATAACAAACACTTGACATTGAGCGCGCAGAGATTTGCTACTAGAAAAGCAAGCAGAGAAAAAGAAAAGAAAAGAAAGAAAGAGAGTCAGCTTGGCGAGAACTTGAACGGTGGTCCGACAGGCGATCAACGCCAACACATCAGAGCCCGGAGACGTGACCAGCACATGAAAAAAGGCAAATGCTCAACTGGGGCGCGGCCCTGGCCAGTGGCCACAAGCCAGAGCTGGCGGGCAGGAGTTGAGCTGGCCAGAGAACAGTGTCTGTTGAAAGTTGTGCCACAGTTGCGTGCAGCTGCATTCAAAATGCAGCCCAAATACGGCGTAAAAAGTAAAAGCCAGTCGCATTGGCACGCAGCAGCGGCAGCAAATAAAATAAACATACTTAAGTATTTGATTTTCTATCATTAACAACAATTTATTTGCTTGTAATTGATGAGCGATGGGCGAAGTGGAGAGCCGCTTCCGTCGGACAACGCATCGGCCGTGCGGCCGGCACACACATAAATTTCCGAAACAGAGTTGTTCGATTCGGCCATTGACAACATCCCGTCACGTCACGTTTCGCCAGGTAGAGGCAGAGCCAGAGCCAGAGGTGTACTCTCCTCATTGTTTCCAATCGTAATTGACACCCATAACAAAAATTTGAAAGTTGAGTCATGTCGTTGCAGTTGCTGCTGCTGTTGTTGTTGTTGTTGCTGTTGTTGTTGTTGTTGTTGTTGTCTATCGAATCATATTCACAATAAATCAATTTTGAGTTATTTCGCTGTGACGTGCCAAGCAGCAGTCGCTCGACCCACTGGCGAATGCGATTCCCCACACTCAGTGGGTTAGCTTCAAAAGCAATGTATGCCCCACCTTGTTCGCTTGAAAAGGGGCGTGAGCACAGCCCCCGATTTGTAGCCGTATTGTTTAACAACAGCCAGCATCGATACATATACATATATATATCAGCATATATATATATATTCGTTTATTTGCCCGCCGGACGTTGATAGGAAAATTAAAAAAATTTATTCAACTGTCAAGTGATCAAAGGCAGAGAGTGGCTGTCGGCGCAGGTGTTTTGCACTCGGCGACACTTCGTTTTCAAATTTAAATTAATTAATGCAACGCACACAGCGACAGCGAGAGTGCCTCGCCAGGGATAGAGGCAAGCGGCCAGAGGCAACTGCCGCGAAATGGCATCAGTATCCGAGTCCGTCCACCAGTTGTGCAGCTGGCTGGAAACTACAAATGGGACAGCTACATATGTACGCATATCTGTCTGTTCCGCTGCTGCTGCCGCTGCTGTCTATGGATGCAGTTGCACACACTCATGCATATGTCCATGTTAACTGGCCACAAAAAACGATAAAGGACAGTTGCTGTACGCGCACACAGACACACAGACACACAGACACACACAGGGACACACGCCCAATGCAATTACCATGGTCAGCCCCGAAATGTGTTGCACAGACCGCAAAGCTGCACATGTGTACATAAATGTAGCTCGGGCTCAGACAGGCGGCCATTGGACAATGGGCTGGCAAATGTGTTTATTATAAACAAATGTTCCGCACAAGTGCAGCGAATGGTCTGCCCCCTGCGACGATGCTCGCCTCACACAGCTCGGGGGCCAGCCCTAGGCCTAGCCAGCTGTGTAGGGCTTTAACAGCCGACGGACTTCTCCAATTCTACTCCTATTATTTGGGACACCAGTGTGCCTGGCTAATCCTTTTGACTTTCAATTTACGCCAGCTCGAACAGCCGACGGCTTTTTGCTTTGGCTTGCCTGTTATTTTTGCCACTAGTGTACTACTACGCTAGGCCTTTCATCTGCTCTTAATATGGAAACAGTTTTCAGAACTACATACTACATTTACTATAAGTTTAGCCAGCAGTGTATCAACATATTTGCCACTACTGTACCACTACTTACTGCTCACTAGCTCAGCTCTTATTGGTTAGTGGCATCTGACTATATTTCTCTCACTTGCCTACTATTTTGGCCATCAGTGTACAACTCCTTTGGGCCATGAGGTCATCTGACACAGCAGCCTCTAATCCCCTTTTACCTATTAGTTTTGCCACCACTATGGCCACGGCTGCAGACCTCTACACACTATCTCCTGGTCTGCCTTGACATTTGCTAATCCTTTCGACTTTTCTCTCCACTCGATTGCAGCTATGGCATGGACTTGAATGGGGCCAGGCGGAAGAACGCGACGCGCGAGACGACGTCCACGCTGAAGGCCTGGCTGAACGAGCACAAAAAGAATCCTTATCCCACGAAGGGCGAGAAAATAATGCTGGCGATTATCACAAAAATGACGCTGACCCAGGTGTCCACCTGGTTCGCGAACGCGAGAAGAAGACTGAAAAAGGAGAACAAAATGACCTGGGAGCCCAGGAATCGAGTCGATGACGACGACGCCAACATCGACGACGACGATGACAACGATAAGAACACGGAGGAGAATGATTTGCTAGGTAAGAACCAAGAACTTCGATACCTATAGCTATATATAGTATAAATCCAACCCAGCTTAAAGCTAAGGAAATATCTTCTCGGCTGCAAATATTTATTCCGCGTTTGTTTTACTCTTTGCAGATGCCAAGGACTCGGGTCTGGGTTCGAATGACGACAAGGACCGTATGGGACGACTGGGCGATATGATGACCGATCGTCCCGGCGAGAGCAACAACAGTGAGTGGTCCGAGTCGCGGCCCGGCTCGCCGAATGGATCGCCCGATCTTTACGACCGGCCAGGCACCCATCCGCTGTTCCATCCCGCCGCCCTGCATCACCACTTCCGGCCCCCGACAGGCTCGCCCCCAGACATCGCCGCGTACCACCACCACCAGCAGCAGCTGCTGCAGCAGCACGCGCAGCAGGCACAGCAGAACTCGCTGCAGACTGCCGTGGGAGCAACTGGCGGCAGTCTGGCCGTCAAGCCGCGCATCTGGTCGCTGGCCGACATGGCCAAGGATGGCAAGGAGTCGAACTCCGCCAAGGAGAGCTCGCCGGCTGGCGAGCTGCCGCCATCCCAGCCAGCGTTCTACGGGCATGCGGGTCAGCACCAGCACCCGTCTCCTGGCAAGATACTCTCCCCGCTGGCCGCTCGCATACCCAACTATGCGCCGTACGTGCGTCCGGATCTGTACCGCGGCTTCTACGGCCCGGCGGCAGCAGCTGCCGCGCACTTGAGCGCGCCCACGCAGGAGTTTCTCGAGCATCAGCGGCACTTCGGCGCCAGCCTGGCGGCCCACAACGGACTCGGCATGAATCCGCTGCTGTGGAAGGCGGCCGTATCCGGCGCAGCCAGCGGCCAGCACTTTGCGCCGCTCAGCCTGACGACCAGCAGCAATGTGGGAGCACCGCAGGTGGCACCGCCGCCAGGTGCATCGCCCTCCGCTTCCAGCTCGTCCTCGTCTATGGGCTGCGATGTGGTGCACATACCCACCAGCGGGTCCCATACGGCGGCTCAGCATATGATGGGCCCCATTTCGAGCAACTCGACCTCGTCATCGTCCTCCTCCAACTCTGGGAAGATCTCGCCTGGTGTAAATGTGACCAGCCTGAGCGGCAAGCCATGACACCCAACGCACTCAGCTTCAGCATCAGCTTCCGTATCCGCATCCGCATCAGCATCCGTATCTGCATCCGCATCCCCCGATCCGTACGTCGCATTGCCGCCGGCGGTTGCCAATGGATCAGGCGCATCGCCGATCTCGGCGTTCCGGTCGCTGTCGCTGATCGCCATGCGGGAGCATCACCTGCAGCAGCAAGCACCAAAGCTGGCGCTGCTACGGCCGTAGCCAACTACTACGGGCGTAGTCTAAAATGTGTGGGGGGCGAGGCAACTCAGCCAGCAGCGCGAGCTATCGATCTATATATGGTATATATATATATGGATAGTCGAGGCAGATCGCGGGCTACTTTCGGACAATAATTTACATGTGATTATTCGGTATTTTGATTAACGCCGCTTACACCAAATAGCAAGAATCATCCCGCTGGCGCTGGACATTGATTGGACTGGCCGCCATCCTGTCAAAGGACTCTGTGCAATTTTTTGTGGGAATGCAAATCCTAAATCTAATTGAAAATACATTAATTTTAATACATACAACTTACGCAATCAGAGCTTATAGGAAGTAAATTTGTAAGAGTTAGTGAAAAACGACCCCAATGACAACTAGAAATGAAATGAAAAGAGAGAAAGATATATACCCAACTTTTCTATGAGTCCAGGGTATAGACAACACAGGCAGACGAAAAAAAATAAGAAAATACAACAAAAAAGAAAGAAAACAGTTAAAAAGTATCTAGAGACAGCAGCAACCCTGAAGATCCCCACATAAACAGCCTGAAATGCAGACTCAGATTCGATTAGCTGTGCGATTAGAAACACAAACTTTATGTTCACCAATAATGGGCTATAGATGCTGATCTATGCGATATCTCTCTAAGTATGTACAATAGATCAATATCTTTCAATATCTTATACATATATATATATATATACATCTATATGTTAATTTTCTCTTCTTGCTTGTACAACGGGTGGAACAACAAAATCGACAAAAAAAAAAAAAAAAAAAAGAGTGTAAGAAAACATATCAGATATCTCCAATCTTAAGCCCTGGAAATCCCGCCCTCACCCAAACCAAATATGAAAGTAAATGCGAGCAATGATTGATTTAGTGGTTTATTGTTTTTATCGTCTTAAGTTCAAACTTTGTTCCTGTCGTTTGTAAATCTAATTTATTGTATTGTATTTCGTATATGTATTTGTATGTATTTATTTGATAAATTGGCAACACGATTTACCTACTTATACTTAGTGTACGATCATATATAGTATATACACATACATATATATTGAATAATTGCTGTATTTTATGCACAAATTTGTCTGTAAGCTCGCATAGTTCTTAGCGCCCTAAGCGGTTAGTGTAATATACTTAATGCAACTGTATATATATATATACTTACATACATATAAAAAAAAAAATAATGAATAAAAATATAAAACGAAAATACATATATAAAAAAAACATTGACTTTTATTTGTGAAGCTTGAAGTATTGAAAACCTAAAGGCAGGGAACCCAGAGCTAGACATCATGGACTTGAGATATGAATGAAAATGATTTTATATGATTTACTATTGAGTAAGAGTAAAGTAGATACACCTATAGCTATATAGCTACAGTGGAATCCTAGTTCCAGTAGAAGACTGAGTCAGCCTTCAGTGTTCAAATCTTGGCGGAGTAGAAGAAGTTGTAGGAAAGTATAGGAGAGAGTTGGGACTCTAAGTCTTCATCTCTTATTAGACTTTCATCTTTAATTCTATATCAAAAAGAATCAGAATCTAGATTTAACTCCTATATCTAGATTCTCTATATCGCTGGGCAAAGGGTTCCTTGACATATAAATTATAATTGATATTAGTAAGTTATATCGTAAAGTCAACTGGGCAACAATGTCAAAGTCTGAAAGTAGTCATCGTCTTGATTGGCCTTGTCTCGTCTCTGGGTCTGTTGTCTGCTTTGTCGCTTGGTCTCTTGGTCTCATGTCAACGCAGACGAACTCTTCTTCTTCTTCTTCTTCGGCGTCTTCTAAAAGCCAGAACAACAACAACGAGAACGAAAAGCTGTCGAAAAAGCTGAAAAGCAAAATTTCATTTAGCTCGAAACGTGTTTTCCTGCAACGCAGACCGGAAGCGCATTCGCAGACCTAAACAGAACTCAAAGCCGAGCTGAATGACAGTAATATGCCAGTGGGCAAAGTTTGTTATTGTAATTGTTAATTGTATCTCGTGCATAGGATACTCCAACAAACTGAGCAGTTAACTGATTTTCCTCTTTGCTGAGAATGGACAGCTTTTATACCCTGTATCTTGAAGGAGTTTAAGACAGTCTACTCTACTCCCTCACGCCCAAATCTATCGAAATATCAAAAAACTACAAATTAGACTTGGCTATATTCACATATATACACTCTATACATATCTACATATACTCCCATCAGCCATTAGTCCAACACGAATATATCATTTTAACACATTTTTAATGTGCATCGCAGCAATAATGCGATCTGATAGAGTTTTCATATCTGAGCCATGGAGACGAAAGTGCATTTGTAAATGGATCTATTGTGTCGGTCTTTGTGCCGCCGACGAGTCCATAAGAGTAATGCTATAAACCGATTAGTTGACTCCAGTGGAGCGCGTCTGGGTAGCCCGAAAACAGTTTAAGAATGAATAATTTGTATAAAAGAAAGTTGTGTTGATGTGTGTGTTTGGCCGCCCCGCCATAATTAAATCATTGGACTGAAAATACCAGACCAGATCGGGCGATCGACTTAAGCTGACAAACGTTATCCGTTCCAATTTCAAATGACGACAGAGTTTTAACGGCGCTGACAATGCCCGCCCGACGATCTCGCATTTAGGCCTTTGTCAACCCCCCTTGGCTACAAAGAGGGACACGAATCAACAAAGTGCTCGGCGCATCAAATAATAATTTACTTCATAAAAACAGACGTCAGCTTAATATTCGAGAGTTCTCTCTCTCTTTTTATATACAACAGTCTCTTCTTCTTCTTCTCCTTAGTCGTCTTGGGTGCTACTGGTTTTTTCCTCAGCTCCTCTACAAGACACCAGATTACGCTGCTTGTGTGGGATTGACAAAAAAAAGAAGAGGAAAATAAAGAAAAAACACCTTTTGTTGCTATAAGACGTCGGCTTCCAGTTAAGCTGGAACCTTCAATTGGGATAGCTCTGCAGTCGCCTTTATAACTTTGTCACAATATTTCTATGGCCCTTCTTCTCGCTGCGCATACATTTGACTAAGTTGCCAACTACAATAAATTGCTTGGCCATGTGCAAAAGTCGTTTGTCGCTCGAATCAATTCGTCAACTTTGTGATAGGAGAGAGAGAGAGAGCAAGAGAGAGAGAGAGGGTAATATATATACTTTAGAGGAGTTCTCATAGAAACAGTAGTAGTAATAGTGAGAGACTTATCTTCCTTTATTATTATCATATATATTCTTCTCCCACTAAGACATCTACAAGTTTATCTTGAACTGACAAGTACTTTGGCCAAATACAGCTCTACTCTGCGATTCTCATGAATGCAGGTCTTACAACTATTATATTATCGGTTTCTACTGCAAATATCTGCCCATTAATCACAGATCTTCTTCTGGAAAACATAAACAATATATGTAGAAGTCACTCCAGTTTCATTTCAATTTCTGCATCTGCCGGCAATTCTTATGATAATTTCAAGCAGTGCACTTGTGTTACAGGTGGCCTGAACTTCATAAACAAATATGACGATAATGACATGTTATTAAGAGGCGGCTAAGGCGGGAATTTCAGACAATGCTGGGATCGTTACACAAACGATTTCTCAGTTCGGCTCGGAAGGGTATGTTGCGCAAAATAAAAATGCAAAACTTCAACTTCCGCATTTAGCCAAGTGGAACGACGACCCGAAAAGGTTTTGTCTTGCAGTCAGAGTTTTATTAAGTGTCCGAGAGGCGAGAGAGAAGTACGTCAAAGACTAAAGTCTCAATCTATATGCAGTTGAGATTATAGAAGGAATATGGCTAAGGCGAACTCTGCTCCATCAGAGATATAAAGCAGTCCTCATTAAAGGAATTAAGCGCGGCGCATTCAGTCTTTAACTGAACATTTATGCTGTATGATCAAGCAAATACTTCAAATACATATAAAGACATAAATAATACCCCATCTCCCTCTCCCTCTCCCTCTGGGAAGATCGCGTTGATGCATCCTTTCAGCAAGATCCCACCTCGCACATACTTACATATTACACTGAGATATTTTGACACGTGGGGGACACGGAACTGGCGGTCGGTGGGCCTTTGATTTAAATTGTGTTTATGCAGCAAATTAAAAGATCAAAAGACATTCAACAGCCTCAGCAGCAGCTACTTAAGCAGACGAAAATAAGAAAATTAAATTCGCATCAGGAGATGCCTGGCGTATTCCCATGAATATTACGATGATTATTGCATCCGTATTGCGGTGACAAATGTGACGGAGGGAGAAGCCGATGGAGATAGCGGAAAATGCGAGCTATGCATTGAGAATCTCAAGTGTTGTCAGAGAAGCTCAGAAATCTTAAGCAGGGAATTGCTATTTAGATAATCTCGAGGGAGCTCTTGAGATACGGGTGTAAAGGAGCAGAGAATATCAGTGAGTGGGTCAAGAAGTAACAACTGAAGCAGAGAATCGCAAGTAAACAGTCCGATATGAACACCCGTATACCATTTCCATTCACAGTTCAGATATATGTGTTAGACCTAGTAGAAGTAGTTCATTCACTTCCACATAAACATACATGGAGTGCTACTACGAACCGTACATCCGGTTCAAATATAGCTGTAGCTGCTGGTGTAACCATGGGCAAGAGTCGCTGGCTAAGATGGTTCTGGCTGAATCGTGGTTTTGGTAAGAAGTCGAGTGCATCAGATCGTCTTTAACAACTTGAACATGTGAATCAATAAGGCACTCACATGTGGGTGAGGTGCAACTACACCTACACACCTGAGCACACACACACACACACACACACTTACAGAGAGAGTGCCTCGCACCTCACAGCGAATGTGTGTGCTACACGCTGTGGCAGAGCTTGCAACGGCAAGCGCGATCTCTATGGCAGATAAGACACTTGGGATGTTTCTTATTGCATGTCGTGATTGTGTCAGTTTGTGTGTTCCCACTGGCAGCACTTGAAAACGAATCGAAAAAGGAAAAACAACAACAGCAACGGCAGAAAAAGAAACAGAAACAGAAACAAAATTAAGCAGCAACCAATCATTGTTAAATATATAATGCTCGCCCGTTTGTTGAAATTGAAAAGTTCTAAATTATCGAGGCGCAGCATCAAAATCAAATCATTCCAATTAAATGTGAATGCAAACGCCTTTCCTTGATGGGCATGTGCCTGCCAGCCCGTGATATTTATATTTATTTATTTCTCATTTCTTTATATATACATATAAATGTGCATATATATACCCCGATTCAAGTCAGCCATATGTGTTGCATTTCGTGTCTCGCGCTTTAAATGTGCAATTTATTTGATTATGCAACAAACTGACGGACTTTATACGCAGAGCGCTCAACACTTTGTTTTTAGGTGTTGCTTTTACACTTATTGAGAATATCTGGAGAGAGAGAGAGAGAGAGGGAGGGAGAAACAGAGAAGGGAAATGGGGAAGCCAGAGAGACAGTGTAAAAGAAAGAAGTAGAAAAAAGGGAGATGTATATAGAAAGAGACAGAGAGAATGAAGGAGAAAGATAGAAAGATAGAGAGAGAGAGAGAGAGAAAGAGAGAGAGAGAGAGAGAGAGAAAGAGAGAGAGAGAGAGTGAAAGAAAATTAGAGAAAAAGAGAGACTGATAAGAGAGAGAGAGATAAGAAAGAGAGATATATAGAGAGAGAAAGATACAGAGAGAGGGAGATATACATCCCCCTCTCTGAGAGAGAGAGAGAGGGAGAGAGAACGATACACATAGAGAGAGGGAGATAAAAAAGAGAGAAAGATGCTAAGGAGAGGGAGATTTAGAGAGAGATATATATAGATAGAGAAAGATGTAGAGAGAGACAGAAAATTATGGCGCGTCTACCTACCTTCCTCTATAACTACAGAGCGCTCTCTGTATATAGAGAGGGAAAGGTAGAATCTCTATATCTCTCTCTTTAGTCATAAAGAAAAAGCGAGAGAAAAAGAGAGAGAACGAGAGAGAGAGAGAGAGAGAGAGGAACAGATATACACTTATCTACAAACATTTAATATAAAGAGTTGGCATTTGAGCAATCGCTCTACTCCGCAATTCTCATCAGTCTATCTGATACATAAATATATATAAGTCTGTCTATTTTCATATACTCCTGTATCTAAAACAAGCCCTTCATCAATTTTAGCCCTGGCGCTCTTCTCTGCAATTCTCATAATGAGAACATGCTGTTTTTGGCAATCTAGCATACTTTAGCGCAATTAAATTGAGCAATTGCCTCGCAAGACACAAACATTTTCAACACGTTTTCCCCAACATATTTGGGATTACTCAATGAATATAATGATTAAGGCGTTGTCTGGTAATCAGGAAAGCTGTTGGGCAAACAGCTCAAACAGGCAAACAGCTCAAAGAGCTCAAACAGCGCAAATATACATTTCACGCGAACGTGTAGTATAATGAGTTGTACATGCCGCTATATGTTGATTCCACCTAGGGATTCGTTGTATTCGGTTTTGTTGACAGTGATCGCGCCACATGAGATGACGATATATGCAGACTGAGAGTCGGCATCGTTAAGTGGCTGCTTACCCATATCATCGCGTTGTCTGTCAGAAGAATACTATGCAGAGAGCGCGAGAGGTGTGCGTCAGATGCTTAATTTAAATTACTCACGGGCCGGCCGCGAGAAGGGCAGTAGATATGAGGGGGGGAGTCGGGGGCGTGGCTGGGCCAGTAGAAGCAATGCCTGCGAGCTGAGGCAGCAACAGCAGCAGCAGCAGCCGCTCAGCATGAGTAGCTGCGATTTGACACCTCGACTGACAGCTGAAATTGTGGAAAATTATTGAGCGCATTGGAACCCAAGAGGGCGCCCATTAGATGCCAGCATTTTTACCTACAGAAACAGAAAATAAAGACTCGAACTCGAAATGGAACGTCTTCATTTTCGAGCGTATTTGGGAGTTGTGAACAAGGGGAATCGCGGCCAGACCTCTAATTTATTCCCCATCAAATTGCCGTATAATTAAAATGTTGATACAAAACTGCACTTGGTGCAGTTTTTACGACTTCACAAACAAATAATCATATATTTTGTAACCGAATCTGGCCATCACTTTCAATGCCAGCTAATTGCCTTCTATTGAAATACCCAGCGAGACAATAATGGAATTTATGCGCAGTCCGTGGGCTAGTCCAAACACGGATCATTGTCATTTGTTTGGGTTAGCTTTTATGATAATGGTAGGGAGTATATATAGAGAGAAGGGAACTTAAGTAAGTTAAACAGTAAATATCAGGCCAAGTATCTATAGACTTTCCTGAGATCAGGGAAGACAAAGCTCTTAGCATTCTTATAGGACAAGGTGACTCTGTGGACTCTGAAGCCATATCAGCCCTTAGATAACTCTGATGTACATCAAAATATTTGAACTTCCTAAAAAGTATATAAAAAGTTATTACTCAAACTCGAAAGCTTGATCAAGTTGTATGTCTGCTGGGACAACTTGAGACTGCTTCTAATACGTTTTCAAAGAGAGAGAGAGAGAGAATTCCCTGCCCTTGCAGAGCTCCATTTATGGGCAGGCAGTACAATATGTTAACAATGATGAATTCAGAACCATGTCTTTTGTCGCCAAAAACATTTACCGCAACGAAATGAACATAAAACTGTCATATTTTCTGATGACTTTATATTTATGAAGGCCAAAAATGTTGATCGTAAAGAGAGAGAAAAAAATGAGCAGAAGAAGCAGTCGCAACAGCGAAAGGAAACCGAGTTCTTTTTGTGTGTGTGTTTCGGAATTATTTTATTATGAATTCATATTCAATGGAGCCAAAGGACTCGGCTGGGCATCGACATCCACAGCGACATCCACAGCGGCTGCAACATCGTCAGCCACTGTCAGAACACACAGGCGGTACGTGCTTTACATTTTAAACGGATGGCCAGTCGTCTTCACTAATTGATCGCTTCCGACCGTGGAACCCTTCGGGACGATTGTCAAACTGGACCAAATCAAATGAAATGTAATGATGTCCCCTCCGCGGCTGACAGCCCAAACTAGATTATTGCCAGAGTGAAATTGTTATTCGACATTTGTCAACGATTATTGCGATAATATACATGTGCAACAGATTTTAGGTCCCCTGTTGCCCTGAATTTACTTTATTGACTCTGTAAAGCGCAATCAAAAGGGGGAGAGCCAGAGAGTGTTTAAAGAGGAGTTTAAGGTAGCAATCAAGCTGAGATAATTCGGAATACATTATACGATACCCAGTTATAGCTTAATTTAGATGCTCTGGAACATCTCCTTCAGTCAAATAGGTTTCCTGGTTATCTTACTCTCTCTCTCTCTCTCTCTCTCTCTATCTCTCTCTCTCTCTCTAGATGCAGAGTAGATCAACAGTCATCTAGTTGATCCTAGCTCTAGTAGATACCATTTCTATTCCCTACCTCATCCCACCTCACCTTTACACTTGATTAGTTATGCTGCCGTACTAATATCAGACTATGTGAGCCAACAGGCTATAGCCAAGCATATGCATATTTCGCTGACTGGATATTATTTCTGGGTGTATCGAAAAAAGTGCTGTGGCAGCGCTACTACGTCTACTACAGCTATGAGTGGCTCAAGCACCACCACCACGTGTCTGTTTACATTTCAGTCTGGTCAGATCCGATTTCCTGTTGTATGCCAATGTCGCCGCAATCCGAGCCGCACTCAGTTCACTATTGACGGATTGTTCGCTGTTGTTTAACACCGAATTCCGGAACATATTCCTGGAAATTGTTTTTCCCAAGCTTTTATTTGTCAGCGGGCCGCTTGCCACCCGAGTCATAAAAGTCGCGCAATTTGACTTTTTATACCCTGAACCCATTTAAAATGGGAAATCAGGGTATAATGTTTTTGTTGGAGGGCGTATGTATGTAACAGGCAGAAGGAGGCGTGGCAGACCCCATAAAGTATATATATTCTTGATCAGGATGACAAGCCGAGTTGATATAGCCATGTCCGTCTGTCCGTCTGTCCGTCTGTCCGTCTGTCTGTCCGTCTGTCCGTATGTATGAACGCGTCGTTCTCAGAACCTACAATAGCTAGAGACTTGAAATTTTTTATATAGGTTCCTGTATATCACGAAAAGATCGAGTTTGTTTCAGAAATTCGATAACTGTTATCGTTTTTTTGTTATCGATTAAAAACGAAAATCTAAATTGAGCTATAAAATTCTATCTAATTCATCTTTATAGCTAGAGTCTTCAAATTTTGCATTTAGTGTTATGTAAGCCTTACGCAATTTCGGTTTTTGTTAAATTTTGGATGCCACGCCCCCTTCGCCTCAAATTTGTAACTCCCTTATACCAAATACTAGAGACTTGTGCTTTGGCACATACATACATATGGATAACATGATGACGCCCAACAAGTTTGATCAAAATCGTTACTCTAGAAAAAAAGTTATTAAACATTAAATTTCCCATAGCATTGCCATGCAAAGCAGCCAAAGAACAGCTGACGCAACGACTTGCGCTTGTGAGTGCTTGCGCCTGTGTATGTGTGTGTGTATGTTTTGTTCGTAATGGACATATATACTTATGTATATTAAAGAAATAGAGATTGCTTGGAATTGCGGTTCTTCGCAGGGTTCAGGGTATACCCTAGTCGAGCGGTCTCGACTAGAGTTTTCTTACTTGTTGATATATATTTTTGTAATACTGCACACTCTGAAGGGATTTCATTTGTCTGTCTGCTATATATGTACATATAAGTATATGATAATTAGATAAGGAATATAGCTGTTTCTCACGTATCTCAACTATGTTGGAGTTGAGGTAGTTGAGAGTCTGTCATGTGTAATATATGTGTATATGGATTATCGTCAATTCTATGTGAACTTGTCAGTCAGTCAGTCAGTCAATCAATTAAGATCCTATTCTACATACATATATATATATATATATTATATTCAACTCAAATCAAGCTCAACTGCTGCAAAGCCTACTATGTGTTGCCTATCATGCAGTCCCCTTCAGCCACTCAGTTCCTCACTCAGTCACTCAGTCAGTCGCTCAAACTAAGCTCATTTACGGATTATTTTTCACTTTAATGTCATTTCAATTCTTCTGCTTCTGCTCGCAGCCATTCATATAGTGCTTTTCACATGTTTCATATTGTTCACATTGTTATAGAAGTTTTATCCACACATGAAACACTTAAAATCTATCCATTTTTTGGCACGTGTTGCTATTATAATAAATAACATTTTCTAACTTTTATGTTTTTCATACATATATATGTTTTTTTTTCTTGTACAAATTTAATGCTGTAATACATTGAGTTCCATAGAGAACATCGAACTTACCCTGCATTCCGCCCACATATTGTTTGGTGGCTGGCAAGGGCGATGTCATCCATACATGATGCGAAACTATATAAAACGCATTCATACACAATTTCACACTCACACACACACGTAGATACATAGGTGTTCGTGTACAGATGTGTAAAGGATTGTCAGGACGATTGTCGCTGCGCTGCGCTGCGATGCTGGGGAAATGTTTGAAATGAAACAATCTGCGACAAATGTGTAAAGTGCTCTGGCAACCGCCGCACAGGCAGCATCAATAAAATCATAACACGCCTACCCCCAGCCTCAACCACCCCCACCACCACCACCACCACCACTCTCTGCTTTTTGAAAAGTGTTTCAAATATTGTTGTGGAGCAGCAAAGTTCGACGCCAATTTAGAGCGCGGCTGCGAGGCATGGAAAGTTGCGTAAAAAGGCTTTTGAAAATAAATCGCCTCAAATCTGAAATGATTATTGACGCTTTTTATGTTTTAATAATGTGTTGGAAATTTATAGAATATTAAGGGTTAAACGCGCCACCCACGTCACAAACACTCGTCGCATTTAACACAATAAAACTTTCGAATTCGTTTTAAAATGTCGCCGGCTGTGCCAAAATTTATAGCATTTTTCTTTATGTAACAGCCGTTCATTGCCTAAGAAATAGAAATGGAAATAGCTAAGGCAATAGAAATTGAAATAGAAAGTGTACTTATGCATAAATATTTCATACCCCGAGTGGGGGGATGTGGGGAAGCTACAACTTGACTCGGAAATACTCTGTAGGGGAAAGGATTGGGAGGGGTATTTTAGATCAGTTTCAAATTGGTTGTAAGTCGTTATCTATGGAAGCTCATACAGAAGCATGTAAGACAGCTTTAAACAATGCAAATCCCAAGATACTTATTTAACTCCGAATACTCCGAAATTCCGAAAATACCAAAATGCAAATCGTAAATTCATATAATCTTCGCCTTAGAAGTTTTATACTAATTTAATTGAGGTTTTATTTGACCAGGTTCGCATAGCTAATAATAATTTAGAATTTTTCAAAATTCATTCACAAATAAAGTCAAATCCAAACGAGTTTTGCCAACACAAGCTAGAGGAGACATCGCTTATGATATGTGACATATTAGCCAAAGGAAATAAACACATTTATCATTTCTAACCAGGAATCAAGATAGACCACCCGTTGCCATTAAGCAGCCGGAGAGTGAGAGTCGGAGAGTGAGAGTCGGAGAGTGAGATTCGGAGAGTGAGAGTATGAGGACATCCTGTGTTGTCTGCAGTTTGCTGCTGCTACCGCTGTGGTCCCGGTCCCGAACACAAACTCTTGTTTTCCTGTCGCAATTGCCACAATATCCTTTATGTCCATCGATATGGCAGACGCGCTTATTGTGTTTCGGGCCGTTGTTGTAGTATAAATCCCATATACTGTCAGAGACCGCCAACTGTATTAAAACGAATACAAGAATAATACCCAAGTCATTTATCACTTGGCATATTGTCCAGCTCGATGATTGGCTTTCTCGCTCTCTCTCTCTCTCTCTTTCGCTCTGTGAACCCATTTCCCGCTTCAGTGGCAACATCTCCTTAGTCTTGCTGGGCAGTCCACATGCGTTTCGCACTATAATAATAAATAAATATCGAGCTGTGCCCGGGCACGGGCACGAGCAGTGGTCCTCGATTGAATAGGATGACCTTTTTGGCTGTCATTTAATTTCGAGCATTGTCTATGCGCTTTGGGAACGGAAACCCCTAATCTAGCCATGATGTTATTTGAAGTGCTATCATACCATCCGATGAGCTATTGAGGCACTGAGGGTTGCTAATGGAATTCCCATTGCCAATGGAATTGGAATTGGAATTGAGCGTTGGCGAATTATTGTTTGTGGTGTTTCCTTTCATTCTTTCTTGTTTTTCTGCCCTGCCTGCCTGCCTGCCTGTTTGCCTGCCTGACTGACTGAAAGAAGTCAAAATATTTACGGTCAGCATTTATCTTCATTTAAGATGCGCCTGCCCGGAAAAACTACAAGCTAAGCACGTCTCGGGGAACTATACAAATGACAAGTAATTATATACGTTTAATTTATTTATATTTAAAATTGATTTAGATTAATTATGCAAAGCAGATGCTAAGCTCTACTTATTTGAACTCTATATAGCTTTATATACCTTTATATGGCATCTCTCTACAGCCTTATCTCGGCTCCACACAGTTTTAAGCTTTTCATCGACACTTTCGTGTGTGTGATCCCACGGTTTTGCAGTTTCACTAGATTGTTTTGTATGTTGTTGGATGTTGCAAACAAATCCGTAAAACCAACCCCGCAAACATTGATTCACCACAAAAGCGAATTTTGCTGTTAGCGTCGACGACAATAATGATGTTGCTAATATTTTGCTGTACTTAAAAGGGATTTCGTGACGGTTTGACTTGCTGTGGGATAATCAAAATTATAATATGACTGATTACTCCTGCCCGAGCAGCGAAGACCTCAGCACACACGCACGCATCCGATGTGCAGAGGACTCGTGTTAATGCAAAAACACATACATACATCATGTATTTGGCATTTTAAGGGGTTGCTTTTCTTATCGATGTCAAAAAAATATTTACTGCGCGCCACTCAAATGGAAGCACAAACAGTGGTGCAAAATAGACGTCAAGCCAGCGAAAAAGTAACCGCTTATCGGAGAGTGTCGGTTATAATACGAAGACTATATAGCTTAATAGAGCTTTCATTTCTGTAGTCTACTTTTTGTGGCTATTTATAGCTAGAATATGCGAAAAGAATGAGTCTCTTGTATTTAGTAGTCTCAACAATCTGAAGTGCTCCTAATAGAAACAGAAACTTCGTGTGAGGAAGAGAAAGCCTCTACTTTCTTAAGTAACAATTAGTCAAGCCTTTGCTTGAATATCCTTTACTGATAAAAGAATCCAATACTATCACAGCTCTCCCTGAGTCATTATCAGACTACCATCAACATATCGCCCAATTTTGAGTAGTAATTAATTAAGTTTCAACAGCACGCGAGGCACAGCTTGTGCGAGTTTGCAAGCTGTATCCATAATATGCTATACAAATAATCCGAGTATTAGATATGCATCTATTAGGGGCGTAATGAGCTAAACATAACAGTCCAGACTTGTTCAGGTACTCTATTGTATAAATATATATGCACATATAGAGGTGCATATATGCCTATATGCTGGGTCGGTCAGTTGGCTGCGCTTTGTTGTTATAGGAAAACACGTGTTGACGCAACCGCAAAAGCAAACAGCCCAATACGCCCAGCATATATCGGGGTAGAGTGTCCAGGCTGCAGTGGGTGGCAGACTGCGTGGGTGTGGTTAAGAACAGGCATATCGTAAAATTGCATTCGGGGCTGCTGCGTGATGTCGGGAGCCTGCAGCCTCATTAAAACAGTGAGAAGGCGTATACGCGGATCTGCCCAACGTGAAATTTCCATATTGAAATTGAATTTTCGCAATGCGTGTTGCGGTTTTGCTACGGGCGAAGCCCATCGACAGCCGGAGCGGGAACCGGAGCCGGAGCAGGAGCAGCTGCAAGGATGCTCCAGCTTTAAAGCATATCACTTATGCAAAATCGGAGTCGCTGATGCTACTGTTATTTTCCGCAAATAAAGCAATAGACAACTTCGCGCGGACTGATGGCTCTTCCGGCGTATATACATATATATATATACGGGTGTGTATACTCTATATTCACAGCTCGGCAGTGTTAAAAGCTCGGGATAATTTAATTAAAATTGTAAAATATTTGGCGGATTTTGCATAAGCCTGCGAAATCCCATTAATTCAGAAAGCAACCCATTGTTGACCGCAACACAATCAAAATATGCAAATTTATCGCATTAACTCGTGAAACTTCGAATGCCCGGGCCAAAGAAAAGCCCCAATCCAGCTGGTAAACAAATACCAGGAGCTATTTAATTGGTAGCTGCGACCAGCAGCTACTACCATAAAAGTTAGCCACAGGGAGTGCACTCTGCCGGGTGGTTCAAGATCATCATCATCATCGTCGTCGTCTCGCTCGCACAAAGCAACTCGCCTTGCCCAGCCAGACACTTCTATTGACCCATTAAACACCCCAATTGAACAGCTTCTGACAGCTCCGAAAGCCAGCCTCGCTCAGCAAGACGTTCCCTGTGTTATTTATGGTTGACACCAAGGCACAACTGTTTTTTACCCCCACATTTACTTAAGCCAAATAAGATAGCCGAAAATTGTATTTAATTGGTATCTTAAGATAATATCCTGCGAGATGCAGTAAGGCAGTGGAGTAACTTTGTATGGTAAGTGTTATATACTTCAATATGAGGAATATGATGAGCTAATCTGAAAGAAATTATGTTCTATGTGTAATATGTTAGGGTTAGTTATAGGAATATCCTGCTATAAAAGTATCTTATAAATTCTCTAAATGTATTCATTGAATTGGGTATTGGAATAACAGGGTATCTATCAGCCAAGAGACTTTCACATCTCTTAGCCGTCTTCTCTATTTTAGCATAAATCAATAATTCTGTAGCCTAGTGTAATTCCTATACATATATAAATTGAAGAAAAAAAGAAACAACTAGCTTTTCCAATATTAATGTACTCGTAATATGATATCGACGATTTCTCGAAAACCTGTTCAACTTCTTTAGTGACTTTTGAATCTCTCGGCGGCAAACTAGTTTCGTTGGACACATTAAAAATGTTTGCATTATTAAATGGTTAACAAACATGTGTTAGCATTTGTTCAAGTTAATGTTTGGGCATTCAATTATACTATAATGGGATGTAAATGTAATGGGAAAACATCATTAATTTCGCATTGAGTAAATCCTTTACTTCCTCTCTCTCTCTCTCTCACTCTTTCTTTCTTTCTTTTGATTTTAATGTACGCCAGAGGGAAATAAAATACCATTATTGGC
Organism: Drosophila paranaensis; assembly: GCA_035047545.1. NCBI lineage: Eukaryota > Metazoa > Arthropoda > Insecta > Diptera > Drosophilidae > Drosophila > Drosophila paranaensis. The sequence continues at coordinate 15,361,329 of JAWNPL010000145.1, forward strand.
TTTGGAGAACCTTTTTTGCCTATTCCTAATCCTTCGATGCAGCTAAATGGAATCAAATCCTCAAAATTGGATTGAAGAGCAACGCCCACTCTTTAGCAACAGCTACAGCTCCGGCTTCGGCTCCAGCTACGGCTCAGACAGTTACGCATTTATGTTTATTTGGCCGTTCCACCCCCCGAGCCCAGTCGCTTTCTTAATGTGCCAGCCAAATGCTCAATTGCGGTGTCCCAGGACATGCCGAAGTGAACGGAATAGGGGATTTCCACTCAACTACATTGTGTTCTCAGCCAAAGTGGACGTGGATGCCGAATGCCAAGCACTGGATGCTCAAAATGTAAACAGTAGAAAATGGAGACTCAATTACTTAAACGGTTAGTCCATTGTTCAACATACACAAATTTGCATATTTCTTATTTCTGTTTGTTTCTGCTTAGGTGCGATAGTCAAATATTTTCTTTAGCATGCGGATTTAACCGGCTGTTACGTATTTACAAGCTACGTGCTAAGTTCTGCCAATGGCAAATCAGCTTTGTTTATATAGAAGTGTGAGTATATATGTACATATATGCGCTTCTCTATGTGATTCTCATATGTTAAAGGCAAAGTGTTTACTCTATTTAGCAATAGCTGCATATTTTCAATTAGCACCGCTCTCTGTGACTCTCATAAATTGGAGGTGGAAGACTGCTTTAGTATATTAACAATATCGACAAATCTTCTGTTCATTCCTTGCTTAAATCCCAAGCTTCAATGCACATCATCTTTTTGGTTAGCAGGGATAATAATTTATGATTGTGCAGCAGAAGCTCCTCCACAATTGGTGTGAGCCGCCAAAGCCGAGGCCCAAAAAAAAACGAACAAGAAGAGGAAAAGTCGAACAGAAAAAAGACTACGTCATACTGCGCAAACTGTGTCTGACCTGCACAGCAGGCGCTGGCGGAGTTTTGTTCTTATCTTATCCCGCTGTCGTGCCATGGAACAGAGAATATGTTCTTATTTGTGAAATTGCTTACTTGCGACGATCTGACTAACTAGTTTCAACCATGAATACTCCAACTGCCGCTGCTGCTGCGACTCCAACTCCGACTCCGACTTCGACTTCGACTGCTGCTGATGATGGTTTAGTCCGAGTGGCCTGTCATTGTGGTTATGTTGGGATTGTTAAACAACAATATATGCGGACAAAGAAACAAACAAGGGATTACTTGAAAATCGTTGATGGCTGGTGCCATACCAATGCCGTCTTGCCAATGCGAACGGACCCCCTGGCGACAAACACAGGCCACATCCGATGTTCTTTCACCTACATAACGTGGTTTGCACTCCCAACATCAAAGTTTACACAACAGCGAATTCGAACATGGTTCACAATCGATCGACAAACGAATCTTTGATCTGCTGACTGAAGCTGATTGAACTATGGGAAGGAAAAGTAAAGGCATATATACTACTTATATAGTAGCTCCTTTTATATGTATCAATCTAGACTCATTCGTCATTTATATTTCCTTTCCTCATGGCATATCTATCTAATCTCTCATTCCATGGTATATCTAAATTTACAGTAAAAATCCTTTTACAGTCAAATCCCTTTAGAATCATATTCCTTCACACCTCAAACATAATCCCTGCTGTGCAGCTTTTTCCCTGTATTATCTTTCACTTACAGAGAGTAAATTTGAAGACGTTCCATTTGGATAACTTTCTTGACTTTCTATCTAATCGATTGCTGACAGTGCTCGACAGCAACGGTAGCGAAATTAATTTCAAACCCCTTTTTGGCTTGTAGAAATCTCACCCAGACGAATTAAGACACGTGTTGAAGCGACTTGATTTTAACACGGAAGCATTCCAACCCTCTGGCCAACCCCGGAAAGGAAGGAGAAAGCTCTCTGGCATAGGCAGAGGCAGAGCTACATGCTGTGAGTTAATTCCTTTCGATGTGGTTATGAATTAGGCACAACTCATCATTTGCAGCATCTGCGACTGTGCTTTTTGGGTGGGTGGGCGTACCGGTTCGCCGGTTGGCCGGATCGCCTTCACGAATATCGAATCAGACACACAAACTTTGTGTTAACACCCGACCATTACATAGCCGAAAGGCATCTGCAAGAACAATATGTGGCACGTGGCACGTGCCGCACTGCAGCCCAGCGCCTTTATGTGACAACAAACAAATAAAACGTGCACCTCACACTCGCCTCCCCCCCTGAGCCCCACAACTCGTATGTAACAATGTATCCTTGGCATAAAAAATAACATTATGCATTGCATATAAGTTTTAACTCCAACAATCCGATTCACCATGCTACGAAATGTGTTCATAATCTTAGAGAGAGTTGGGCGAGTTCTCGAAAAAGGCTTTTACTGCCGTAGAACCTTGTGGACATGTCTTAAAATTTATTTGAATTTTGGTTAGGTTCTTAAAGAGAGGAAGAACTCATAATATATAGTAATAGGTACATAAATAAGGTGATCCTATCTTTTTTTGCCATAAGAAACAAAATATTGCTTGAGTAACATTTAAACATTTACTACTTATCACCTAAAGGACAGGCAGACAGACAGAAGGGCCTGTTTATATGGTCATATCATTTACATCTGTAACAATAAAATGTATATACGAGGGTAGTCTGGAATGAAAATAAAACATGACAGAGATAGCGATAGAGATAAAGAAATAGCAAGTATTAAAAGATAGATACATGTTTAGACCATAAGAGCTTTCCTTTTCTTTTCTTTTTTTTATTATATTGTTTTATCTATCTCAAGCATATCAATCTGTACTACATTTTAAGACTAGAACATGACTACATTATATTATATGAATTCCTGTTTCCCAACTAAAAATATCCTATGCTCCAACTCTGCCCCAACCAGTCTTAGCTTCTCCCTGCAATTCCTTGACCAGCAGGCTTTAACGAGCATCATATCATCAAATCCTGCCATTTAAAATACTTAAAATGTGTAACAGTTGCTCATTTCGGGAACAACATCATTATTTCACACTACTTAATTTACTGTTAGTCAAAATTCACCACGAATTACCAATTTATTAGATGTGTGCGTGTGTGTGTGTGTGCGTGTGTGTGCGTTTGGCTATATATCCTGAATACTGATGCGATTGTACTTAACGTTGCGAATGGGGTGACTTTACCGCACAATCTCTCGCCCTCTCTCTGTCGCTCTCGCTGGGCTTAGATATAAAGCAGACGCCAGTGATTCCCTGATTCCCTGGCAAAGGCATGCGCGATGGGTTTTATGAAGGTAAACAAGGAGCGTCGTTCGCTATTTGTGTTTGTTTTTACATCAGTGTCAGTGCACTGGGCACTGACTTTCGACACGTTTTCTGACTTAATTTTAGTTTATTGCTTTTTACGTATCTGTGTTCATAGCACAGTATGCGCACACCACCCGCTCGACTGCAGTTTATGGGCGACCGGCAAACAATTGGCATGCTCAGACTAGAGCGTCGGCCGCCACGTGTTGCGGATGATATCCTTGGCGAATTGTTGGGCGTACTGCTCCTTTGAAGTCGCCCACGACGCAGTCGAGTCCGTTGACTTTTCCAATTGGCGGGGTCGTAACTGATGCTCGGACGTGAAATTAAGTCAGCCTCCGCGCTGCGCCGCTCAACAACTCAACGGGGGCTGGGGAACGCGAGCTATACTTATGCCTGTGACAGATATAAACTTTTTGTTTACTGTTCTCACGCTTGTGACTACCAAATGACGGATTGAATTAGGTAAATATTTGCTTATCGAACGCAGGTCCGATACAGGGCCCTTGTACGATAGCCCTGCGACTAGAGCAGGCACACCGGCACAAGTCGCCTGATTAAAGCCACATGATAATAATAATTGTTTTTCTTTTAATATATTCATATACTTTTCGTTTCGTTTTGTTGTATTCCGAAAAAGTTATAAATGTTGTCGCAGCGCACGTGCCACAGTTTATCGTTATGATAAGCCCCAACAAGTGAGAGTGATCTAGGCTTGAGTACCTTCTGAATTCTTCCCATGCGCACATTGTTTTTGGTCAGAATCGTGTAGTATTCGAAAGGTGGGAATTTGTACATTGTTTGCTTACTATCAGAGAACGTAAATGGCATATTTGGGGTCTATAAAAGTTACAGTTTTCGAGTTTAACGGATACTTTGCTTAAATTAATTTTCTATAAAAATGAGCTCTGAGTACTTCAAAATTAAAGGATATCAAACATCACACATTTCCAATCAAACATATATATATCCAGATACAGATACTCTCCATACTCAAAAACTAATGAAAACCCAACCCGCAGCCGTAATTTTCGCAATTCTATTCATTTAATTGCCAAATGCATATAAAAATTCATTATATTTTAAACAGTGCTCGCAGCGAGTGGCCTTTCACAAGTGTTGACACAAGTCTTGAGTTTTAACTGAAAAACATCATTTCCAGTTTGATGATGAATTCAAGTGCTACCCAGGATGCTATCTGGCACTCGCCCTTGCACTGCCACAGCCACAGCCACAGCCACTGGCTGGCGCCTGGCATGCACAACGTTTCTCTGCTGCCGACAGTATTTGCACAAAAAAGTTAATTAATTTAATGAAAGGTTCGCAAACTAGTGTAACAAGTTCAGTTGTCGTATAAGTACATTTGTAATTACATAAATATGGCATCCCAGCAAGGTGAATTTGTGTGCACTCTGTACGCAAATGAAAGTAGAAGCATATTGGCTGCCCAAGTGGTCAGAGTATATAATTAGGCACAGTACTTCTGGGATGGTTTTTGTGTAGTCTAGTGTAATGAGTAAAGTTAGCTTTACAGTAGGCGTTTTAGAGGAAGAGCTTGTTCTTGTCAGATTTACCTAAATAGCTCACTTTACGAGTTCAGCTGTCATTTGCTACTCTCTTCTCCTCTAACTCCAATGGCAGGAATAAAGAAAAGATCTTTCATATTTAGAACTCTATGCCCACCCTCTGATATGTTACATCCCTCGACCTTTACACACACCTGCAAATAGAAATTAAATAGATCTTTGTTTGGTTGATAGCTGATATTTGTTTCGTTTGTAGCTCTAAGCTATTGTGCTGTTTGTCTTAAATGTAAAAGATACATATTTTATTTTATTATTATTATTACTTTACACATAATCTTATAAAATAAATTAATATTCATCCTTTGGTAGCTTTATCAGTATAAATACGCACATACAGACATACAAATATATATGTATAAGGTTAAAAATAAATTGGTAAAAAAATGTATACAATCGTCGCACTCAAATACATGCTATACGAAGATTCCTTGAAATGTACATTATTATAATATCTATGTATGGTGTGTATGCACACACGTGTGTGTATGTGTGGGTGTGTGTGTGCGAGTAAACTCTGCTGCTTTTCTCTTATGAGTATATTCAATTCGTATTTAATCCTCTATATTTTCCGACAACTTATGTAGATCTGAATAGTTTATTATGGCGCGATGTAGGAACTCGTATTGTGCCTATAACAAATCAATAATAGATTAGATTCCATTGATATATATCAATAATGCCTTTTACTTACGAATGAATTTAGAAGTCCTGGTCGCTGAGATCGCAATTTTCTTGTTGTTGAACATATATCTACACTCTTTTCTAATCTAAGGTGCTGAACCAAAATGCACATCGCAACGAAAATTGAACTTCGATCAGTGCCCAAGCTGCACAAGAAAAGAAATATTATTTATTTAGGTGACAATCTCTACTGAATACTATCAATAATTTACCTGCAATGAACTGTTAATGGAGATCGACAACCAATGTTTTTGTGACTCTTGTAATGCTTGTGAGCTTGGTCAACCAGCTCTATAATGCCCCGACAGACTTCAGGAACTTCGCCATCGACAGTGGGCCAACCATTATACTGGAATTGAGTCACCTTAAGGGTATCGTCGATTTTGCAATTCGTTACATAGAACTCGCGTCGAGTGTAGTAGGGACAACTTTCACTATGTACGTATTTTACGAGTATTTGATCATATTGTATTTCATCGTCAGCCCAATAACGTGGACATTTCCTGGGACCGTCTCCAATCTACAAAGTAGTTGAGATATTAAATGAAATGAGCTCAGGCAGAGTAACTTTTTACTTACTTCGGATATCATAATCAGTGTGGAAACACTTTGTTCAGATATCATTCTCCAAAAATCTCCAATTGTGTTCTCCATAGGATCTTGTGCAATTATAAATGATTCACTATTATCATAACCCTCAATGAAAGAGGCATTAATGTAGGTTGAATTTTCGTTCGTTGGTATGGGGCTTAGAATGACCTGGGAAGAATCAAATAGATTATTTTAGTCAACATATCATTTACTAGATAATTTGTATATTTACTCTGTTACGATCGTATGGAATAATTTCATGGCATCTATTTTTAAGCATATTCTCCTTAGTTTCGCCTACGCTGCAAGACTTATTTATCTCATCCGTTGTGTTAACCAATTTCTTAAATATTAAAAGATAAGAGAGAAATTAGATTAATATATTCAATTGAGAATTAATTTTAGCACAAACCTCAAATTCCAATTCTAGCAAGCATTTTCCCTCATTAGGCTTGAATTTTAGGTTTTCAATGGTTGATGGCAATAAATTCAGTAATATATCGGTGTTTCCATAAGTAGCAGTGTCCAACAATGCTCGGTATAGGAAAATGTATTGTTTCTGTAATGTAAATAAATAAAATATAGAAATAGTGAGCTAGGTGGGAGGAAATAATTAAATAATCATTAAAATATGATACAAAATATGGCGACAATCTTTATCCATATTATGTAATAGTAATTTTACTACTTTTCTTATGATTAAACTAAATATTCATAAATTATAGTAAATTCGTATATTAGAAATGCTAACTAAGCCAACTCACCAATGATTGGACCAAAAAGTTACGCTGATGACGCAAATCGCACACAGTATTAAATATGGATACCATATTCTCTTCCTCCAGCTGTTGCACAAGAGAGTCCAATGCGACTAGAGTACCTGTTCGGCCGACACCTGCGCTGCAGTGCACCAAAATTGGACCTCTCTGCACGGAGTACACTGAATTGATTTGACGTATAAACTTGATAATGCCATGTGGATGTTCGGGAGCCATAAAGTCCTTCCATGTCAGATAATGGTATTGAGTAATCTGCCTGTGATCTTCCTCATCGCCGATCAGATTGGACTTTGTGATATCTAGCGACCGTATAATATAATCTCCAGTCTTCCGTTCTGCTGTAAAGTTAACTGAGATATCGCCAAACTGCTTGGAATCGAAAACCTTCTCTGGCCAATATTTCGCGCATTTCGATTTATTATATTCCTCCAGATTTGTCAGCATAACAATGATCTCCAAATGTTGTTCCCATATCATACGCCAAAAGTCGCTAATTGTGCTCTCCATGGGACCCTGAGCACAGATAAATTTCTTCCTCTCCTTATATCCAATGACGAAATTGGCATTTATATAATCCGTACTCTGGTTTCCATTCATTGGCGATAGCTTAACTCTAGTTTGATCGTAGGCCTTAATATCTGGATATCTGTTTTTGCAAGCATTTTCTTTCATGTCACTATTCTTCGTTGTTCGATCAGTAAAGCGATTGGGTAACATTTCATATTCCCGTAAGAAACCATAATCCGTATCCTTATGACGGTTTTTATATGCACTAACTAAATCGTTTTTATGAATAGGTCCAGTATCGAAGCCTTTCTGATTGCCAGACCCTATGAACTGGCTATGATTGTTGATTCGACGTCTAAAAAGAGTTCTGAAATTATAATTTACAAATTATGAATTGAAACAAATTCTAATTCAGGCAAATCGACTGTAAATACCTTAACGAATCTCTTAAAGTTAATGTGTCTTCGTCTGGCATTGCGTTCTTCGTCTTCTGATGATGCACAATCCAGAAAAGAATGAAGATCACAATCAATCCTAATGAAATGGCAGCGGCTTTAATGCCAATATTCAAATAAAACTTTGAATCATCTAGGGAATGTATTTGTTCTGCTTCAGTCGCAGGTGTCATTACATCAAAGTAATCACTGTAGGCCATAAGAACCGTACTTCCAGATCGAACTGTAAAAATAAAGGTATATGCTTGTTAAAAGTTATTATTTTGTGTATTTTTGTCTCAGACCTACCTATAATCTCTAGGAAGCCAGTGTAATTGGAATTAATGTCTATTTCGCCATCGTATATATCTCCATTATTTGGATTACTATTATTTGTCTCCTCCTTTTCAGTGCCAACTGTGGGATTTCGTCGTATTCTCATTCTACTTCCTAAGACTTGTATGGCCTGTTCTGTTAAATTTCCACCTTTCAGTAATTGTTCTTTTTGAGTCTCAGCTGGAGTAGGGGCGGAATCTAAAGCAAAAGAGTAGACAGATCAGAATTAATTAGGAAAGAAACTAAAATAAACTTAAACTTAAATCTTACCTATTTTCAAGGCACTTTCCTGTTTTCTCAAAAATGGTGCACCATCTAAGCACTTGCGGCAGATATTATCGTTGTCAATTAGATCTTCTGGCTTATTAAGGAAACGAGTTTCGTCGCCCAAGAATACTTCCGATCTAAAGTAGCGGCTGCTAAGCATTTCAGCTATATATGCAATGTTATTTGTCTTATTATTATTATTGTGCACTTCATTGTACGTGGCCACGTTTAGTTTATCGGGAGCGGGCAGTTCGTTATTGCCATTAGTTATTTTGACTAGATAGAGGCGATAGCAGCAGATAGGTCCATTCCTCTCGCTAACTTTCGGTATATATAATTTTAAAACATATTTTGGGCCATTCTTAACCTTCGTCCACATTGTTTTGCCAATTGTTTCGGGCGTAGAAATTGGCATAAAACAATTCACAACGGCAGCTTCGCCGTTCTTCTTATGTCTCGTAATTGCAGAGACTGTTGCAGTGTAATTAGTATTAGGACTGACGCCTTCGTAGATCGTTTTATGGCTGGGCTCATCAACTCTCCGGATTTTGGGGCCCCACTTCTTCGTTAGCATTTGACCCTCTTGATTATAGTACGTGTAGTTTCCCTCGAGGATAATCAAGTATGAAATGATCTTTCCATTCGGAGTTTGAGGCACGTTCCAGCTGAGCGAGATCGAATCCAGCCCGGAAATGTTTTTATTATGGCAATGTATTTTCAAATTAGTTGGTTTCGTTGCAACACCATCCATGGTGGTGCCATTCACTTTCTCTGACCATGGACCGCAAGTTTTGGTCAGATCGCTGCATGCCCGCACCTGGAACTCATAGTCCGTGGCGGTCTTCAGTTTATCAAACATATATGGCAAGTTCCTCGAGTTTTGTTGATGAAAAGCTTTCTCAATCAATTTCGGCACATCGCCCGCCTCGGAGACAGTCAATTCATAGTACTGTATGTATTCAATAAGCTCCTGTGAAGGAGGACTCCAGCCTATGGTAATTGTAGAAGCTGTGCTACCAGTTGTTTCAACCTTTGGTATGAAAGTCGGATCATGGTCCAAGGTCGTCACAGCATATTGATACTGATTGGCTATCCCATCGCCGATCGAGTTCTTTCCGGTTATGCGCAGATGGTAGGTTGTGTTGGGACTGAATGTATCCAAGACATACGATGTATAGTTGCCATTGATAATGTCTTTGTAATACTTGTATGTGGGTGAACCTTCCTGAGAATACTGAATGAAATACTTCTGAACAGGATCATTGCCATCATTCACTGTCCAATTCAAGTATATTTTGCTAGCGCCGACAGCTTTCACATAGTCAATGCTGATCTGTGGCACTTCCATGACGAGCAGCGTTATTTCCTTCGAAATGATCTCAGCCTCAGTGTCGCTATGCAGAACACACTTGTATGTTCCATTCTCTTTTTTATACACCTCTGTAAATTCCAGCGTAAAGTTCAGTTGGGTATCGCTCAACTTGTGAATCGAGGCAGAGGCATCGAGGAATGCAACAGGACTTCCATCCTTAAGCCATTTGAGGTGTTTGTTTGTCGAAACATTCTGTGGATATATCTCAAATACACAATAGATAATGGCACTTTGCTTAATCTTTCGTTTTATGCTCTCAACGGTGCTTTCAATAATTCTCGGCTGAAGGAATGGCTGCAAGCTATATTCCACGGAAGTGTTTGTCACGGCATCTCTGCATGTATAATTCCCACTGTCCGAAATATTTACGTTGCGTATGTAAAGTACATTCTTATACTTTTTGACATCATTACTTAGGTTCGTATCCGTATTTTCTTCGGGAATAACTACATTCTCAGTTATTGTAAATCTGGAAATAATTGAAAAGATAAACAAATGGTAATTAAGTTTTTTAATGCTTTGTTTAGGAACAAAAGACAGTGAGCAGATCTTAAAACACATTTCAAAGAGGTAAGGGAACGACGGGCTGACACATAGTACAGAAATACCAAATGATTCATATATAAATCAGGTTTTTAGCTATTCATTAGTAACAGACTAATCGTTATGAATGTTTTGAGCGTTCTGAACTTGAATCAGAAGCTAGAATAATTCTATCTGGTCAATTTTTCGAGATATGTCAAACGAGGGATTATATATTTGATATCATAATTAAAGAAATGTAAAGTTTTTAGATTCAATGCGTAATGTACCTTGTATCAAATTTATAATTGGTATCATTATTAAAAATCCAAATCGCCGGATTGTGGTCAGTTGCACATTCCAAAGAAGAATTCCTTCCCACTTCAACCCATTCTGTAAAGAGAAAGAGTATGAATGTTAATGTTCAGTTTATGTTAAAGAGTATGCCTGTTAATGTTATGTTGAATTTCAGGGCATAGCCAAAGCTTCTAGTTGGCGTTTTATAACTTAACTTATCTTCAATAAATACAAAAAATAATTTACAATCTATCAGAATGCTTCTACATACTTCAACAAATCAAAAATAGTTTCAGTAGCTGTTGATATCTTCTGATTAACGATAAATACAATCTGTTGGGCAGCTGAAATTCGTGTTATCTGCTCTGTCTCTGTCTGTAATCACAATCGACAATTTTTAGTTTGATTGGGGCGTATTACTCATGGCCAGCATAAATAAACATTGCCTAGTCTATAAAAGAAAAACTGTTTTACACTGAAGTATATACATATATTATACAATTTTAGTATTTCCCATCTACTAGTTGAGCCTACCCTTAAAACTGTATAAAAAATTCTTTGTCTGGTATGCTGAAGTCAAAAGAATTTCATAGTCAAGAACAAAAAAACAACAAAACAGACATGAATATGTTTAAAGCAGATAAAATGAGTATTATAGAGTCAATGATTATTGTTAATAACCGCATTTATTTACATATATTTAAAATTTTGTGCGTTTTGCAGGCGGCATATACGCATACATACACATGCCCACACGCACACCTACATGCATACGCAAAAAAGTATGTATGTATATAGAAAGGTGTATCAGCTTGTATACAGGCATTTGTGTGCAGAGAGTATACAAAAACAAAACACAAATGTATTATGAAAAAAGCCATAAACTGGCACATTGAATAGCCGAGTATTGATGTCAATAGTAAATTTGTTATTAGTTTTCACTTTTACCTGTGATATTTCCTTGCGCAAATAAGTTAGTAAATAAGAAAAGTATAAGTATCACATAAGCATCTATTCGGTGTTCGTAAAAACACGCCATCGCCTTCCAACTATGCGGGTTCTTTTGAGTATTCCAAAGGGCACAAACTCGTCCCTCTTCTTAAATATCAAATTCACTTTAGTACACTTTTATAGCCACATAATTACAAAATTATTTATGCTGCTAGTTTAGTTAATACTGGCTGGAATCTTTTTGGCACAGGCGATATAGTGTTGGAAAGCAGTTGAAAAAAAGAAGTGTTCTAAGAAGTTATCTATCACACCCTTCGGCCAATTGCCGATATTTGCGATGTTGGAACGTGAGCGTAACTATCGAAAAAATTATGAACATATTTTAAAAATATATTTCAATTTAAATGTTGTCAATTTAATTAAGTAATTGATTAAATTCATATTTGTTCAATCTACCTATTATTTGCCACACATTTACATTATTTGAATTACAATTTACAAAAGATAGTTTGACGCTATCTTGATTACCCAGAGATGCTGCTTTAATATCGATATAAGTAGATGCGGCTTTGAGGTTTTATTCTTTTTATTGCCGGCGCAGCTCAGTTTTGTATATATTTTCTATTTGGCGAATACTTGGGTCAATTTTTATATAAAACAAATACTAATAAAAGCATACGCGTGCATTGAAATACTCATATTTCAAAGATGAAATTGGTGAGGTATGAGAAAACCGAATTGTATTAAGCATAGAAATGGTTGCTATTTTATACGTATGTACTTATGCATGTGTGTACATGTGTGAATACAAATTGGCATGTGCAGCTAAACGTTTGCTTAAAAAACAAAGTATATACCAAAATGTGTTAATATGTATGTTGGTACTGTGATGCTGCCGCTGCCTTCGAGCCGGCCGCAGTTGACAATTGAGAGGGAGCTCAAGTAGCTGGGTGTGTGTGTGTGATTGTATGTACGGCTTACGTCGGTGGGAATATTTTGAGCGCCAAGTTTGAATGCGTAAAGGATACAATATGAAAATAAGTATATTTAAGCAAATCTCTATATTAGAATAAATTATTTGATAAGTATCCAAAGTAAAAGAAGATTAATCGACTAAGATTAAATTTTTACTATTTGTATTTCTAGATTTCTGATGAAGCTCAGTCATGAGACTGTCACAGTTGAACTAAAAAATGGTACCCAAATTCATGGAACAATTACTGGAGTTGATGTGGCCATGAATACTCACCTGAAGAGCGTTAAAATGACTATCAAAAATAGAGATCCAGTCCACTTGGAGTCCTTAAGCATTCGTGGCAACAACATTCGCTATTTCATATTACCAGACAGTCTGCCCTTGGAAACGTTGCTCATCGACGACACTCCAAAGTCTAAGTCCAAGAAAAAGGACAGCGGGCGCGTTGGCAACCGTGGGCGAGGCAGAGGCAGCCGTGGACGTGGCGGTCCAAGAGGACGTGGACGAGGCAGGGCTCCTGCTAGACGTTAAGAATATAGAAAACAGAAAAGGAAAACAAAACTTATGTATGAATAACAATTACAACTGCCCGGTACAAATAAAATTTGGGCTATTTCTGAAAAAAGCTAAATAAAATTCGAAACCTATTGTACGTCTTTGTGCCCTACCAAACTTTTGTATCCAAATAAAACTTACATTCTATTACATTAAATGACTATCATTATATTTATACACCAATATTTGGGAAATCAGAATGCAATTGGACAACAAACTCCAAATATCCTTAAAAAGTCCTTTGTCTTGTTATCGAAAAGTGTTTCTCAACTATTATACAATCCACAAGCACATTTTCTATGCGATATTTTTTGCGGTTAAATATTTTTCCGTTGTCAATTTATGGTCACACTGTCTCTCAGTCAGAGTTCTTGTTTTTGTTCAACATTTTAAGTTTTCGTGTTTGCTGTTGAATTTGGGTATTATGCCACCCCCAAGACCAAAGGGGATAGGATTTACAACAGGGGTCACACCAGCTAGACCCAGTTCAAACACCCCCATGTCGGAAAGACAACAAATGGCTTTATTAATCCAAATGACAGCAACGTCCTCAACAGGTAAGCCACAACATACAAATCTATGTGTTTGTATGTACATATGTACGCCGCTGTACGTATGTATGTACCTCTGTCCGTGTGTAATTGCGTATAGGTACATACATACCTTGCAATACCGTATACATACAACAAATCTTTGAAGTAACCCGCAGCTACCAAAAGTGTGGGCGTAAATTGCAGTTAAAACTAAGAAATAAATACATTTGCGTGCAATAACATTTAGAATAATGTTCGTGTGAGTGAGTGTGTGCGTGTGGCTAGCAGGAATTTCGTATGTGATCTCATTTTTCTTTTATTAGACCTACGAAGTTTACTGTTACATGAGTGCTGCCATAGATAACGCCCAATTGGGCTGCTTTGTGCCATTCTTAGTTTTTCTCTGCGTACATACATACAAACACACATACAAAAGTTAATTGTGTGTGTGTGTGTGTGCCGTATAATATATGCGAGTGTATGTGTGTGTGTAAGCCGCATAACGAAAATATCCTTCACATAGTAATTAGGGTGGGGTTATTTTATATCCTTAGAAAAAGTATTTTGTCACGAAATGTGCCTGGCTCAATAAAGTATATATAGAATGAATGACAATCTACAGTCGCGTCCATATAAATAAGTCCACTGCTACCTTTTAATAGATACTAATTAAATTTATACATATTTTTCCTGTTCTCTTTCGTACAGAAACATCGCGTACGCATTCAAAGAAAAATGATAAAAAAGGTGAGGCAGATGAAGAAGTCAATGCCACGGAAAAGCAGTTAGAAACCGTCAATGAGACCAAGGAGAAGCAGCCGCCAGCAACAGAGGATTCCAGTTCAGATGCCAAAAATGCTGAACAAACTGTAGCTCCAAGCGTGACGAGCACAAAGCGAAGCTATTCGGATGTTGAGGAAGAGTTCGAGGAACATGGCGACGACGTAAAGAAGAAGAAGCGCAAAGATTTGGATAATTTGAAAGACTTAAAGACCACTTCAGTTAAGATATCATCGAAGCTGGAGAAAACCTCAAAGTTGGCGTCCACGAAAAACTCGCCCTCAGGTAGTAAAATAAGCACGACAGTCGCCGACAAAGAGCTGGAGGTGAGCAAGACTGTGGACATTGAAAATGAAACAGAAGGCAGCGAGGATTATAAGAGCAATGATAGCTCATATAATGGTGCCTTGAAAGTGCCCCCACTGAAGATCGTAATACCCCAGCAGAACTGCTCGATCGACACGGAGGGCAATGTCCTGCGCACTGGCAAAGTAGCTGCATCGCGGAATGCGGCGTTGCCCTATGTTGTCAGCTCCAACAGTGATTCGATTGACACGGTGCTATCCAATCAGTGTCTGAGTCCACATGAGAGTCCACAGAAAGTCAATATCGCCTGCTCCACCATTCTCGACGATAAGAATATCAAGCTGTTTAATGACGAAAAAAATCTAAGGGTCTTGCGCAGCTCCTATCGCAGCGGCGTCACAAGCGCCGAACGCAGCTCGAACAACTCCTCCCCGCAAATGCAGAGCAGCTCCCCGTCGCCGGCCTCGTCGAACCATGCCAATGACAATGCTGACATCAAAGGCTCCTACACCAATATGACAGCCAGCCCCATACAAAATAACCAATTCGATCATGAGGTGCTACCGAATGTGCCCAGTCCTTCGACCTCCTCGACGTCTTCGTCGAAGGAGATCAATTCATCTTCAAACGTGGAGCTGCATCCGCGCAAGCGAAAAATAAGACCGAAAAACAACGATGACAATTCGAAAAACTCTCATGCTGATAACTCGATTGCCTCCGGGGAATCCCATCCACATGACTATCCTTTTACGAATGGATTTCAGATGTTCTTGAACATTCGGAGGCAAGTGGAGAGGAAGTGGAAGAATCTGTATCCTGTCAAACCTAGGCCACCTCAGGGCTACAACGACTATCTGCTCACGAAACGTACTTATCTATTGAATGAAATTGTGTCGGACGTAATCACAGTGCCAGATTCCATTCCGGAGAGTATGCGAGACTTTTACACGGAGCAAGAGAAAGCCAGGCGAGATCTGTCCGACGAGCACACAGTGCAAAGAGAGAAACTCTGCTTAAGTGTCGAGCAGGAGATAATCCGGGTGCACTCGAAGGCGGCCAGAAGTATATCTGGCCAAGCTGCTCCCTATTCCGTGTGCACGTTTCTCAAAGACGATGAAATCTATAATATGATTACGCCGGAACAGGACGAAAAGGAAAAGAGTGCGCGCTGTCGTTTCAACGGTCGCTTGCTGCTCAGCTGGTTACAAGACGTCGACGACAAATGGGAAAAGATAAAGGTGTGCTTAACTGAACCACATTTCATATAAAATCAATAATAATACTGAATTTGTTATTCTAGGAATCCATGGTCTTGCGACAGCACAACGAAGCGGAAAGTCTGCATGCAGTTCAAGTTATGGACTGGAACATGTGTTTGAAGCGAAACAAATTGTGTGATTACATTTACGAGTCCAGCGTCGATAAGGTTCATGTGCCCATTGTCTACGTGGGCGAGGACTTTGATACGTTGCCAGCATAGAACTGGGCGTGGCTCGATTCAATTCGCAATACTTTATAGCATGTACAAAGTGATGTATTTTCAAGCTTGTGTCCGAACTTTTCGCAACTGACAAGACAAATGTATAAATAAAGAGCACTTGACTACATTTTCTAAATATTTCGTTTCCTTTTATGTCTTTAATTATTAAATTAATTAATTAATTATTAAATTAATATATCGTTCCACATGAGACTTCGTTTATAAATTGATTTGCTTTATCCATAATAAATACACTGTTAACTCTCCATATATATATCTCACATTACTGAAACACAAACTGGATATTGTGTACTATGTATACAAATATGTATATATAATATTTGTAGAGTTCATTATCTACTTTATTTCGTTGTCATATTCTTCAAAATGTTTTGCGCAAAGCCGCCCATTTCCTGCAAAGATTATATATTTAGCTCAGATCTTTGAATCTCTCGTTTTACTTACTTCACAGGTCTCCAATAAGACTTTATTATTGCTTATTTGCTTAAGTATAATTTCGGCATTTGCATTCTGATCTCGGGTTGAGCTCCACTTGCAATTCACGGAGAGCGCAGAAAGTGCTCTTAGCGTGGCCTCCAGTTTGTCATCGTATTCATTTTTGTTTTCCAGATTACCCAATAGAATTGAGACTGCATTTTGTTTGTTTATGTGATCTATAAAAGAAATAATATATATATACATCAAATATTACTTTAATTTAATTTCCCTTACCTCTGATGGAGCTATCTCGCGAAGCTAAAGATCCTATGAGAAAGGCCGCCTTTATATAGACCGACTTATGGCTAGACTTTAAGCAAGACACCAAACTCTGTATTCCCTTTATGCGCAGAAACTCCTTCAGTCCGGGCGGAAAATTTTGTATCAATGAGGATATAGCAAAAATGGAGCCTCTGGCCACTTGCTCATCGGCATCGTTCATAGCTGAGGTAAGCACGGGTATCATATGTTCATTGTAAAAGTAGTTTTGGCAGAACTCATTGTTCTGGGCCATTTCAGCAACTATATAAATGGATTGTGGCCTGAAGTTAACATCCCGAGCTCGAATATACTGCAGCAATGCGGCGGCGCCTCCGATTTTAACAAACGAATTTGCCAAATCGATGTCATCGATCTTGTCTCTGATCAAGTCTAAACTATCAAGTTTCTGCTCAAGAGTCGTCGAATCAGTCCTTAAAATTAATAAAGCTGTCTCAAAATCATCTCCAGTCATGGCTCTCAAGGCGCTCTGTAAGAAATCGGTTCTCTGGAAAGATATTAATTATGAATCATTATTGTAGTGAAGTCAATTTTCTATTTATATATTACCTTATCATCTGTTTGATTAGGATTTTTATTTGTTGCTTCCTCATCTTTTCCAGAATGTTCAACTGCCAATCTAAGCAATGCCTATAATAAATAAATTTATTAGCTAATCACTACTACACTAGTACAGCTATTAGATCGAACCTCTAAATTTTGTTTTGGCTTGGCTGAGCTACGCTTGGAGTCCATGTTAATTAATTTTGTATTGATTTGGAAAGAATTAAACAGTTGTAAAAATCAATTGCTTGTGTATGACTTTGAATCATAATATAAACATGTGAGGCG
Organism: Drosophila paranaensis; assembly: GCA_035047545.1. NCBI lineage: Eukaryota > Metazoa > Arthropoda > Insecta > Diptera > Drosophilidae > Drosophila > Drosophila paranaensis. Next base: position 15,379,170 of record JAWNPL010000145.1, read on the forward strand.
GTGTATTTGTAAGAGATGTGTGCATTTCGATATCGGTGGCAACTATCGATAAACATCGTTAATTAAAAATACTGAAATGCTGCCAGTCATAATATGGTTATCGACTGCAGGCAAGCAGTGCTAAATATGATCAGTTCATATTCAACTGAAAATTGTTAATGTTGCCATCTTTCTCAGTTGAATGCACATTAAACGTTTTGTCAAAGTGCTCGTTAGCTTAATATACACCTCGATACAACGACCTATAAAGTGTTTGACGTTGCTGCAGCTGTATCAATATCAATATTTGTTTTGAAAAAGAAACAGATAAGATAGCAGACACGCCTTGAGTTGCGTCCGCCTGCAATAGCCATCATAACGCAATTAAACGCTCTTAAGATTTATATAAACAATATTTATATATTTAATTGGGAACATAAGTACATACAGCATATGTATACATACATCATATCAATCAAAAGTACGTTGCCTCATTGCAGTAACAAAATACAAAAATACAATATATAAATTACAGGAATATTATAACAGAACAATTGTCGTTTCAATTAAAGCCATTTTGGTAGTTTAGTAAATTCCTTATTGACCAGCAATCTGCAAGCGAATAAACCAGGTTATTAAAGGCTATCAAGACTGATGAGTTTTTCACTTACAACAACTAGATGGCCGCTCTTATCACGCACAACGCCTGGCTCGGCGCCTGTCTGCAGCTCGATGACACCACCCTTGCCCTTGACCACATTGTGTTCCAGCCTAAGAGGGAATCATAAGTTAATATTAAATAAATGGAGCCTAGTTAAGATCACTTACGAGGCTCTGTCCACGATGGAGACGATATCGGCTGTGCCCACGGTGTCGATGATGTAGGTGCTGAACTCGATGATGTGGGGAATGATTAAGATGAGGTCGCCCTTGTCCTTTTTGAGGTCCAGCGGTATCCGAATGACCATGAGGTCGTCGTTGTGGTTCGTCAGGGTGAAGTCGATCTTCTCGAGGGGCAGGCGATGCTTCTGCTTGTAGCTCTTGCCGTCCAGCACGTACACAGCCTTGTTGCTCAGCAGTATGAAGCGCTCTCGCGACTTGTAGCCGTGTCGGTCGAACTTCGTGCAGGGGGATTGGTACTTGAGTTGCTCGCTGCCGAAGGTGCTGGCCACGAAGTCGTTGACGCGCTGTATGTGCTCCTGGGTGATGCGGTCGCTCTGGAACCAGGCGGGCACGCTGCTCGTGTAGTTGTTCTTCTTGCCCTTGAACACCTTCTCGGCGAGGACCTTCAGCTCGAACTGGCGCTTGCGCTGCTGCGTCAGCTTCAGGCGGTAGATGCGCGCCAGGTGCAGACGGTGCAGGCGATGCAGGTAGCTGGACGCCTCCTGGCAGTGGCCAGGCGCTGGGGGCCAGCTCTTGTCGAGCACCTTCTTGGGCAGCTCCTTGGCCAGGCGCAGCAGCCACATCCGCTTGGCGTTCGCAATGAAGTCCTCGTTGTAGCCATTGGGCGGATCGTTGCGCGTGATGAAGCCCTTGATGAAGGCGCGGATCTTAACAGCCGCCTCGCGACGCTGCTGGGCGGCCTGCTGGGCCAGCCGGCGGCGGCAGTAGCTCTGCATCACGATCACCTGGGCGCGCAGCTTCAAGTACTTGCGACGCTGTATGAGGCCCTTCCAGTGGGCCTGAATGATGGCAGCGATGTCGTGCTTCTTCGCCTGGTAGGCGTCCTCCGTGTCGAAGAGGGTGCGTGGCCAGCGTATGAAGAGTTTCGTCTCGCCCAGCTTGAACTGCTCACTGCTGTAGCCCAGATCCTTGACGAGCAGCTGGACACCGCCCTTGGCGCCGCCGACGCCCTTGTAGTTCGGCCAGGTGGACTTGCTGAGGCACTTGTAGCGCTCCAGGAACAGCTCGTAGCTGCGCCTGTACGCGAAGCCAGCACGCCGCACGCGCAGATTCTCCATGAGGCCCAGATACTTGACCTGATGCAGCACCAGCTGGTCGTCGAAGATGCCCGGCGACTGCAGATCGTTGGGCTTGATGCAGCGGATATAGCTGGGCTCCTTGCACATCAATATGTCCATCAGGTTGTTCAGCGAGGTCTTGAACTGGGAGATGGCCGTCTCGGGCCTCTTCTTGCTGCTCAGCTCCGACTCCGGGAAGCAGGAGCGGACAATGTTGTTGCCCGACTTGCTCAGCGTTTCCTTGAGATCGCGGAACAGCAGGTCGTTGTTCTTGTCCAGGAAACCATTGACGCTGTAGGTCACCTCGCCGGCGTAGTGCACCAGGCGGAACTCGTCGCGTCCCATGATCTTTTGCACATGGATCGGCGCCTTCTCGTGGCACACGTAATGATGGTGCTCGGCCAGCTTCTGGGTGAGCTTGTCGAGGAAGGTGCGATCGGTGGGCTCGCCCGGACGCAGGCACTCCTCATCCAGTATGGAAATAATACCCTTATGCTTCTCCTCAATCAGATTGCAAATGACCTTGTTGTCGAAATACTCCACTGGTATCCACTCGATGCCCTCCCGTCGGTACTCATCCTGCTCCGACTTGAGCGTCAGCTCGATGAACAGCTGCTGCAGCTTCTCGTTGCAGAAGTTGATGCAGAATTGCTCAAAGTTGTTCGTCTTGAAGATCTCAAAGCCGTAGATATCCAAGATGCCCATCACGTTGTTGCGAGCGCCGCGCGTTTCCTTCGCCTGCAGCGAAATGTTGAGGCGCTGCACCAGCCAGGAGAACAGGCGATCGTAGACGGCCTTGGCCAACGCATCTCTGGCATAGATGGCCAGCTCCTGGTTCAGGGGAGAGGTGACCACATCGCCCCGAGCATCAATGGTGCGATGGGTCAGAGCTGCGCCCAGTTCGCTGGCATTGACGCCGAGCAGGCGAGCGACTGTGACCACCAGATCGCGGCTGTTCAGCTGGGCGTTGCCCTCCTCCTCGGTGAAGCCAATGTTGCCCAGATGCAATATGCTGCCCACAATGGCGAAGATCTCTCGCTGCTCCTCCGCACTGAAATCAATCACACTCAGTGCCTGCTGCACCTGCTTGAAGTTCTCCACATCGTTGATGCTGCTCACGCTGCCCTTGACCTGGTGAAGTAAGAAGACAATTAATGGGAAACCCTTTCGATTGTTGTGCTTGTAGCTTACGCCATCGGTTAGATAGTTGTAGCTGTGCAGGGTGCGCTCCAGGTTGAGCTCCTGCAACAACGTGCCATCGGCGCCCGCCAGCAGCTGGTAGAAGATGTGGAAGTTGCGCTCACCGGCCGTTTGGGCCACCACGCGCGACTTCTCCAGCAAATAGTTGAGGATGTTGCCGCCGATGGGCGTGCCTTTGTAGTCGAACTGAATGTCCATGTACTTGCCGAAGCGGGAGGAGTTGTCGTTGCGATTCGTCTTGGCATTGCCGAAGGCCTCCAGCACTGGGTTGCTCTTCAGCAGCTTATCCTTGACGCCCTCCACGGTGGTCTGGTGGCCCGAGCAGGCGGCAATGTATTGCAGCACCTTCTTGGAGGCCTCCGTCTTGCCGGAGCCACTCTCGCCCGAGATGAGCACGCACTGGCCGCGATTCTCCTCGATCAGCGAACGGAAAGCGTTGTCTGTCACAGCGAAGCTAAGGAATGGATCAGGATTAAATTAGCTAAACTTAGTCGTGGCTACGATTTGCTACTTACATGTGCGGTGGCATCTCATAGAAGTGTTTGTTCTTGTACTCCTTGATGTGGGTCTCCGAGTAGATGGGCAGCTGCTTGTACGGATTCACAGAGATCAGCACCTGACCAATGTAGGTCTGTAAGGACAACACATATATTTAGTAAAGCAAAAATAGGTGAGTTAAAGGATAAGTTAAATGCTTGACAGTTCTTACACAGATCCAGCAACCGGTCTAAAAATTGAGTGCAATATTTTAGAGCAGTGGATGCGTGGTAAGAGTTGGAAAATAGAGTTAGAGTTAGGTATAGAGGCAGTTAAAGAGAGAGAGAGAGAGAGAGATAGGGAGCAAGGAGTAGCATTGGACAGACTTACATAGATCAGGTTCTCTTGGAAACGCTTCTTCAGATTGTCAATAAATGCAGCCTCGCTCTCATAGTTCTCGAGCAGCACGAAGTCCTGAACGCCCGCACGATCGCGTTCGTGCAAACCCGTCTCCATGTTGGGTAAAGGTTTATAGCTAGAAGTCGAAAGAGTTCACAATAATTTAGGTTGACTGAGTTCAGATCAGGATAACTTATATCTACAAATATATCCGAATGATTAGAATAACAAGAATTTTGATAGCATAAAGATTAGATCAAGACTTCAAGCAAACTATTGGATATATCTAAAGCTTAAAATCAAGATCTGTTCACTTTATAGGAAAATTTGAGAGTGCTTAAGTAGTGTATGTAAATTTCTGGGAAACATTTTCAAGTGTTCCTTGTCAAACTGTTTCCAGCTAAGCGACCTGAGGTCTTTTTAATCACCTGGGAGCGATTATAAAAAGCCTCTTACCCAAGCACACAATCAAAGGCTAATTGATAAGATTTCTATTGTACAGAATTTATAGCTCTTCAGGCAATAAGGAAAAGTAAGCCAAGACTATTAACATTTGACATACTATATACATATGTATATAGTAATTAAAGTAAGATTAATTATCATTTTGGGAATATATTTATAGATATATTATTCATCGATATTATGCATAAAGCGAAATGTGTATTGGAAAGCATTTCTGGCCATATTATATTTATAGCGCTGAAGTAGGGCAGGTGCAATTCGCATTCTGCTCTTATCAGTGCCATATATCATATCACTGGAAATGCCTGGGTTATTGGGTCTACAGTTTATTTGCTGGTCTTGCGACCGCCAACAAATCTAAGAGCGTCGATTACGCAATTGCTTTATTAGTTCCCACTTCGTTGCCGTTGCCGGATTATAAATACATATATATATATATGTATATATAAATTAGATTGGCTAACGGCATAGGTGCGGTTGCTCTTTGGCGGAAATTGTGATGCGATTGGCCCGATATTGCTGGCATGATGTAAGCACTTTAAACTGACAAATTGACACAGTGATGAGCTGCACTTCGAGTGGCTCCTCACAGAGATAAACGACAAGAGACGACAATTATTGGCCCAGATAAGTCGCTGTTGTTGTACCTGGCCATTGTGTTGGGTTGCTCTGGATCCTTGTGAATTGACTCTGCACTGTTTACGGTCAGAACTCGCGCATATTCCGCACATCAACGACTGCGTTGGCAAACTAACGCAATCCGCCGTTGGCAATAGCGTTTTAACCATCAATATTCAATTGCCATCGTAGTTGGTGCTGTCGGAGCAGCTTGTTTGCCAGCTATCAACGATTTAGCTACACGGAGAGCACTTCCCAAGAGCCGCAATGGCCCAATCAGCCGCGATTAGATAGTGCGTTTGCGTTTCGCCAGCTCTGTTTGAGCAGTTCACGAAAATGTCGCCTGTACCTAGCATACATATATATATATGTATATATATAGATAGGGATATATATGTACATATACAGTGAAGATCTCTGGAGACTTGATTGTGAAGATGCGTCAGTATATGACACAATGATGAATCCAAAACAAACTCAGCTGCTGATAAAGTATGCTAAAATTGTTGCCCGATCACTGCGATTGCTCACGATGGAACTGTGAAGATCACAGAGATTAAGGATGATATTGATTCAGAGAAGATCTATGCATTAGTCGCAAAGATCGTGAGTTATTGACTTTGAATCTAACATAATGATGAGGTACAAGCAAAGCTAATGTAGATGCCATATATTGTTCTTAACACACTTCGATCTTAGCTGGATCGACTAAAACTGAGTTAACAATTAGTTCTAAGCTAAATCAGTTAATGCCTATATATATTGTAATACAAAGGCATCACTGATCACCAACTCATCTACATAGATGCCCAACGAGAGACTCGCGAACCAATGACTCAGAGCAAAACACAGCTCCAATCAGAGCAAACTCAGTGGCTGATGAGGATATTTGAATGCTGAGCGATCACAGTGATCACGTTGCGACTGCCTCGTAAATACTGAATAACTGTATTGCAATCGCCTCAGCTGCTCACTGAGTAATTAGTTCGATTGCCAGAGGCGCCATCAGTGAAACTGCAGCTCGGCATTCGGTCCATTTGGCGCTCTTATCAGCCTTTGAGTACACAGTTTGTGCTACTTTCGGAGCTATTTGCACTTGTGAGCTGCAGACCAATGCATGTTTAGCTAATTACACAATGTGTTTGACCTGACATACACACATACATATGCACATAAATATATATACACATGTTCCATAAGCAAAGCCAAGCGCAGCTCAGTCGATAATATTTGGTATATTTGTCACATATTTGACTAAGGGCACGTTGCGATGGGCGGAGCACTGAGATATGTCAGCAAATGAAATGCACTCAAATTATAGAAAAGTTTAGGTAGACTTAAAGAGTAATGCAGCATCGGGTTTACAAACTGAACTCGGGGATCGGTTGTTTGTTCATTCCCATTTTATGGCTCTTCAGCCAGATATTGTTCTTGCCAGTCATATGACTCTCATTCGAGTATTGTTCAGAAAAAGTTTTATTCGACAAATTCGAATAGTTCGTTTTCTTATCTTCTGTCCAAGTTTTCTCTCGTAATTTCTCTGGCAATGCTCTATCTGTCGGCTCTTGTCGATTGCCTTGTGAGTGAAATTATATAGCTGCCTGAAGTTATGCCGCACTTTTGCCCTGACAATATTCTCGAAGTCAACGACACTTGCTTGGGTAGTTTATTTTTATGTATTTTTGGAGTCGGGTTTATGAACGCCCAAACTCCTTAGACGAAAAAGTTCTGAACTGGTTTGTGAGCCATTAATCTGATATTGACCTCAGTGGGAAAACTCGTCAGCGGCGACGAGGGTCAATTATAAACTGGCCATAAAACTAAAACAAGTAAAATGGCTTTGGGCAGGTATAAGCGACTGGTTAGATGCCCTGCCTAACCGCTTTGGTTATGTTTACATATTAAAGTCAAAGGCTCAAATTTCTCGCTGTTGTAGTCGACTTGATCAATGATCGGATAGACAGCTAGACTAGAGCCTAAAGGGTTTGGCCATGTCTTCTCCTACCCGTTACATATCTCCCCAAGCCCAGGGGACTCAGTTTATTGAAAGAGACAAACAATCAAAAGAAACTCAGCTCAACTGAGGGTCCAAAAAGCGAGGCTCGACAAATGACGTAATTTGTGTAGCGAATGGGCTATTGAACTCCGCTGAACCAGCAGATCTCTGCGTCTGATCGCTCCATGGAGATTACATGAATGCATTCAGCTTGAAGAGACGAAATCCCTAATTCATATGCAAATCAGAGTCTGATCTTATTAGCCACAGAAACTAGAGAACACACGACAGCGGCCCAGATCAGGTAACTAAGAATAGAAGTGGACAGAGAGAAAGCAACTGGTGGGCAGTTTAAATTGGGGTCTCTGATTCGATTCGATTCGATTTGGGAAATGGATGCATCAAATATTCTAATGAGAAAACCGTTAAGCATAGAAAAGCCATAAAGATGCACTTTGCAGCTGCTCGGGCTGGGTATATAAGGGTGCAGATGGGGCATCCAAGGCATATTCATCAAGCGATCATGGAACGCAGAGCATCTGTACTCTGGATAGGTGAGTGCCTAGAACTCCTTGCAGGATGATCCCGACTCAAACATCTTCTGTTTGCAGTGCTCTTCTCGGTGCTGGGCGGGGCATTCAGCTTCCAGGAGAAGTCGCCGCTGGTGCAGTCGCAGCAGGTGCAGGTGCAGCAGTCGGCGCAGCAGGTGCTCTCTGGGAATGGCAACGGGAATGTGGAGGATGCAGCCGGATCGACTCGCAACATTGACGAGCATATCTTAACATCGATCGGTAAGGCTGGCTTCAAACACTTTGTGGGCTCCAGCTCGAAGACTACAGCCAAACCGACAGTACAACATCAACACCATTACTATTATACTTCAGAGGACAACCAGCATCCTCGCCAGCACGGTCCGTCAGGTTATCCTTGGGGCGGTTATCCTCACGTGCATCCTCAACCACCACGCCCATGGGTGCCGCCGTACGGCCAATGGCCCTACGGCTGGGGTCACTGGGGCGGCGGCGGCGGTGGTGGTGGCGGTTATCCTGGCTTCCCTGGCAATCCCGGCTATCCTGGTCTCCCCGGTCCCGGTTATCCTGGCTATCCCTATCCCGGCTACCCACGCTATCCCATCTATCCCGGCTACCCTGGCTATCCCGGCTACCCTGGCTACCCTGGTTACCCTGGGTTTCCCTGGTATCGCTCCTCGGAAAACGAAGAACTCGATGAAGCCCAAGTGCAACCTGAAGTCCTACCGCGCTCCGTCCCCAACAGCTACCAGGCGCGCGTCTTGGCCTCCACCAGCAAGTCCAATAGCAATGTCTTGCCTCTCTACCAGCTGCTCAATCTGGCTCGAGTTTAACCCTTGACTATGAACCGAATTACCCTCACGAAATAAAAGAACAATTTTGAATCATTCAAACCTTTCGTCTTTTCGCCAGTAATTGAAGACCGTAAGATCAACAAAAACTCAAGCAAACAAACTTCGAGTGTTGCAATTTCGAGAAATAAGTATGATAGCATAACACATCCAGCCGGTATGCCGCGTCAATGGCCCCCACTTGGCGAACGTTGAATCGCTTCGCTCTTAATGATCGTCAACTTCTCATTTCTTGAATAAAGAAACAAACGCCCGAAACGCCTTCATTCGAATCGATGAATGTATGAAAACGAAAAGCAAACAAAAAACTTGGGATACAATCTCGACTCGCTGACTCACAGCAACTGCCCATTGACGCACAGCAACTTTTTGGATCAGCCGCGACAACAATAACAACAATAACAACAACAACAACAATTGATTTTTCAAACATATTTTGCAAGCATTTGGTGACTGATGTTGAACGCAACTTCAAATGCAAAAATGCAAAAAAAAGCTGTTTAAGAAATGAAACGAGCAACAACTTCGCATTTACCTCTTATTTTAATGGCCCACAAAAAAAAAAAACCAGACTGTTTTTTGAGTCTTCACGACTTGCAATGTTTCTTTGCTTCTGTTTCTTTCTCTGGTAGTTCCACGAAGAAAAAGCCTTAGTTGACACTTTGCTTGAAGCGATTCGGTAATCTCGAACACGTTCTCGCAAGTTCTTCAGTTTAAGGTGTCGAAAAAATACATAATAATATATGGCTGGGAAAAGCTTCACAGCTGTGCCGTAGCCGTACGTGGTATACATATATTGCCGGGGCAATCAAAGTTTACGATAACTGTTCCGGGGCTTTTACCTCTGAATTTCTGTTTAACTAAAACACTATCAAATTTTACCAACTGAACAAGATTTTAGAGAATATTTAATTTATTTTCAATTATGTTTCAGAAATAGTTTTCAATATTGTATTTAAATTTCTGAGTTATATTTAGATATATATTTTTAGCTCAGTTAGAAATTTAATCATCCGGAGTGAGGCAAGACTCGTTTCTATTGCAAATATGTTTTATATATGTTTAGAGGGTATAACATATGTCGCGCTGACCTCGATCACGAACACGTTCGTATCGTATCGTATCTGGCTGAGTCGGAGCTTAGGGTCTGACTCATTATATGGACACACAGGCCACATGCAATATCTTATCGGATGTGTTTGCTCGGCGCGCATAAAAGGAAACCCAAAGCCATAAAATGCAATTTCTCAAGTGCTTGGATTAAGCAAAGAATGACAGAACTCTGCAAAAAGCACATATTCCGCAGCTATAGCAGAGCCAGCGACTGGTATTGAATGAAATACTTCAAGTGCATTCCTATATATTCACTATAGAATATGATATATTCAAGTTGAGTTACATAATATAAATGAGAAATGTTTTAAAGCTGATGCAGAGTATTATAAATGGGGAAGAACTATACTGTAATGCATGGCATAATGATGAGAAACACCCTGTATTCTCACAAAAACACCATATATGAATTGAATAAATCCTGAACAATTTTTAAAGATTTTTCTAAACGTAAGACATTGTATAATACTGCTAGACACCCTGCGTCTATGCTAAACACCCTGTATAAATAAGAGGTTTATCAATGAGAAAGTAACTTCTACTAATATCTATGCACTCACACGTAATTCCTAGTAATGCAGCTAATCAATCACCCTGTACAGCTGTGGAGTCACCCTGTATGCGACAGACACTTGCACGTTATCAGCGGACTTCTTAGTCAATAGATAACGTTGCGTTGCCCCGATAAATAAACGCTTAACTTACGTTTGGGTCCAAAACAAAAATATTTGGCAATCCGAAACACAAATCAATATCTGATAAATCAAAGAAGCCAACGTGCCACACCCACACACACACACACACAGTTAGTTGAGTGAGTGAGGTGGTGCACATGACAAAGCTCGTTAATTATGAACGTCTCCTTGTGGCATTATCGCAATTAACCAAACTAAAATGCGTGCAATTCTTTTTGTTGATTTTTCTTCTGTTCTCCGAGACTTGAGTTCGTTTCAGAGCTCGCCCATTGTTCAGAATTACATCATTTCCATTAGAAGAGCTGGCCCAAAACTCTGTTTCGCTCGCTGACATTGAAGGTAACGCTCCATGGAGCCACAAGGGAGTCTATTATGTGCACAACTGTATTTGGCAAAAAGAAAAAGACAAGAAAACAACAAAGAGAGTGGGGGAAATACATAGCCAACTAGACGATCGTAGCTAAGTGAAGCTAAGCGGCTTAGCGTCTGTCTGATTGCCACAAGACACAATTGAAAAACTGAAAAATGGGTCAAATCAATAGACGCCATTGAAATTGAAATTGAAATGAAATGAAATCTGATACAATTCGATTTATAGGGCAGTGATAAGGCGGGGGAAGGCCGGGCGTAATAACATTCAGATGCATGTCAGACTTAGGAGGAGGAGAAGACAAAGAAACTGTGGGTTTGGTGTCGATTTAACTAGCAATGCAAACATGACTTGCACATGTATATGTATACACCCTCACACACACACACACACACACAAAGTTGACCTGCTTTGTTTGTATTTGTTCCTGCTGTAAAAACTGAGCAAACAAATACAACAGCTAAGCCCAGCTGGCAGAGCAGCGCAGCAAGCGGAAAGCGAAAGAGATAGAAAGAGCAGAAGAAGAGTGCGTGTGCGTGTGTGTGGGCTAAAGGAAGTGTCCAGGAAGCGAAACACTCGCTTAAAAGCAAACGGTAAATTGCTTGCGCCTGCGAGGTTAAAGCTGATGGATGAAGCAACCACCACCACGACGCACCGCCGTAAATGCCGCTTTATTAGAGCCGCATAAACATATAAACCAGATTTGTGCTTGTTGCCGTTGGTGTCCAAGTTCAAATTGTGCAAAAGGAAAGAAAGTCTCGCATAGATACGACTGAGAGACTGAGATCGCGACCTGGGCAAACCGGCAGAACCGCTTTTTGACTCGATCAATTTTTTTAATGTTTTTTATTTTTTGTGTTTTGTGTGTGTGTGCGTTTGTCTGTTTGGTGTCTTCTTCACAGCTTGCAGCACATTTGTTACATTGAGGATAAGAAAACGTCAGTGGGATATGCAAAAACTGCAGCTCGGGGATTAGTTAGATGCGGCACTCAATCATTGAACGAGGCCCGCACATCCGTAATGGCCAATTAGCGGAGACAGACGGACGCTGGCGATAAGCAGAGGCAGCAGCACCACCAGAAGTTGGCGACTCAATAAATAGGTAAGTGTAGGCACGTTCAATAAATGAAAGCAAGTACATAATTTCACTCACTGTCCGCCGCAGTTGTTGTTTGAATTTCTTTTTCGATCGGTTACCGTTAGCTTGACCCGCCGCTGTCAGCAACACCAGCAGCAGCAGCAGCAGCGACTGCGCAACGTTCCACAAAATATGATAAAAACAATCGAATAGACAGACACACTTGTTGCTTCTATGGCCGCGACACTTGTTATATCTTTGGCACGCACTCAGAATGTCAATTGACCCACACAGCCAAAAAACGTTCTTGAATAATTTATACCTTATTAGCACAGCAGAGCCCGGGTACGGCAAGCGCACCTTGCAAATGTTAAGACCTAACTGAACTGCGGCTGTTCGTTTGCCGCCACATTTCGCATAGCCAATAACAACTGCGCTGAGCAATAGTGATGTGCGCATTTTCAAAAGCTTATCGTTTATCGCCTATCGACTTGCTGGCAATTTTATTGTAGGCGACAGCTCCGACAATCGAAACGATCAAATCCTAAGCCGTTAAATTCAAATTTGATTTTCTTGTAAATTTAAAATATATCTATATAAATATTGTTGGGGCACTTTATTTACTTTTATACTTAATTCACCAAATTTATTTGAATATAACAATATGCTAAAATCTTTTTATAAAGCTAAACAACACAATAATATTTCAGATGATTAGATCTCTGAAAATTGGTGTTTAATATTATGGTTTCCTATTCGTTTTTGTTTTACTTATGATCCAAGGCAAATGCTAAATGTGTTTCAGAGAAAACGAAAAATATCTGCACTCAATACGCTATGATAAAATTATTAGATCAGACTGAACCCCTGAGTTTGCTGTATAGCTTGTTGCAGCTTATACTTGAGTCGTTCCTTGGTCTTATATCGTGGCAGATCCAGCAAATTGAAGCACGTGTGTGCAACGGGCAGGAAGCGTTCATCAGGTGTGGGTTGTATGACAATCTAACCACCGATAAGATTAGAAATATATATACTCAATTTATTAATGGATTAGCAATCGGTTTACCTTGATGGCTTTCATGCCTTGTATAGGAATACGATCACTGCCAGTCAAATAGAGCAGAAACATTTTCTTTTCTTCGGTGGACAGTTCGTGAAACACTTCCCAAAACCACTTCACCTAAAAAGAAGGAAACTTTGTATTAATTGCACGATATTTTCTTTGTCCAAAGAATTACTGTTTCATCGCCGGACGTGTAGCCCTCCTTGTACTCGCAATTGTCCTCCAGTGCTTGCCAATCGTATTCCTCATTTCCGACTACAACAGCCATGAGTTCTTCGGGCTGAAAGATTTGCAGCACACGGCCTGAACAAACCTTCATAAATCCCTCATGAAAGGCACGATAGTGAAGCTCCACGGATTTGTTGAATATGAAATCCACGTAGAGATTCACAAACTCATTCCTGTTGTCGAGGGTGACAGGAATGTTGCTGCCATTGGGTTTGAGTTCCTGGGTCTCGGCTTCGCCGTAGATGTCGCGTGATATCTCAAAGGTCAAATCGAAGGTTTCCTTAAAGTCATCCCCAGTATAGTCTAGCAGCGCCTGCATGGAATTGGCTTCCGTTGGCGACATCTCGCGCAAGTCACTGAGGTCAACTGATTTCTTTAGCAGCTTTTTATACAGCGCTAACGGAAAAGGCAGATTGATTATTGTAAAATTGTAAATGGCCAGGCCACAAAGAACACCGATGAGGAAGTACATGTTCTCCGTCTCGAAGGTCACATCTGCGAACCACATGACGCGTGAGTCTTCAAACTCTTTGAACATGCCGTACTTCGGATCGATCAGATCCTTAAGCAACAGCATAAAGAATTCCTTGCGCACACCGCCCGCATCTTCGGCCTCCTCGCCGTGAAATTTGATTTTCAGTGGCTTCTTGAGATCACTTTCGCTATATTGCTCTAGCTCCCGCAAGGAATCCTGCACCAGATTCTCTCGCGTCACATTCAAAACAATGTACTGCGAGGCGTGGCCATAATTGAACAGATTGTAAAATGCCTGAAAGAGAATGCAGATCATGAATAAATTGCATAAATATCAGCTTATCAGTTCAGTTAGCCACCCACATTAGAAATAGCGTCCGACATGGCTGAGTGCATTTGGAGCGCTTGATCTGCTTGCAGCAGCGAGGTTTTTGCGGATGCATCGAACAGGAATGGATAGTTGCAGATATTGAATTCGGATGTCGAATCAGCTATAATCCAGCGCAAGTATTCCTGCTGCACGTCCACATAGTCCGTTATCTCTGGCCAGTGGAAAAGCTGGAAGTTTAGCTTTACGTCGCGATCGTCGTTGACGCGACAAAGTCTTGCCAAAAATCGGAGGATAGCTTCCAGATCACTGCTGTAGGGCAACAGCTAAGATACGTATTTAGCTTTGATTAGCGAGTAACTGAAGAGTATTGGAAAACAGTTGCATACGATTACCTTCTTCTGGCGCGGCTCATTGTGATTGATCACCTGGATGCCCATCTTGAAGCTGATGATATGTATCGTCACATGCAGAAAGTTGTTGACCATTTGCTCGAAATAATCCGATGGCGTCTGAGCCCACCACTTCTCCAACACCTTGCGTGGATTCTCAGTCAGCTTTAAGATGGCATTGGCGAAGGGCACGTGCAGTGTTTTGTAGTGCTTGGAATTCACAAACTCGTGATACAAAGGCAGTAATAAATAGACGCGCATGCTCTCAACATCTGCCGGCGAAGCGACCAGAGAACCAAGCAGCTCCTTCGACACGTTATCCCAAATCTAAAAAAAGGTCTGATTATCTATCTGCGTGGAAGGCGGCCTTGAGGTAATCATACATACCACCTGCTTGATGCCTTGGTTCTCCACTTTGCGCAGATTGTCAAAGGCCTTCTGGGCACCTAGTAAATCTATGCCGTAATTGCGAACGGAGCAGCCGAAGTGCTTGTCTTGGCCCAGCAGAAATGAACCATTAAGACAGGCCTGACTCTTGAATATTAGCTCCATGGAGTTTAACAAGTCCAAATCGCTTTGATCTTCCGCTTTGATGCGTGCGCATTGCTTGGTGGCATCCGCAGTCAGCACAAGGATCTGTGACTTGGGTCTGTAAGAGAAGAGACATGTTATTCGACGTGTGGGATAAGAGTTGAATATTATTACGAATGGACGCGACAGTCGGTGGGCGGGACTTTGTCCGCAAACATCGAAGTCGTCACTATCGATTGATCGCCACCGGAGAAGATTTGGTGTATCACAGCCGCAATCTTCGCATCGCTGGACTGCAGAAGAGTGGAGCCAGTGGGCGAAACCCAAGGCCCAATGACCAACTGAGGCAGATAAATGGTTTTGGTGTTACGCGTGCCTAGCTGCCCGGAGCTGCCCAAACCGAATCCATAGATGCGTCCTCGCGAAGGCACCAGTGCCAAAGTGTGCCGATTGCCGCAGGCCACCTGGGAGATGGTGCTGCCCATCAATTCCATGACCATGCGAGGCAGCATCTCATTGGAGCTGAAGCCATGACCCAATTGCCCATAGGCACCAGCGCCACAGGTAAACACGCCGCCCTCAACGGTAAGAAATACGGAAAACTCATCTCCGCAGGCCACGAAGCGCACGCCCAGTGTCCGCAGAGTTTTCAGCTGTGTGGGATACGCTCGATTCGTCTCGTCATTCAGGCCCAGTTGTCCGCAGTTGTTGCGACCCCAACCGAACACGGCACTCGATTTGGATATAAGAAAAGAGTGATTACCGCCACAGGCAATGGCTGACGCGGGTATGCCCAGCAAGGTGGTCAGTCTCGTGGGAGTGTTGCACTGCTGGAGCTCGCTAGGTGACTTGATACCCAGCTGGCCGTACAGATTGGAGCCCCACGAATACAGTTCACCACCTAGAATGAAAATTGGCTTGAATGGAGACAGGAATCTCTGAAAGCTGTGAGTACTTACAGCAAGTCAGAGCCAGGCTGTGATTGCTGCCGCAGGCAATTTGAACAATCGTCTTGGAGACCAAACTTCGCACTATTTTAGGCAGTTTTACAACATCTTGGTCGCTGGCATGGCCCAGCTGGCCGCACTCATTGTCCCCCCAGCTGAGGACCTGACCCCATTCGGATAGCGCCATCGAGTGGCGACTGCCGCAGGCGATTTGCGTAATCACGTAATCCTGCAGCTCCGGTATCTGTACTGCAAGTAAATGGCCATAAGAGCGATAAATGGCAACAGGCAATCAGGTTGACATAGAGAGCGACATGTGGAGGTTGTGATGGGAATGAGGTGTGACAAGTGTACCAACGAGAATGGAAGATTTGTACATACGAAATGGCGACATACGTGGCCTTTTGGTGGGTAGCTCATGTCCCAGTTGTGAGTAATCATTGCTACCGCATGCATACACCTTCCCGCTGGCCGTCAGAAAGAGCGTGTGCCGATGTCCACAAGCCACTTGATTGACTGCCGAGTCCGGCTTCCAGGGTATTCGGCTCGGAGACAATATCTACAGAGCAAAGCATAAAAATTGAAGTGGGTGTGTTGATTTGCTCGTGTTCAGCTTCTCCTATTACCTGTTCCTCCTCGATGCCCCCAAGCCCCAGCTGGCCGTGTGATGCGTTGCCCCAACAATATAATTCCATGTCGTCGATACCCCTGCCTTGCCCTGTCCTCCACTTGTCGTTGCTGTTGCTGTGGATGGCAAATTGGTTCAATGCGCAGCACGAGTCTCGATTCCTTCTTCGTGTTCGCTGTTTCCAAGTGTGCTACGGTGCCAGAGAATATTCGAGAAAGCTCCAGGGTAGTGGAAACATTCTCTGCGTCCGTCCAATTTTATCTATTTTATTCGCTTTGCTGTTGCTTCACACGCACACAGATGCATTTGTTAACGCGAATTTGGGGACTTTTTATAGTTGGGCTTCGTGCGCCCAGAGCTGTTGTCAAAATGCGGTTTGATTTTAGTAAAATAGTGTATCGAGTGTACTTGTGACCGGATTTAGACTTAAAATTTCGACAGGAATTTCTGTTCAATAAAAAAATAACAAAATATAACAAACCAAAATCGCAACAACAAAAGAAACCAATAAATAAACACGACCCTGTCAACTTAATGCAAAGCTTTAAGCACACTCATGCAAACATGCAACAACAAATGAAAGTGTTATCGATACAATAACGCAGTCTTAATTTATATTAGTTTAATGACGGCAGCCTCTCGTTCAAAATTTTGATCAAGTGAAGTCTAGTTATTGTTACATTCTTAGCTAGCTACACGTTACGCTAGCTCACATTGTGTTAAACTGTATTTATGTTTAGTCGGTGTTCATATACACACGCACACACCTTACACACTTGCACTTATCGGAGAGTGGACATGCCTATTTTCCATAATAGCGAATTATACCGGCAACTGAGTCTGATGTCTGAACTCTGCCCTTTTGCGCAATTAGACTTGGAATAGAAGCGTAAAGCGGAGCTCAGGTATTAATTCGGTGTTTATAATACTGGATAAAGCGCGAAATTGAAAATTCAAAACTTCGTAACGGCCGTTTTGGGTGATCTAGCGCCAAAAGAAAAACCGGTTAGTTGAAATTGGTCTCATTAAAAATTCGAGTTGGAAGTGAGAGAGTGAAAATTCATTGATTTTCATTGAATTGCTGCCACGCCACCAGCAATGCAGGAAGCGTATGTGAATATCAATAACATACCCACGCACATCATAACGTGGGGAAAGTGGATCGAGGAGTCATTCAATGACGTTAAGGAGGTTGTGGTTTGCATAACGGGCAATCCAGGACTGCCAGGATTCTACACAGAGTTCGGTGGCGCACTGCAGAGGGAGCTGGGCTCCGATGGCCACAATTTGCCAATATGGGTGATAGGCCACGCTGGACACGATGATCCTCCGGAGGCGAGCATACGGGAGGTACCGCAGCTCAGTGGCAATGCAGAGCTCTTCAATCTCAAAGGACAGATCGATCACAAAATAGACTTTATAAAGAAGTATGTGCCGCGACATGTGAAAATACATCTGATTGGACATTCCATTGGCGCCTGGATGATATTGCAGCTGCTCAAAGAACCGGAGATTCGGGATCGCCTCAAAAAGTGCTACATGCTATTCCCCACCGTAGAACGTATGATGGAATCGCCCAATGGGTGGACATTCACCAAAGTGGCTATGCCCCTCTACTCGGTCTTCGGTTACGTTTTCTTCAACGCATTCAACTGGCTCCCCACATGGATACGCATCTTCTTGATACAAATCTACTTCTGGATCTTTGCCATACCCAGTCAGTTCCTGGGAACTGCTCTGAAGTACGCTAAGCCTTCAGTGGCAGAGAAAGTGGTGTTTTTGGCGGATGACGAAATGGCTCGAGTCGGTGTCTTGCAACGTGATGTAATTGAGGAGAATTTGCATCTGCTCAAGTTCTACTACGGCACCACCGACGGCTGGGTGCCGATCGCCTACTACAATCAGCTCAAGTCGCTTTTTCCACAAGTGGACGCACAGCTGGACACCAAGAAAATCGACCATGCGTTCGTCTTACGGCATTCCAAACCTATGGCAAGCATTGTCAGCAATATGATACAACAGAATCTGCAATAGAGATCACCCCGACTCACTATATCTAGCCAATTGTTGCCTAATCTTAATATTATATGCGAATATTTGTAAACTAACTATTTTTTTGGGGTAGGCACTCCCGGGTCCGGATGGTATCAGGTGCAACTTGATATGTTTAGCACAATCTATGACACAATAAAGACAAGGTTTTACACTAGCATAAGATGGATTCTGTTTAGTTGTAACACAATTTTTATTCTGCACCCTACTTACAATCGGGAATTATGTTTACAATAAGAGCTTTGATGATGATTGGGGATCGGGGATGAAAGATCATGCGTATTTTACAATCAATTGTCGGCCGGTGATCCGGACCGAGATCGGGAAGGGCTGCGCGAGGGCGATCGAGAGCCGCTGCCAGCAGGAGACGCAGAGCGCGACTTTGACTTGGACTTGGAGTGCGAGCGCGAACGTGATCGAGAGCCTGAGCGAGAACGTGATCCGCTCGGAGACTTTGATTTAGACTTGGACTTTGAGCGACTGCCTGAACGGGATCGGGAGCGGGAGCGAGAGCGTGAACCTGACTTCGAGCGAGAACGTGAACCTGACTTCGAGCGAGATCGTGAACGTGAGCCAGATTTCGAGCGAGAACGTGAGCGTGACTCCGAGCGTGAGCGTGAACGGGAGCGGGAGCGTGACTTGTCCGATTCCCCGCCAGATTCAATGCGATTCTTGGCGCGCTTGCGCTGAGCAACGCCATCACTCTCGCTGCCACTGCGACTCCTGCTGCGCTTACGTCCACGATCGCTGCCGCTGTCCGAGCGGCTGCCGCTACGACTGCGAGTGCCGCTCTTGCGGCTGCGCTCGGTTGCGCTGCCGCTACCCGAGCGGCTGCCACTGCGACTGCCCGACTTGCCACGGCTGCGATTCCTGCTCCTGCTGCGACTGCGGCTTTCTTTACCACCATCGCTCTCGGACTCGCTGGTCGATATTGTCTCCTTGGAGACAATTTTGAGACGCTGCTTGGCCGACAACTTCTCCTTGGCATCCTTGGCGTTCTTCTGCTGCAGTTTCTTCTTCTTCTGCTTCTTGTCGCCACCTCCACCACCAGATTCCTCTTCGCTGTCGCTCTCATACTTTTCAGTTTTGCGCTTGCGTCCGCTGCCCTTCTTGCGCTCACCCTTGCTTTTCTTCTTGTTCGGGCGTTCAGCGCCTTCGCGTCGCACACCGTCCCCGCTGTCTGTGCCGGAGATGTAGTCATCCTTGCGCGGTCGTCCGCTGCCCTTCTTGCGCTCCTTCTCGGTTGGTGCGTCGGCAATGATGAGCAAATTCTTGGTCTTCTCCACGTACTCCTGTCGCTTGGCCAGCAGCTGATCGCGTGACGATTTGGCCTCCTCTTCGCGTCGCTTGCGCTGCTCCAAAATCTTCAGCTTGAAGGCCTCTCGCTCCTCCTCTTGGCGGCGTCGCAGTGTGCGATCCTCTTCATCAATGCGACGTGCACGTCCCACATGGTATTGCGCCTGTGACAGCAGATCCTGACACGTGTTCGCCTCCACGCCAGCAACCTCAATGTTGAAGCGTGTCTTGTCGCCATGCACGGCCAAGTATTGGAAGTATCTAAGTTAGAATATATATATTATATTTATGGAAAATACTCGAACTTAATGTGATTTACTTGTGCGCCAGCTCCAGCTCATGCACCGCCTGCAGCACCACCTCCAGCGTGGACTTCTCATCCTTGAGTATGGCCATGGCCAGTCGGGACAGCACGACAGCTATATTGAACAGCAGCACAGTGTCCTGGGGAGCCACGCGACGGGCCTTCAGCAGCACAGCCTTGGCCTCTACCAGCTTATTGGCACGCAGATAGGCGCGCGCGAGGTACTGCATCACCTCGACGTTGTTGTGCTTGTAGAACTTCTTCATGCAGTTCTCGTACATCTGTATGGCGCTAATGTATTGCTTCTGCTCGACGTAGACGTGGGCAATGTTCAGCCACACATCGCAGAAGTCGGCGGTGGCTTCGCGCACCTGTGCAAAGATGTCGCGTGCTTCGATGACGCAGCCCTTGTGGGCGAGCACGGCGCCAATGCCATTGGTGGCCCAAATATTGCGAGGATCCGTACGGAGCACCTGTTTGAAAAGTTTCCGTATTAGTAAACAAAGAATAGCCTGTTCGGCGTCAAGCTTACCTGCTTGAATATGGCCAACGCCTTCTCCTGATGCTTGCGCTCTTTCTCCTTGTCGCGACTTGGCTGATGCAGTGTCTGCAGCGAGAAGTTGCCCAGAGCAATCAGGGAATAGGCATCCGAAGCTGTTGCCGGATTCTTGAGTATGGTCTCGAAGTTCTTTTGACCCAATGCGAATTGCATTTTGGCCAAATGCAAATTGCCAAGCAGCGATCGAGCGTCCGGATTGTCATTGTTGATATTGAGTGCATCCTTAAAGAAATCCGATGCGACAAAGATCAGGCCCTTGTCACGCGCCATGCAGCCCAGTCGCAGATAGCAATCGATATAGTTGGGATGCTCCTTAAGGATCTCCTTGTACAGCTTGTCGGCCACATCGAAGCTGCTCATCGCCTCATTCAAGCGGGCCAGATTATATTTCATGGTGACCTGTATGGACTCGTAGTACTTGACATCCTTCTCCATCTCGGAGCTGGCATGCTGCAGCGCCGACTCAAGCGTGTCCTTGGCCAGTTTCAGATTACCCAGTCGATAATGCAGCGAGGCGACATTGTTCTGTATCTCCGCCGGAATCTCATACTTGGCTTTGTCACGCAAAATGCTCGAGGCAGTGCCATAGGCATTCAGCGAGGCCTGCAAATCGTTTTGCTCCAATATCTGCGCCAACTCTATCCAGGCTTCAATGTCCTCCGGAAACTGTTCGGTGACCTTCTTCAGATGTGTCTTGGCCATATCCCGCTTGGTCTGCGAATTGGAGTGCGCGTACAAAGAGCCGAGGATTTTCATGGTCTCGTAGTTTCCCGGCTGAATCTTCAGCACTTTCTCAAAGCATTGAGCTGCCTGTAAACAGATTTATAGAAATTGTTATATAAATTTCGCAAGAATTGGTTATTTCAGCACTTACGTTTTCGGTGTCCCCGCGATAGATGTACATCTGACCTAGGCCGTAGTGGGGAAGCACAAAGTTAGCTGGCGCAATCTGCGTGGACTGATAGTAGTATTGGAAGGCCTGGTCGTAGTCGCTTTGGGCATGGAAACTCCTGGCTAGCTGGTAACAGCTCTCGGCTCGCATTGCTTCGTTTTCGGTGTTGTGGAAGGCGTGCAGGGCCAGATGATGAACCTTCTGGTAATCTTTCTTGAAGAAGAAATGATTGGCCAGATGATTCAGAACCATCGGGTTGGCATTGTCGATGGTGTAGGCCTTGGAGAGCATTTGCACGCCTAGCTTATTGGACTCCGGCTCCAGTTGATTAAGCTTGAGCACAGCCAGGCCAATGAGAGCGCCCACGCATTGCTGATCCAGTTGCAGAGCACGTTCAAAGGCCAATTTGGCCTTCTCTGCGTTGCCCATCTTGAGAAAGCAGTGCGCCATGCCAATCCGCACGTTAGCCGGACAATTGGGATTGGTGCGCAGAGCCTTCTTGTAGAATGCCATGGCACCGCGGTAGTCCTTGCGATTGAATGCAATGCACGCCTTGCCCAGCAGGGAGGGTATATTTGAAGGGGACTGATTGAGCACGAAGTTGAACTGGGCATCCGCTTGATCCATCTTGTCTCCCTCGAGCAGGCAGAAGTAGGCACGGCCCAGCAAATGGCTCTGGTCGTACATAATGATTTTATCCGCATTCGTATATAGATTTGTGGCCTTCATGAAAAGCTCGCGCTTCTTATCCTTGGACTTCTCCCTATACGCTTCCTGTACATAGTGAGCGGCCAGCATGTCGTAGGCGCGCATCTGGTCCGTTTTATAGTCCCGGTAGTCCGTGGTGCCTTTATCTCGAGCTGCTTCCAGCAGCATGATGAAATCATCAGTCTTCTTCTGCTTGTAGTAGGCCAACTGTATGGGGAACATGATACATTTATTTGGTACAGGATATATAGTATAGTAATATATATTAATATCACTTACCGCCACATTGACCCAGACGTGCAAAGGAGCGCGCTCCTGCAGCAATATGCTGAACACTTCCGAGCATTCGGGCAGTTGTTCCGGATCCACCTCGATGACCTGTAAGCATTTTTTTTTTTTGTTATAAGCGAACACATTTCGCAGTCAAGCATTTTAAACTCACCTCATCCGTGTCCTGCAATGGAATTTCGATGCATGTGGACATGATTGCAGTTAGCGTGGCTCAAAAGCCAAATAATTTGTGATTTTTTCACTTTAAATTCCACGAAAACCACAATTTATCTTTTGAACGCGGCTCGCTACCCAAATAAAAAAACATTTGACAACTTTCGATACTTGCTAGAAAGCATCGAGTAGCGTCCGATACTTTACGTGCAAAACTATCGAGTCATTTCACTTGTATATCGAGTATGCCATCGATTAGTTTGAGCTGGCATTGTTTATGGTCAAAATTATGTAGTAAAGCTAACAAAAATTTAGTTAAAATTCTAACCGATAATGTATTAGGCCATTGGTAAAGATGCAAGGTGCCGTTCGGCGAGTGAGCGTGTGCCAACTGGCTGTCAGTGTGCGCGCTGCAACAACAAAAGCAGCAGAAGCAGCTACGAATTTCCAACTACAAAAAGTGTACAAACAAACTCAAACAGATGTTCTCTGCCGATTACGTAAGAGCTGTACTGGCTCAGCATTATTGGCGCTAAAATCAACACCGAAGTGGGTTGGCGAAAGTCAGCTGTGCAGGCACACACACACGTACACACTCCCGCCCCGAGGCAGTAGCACAATCAAAGCGAGCGCAGCGCAATACTCAAGATACTCGGCAAGCACAATCATGAATTCGTATTGCAAGGAATTGGACCTGACGGACTATGACATCATCGGGTTCGACCTGGACGGCACGCTGTTGCGCTACAACCTGCAGGAGATGACGCCGCTCATCTATAACGTGCTCAAGCAGTATCTGGTGGACGTCAAAGGCTATTCAGCAGCCTTGCTGTCCAAGGGCTTGGATATGGATTTCTTACAGAAAGGCCTGATGCTGGACGGACTTCGGGGCAATGTGCTGAAGCTGAGCAACGAGGCGACCATTCTGCGTGCCTCGCACGGGACGCGTCTGCTGAGCGATGAGGAGATCGAGGATATCTACGGCATCGAGCGGCGCTGGGATGTGGCCACAGCCTTTTACAACAATCCCCTGTCCACATGGAATGGCCCAGCCTCTGAGCAGATGCGCACGCTGCTCGATTACTTTGATATGCCCAGCGCCCTGGTCTTTGCCCAAGCCGTGGATGTGGTGGACGCTGAGAGCGGACCTAGTGGGAAGCCCAAGGAATACAAAGTTTGGGGCGATCTCCTGGAAGCCCTCATGCATAGCTACAGCCGGGATAACTTCAGCAATGACGCCAGTCTCTACTTCAAGGCCATGCGTGCAGAACCGCATCGCTATGTCCTGCCGAGCAGCGCTAAGCTGCTAGCCTGGCTGGAACAGTTGAAACGCGCGGACAAAAAGCTCTTCCTGTTGACCGGCTCGAATATAGACTTTGCCGATCTAACTGCCACACAGGCGCTCGGTCCCGAATGGCGGAAATACTTTGATTTCATCGTCACCTACGCCAAGAAGCCGGGCTTCTTCACCCTGAAGCGCTCCTATTTGAATGTGGATCACGTGGCGAAGCGCGAGCTGCCCAATACCGAGCTAAGTCTGCAGGAGCATCTGCAGCCTGGCAAAATCTATGCCCAGGGAAACTGGCAGCAGTTGCACCAGTCGATGGCCCAACTCCTGCACAAGCAATCGAACAAAGCACGTGCCCTCTACTTCGGAGACAATATCATACAGGACATCTATACGCCGGTGAAGCACAGTGGCTTCGACACGGTGGCCATTGCCGAGGAGCTGTTCCTAATGGAGGCCAAGGACTACCCCTTCAAGGCAGTGCTCCACTCAAAGTTCTGGGGCCCCTACTTCAACAATGGCTGCACGCCCACAATATGGTCGGGCTTCATAGCGAACTATGCCCAGATTTGCATCTCGTCCATGGAGCAGATGGCGCAGACATCGCCAACCGAACGTCTGGTGTGCAACAATGTCGGCGGCTTCTACCCGACGCTGCCCAAGTCGCTCGAGTGCAGCAACCTGGCAACATGCTGGTTCGGCGGTTCCGTCTGATAAGACACGCAATCCGAATACAGAATTATCTTTCCACTGAACTGTTGCGGGGTGCATCCAAATTGAACTATACTCGACGAGAGTCAGATAGACATACAAATTATACTCGATAGCAAAATAAACAAACATTCGGCGAGCGAATTAATTAAGTCACAATTTATATACAGATATGTATAATATATACATTTATATTCCATAACTCAAGCAGGCCTTCAGAATAGCTAAGATCATTTGTATTTTATAGAGTATTCAAATGTTCGTAGTCGTAAGCAACAATTGACGAATGTACAAACAGCTTTATTCCTCCTACACAGCGAGAGGCAAACTAATTTATCGGTTGTTATTCAAGCGCTTTATATACTCTATAGAAGTATGCTAATGAGGTTTAGCGGGTTTACATAATTTAAAGATATTAAGATAAAGCGTATTTTCTCTAGTTCAAATATTTACAGATATATGATTAAATAGCAAGAAATTTATTAATAAAAACGTAACAGATTCCACAGCTAACAATAGATCTCAGTATATTTATTTGTGACCAACCATAATACCGACGGAGAAAAGAAAATTTAGAACAAATACAGCAAAGGCAACAACGGAAAAAATAATTAATGTAGAACTCTCTTGACTATATAGACAATATAATTTAGATGATGCGCTCGACGGCCAGAGCAATGCCCATGCCGCCGCCAATGCAGAGTGAGGCGATGCCACGTCGGCCGCCTGTGCGCTGGAGAGCGTACAGCAAGGTCACGAGGACACGTGTGCCCGAGGCACCAATGGGATGGCCCAGCGCTATGGCGCCGCCATGCACATTCACTTTCTTCTCGTCCAGCTTGAGGCACTTCAGCACGGACAGTGCCTGAGCAGCGAAGGCTTCGTTCAGCTCATACAGATCCACGTCATCACGCGTCCAGCCCAATTTAGTTAGCTGCAAAGGCAGAGGTTAGCTTGGACTAAGAAATATCACAGGTCTTCCACTTACCAATGCCTCCACGGCCGTCACTGGTCCCAGGCCCATGACATTGGGCTCAATGCCACTCTGCGTCCAGCCCACAATCTTGGCAAGTGGTTTGAGGCCACGTTTGTTTACCTCTTCGCCGGACATAAGCAGGACAGCTGCAGCCGAATCGTTGACACCTGACGCATTGCCAGGCGTGACGGTGCCGCCCTCCTTGAAGGCGGGTCGCAGCTTCTGCAAGCCCTCCAAAGTGCTGCCCGCCTTGATGTATTCGTCTTTGCTGAATATCTGCGTGCCCTTGCGATCCTTGATCTCAACTGGCACGATCTCCGCATCGAAGTAGCCCTGCTTCTGGGCCTGCTCGGCCAGTAGCTGCGACTGCAATGCCTGAGCATCCTGGGCCTCTCGACTTATATGATATTTCTCGGCCAGATTCTCAGCAGTGATGCCCATATGTATTTGATCCATGGCATCGGTCAGGCCATCGTGCAACATGGTATCCTGCAGCGTGCCAGGGCCCATCTTGACGCCTTGGCGCAGATGCATGACGTGTGGGGCAAGGGACATGCTCTCCTGGCCACCCGCAATCACAATCTTGGCATCGCCTGAACGTATCGACTGATAGCCCAGCACCACAGTTCTAAAGAAAGCAAGCAATTGAGGGCATCTATTCGAGAGATGAGTCAATATACCCACTTTAAGCCCGATCCGCAGAGCAAGTTGATGCCGTAAGCGGGCACCTCGATGGGCAAACCTGCCTTGAGGGAGGCCTGGCGGGCGGGATTCTGGCCTTGGCCTGCTGTCAATGCCTGTAGAGAAGCACAGGTAAGATTTACATAACAAATTGAGTCTAATTTGTATGCGAGCGAAGCCAATTGATTTGCAAATTAGCAACAACTTAGAGAATATGTGAAATACCTGGCCCATGATGACTTCGTTCACTTGCGGCGCCTCGACATGGGCACGCTGTAGCACCTCCTTGATGACCACGCTGCCCAAATCGGATGCCTTCAATTTAGAAAGTGTTCCATTAAAGCTGCCTAAAGAAATGCAAATAAGAGAAAGTTTTCCCTAATTAAACATTGCATCAATCTTTTATGAAACTGCGCCGTTTACCAATGGGCGTACGCGCTGCGGAGACGATATATACGTCAGACATCGTTAGCTAATTGAACTTATAAGTGTTTACACTTTAAATGATAAATAAGCAGCAAATATAGTGCCGGGCAGCAATCGAAAGATGTTTACGTTGTGGGCGCGCTGAACCAAATGTGTCTCGCCTCGGCCAGCAGGTAGTTCACAATGGTATTCGCCGAAGAATCAGACCCACACCTTATCGATAGCCGATAACTACTTGTTAAGTGTATGTACATTTTAAATGACTTTGCTCTGATTGAGAAGACTGGTAATATAATATATATAAGATAACTTCGATGACACTTGATATTTTTATAACATTGAATTAATTTGTGTGATAAGCTATGAATTTAAATCAAACAATGGAGTGCCACTATGCACTTGAGATAAGAAAGACTATCGGTGTTGCCAGCTAATTTAAATAACATCGATAACAGTGATAGTTTCAATTATTCTATCCCTAAATTCATCGATGGAATATTATATCGATACGGTATCTCAGTACACAGAAAAATATTTTATGCTGAAAAAAAAAACGCACAAAACGCGCATTGTGAACGCATTAAGAACAAACGCGCCCAGACCGCGACTCCTGGACAGGTTGGCAGCAATATAACTTGTACAGATTGCAGCCCAAGTCGTAGTTTTAAGGAGCCGACACAAAGTTACAGCGTCGACAGCACCGAACAGCAACAGCCCCAGCCCTCGCCCAACACCAACAACTACAACAACAACAACCACCACCCTAACCAAGACAACAACAACAACAACTACAGCCGCACAATCACACAAAGCAGCAGCAGCAAACGCAACAAATAATATGCAGGCGATTAAGTGTGTCGTCGTGGGTGATGGCGCTGTGGGTAAGACATGCCTGCTCATCAGCTATACGACAAATGCATTTCCCGGCGAGTATATTCCCACCGTCTTTGACAATTACTCCGCCAATGTGATGGTCGACGCGAAGCCCATCAATCTGGGCTTGTGGGATACGGCCGGTCAGGAGGATTATGACCGCTTGCGTCCATTGTCGTATCCACAGACCGATGTCTTCCTCATTTGCTTCTCGCTGGTGAATCCGGCCTCGTTTGAGAACGTGCGAGCCAAATGGTATCCAGAGGTGCGTCATCATTGCCCCAGCACGCCAATCATATTGGTGGGCACCAAGCTGGACTTGCGCGACGACAAGAATACAATTGAGAAGCTGCGCGACAAGAAGCTGGCGCCCATCACATACCCACAGGGTCTGGCCATGGCCAAGGAGATCGGAGCTGTCAAATACTTGGAATGCTCGGCACTGACGCAAAAGGGCCTGAAGACCGTCTTCGATGAGGCTATTAGATCGGTGCTCTGTCCCGTTCTGCAGCCCAAATCCAAGCGCAAGTGCGCTCTGCTCTAATTTTAAGACGCACACACTAATACACAAACACACACACACACACACACACATAGAACACCCACGAAGCATTGTATTTGTATTTGTCGTCAAGTCTATTTAATAACGTAATATTATTAACTAATAACAATTGTGTAAACTAAGCAGAAGCAGCAGCAGCAGGAGAAGAAGATGAGGATGATGAAGGAGGAGCAAGGGAATGAGTCCAGCAATTGGAACTGGAGTCTGTGTCAACCTGCCTCTATTGCCCACACACACGTACACACACACATACACATACACACACACACACACATACAAGTCTATATAGGATTTGGGGAAAACCCTAAGTTTCTTACTAATTTTTGTTACTCGTCGTCGTCCCTTTGTTTAAACTTAAAACTTTTTGTCTTGTTTGGTTTAAGTGTGTTTGTTCCATGTTTTTCGCCTTTTCTATTCAATTTGAACTAATTTCAAACATGTGCATTAATTTGAACTAAAAGTTAATTAAAAATTAATGTTGTAAAACCAAAAACCAAAAAAAAAAAAAAAAACAAAAGAAAATGTATTACAAAAGAGCTGAGCAAAGGCAGAAAGAAACAGCGGAAAGAGAATTCGAAGCCAGTAAAACGTTCCGGCGGAAACAAAAAAAAAAGAAAAAAATCAGAAACCGAACGGAAACTAGGCAAAAGGCAAAGATTAGGCAGAATTGCAGCTAAAAACAAATACATATGCATAAATATATAAATGAAAAGTACAGAAATTTGATGTATGAGATGCATTTCCTAAGCGGAGCACGATTTCCAAAAGAACAATTTTTAAATTGCTAAAAAAAGAAAATGAAAATGAGGAACTACGTATACATATATAAGCTAATGTCCTTCGTATACTATGTACATGTACTGATTTAAAATACACAAAACACAAGAAGAAGAAAAACCAGAACAACTGAAACTTTGAATACTTTGTACTTTCAATATTCGAAAACGAAAACGAAAGCAAATCTAATTACATAAAACATAAACATAAATGTGTCAATGGAAATCAAATAAAGCATACAGAAAAAAAATATATAAAACTTGAGTAACCCTAATGCCAGATGTGACAAATGTATATATAATCATGCATATATACTATATGCTCTATATATATATGCATGTCTATCTAGAGATATACATTTCGCGCGACCTCAACAGGTCTTCTTTGGTTTTCAATTTCGCTTATCGCAGCGAAAACAGATTGAAATATAGTAATTGAAAATCACAAAATCAAAAAAGAAATGAAAAAACAAAAGAAATATGAAATCAGCGTCCAGCGGAATGTTCTCGCAGCTGGAAATTAATCGGGCACAGCGGCGCAACAACAAAAGCGTTTTATGTTTATGTTATACGAGGCGGACGCGGTCCACATATGTGTGTGTGCATAGACTGACTGAGTGACTGTATGTGTGTGTGTGTGTATCTGTGCCCATGACGTGTCCATAAACAGAAGAAATTATGAGAATGTGCGACCCCGCGCGCTGGACCAATCTGGCTGACGTGTAGCTTTCTGGTATGGGATGGGATGCATATCAATTGGGCTCGTTATCAAATCGTTTTGTATATCAACTTTGTATTATTAGTCTGTCTATATAATGCACTTGTAGAGTTGGGCCTTAATTAGCTATCTGTATAAGTATTACAATTTATTTGGCATTCGAGTTGCGAGTTGTTCTTAATGGCTAGCGAGAGATTCGCCCCCAATCCCAATCGATTAAAATTCGTCGTGGCGCGCCAGAGCCTCGCCAAAGTCCGTCGCCTGGGAGCCCACGAAGATGTCGTACTTCTCCAGCACCTCCTCCTTGGTCAGCTGCTCATCGTGATCCGTATCGGACTCGAAGATCAAGTGCTTGGCCTCTGTCTCGGCAGTGTCGTAGTCGTTGGGCACAATCCATTGGCGTATCTCCGTCTCAGTCAGATAGCCATCGCCGTCTGTGTCGCGATGCGTGGCAAACGCCTCCCGCTCGCTGAGCACCCACTCGGGCTCGGGCTCATTAGGCCCCGATGGGCGGTACATGTCGCCAATGTACTCATCTACTGAGATCTTGCCATCCTTGTCCTTATCCAGATCCTCGGTGGTCTCCTTCAGCACGACGTCACGCATGGTCGGATGCTCCTCGGGATGCAAGAATGCTGTGAACTCCTCGCGTGTCAGCTTATCGTCCAGATCCTGATCGGCCACAGCCCAGCGACGGCGATCGCGTGACTTCATTTTCTTATACGAGATGCCTGCCGGAGACATATATATATATATATAAATATATTTAAAAGTATTTATAGAGGCTAGCAGATTGGCTTACCATTCTCCTCCCTTTCCAACTCCTCCTTGTCTAAGGTGTCCATAAATCCATAGACAGCCTTGCGATACACCTCCCAGTCAATGGTTGACTCGTTGTTCGGATTGTGCTGACGCCACAGGCGGTCCACATCCTCGTCAATGTAGCGACGCTGTGTGTACTGGATCCAGGCTTTCAGCTCAGCCAGATTGATGAAGCCATCTTTGTTTTCATCGATGCGATCCACAATCAAGCCCAGGCGTCGCTTGCTCTCCTCCGGCGTGAGTTCATCGAACTTCTTGGCTTCGTCGGCGCCCAGAAAGGCTTCGTGGTCGAACTGAGTGTTGTGCTCGCCGCCATCGAAGTGCTTGCCATGGAGTGAGTCGTGTTGGAGTGGGTCGTGCAAGAGTTCATCGGCAGCCGGTATGCTAGACGCGGCGGCCAAGCTTATCGCGGCAGCAGCAACAAGTAGAAGCGTTCCGGTTCTCATTTTGCCCATCAGAGCGCCGTCTGCTCGCTTTGAGTATTCAAACAAAAGTAACTCGAGTTAGAACGAACTCATCAAACGACGCCTAAAGTATCGATGTTAATTGGCGATAGTTTTTCTCTAACTCAATTCATCGCTTGGGTATCGATAATATGCACTTGCAATCGTTAGAGTAACGTATTTTCGTCAATGATTTAATGTTTATTTAGTAAAATCTTACAAATATAAATAAATATGAGCAGTTGTTATCAAGCACTATTTACAGATGGCCACGTGCGGAGAATAAAATTATTTGTTGCCCTGAACTGGCGCAACCGGATCGTTGACATCCTGATTGAGCGAACTGAAGTCGCCAGTGTTGCAGGAAATGCTTGGAATCTCAAAGTTGGAGAAGCCGCGATAGTTGGCCACCTCCGGCTTCAGGGGGGATGGCAAGAGCACCTCCGAGACGGGCACTTCACTGTCTATCAAACTGTCGGCCGTGGTGTCCAATAAGGTTGCCTCAGCTGGAAGGGCAGTTGGGATATTCCGCGGCTGCACCAGCGGATCAAATTCATCTAGATTCAGCTTGGATTCATCCGCGACGCTGTTGTCCCCACTCTGATCCGACAAATCGAAATCATAGTTGATATTGGTTAAGCCGCCCTGGAATTCTGTGCCTAACATCATCACGTCGTCATTTTCAGATGCCTCCTCCAGCAGCGAGACCGCATCGAAGGGAGTATAATTAAAGATGGGCGACGCAAATAGCTGATCCGGTTGCGGTAAATTCGGATGAAGAGGCGACAGACGGCCCACAGAGCCCACGCTGGTATCCTTAAGTGCCAAGGTGTGCGCCATATCGAATTGGGAATCCTCGAGTATCTTTTCCTTCCCCTTGACTGTCAATGACTGTTGAGTGAGGCTGAGTAAATTGGCCTGGTAGTGACCAGCAGCGGCTTCAATGCCATCCTGGGCCAAATGAGCGCGAGCCTGGCTTATGAGAAATGCTGGCGTCTTAATGGGCAGCAGTGTCAGCGGCGCCTTGACCATGACTGTATCCACCTTTTCCGTGACCTCGCGCTGGAACTCTATGAGCTCACGCTCGAAGTCCTTAATGCCCGTGCTTATCACTGAGTTCCGTTTCTGCAACTGCTCCATGCACTTCATGTTCTCCGAGATCAGATGCAGACTCTCACAGGCCAGCAGCGCGCTCTCCCATGGCGTGCTGTAAGTCTGTTCTCCCGACATGTACGCATCGAACTCCTCGGCGCTGATGCCCAGGCTCTCGCCATTTAGATTCTCAATGAAGGCAATGGCCGAGCAGAGATTGGTGAAGTAGTAGCCACCCTCGCCGCTCATGACTCGCGAGGCGTTGGTGAAGCGATTGACAAAGTTGAGATTGCTGTGCAGACGGACGGGATTTGCTTTGAGCACCACGAAAATCAGGGCCGGCAAGAAGTCATCGGCGCTCGCGGGTCCGCCTGTGGCACGTTTTAATAACTCGAAAATATGACGACAGCAGCGGACAGTGCAGAGGAGCTTCTCCTGCGGTGAGTAATAGGAGTCGATACCCACCAGCTCCGATATGGCATTGTAGACCAAGTCACGCGCCTCCGCATTCACTTCGTCAATGCTGCAGTCCAGATGCTTGGTCGTTATCCAGCTCAACTGGCGTATGCGCTTCTGCACTTTGATATCGCTTTCCTCGTCTGTGGTGAAGTACGGGCTAAATAGCAAACTGCGCGAAGAGATAACACATTAAACTCTTGAGGAGTATTGAATTTCCCCTTATTGATGACTCACTTGTGATTCTGTGTCATCACGACTTTTTCAAAGAAGTCAATGGCAATGTCGCGATCCTCGTTGGTGGCAATCTCGAAGCGAGCATCGTTGTGGACGACATCCGCGAATCTGGTGTAGGCGTTCTGCACGAGATCGGACAGCTCGTCCACGTTCTTGCTGCTGTTGTTGTTCATGTATTTACGTATCTCATGGTCCAGTCGCTGAATCTCAGATTTCAGCTTCCTTTTGCCATCGTCCGGAATGCGTAGCTGACGCAGCTGCAACATGAATTGACTCTCCGTGGCGCTTGGCACACGCGGCTGAGGTGCAACCGCTGGGAATTTGTTTTTCAATGTTTTTTGCAGCACAGCAGGGACAGTGAACTTCTTTCTGGGCATTGTGCTGGCTGTCGTTGTTGGCTCCTCTTTCTCTGGCTGCTTCTTTGTTTTGGTTGCACGGCCCAGGGAGAGCGAATGCTGCGGCGACTTGCGCTCTAGAGTTCCGCTAGCGGAACTGGCATTCACTTTCAGAGCTTCATGATCCTCGCCAGCTTTTTCTGAAAATAGGGGAATAACGCGCATGACTAACTGCTGCAGCATAGATAAACAGAACAGTAGCTCGCTTACGCCTTTTGCGCTGCTTATCGTTGCGTTCGCGAAAACATTTTGAGCAGAGTCCATCGAACTGTGTGTTGCCGTAGTAGCCACAGCCCTGACGGCACTTTAGATCTTGCTGTCCGATTCGCAGCATGGGCGCACGGTTCGCCATCGTTGGGCGTGGTCTATTTACACAATTTTGATTGCTGCCGAAGTGCTTGCAAGAACTGTGCGTCTCGATTTTAACTCGAATTTTTATTTATTGTCGGATCAGCCACTCGATTGCAGATAAACAGCTGTTACACGGATTATCGCTGCAATTTATCGATGTTAACAAATAACACTTGACGATATTTCGATTTAATACCAACATTCATTTAATCGATAAGTGTGTCTCTCGAACGGCAGGGCGGTCATTTGAATTAAGCCCAACCGTCGCAAGTTTAAAAAATAAACTATCCAGACAAGTTGAATTTTACTAAAATTGTATTTTAGTATTATTTATTGAAATAAAAAAACATTGAAATTGCAACTGAGGGCACAATTTGTTTGTCTGGATACATTTAGTAAAATCGAAGTGCCTTAGGAAACAGCTCACAAAAGTCTTAAATTCTATGCATAAAACATGTATTTAAAATGAAAGTTCGTGTTGTAAGCTTTAGATTTAGGACGGTTACACATATAGAATGCAACTTCTGGTATGTATACGGCTAAATGGGTAGATTTCAAAAAGTTATACACGAAAAGTCAAAGTTAGTAATTAGCTAAAAATGTTCACAACAACGATTTGAAAAAGCTCAGAAAACACATACACGTAACTATGTATGTAATTGTGTAGACGACACATCGACTACGACTAGACTACAAAATTTTCAAGTTGACCTAACTGCTCTACATGTCGATTCATTTACTAACAATGTTTTTTTTTTGTTTTTGTTTTTTGTTGTTGTTCCCAATTAACAAATTCATATTTGCGCAAAATAAAAATTTATCTGCAAGACGCTGCCATACGTTTCTCGATCCTCGATATCCCAGCATAATTGACGCGCTCCACAAATGCATTAATTC
The DNA here is from genome assembly GCA_035047545.1 of Drosophila paranaensis. Taxonomy (NCBI): domain Eukaryota; kingdom Metazoa; phylum Arthropoda; class Insecta; order Diptera; family Drosophilidae; genus Drosophila; species Drosophila paranaensis. The sequence continues at coordinate 15,413,452 of JAWNPL010000145.1, forward strand.
CACTACTCAGCTCTAAGAGTGTCTATTATCGCTACTTTACTTAACTTCTCGCTACCATAGTTGCTCTTGCTTCTTTAGATTTTAGAAAAAACCATTTGTTCTTCTGTTTTAATTAGTCTCACAATTGCTAATACATATTTATCGAAATGCAACCTTGTATGCGTGTGCTCAGCTACCGTTAGTTACGTATACTTAACATGATCTTCTCTCGTTCACATTCTCGTTCTCATTTTCCTACTCTTCCAATTCAATCGTTTCATAAAGTCTCGTAAATAGTTTTAACTTAGATCTAAGCTACTTATGATGGATGTCTTTGGCTTCCGTTTGTTTTTTCTTCAAGTTTTGAACTCTATTAGCTATAAAAAATTGTAATTTATCGATAACACGTTTTTAACAGTTACGCCGCTTTGGTTATAGTTTGGTTTTGTTGCTTTTTGATTAAACGTTCTCATTTTGCATTCATTTTGATTAATCGATTCAACTTTTGTCAATTCTCTACAAAAGATTCGCGTTTTGGTACAAAAATTTCAAGTCTAACAATTTGTTTCAATAAATTCCTAGGTCCAACTGAATTACAGTCGGGCTTCTGTTGGCTGAAGAAACTTGAGTTCCTGCTTGTGGATTATACTATATAATATATAGTCAAACAGTGTGTGTGTGTGAGTTGGGTGTACCCTGCGTGATCAAACAGATCCTTGTGTTACACATTAAATAACATTAAAGTATGAGTGTACTCTAGTCACTAGAACTTAGGGCTACAAAACGCTGCGTAGAGCTCTCTCTATATATCAAATTGGCTGTTTCAAAAGTCAGCAAAAGTTTCTATGAGTCCAGCGATCGCTGCTTAGCCACGTTAACTGAAGTATTTCAGGCCCGCAATCAGCATGAATTTCTCAATGAACAGCTCCGAGTCCAGGACCTGAAGAAAAGTGTTATTGAACCAGGATAGAATAGTTTTAGTATTTTTCTAGTATTTATCAGTATTTTTGCAATATTTTGCAGTATATTTCTTACCGCAATGTGAGCAGCTCTTCCAATCAGCGTGTTGGCCGTGTGGGGCAGCGCGTGGTGCACATCGAAGCGGGCGAGCGTTAGCTCCGGCCTGGCCAAAATGGGCGCAATGACGTTGTGCACCATTTCCCTGAAAGGGAGATTAAGAGAAGATTCTAGTCCAGCCCTGTCCGTGCTTAAGTCAAACCCACCTGTAGATGGTGCCCAGGGAGGAGCTGTCCCGCATGGCTGCCTTGCACAGCTCCAGGCGCGCCGAGTGGGCGGGCACGTAGCGATCCTGACTAGAGCCACAGAGCAGGATGTTGCTAAAGTGATGCAGAGTGCTCCGCTGGCTGAGCCTGTAGAGGAAGCTGTTGCGCATGTCCGTCGTGTCGCGCATGCACAGCTGCAGCAGCGAGCCAGACTTCTTCCACTTCTGCATGAACCACATGCCTGAGGGGAATGGAGTTACTTAAGGACTTGCCTGGGACTAGCTCTGGCGACTTACCCATGTTGACCAGGCCGCTGGTGTTGTAGAGCGTGCCCAAATGCGGGCCGGAGAGCGAGAGGAAGGTGTGCAGGCGCGGCAGCAGCGGGCGCATCTGTGGGCGTGCCAGGGCGCTGCGCACGATGATGGTGCCGAGGGAGTGGGCCACAAAGGAGATGCGGGCGGGATTCAGGCCACAGCTGTCGATATGGTAAAGGATCTCGGCAACCAGCCTGATGGGAAATTGTATTAATCTCTACTCTGAGAAGGCAAACTGGAGAACTCACCGATCAGTCATGGTATCAAAGTCGGAGAAGGTGTCGCCCTGGTTGCGCTCCGACATGAGAAACTCGAGGTTCACGCCGGGCAGGCCCAGCTCCAGGTAGGTGCGCACCAGCCGCAGATCCGCCGAGTTGCCGTCCAGGCCGTGCACGCAGATGACCAGGTGCATGCCGTTGGGCGAGAAGGCGCGGTACTCGTCGCTGATGTAGAAGTAGGGCAGCTCCGAGGCCAGCTGCACGTAGTCCGAGTAGATGTTGCCCTGGTACTTGATCTGCTTGCGGAACTCCTCGCGGCACTTCTCGAACTCCAGCAGCGAGATGCTGGGACTCGCCTCCTGGCCAGCCGGTGGGCCCTTGCGCTTGTGCTTGCTGATGGAGCCATTCGATTGCTTGCCGCGCACCGGCAGCTGGCCATTGGCGTTCTCCTTGTTCTCATCCTGCTCCACGTCCAGGCCGTTCTCCTGCTTGCACTGGTGCTGGGGCGGACGCTTCAGCTCCGCCAGGCTGTGCGACTTGAGCACGGGCTTGTTGCTGAAGATCGCCGGGGTGGACATGGGACGCAGTGACTCGTAGATGTGGTACACGGGATTGTCAATGGCGCCTATGGGCTGGCGCTCCTTGAGCGGCGGCGGTGGTGGTGGTGGTGCCAGCACCACATGGCAGGCCATGGACTTAGTCTTGGACTTGGCCACGGCTGGAGCAGCTGGCATTGGTGGTGGAGCGGCTGCTGGAGCAGGTGCGGGCTCGGGTGGTGGATCGCGAAACTCGTCGGGTGGCGGTGGTGCCAGCACCTGCTCCTGGTCCTGCTCCTGGTCCTGAAACTGTTGCGGTGGCGGCAAGCAGACCGCATCCAGCGGCTGCATGTCCTTCAGGCTGGTTATATCGAAGTCCGACTTGGACTTCGCAGCGGCGCCGCCCTTGTGACGGCGTCTCGGTGGCGGACGCTCCAAGTCCTCCACCTCGGTGGACTCGCCATTGGGCAGATGACGCAGTCGGTCCAGTTGGAAGCGCGAACGCTCCTTCTTAATGGTCACCGTCACCGATGAGATCTTCTTGTGCAGCTCCTTCTCCTTGTCCTTGTCCTTCTCCTGCTGCTGCTGCTGGAGGCGGGCGGGCGTGCGGCTCTGGCTGTTCCCAGCCGACTGGCGCTTCCGTTGCGGCTTGTGTGGCTGCTGCTGCTGCTGCTGCTGCTCGAGCAGCTTCTGGAGGCGCAGGCGCAGCTGCTCGCCATTGAGCCGCGTCTCCAGGCCCATGCCCATGCCCAGGCTGAGCTGGGTGTGCCGCTGCTTCTGCTGCGGCCCGGTGCTGGTGATGGTGTCCGGGCTGGAGATGGCCAGCGAGCTGCGCCGGCTGCTCACCCAGCCACTCTCCTCGCTCAGCGACGAGGTCGAGTTGCTGCGCTGCCGGCGCGCGTCCGAGTCGAACTCCGGCGGCGGCGCCAGATTGGGCAGGGATTCGCTGAAGCCACTGGTGTTGGGATCGCTGCTGTTGGTGTTGTTGTTGCTGTTGGCGGCGGTCGTGGTGGTGGCGTCCAGCCGGAAGGGCACGCTGCTCGAGCTGAGCATCTGGAGCTTCTGCATCATGTCGCTCTCCGAGCTGCTCGACTCCTTGCGCAGCGTGCCCTGCGCCTGGCCATGGCCCTGGCGCAGCATCTCCTTGATGTCGGACACCCGCACCCGGGCTATCTCCACGGCGCGCGGTATCTGGGAGCTGCTGCTCCGCGGCATCGTCGTGTACTGGCTGGGCGGGGGCGGCGGATAGGAGTTGCGCGGCGGCAGCATGCTCTTGGGCAGCGAGTTGTAGGCGCCGCTGCCGCCCGCCGGCTGCTTGGGCGGATTCAGCAGCTTGATCTCGTGCAAGTAGTCGAACTTGCTGGCGTGCCCGTAGCGCTGCCGGAACTCGCATATGTTCCGCATCAGATCGTCCGCCTGGAGACGCGCCAGGCCGGCGGGCAGCGTGTTGTAGTTCACCTGGCGCCCATTGCAGCTCGGCTCGAGCACGTGCGTCTCGGCTGCTGCTGCTGTTGTCTGGCAGCCGTCCAGCTGGTCCAGGGACTTGCTGTGCCGCGTCGGCAGCGTCGCCTCACTGGACTCTATGTCCAGATCCTCAAGCAGTCCGGTCACCGAATGCCTGGAGAGATTGTGCCGCAGCGCCACGGGCTGCGCCTCCTTGTTGCTGGGCGCTATGGTCAGGCTGGCCTGGAGCACCTCGCCGCCCAGCGCGAAGCGAGGCGTCACCACGCACTTGGCGTGCGGATGGGCCGGGCCGTTGCCGTTGCTCGCCGGATAGTCGTAGTCGAAGTGGCAGGCGAGGCAGTCCTTGGTGCCGTTGAGGCTGCTGCTCGAGTGCGTCTTGTCCGCCGCGAGAGTCTTCTTCTTGCTCGCCGCCGTGGTCTCCGTGGTCTCCAGCTGGGGATCGCTGCCGGAGCGCCGCCTCGCGTAGCTGGCGCCTGGCACCACGTAGCGATCCTCGAAGATTAGCGGCAGCGAGGCGGCGTCCCCGTCGATGGGCGTGCAGTGGACGGGCAGCGGCGGCAGCGACTGCAGGTAGCGACTGCGCCGCGCCAGCTCCGCGATGCCCGCATAGCCGTGGCAGTGGCCCGGACTGCTGCCGCTGCCGCTGCCCAGCTCGTGGCAGCCGGTGGCGGCGTGCCTGGGCTGCTCCAGCACGAAGAAGCCCTCGGCGAAGCGGCGCACGCGCAGTATGTGGTGCTTGCGGGCGAGCAGCGTGTGCACCGCCGTCGAGGAGCGGGAGGCGAGCAGCACGCGGCGCCACCAGAAAATGTTCTCGGCGCAGAGCTGCGCAATGTCCGAGTTGGCCAGCGTGGCGAAGTCGTCCTCGGCCTCCAGTTGCTGCAAGGAGAGAGAACTCTAAGAAGCAATTCATTAACAAGCTCCAATCTCCTCACCTTCGCCTGCTCCAGCAGCTGCTGCAGTCGCTCGCCCGTGTCGTTCTCCCGCAAAGGCGGCGAGCCGATCTGCGAGTTGATGCTCGGCGGCAACACCGTGCTGAACTCGTTGAGGGTCGCCTTCAGCTGCTCAATGGCGCCCAGCAGCAGGCTGCAGATGTCCCGGTGGATCTGGCGCGACTGCAGCAGACGGCCAGTGGGCCCACCGCTGCACTTGGTCGTGCCGCCTATCTGCGGGCCGAAGAAAACGGCCTCCAGGGGCCCAGGCGAGGTGTTCCCTCTGCAGCTCAGCTTGCCGGCGCTCCAAGGCTTCGAGCTGCGCGGCGCACTGGAAGAGAGTTCGTCAGGGAGTTAGAACTGGTTTCCGAACTGCTAAAAAGAACTACACACATATATACACACACATACACTCACTCACACACACTCACACACACACACACACACTCTCGCACTCGTACACATAGAAAGCACTGCAAAGCTTGGCAACTAGACTACAAGTGGATGAAATTAGTTACCCAAAGAGGTAGTTGGAAATCTTACCATAACTTGATATATGAGAATATGCTTTTCCTGCACCAGAAGTGTTAAAGTCGTTCCATGCGTTAGATTGTATACATATATTGTTTATGGGTTTATATGCGGATATTGAATTGGTTACATGTTGAGATTAAAATGAAATAAATGAAGTCAAGTCGATTGGAGCAAATCAAAAGAGAAATGCGATTTTCAATGGGTTTTCATATACGATAAAACTTAAAAGCTAAAATACCTGAGAGGCGGGAGAACGGGTTAGGCAAATCAAAAATCGCAGCAAAACTTAACTTTAAGTTAATCCAACTAAATATTTCAGCTCGAGCTTGTGCACAAATTGAGCTTTAGTCGTGGAGCGAGTGGGGATTAGCGGGCAATCTGGAGCTGGGGCAGCCGGAGCCAGTCGACGAAATGTAATCAACATCAAAATTCAGGGCAGACAGGGGGCCAAGGTCAACAAGGAATTTCAAATCCAGTGGGCTAATCTATTATTCATTCGGTTCAAGCTCGGCGCCTCACTGATTTCTCTAGATTCTCGCTCTCACACGCAATTCGCATTAACAGGTGAAGGCCAGGTGTGGCCAGGTGTGGACAGGTGTGGGGCAGGATTCAATTTAGCGATACAGAATCAAATATAGCTTTAAGAGTTGGCAAACAACTTTTGGTGGCCACAGAAGTTATGAAGGAGTTTCGTTCCGTGGACGGACTGTGGCGTATACAAACTTTTGCTGAATCAAACGGCGTAAAAAGTGACTGCGCCACGGCTGCAGTAGATGCTGTGCAGTTGGTAACAGGAGGAGCGATGCCACGCCCCGGCCACGAATGCCGCCCAAATGGTGCAGTCTGTTGCAGTCGCAGTTTGCCAAGAGGAAGACAATTGGAATGCGAGAGAGAGGGAGTCATTAAAATGTAAGCAGAGGACCAGCCTCGCCAGGACCTCTACATATAATACAGTTCAGAGGGGGCGAGGGCGCGAGGGGCGGGGCGTGTGTGTTGTGTGCAGTTTTAATGAGTTGGAAATGATTTGTGTGGCCAGACTCTGCCGCTCCAATCAAGCACAGCAGGACACACGCAGCCCAGCCCAGCCCAGCCCAGCAAAAAAAAAAAATATGACGTTGACATTAGAGATCATGTTGTCAACCCTCTCCATCTCTCTCTCTCTCTTTCTCTCTCTCTATATCCCTACTTTGCATGCCCGCCCAGACAAAGTCGCGCCCATTCACTCACTTGATGTATGGCTGGTGCAGGGCCACCAGACTGGCATGAATGCCCACGCTGATGGCCGCCAAGTGGAAGTAGTCGAACAGCACGGGCAGATGGTAATGCAGTCCGCGTCCCGGATGAAAGTTCAGCTGCAGATTGCGTGTTGAGGCCAGCGTCAGTTGGCTGCTGCCGTTCTGCTCCCCGAACCACAGCTCCAGCTGCAGCGAGAACTCGGCTCGTTCGATGGACTCCTTCAGGTGACGGCTGTCGACTGCAGAGAGAAAGAGATAGACACAGATAGATAGATAGAGAGTGTGGGTTTACTTAATATTGTCATATGTTCAACTCGAACTCAGGCCAACAAATCCCCAGCGCAAATAATCGCTTTGCAGGCATTCGCAATATTTCAAGTTCTGCCTTTGGCTTGCCTCGTCAGCATTGATTATTGGTTTTCGCTTAGGCAGCGCATGTATATGGCAGCTCGAGCTGGTTTAACGCAGTTAAGCTAATCAATAAACGTCTGTGAGTCATAAACTCATCAAGGCATCAACAGAAACTAACTAAATCTAGCGCCTTCAATTGCGAGCTGTCCACGGTGCGTATACTTGATGGCATTTAATCAAATTCAATTCGCTTCACACCTGAACGCGCGTTTATGGTCAGCCAAGAGACAAACAGACAGACATAAAATAACTTAAGTACACACACAAACATACGTATATAAATCCCTCCCCCCCCCTCTCTCTCTCCCTCTCTCTCTCGTTGGCCACCTTCAACTCTTCTTAGCTACATAAAATTCATTTGTTTTCATAAGACGGGGATTTGCGCGGCTAAAGCTAAGTCAGACTTCAGTCTCATTCAAAGGCAATAAAAGTAAAGTTGAGCACCACATTCCAGGCAAGCCACCCATATCAGCCTGCCTGCCTGAGCTTTACTCCCGCATTACTCATACGCCCCGTGTGACAATTGTTTGACAGTATTTGTGAGTTTGGTTTTTTTGTCTGCTCGTTTTTTATGCCATTTTGATGCCGTTTTTATTTTATATCTTGTGGTTTATATCTATCTGAGTGTATATATATATATTTTAAACGCTGAGCCTTTTGAGTGAAGTGCGTGGCAAATCCCCTGGCTTCAGTGGTGCGGCGCAGTTTATCACAGTTGCCTGTGACAATTTGCAATGCAGGCTGCAATTGCTGCTGCAGCTCGCACCTGAGACACGTGTAGAAGAGATAAATTGCATAGCTACTCAAAGCTTGCGTGTTGTCAGTGGCAACTAACGGGGGAGGGGTAGGGGGAGGGGTATGGGACACCCTCGAAGCACAGCAACAAAAAGCTGTCAAGTAAAAGTAACTTTTTGTTTAGCTGCGGTTTTTTCTGTTGTTGTTTCGTTGTTGCTGCCACTTCACAGGATTCCACTTAGCTGCTGCTGCTGCTTTGTTGTTGTTCTTGTGTGTGGAACAGGAGCACGCAAAACTTGTCCAAATGAATTAATCACTTTACCCAACAGCCGAGTGGATGATGTTGTTTCCATTGTTGTTGCTGCCGCTGCTCACATATTGTTGCTGCAGAACAAGAGCAACTACAAACAACAACAGCAACGGCAACAGCCAGAGTGGAGGGGTGTCGGCGCAACACACATCACAAAAGGCAGCAAGGCAGTCGAGCAGCAGCAGCAGCGGCAGCTCTCGGGTATCTGATGAAGTCTGCCAAGTGCGCATCAGCAGGCTATACAAATGAGCATGTGGCGGAGCCGATGGCAAGGGTAAGGGTAAGGGACGCTTAATCAGATTGAAATATAATGTAATCACTAAGCCGCACCATGAACAAATACTGAGCGCCCATGCCCCAAAAGCACGCCAAACAGCATATAGTTTGTGAAGTTGCGTCCATTGGAATTATCCTAATCTAATCTGATTTTAAAATGGATTGAGTTTCGAAACGGAATTCGGTAAAATTTCTGTACGAGTCCCTTGGGAGCTTAAGTTCAGCAATGAATGAAGCTCGAAAAGGCGTAGGATTGATGCACGGTGCAGACAGGATAAAATTGTGATTGACTGAATTCATTGAAGTTTTGCAAGTTGCATATGTAAATGGAGACACTTGAGACTCTTGCTAGCTCAAAGAGCTATAGAGTTCGAGGGTTTGGACTTCATTTGGCCGACTTAGCTGCGAGTCTAAGAATGCTTTCGTTGAGGTTGATCAAAGGCCAATTGGCTTGCCATAGCTAGACAGACAGATAAGATTCTATCCACTCAGCTCCTGAAAGGTAAACCACTCATCTATAGACCTATCGATATCCATAGCCTTCCTCTTACGTCCCGCCTTTGTCTCCCTCTGTTTCTACTTTTACTTCAAGTTCTATTTGTAGTTCTAGTTCATGTTCTTGTTCTAGCTCTAGTTCCAGTTCTAGTTCTTTTCTAGTTCTAGTTCTACTTCTATCTCAATCTCTAGTTCTACCTCAACTGCAAGCACTGCCTATAGCTCTGCCTTCATCTCTCCCTCTATCTCCCACCCCATTTTCATCAACTCTTTAAGCTTTTAAATACCTATTCATATTTACACTAAAAAGGCTTACATTATTTCTATTTGGCCAACTAGTTTTCATGGCAGACTGAACTTGAGCTGCAAAATGATTTTTATCTATGAAAATAAATAAATAGCTGGGAAAATGCATGAAAATTCTATTTTATTTGCCGAAAACGTATTTTCATTTTCATTTTTCTTTGCGCTCTGCATCAGGCGAACAAAGCATTTCGCCTGCTCCTCCTCCTTCTCCTCCTCTTCTTCTTTTTTTCAGCTTTTCTATATTTATTTATTATTATTTTCATTTTTTTACTGCCTCGCCTCCGCTTTATGAGCGCTCCGCCCTTCTGCCAGCAGCCTTCGCCACGTTCCTTCCCCCTCGACCCGTGAAATTGACTTTCAATTTGTTTCCCATTTTTGCGCCTGGTTAACTTTTTATGCCATTTTCATATTGTCTGTGGGTATGTACACATACACATACAAATATATATATATCTATCAATATTTTTTCCTTATCTGTGCTGGTTTTTTGTACTTTTTAGCATCGTGCTCCTTTGATGCTGTAACTATGCCTGCGAGGCAAAGCAAAGCGCCTGCAAATGCCTTCAAATCAGGTCAATGCAGTGGCCAAATACAAGTGCCGTTCGCTCCCTTTTGGGGCGCAAATTGAAATCGGGCAGCGGCGAGGCAGCAAAGTAACGAAAGACGTCGAAAGCTATTTTCAAAGGGCAGCCAACTTGGCCAACTAATTGCGTCTTGGATGACACATAAAGAGTGGCCGGTGGGCGGTGGGCGGTGGGCGTGGCTGTGCATTCAACCCGGCGAGAATGCGAGCAAATGCAATTAGAGAAGCGCTGCCAAATAGAAGTTCTCCCTTACTATACATATACATATACTATATACTATATACTATATGCTATGTACTCTATAGACTATATAGCCGCCCAGCAGTTGGTCAGCACTTGGGAGCCATAAAAACTTTTTGGCCTGTCAACACGCGACATAGGCGAAAAGTTCGTGCAGCGTCAGCCACTTGATTTATATATTGCAATTGAATAGAAAACTTTATCTTTGATTCGATTCTCCCTACTCTATTTTACTCACCCAGCAGATGGCTGCGAAAGTGTATGACGTCGCGCAGCGGCACCTCCTCGTTGCGATAGAGTATCTGAAAGATGCGTGAGGCGCCGCTGCCGTTGATTATGGTGGCGGAAGTGCAGCTGCCAATGCCGGGCACCGTGGCCGCATCCACTGGCGTGGCCAGCTCATTGTCCCGCTCGTTGTCGCTGGGCTCGCTCGAGGCGCCATTTGGCTTGCCATTGTTCGACTCGGGTATGCTGGTCTCCACCTGGACGGGCAGCCGGGGTGAGACGCGCAGACCGCAGCGCACCTGATAAAGGCTGCAAAGAGAGAAAGAGAGAGATGGAGAATGAGAAAGAGAGAAAGAGAGAGAGAATGTGTGACAGACGTAGCATATTAATCATACATTGATATCAATTTGCATATAAATAACGTATACGCAGCGTGAAAGCCTCAGAAATATAGCAATAAAAGTTCTTCTTTCGCAATTTAATTTATTATTATTTAAAATCTTTTGTGTACACAATGCACATATATATATATTTGATATACTTCAAATGAATATTTCAATATTTACAGATCATATTCCCATTTGCCACATGCCATTCGCCTGTTAAAAGAATATAAAAAATTTAAACACACAATTGTTTGAAATTTATTTCAATTTTCCTCCAATCTTCCCCCGCCGCTCGTCGCTCACTTGCGCCATCTCTTTGGCTTTGTTTATATTTTTGCGCAAATTTCGTTGCGAGTTTCGGTTTTATTTTCTGTTTTTTCATGTATTTTTAACACACGAGCTGCCGCCCACCTGACTGCCTCCCTCTCGATGCGTGTGGCAACGGCATCCTCAAGGGCTGCCGTCAACAGCTGCACAAATACAACAATAAACCAATACAACAACAACAACAACAACAAGAGCAACGACAACTGCAATCGCATAAACACTTTGCTGACAATTAGTGCCTGCTATGCCTGCTGCATTTGCCACGCCCATTTGTTGATTTTTCCCACATACATATATATTTTTATCTACTCCGAGTCAGTTGAAAATGGGCATTTAGTGTGTGGAATGCTGTTGTGAAAACGTGTGTTAGGGGTAGAAGAAGGCGTGGCAGAACTTATAGAGTAAGTCTAAGCTAATTCTATCTGCTATATTTGCCAATCTTGAAGCCTGTTCAAGCTAGTCTGCTCACACTTCAGATCTAGAGTTTGGTATCTATTGAGTACTTCTACCTTCCCCACTTTCCAGCCACAATCAGTTTTTAGGTTCTGCTTATCAACTACTCCGTTAGCCTTGGTATCTGCTAGTCGTGTACTCCCCACGACTTATTTTTATGGCATTTCATTTCGCTTTGTTTGCCCAACACTTCGAGTGCGTAAATTTTCTCATTTCTGTTTCAGCTTTTTCCCAAGTTTTGTGCAGCGAATTTATTGCTTCATTTTACAGGTGTTTCATTTGGGCTTTATTTCTGGGAATTTTCATGAATCTCATGATTTTAAATTTTTATATAAGCTAAGCGCAAAGTGCTTGGGGTGCTGCAAGCTGTGCTTGATTGACCTGTGCACAGGAGTTGGTTTTGATTAAGTGAGCCATTGGCCAATGCTCGATTAGCTGGAAATGCAGCTAATACAGCTCAGTTGGCATGTACACTGTAAAGTTTTTCATATATAGCTCAAAATATATCAAAAAAGAGCTCCAAGGTGAAAAGCTGCTGTTGTGCAGGCGACCACATAACTCTGATAGAAAAATTAGTTCCTATTTATGGGAAACTGTGTGAAATATTTTAATAACTTTAAGTTTATTTTGAAGCTGCATTCATGCCAATTTGGATAAAGTATAATACTATCCCAGCTGTACCTGAAACTTGACTGTGAGTCTCCTTGAGAGCAATGCTTGTGTTGGGTGCACACTTTTATGATTCGGTACAAAGTTATGCATGCAAAGTTATTTCGGTAAATTGAATGCTTGACATGCCAAAGTTTACTTTATCCTAATTGGCAAGCCTTATTTAATATTTTAAAAGTAAAATGTTAACAATAACTCAAACAGTTGCTGAAATATAAGCATTGCAAAGACCATCAGACTTGCGTGGTCACCCCTTTTTAAGCACAGCATAACAAGAATTCATTTCTCATTTCCTCACAGAGTAAAACTTATATATAATATACATAACATTTGAGTCAGAGCTGAGCCAGAGCACAGCCAATGCACATCCAGAAGCAGAGCCACTTGCAGGGCCATTGGAAAAGCCACAGGCACAACAAGAGGCACAGCTATCGGCAGAGCCAGAGGGCAGCAACAGTTGAGTCAGATCAGAAGCAGAGGCAAAGTTGAGCAGAACTCATCCAGAGCTGTCTTTCAGCTACTCACTTCGTGCTTAACTTTTAAACGGTCTTCTCTTGCCTCTCAATGAGCTGATGAGTCCCAAGGCGCAGTGTGATCAAGCGAGAGTTCCGTCCCTCTCACCAAGCAAGAATTTCCCTTTGCTTGCACTCACTTCCCTTTCACATGTGTGTGTGTGCTGCAAATTCCTTGTAGATCAACATTTTTATACCCTGAACCCATTGAAAATGGGTAATCAGGGTATAATGTTTTTGTTGGAAGGCGTATGTATGTAACAGGCAGAAGGAGGCGTGGCAGACCCCATAAAGTATATATATTCTTGATCAGGGAGACAAGCCGAGTCGATTTAGCCCTGTCCGTCTGTCTGTCTGTCTGTCCGTCTGTCCGTCTGTCCGTCTGTCCGTCTGTCCGTATGTATGAACGCGTCGATCTCAGAACTTACAATAGCTAGAGACTTCAAATTTTTTTTGTAGGTCCCTGTATAGGGCGCGCATATCGAGTTTGTTTCAGAAATTCGATAACTGTTATCGTTTTATTGTTATCGATTAAAAACGAAAATCTAAATTAAGCTAAAAAATTCTATCTATTTCATCTTTCTAGCTAGAGTCTTCAAATTTTGCATTTAGTGTTATTTGGGTCTTACGCAATTTCGGTTTTTGTTAAATTTTGGGTGCCACGCCCCCTTCGCCTCCAATTTGTAACTCCCGTATATCAAATACTAGAGACTTGTGCTTTGGCACATACATATATATGGATGACGTGATCACGCCCAACAAGTTTGATCAAAATCGTTACTCTAGAAAAAAAGTTATTAAACATTTAATTTCCCATAGCATTGCCATGCAAACAGCAGCCAAAGAACAGCTGACGCAACGATTTGCGCTTGTGAGTGCTTGCGCCTGTGTATGTGTGTGTGTATGTGTTGTTTGTAATGAACATATATATAAACTTATGTATATTAAAGAAACGGAGATTGTTTGGAATTGCGGTTCTTCGCAGGGTTCAGGGTATACCCTAGTCGAGCGGTCTCGACTAGAGTTTTCTTACTTGTTATGCTTGTATGCGTAAGTTCTGCTGCTCGCTGGCTCGCTGGCAGTTCCGGGTCTCTCACTCTGCATAATTTCCTTTTAGTAACATATGTATGAGTGCTCCTAGATTCCTTTTACTCTCATGTACTCATAGTAGCTCTGCTAATTGCCAAATCCCAGACGACGTTCCTCCCTCACTGCTCTCTATGCGTAGACTCTGCTGCTCGATGACTTCTCCAAACTCTAAATTCCATATTCCTCAGAGAGCGGGAGAGATTTTGCCTCAAGAGCAAACACTCTATGCTTAAGTTATTGTTATACACATATTTATCATTATTGTATAGAGAGCAGTACAATTTCATATATACATTCAGATTAATGCTGCTCCAATTATTATAAACAATTTCTTAAGATTATTAACTATTACAATGCCACTAAATATAGTACTTAATATTAGGAGGACCACCACACTGCACCACTTAACACCACAAGATCAGGAAACCAACTGAAGAAGCGCTCCACAGGCTCGCCTTTTTATAGGGGCCGCGCTGCCCACTCCTTTCCGACTCCGAGTAGAACTCAACTGTTGAGCCTTTCGATGCGTTGGTTTTCATTACGTGGCATAGACTGACAAATGGGAAGGCTCGCTGCTGCCGCTGCTGCCGCTGCTGTTGCTGCTGCTGCAGGAAGCCTCTCAAAAAGTTCTTCTGCTCACTCAGGCAGAGCTGTGTGAGTGATCTGCAGCGCAGCCAGAGGCAGAGCCAGAGGACATCAGCAGTTGCGTCAGATCTGGAGCAGAGGAGCAGAGAAGAGTTGAGTCAAAGCAGAGCTAATGCTCGCCGCGACTGTTGAGAATTTATTTGCATTAGTTTTTACACTCGATCAGACTCGCTGTTGTGCTGCTGCTGCTGCTGTAAGCCTCTCAAAAAGTTCTGCTGCTTACTCATGCGTAGCTGTGTGAGTGCTCTGCAGCGCTGATTCTTGCTCTTACAAGAGAATGCTTTACATATTAGCAGAGACTGTTAGAGAGACAGAGAGATGTACAGCGACAGACTGATAGACAGACAGACATATATGGAATCAGCTTATTGCTTATATATGTATATGCGTATATTTCTCCTTATATATTTATCTCCTATATATGTTTGAAGATTTGGCATTACTTCATTCAGCTTATACATACATTTCCACAAAAGTATTACATTTACCCTTATCATTTATGAAAAATATATTTATATACATATATGTAGATATATGTAATGTAATATAGATATATTTAACGTAATGTACATAATGTACATTTTTGCTAAATGGTTTGGCCTTGACTTACCCGCGCTGAAAGAGATCCACATTGAAGAACTTATGCAGCTCCACGGAGAACTCAATGGTTGCCTGAAGATCGCCCATGTCTGTGACAGTTGCTGCTGCAGCTACTCCTTGGCCCAGTGGCTGACACCTGGACTCGGGTTGTCATGCAGTTTGTGGCACTTGCGCTTATTGAGGCTGCAAAAAGTGACAGCAGAGTTAAGAGTGAGTTAAGGATAGAGAGTGAGATAGATAGAGAGAGACTTAAGAGCGAATCTGTGATAAGTGGCAGCTGCGCGAGCTGCGGTCTTTAAGTTGGCACTGGACTCGTTGCCGTTTGGGAGCCAAGTTCGATTAAGCCGCGCTCTCAATATTTATTGCAAACTATTGACAGCTCGAGCAATTGATTGGCTTGTAATTGTGCAGAAAGTGTGCCAAGTGGCGGGTGGTGCTGCGTAGTGTGGTGGTGTAAGCTAACCAGCTGCCAGTTGCCAGCGGCTGAGGTTAGCAGGTCAGCCACAGTGAACACAGAAGAGGCAGCAGCAGCAGCAGCAGCCGCACCACCACCAGCAGTAGCAGTAACAATAACAACACGCTGTTGTCGTTGTTGTTGGCAGGAAAATGGGAAAGCCGCGACTGTGTCACAAGAATGAGGCCAAAAGCAACGAAAGAAGACAAAAAAGCCACGACGACAACGTCGGATAAAACTTTTAATCGTCCAAAACAACAAAAGCGACTTTCGTCTGCAGTTACGAAGGGCATGCGAAATTCGATATGGAATATGTGACACGTATGAAGTATAGAAATAATATATATATATATATATATATATATATATATATATATATATATATATATATATATATATGATATATATATATATATATATATATATATATACATATAAATTGTATATATTATTGAGTGGCATTTGCAGCTGAATCGATAGGAGTGTGGCAGCTGGCGCAGCTGATGGCTCAGAAATTGATTTTGAGGAACAATTTAAACAATTTGAGTTTTTCGGTATCAATAATATATCAAATATATTCTCTATATTAGGATTTTCTCATAGACTTGGTACAATAGGCTTATGTTGCTCTCTAGGATACATATACAGGACTTGGTCCCTATAGGATCTTCTTTACGTCTTATATATTGGTAGAATCTCTCTTACTATATCATAAAGTATAGACACAATCTCTGACTTTAAGTATGAAGAATTCATAGTCTACTATATATCTATCCTTATATTTGCTATACTTCTCAGGGTATTTAGCCTTCGTCTTGCTCCTCTCTATTTCAGTTTTTGCCGCTGTTGTCAGTCAAGCGCTAAGCCCACGCAGCGACGCCCACAATAACATTAATGTGCTGCAGTTAATGCGGCAGTCAGTGGTGCGGCCTGCCTCATCAGTGTACCTCTCTCCCTCTCTCTCTCTCTCTCTCTCGCTCTCTCTCTCTCTCTCTCTCTCTCTCTCTCTCTCTCTCGCTCTGACTGCAGTGGGTCACAGGCTGCCCTGCGCTTGTTGACACAATGGCAGAAGACGTTGATACAAACAGGCGCCGCTTGTAGCATGTCTCTGTATGTGTACGTGTGTGTGTGTGTGCGTGTGTGTGTGTGTGTGAGTCAGCCCCATTGTCAATGTGGGTTAACCAGACTGCGCCATTTTCTAAAATGAAGTACATAAACAGCACAGTTAAGCAAAAGAGCTGAAGATGAAGAGTAAAGGCACCTGCCTAGCGAAAGTTATGATGCTGCCAGAGATCCTTAGACACACACACACACACACACACACACACACACATACACAGAGGACACACAGTTGCCGCAATTATGGTCTAGTTCTACATTAGCAACAATCTTTGCCACGCCCTCTCGGGCCCGTCCCACAAAATGACACCTAATATTTGCTCAACATGAAATATGCAATTTTATGCCAATTTCGTATTTCGCTGAGTTTCGTAAATTAAAAGCAAATTTGTAGCGAGACGAAAGTTGCGTCGGATGAGACTTTTAGCATTTAGCTCGAGCTCAAAGCAAATATTATCCATACGCAGCGTTGTCTGTTTGGCCGGGCAAATGTGCATAAACTTTGTAACTGGGTCAACTACGAAAAGTTTCATGCGAGAAGCAACAACAACAACAACAACGGTAAAAAAGGGTATGGAAAGCATAACAAACTATAAGCAGCAGCAATAGCATGTGCTCGACTAGCAGATACCCAGCCAGGCAGTTAATATCGCTGTCTGGGGAAATATTAGATGATCTAGATAAGCTCAAAGTCTATAACAAAGACTTCAAGCTAACGATGTGAATGGGTCGTATACGTAATATGAGAGTATCAATAAGAATCCTTAATATATCCATATATATCATGACTCCTACTCATCTGCAGTCAGTCATACCCTCACCTAGATCTAGACTAAGCGTAATGCATAATAATGAGGCAGTCGAGCGTAAGGGACAACTTTACAAAAGCTCATCCTGCACTTAGCAATGGGCAGCGGCATTTTTTAAGTTGAGTTTTGTTGGGGGATTTGTGCGAACATTTCGGGCAACAATTGAATACATTTTGGAGGCTTAACAAAAGCGAAGTTTTTGGTTACTCGGCCCAGACCGAGTAAGCCGGCCACAAAGCCCATAATGCAGATAGTTTGAAGTGATTTGCGAAACTTTTTAATTGGACATTAAGCGGGAATGAAAAATAAAAAGGGAAACAGTCTTTGAATACGCTTAAAATATGCCAGGCGCGTCTAATGGAATTCAACTCTGATCTGCTCTCTCCTGCAGGGACTGTGCCCAGCTGTCTTCGGATAGACTCATTGAGAGTCGTCAGGCAGAGATAAACCGCCACTTGAATCAATGGAACAAAGCAAAACACTTTGCCACAACGGGCTGGGGACAAAGGCTCTGCAGCTGATGTGAATGAACAATGATAATGATTACGATTATGATAATGATAATGATACTGATAATGATAATGATAATGATGTTGGCGATAATCAGGCCAAAGACATTGACTTCAGTGCGCGCGCGAGACTCTTTCCTTAATGTCCTGTCGCTGACAACGAGCCCCAATAAACGGGAAAAATCAAACCGTTCGTGCTTATCATCATAATGATTATACCTAATGCCTCCTTTGCCTCTCGCATCGAGCACCCAAATGGCCCTGGCCATCAGCCCGCCTCTCATTTATCCACTGTCTCGCCGAGCAGCTCCTCTCCTTCTCTCTCTCTTTCGCCGCCTCAAATTCTCGCCTTTTTTTTTTTTGTCTGGCCGCCACCCACGCTTGAGTGCGGCCAACTGGGCTTTGCGGGACAGCATCCGCATCTATGTAAAGGAGCCGTCAATGGCAGACGCCAGCCCCCCAGATGCTGATAAGCTGTGAGCCGGACCATTGCCTCGTTTTGTGGCACGTTTGTTTTCTTTATGTTCTTAAAGTTTTCTGCCTTTTGATAAATAGTGTCATGCTACTCTGTCTCATACCCACCCTCACACACCCACACACACACACACACAGATAGTTACAATGTGTGAATGTGCTAATGTCTAAGGTCAACGTCGATGGGCTCTTGATAAATGTGAAGCTTTCATGTTCATATTTCAATTTAATTTCTGTGCGTCGGCTCATTTCCTAACAGGATTCATGGCCTGCCTTCTTAGAGCTTGAGCTCCGAGGCCATAAATTCAATTACGTTTTCATATTTTCTTTTTTATTGTTATTTTAATTAAAACTCTCAGAGCTTCGGTGGCCCAGTGGCAGCATTTTGTGTTCACATCGATTGAAATCTAATCATTTTAATGGAATATTGTTTACATATTGTGAAATTGGAAATGTGCTAATAATAATAATCATAATGAAAGTGAAGATCAAAAGGGATTGGAATGGGGGACTGACAAAGAGAGGGAAAGAGAGTGAAGGAGGAATGGATATAGAGTGTTCATCGGTGGGAAGGAGAGAAAGACATAGGCTAGAAAGAGAGAGAGCAAGAGAGCTAGAAAGGCGGAAGAACGAGTGAGAGGGGTAGAGCGATCGGATGGATTATAGCAAGAGAGAGAGAAAGAGAGAGAGAGAGAGAAGAGAGAGACTAGATTTAAAGGGCAAAGATATTTTGATATATATATATCATCTTTTATCTCTCATCTCTCAACACCCAACTCTCATCCCTCATCTCTCTCTCTAAATTTTGATATTTATTTCATAAAATATATTACATATATATTTATTTTATTTTAGTCAAATAAATCAAATAAATTTCATGGAATTTCCTTAGCTATTCCAGCTAAACTGTACCACACAGCGCCTCAATCTCCCCTTATTGCGTTGTCTCTGCTGGCTTTGTCGCTATTGATGTAATATGAGGCCTGTTTGTCAACTTTGCCCGTTCTATTCTTTTTGTTGAAGCCCTCTTTTCGATTGCCTGTCACCTGGACACGCCCCTCTTCGGGAGCCCCTTGAGCCATGGCAACAGGCCGGCCAGACAAACAGGAA
Organism: Drosophila paranaensis; assembly: GCA_035047545.1. Lineage (NCBI taxonomy): Eukaryota > Metazoa > Arthropoda > Insecta > Diptera > Drosophilidae > Drosophila > Drosophila paranaensis. The sequence goes on from JAWNPL010000145.1 coordinate 15,432,622, forward strand.
ATAGACAATTTTGTATAAAAGCTGCGGCAGACAATCTGCAATTCCCCATCTCTCTCTCTCTCTCTCGCTCTCATTCTCTCCCTTTGACTTCCAATCTGCCATCTCTTTAGCTAGAGCAGAGATCAAATGGAATAGCTTTAAATTATTTAATAAACAGCCAAAAAGAGAGAGAGAGAGAGAGAGCTCTTGAATTTTGCATGCGCTGCTTTTGCCAGCGCAGACATTTTCCCAGGCATGTCATAAAGAATGCCCTCAAGTGCCGCCGGCCGTGAGCATGAAAATAATTTCCCTACTTCCCGCCACTCTGCCGCTCGCTCCCTCTCTCTCTCTGTCTACTTCTTGGCCGGATGCCGTTCGTGCGGAATGAAAATTGCCAACAGTTGCCGCTGCAGCTGTCGGGGCAGCAAAGGGTTGCGTCTTGGCCAAGTGCATCGCGTGCTTGTGGCCCTGCCAATGGGGTAGCTCACGTGCGCCCTGTCCAAAGAGGCCAAAGCCAGAATAATATAACAACTGCAACAATAACAACAACAACACTAACAGCAAAGGGCGCACAAGAACAACAAGAATGAGCTGAACAACCAAAGGAACAATAGCTAACAAATGCCTGGGAACCAGCCCAAGTGCTAACCCGGAGTGGGCATGGGCATGGGCATGGGCCTGGGCGTGTCGTATTACATGTCCGGAAAGTGTCTAGTCACGTGGTCAACAGGGAAGCTGTAAGAGGCGGCAGCAGGCGGAAAGTAACAGAAGTTTGAACATGTGTGGGGAGCAATTGTGACTTATTTATGTTATGAATGCGCGAGAAAATATGTTGTATTAGAGCTAGGGGGATGTGAAGAGAGGGGGGAGAGAGAGATGAAAAGGTGACTTTATGTGGATTAACTAAGTGTTACTCTGGGATATACAGAGAAGAGGTATTAAGACGAGTGTGTATATGGCTTAGTGTTGATATGAGTTACACAAAAGTGGCCAACTGATGACGGGGATCGGGGGCTCAGTCTGAGGTGAGAGTATGACGATAAGACTCTAGAGATTGTCTACCTTAGGAGAAGAAAGACCCTAAAATATTTGAAGCCCATGCTTACTATGAGCCAAAGGCAGAGCATAGCCTGAGCAACAAGATATCCTTCTTCTGAATGATAAATATCTCCATATCATATCATATCTTCAAATTGATAACTATAATCACTATCATATCTATCATCATTATCTACAATAACTATGATATTTATCTGTCATCTTAAGCATATCTTACATCATAGAAATATCTAGCTTCATAATCGTATCTCATCTCTATCTCTATCTCATCTCAATCTAATTTAAAATGATATTTAAAACTCAAGCTCAAGGCAGGCGCCGTTAATCCAACCACATGAATGCATATTTTCTTTCAATTTTAATTTGAATTTTCTGGGAATTTTTCCTCTATTTTTTTTTGCATTGTAAAAATTTTAATTTGAAACTAAATAAGTTGCGCGTGGCTTGAGTTTATTAGACGCCTGAGAGAGCTTTTTAGGGTTGCAACTGGCAAACCACTTGAGTTCCTGCTTAAACCATGCCACACTTGAAACGCTGTCCATGCTCGCATGCCCATGCCACGCTGCAGCATTGTGCTCTGAGGAGACGGAGCGGAGACGGAGACGGAGGAGTGGGGGCGGCAGCCAACGACTGGTTAGAGGTGCAACTTGAATTGGCAACAGACCGTAAGGCGGAACAGGGCACGAAATTGAATTGCGACTTTTTATGCTACCTGACATCTATATATGCAGCTCTATACAGGTATGTGTGTGTGTGTGTGAGTGTGTGTGTGTGTACGTGTGTGTGTGTTTGTATAGTGAGACGGGAAGGGCCTTATAATGGCAAACGGGATATTTCATTACATTTGTGCATGCATGACTGCCGACTAGCTAGTAGATGAGGGCGTGCCACGCCCACACACACACACACACTCACAGAGGCACACACACACGTATGCAAAAAAAGGCAACATTGTTGAAATGCGCAAATATTGGCTCAAGTGGTGGCAATAAAAGAGTCGCTCCCGAGTGCCGGCTGGGGCAGGAATGGGCCAGGGGGTCGGGGGGTCTGGGGCGTGCTCATGTTTCTATTATGAGATGTGCTCGGCATTCTTTGGGCCAGCTTCTCCTGGCTGTGCACAATTTAACATTGAATTAGGCATGAATTTCATTTCTTGTCGCAGCCAATGTCAATTTGGCTCAATTGATGCTTCGAACTGCGTCTGGCCTTTCGACCATGCGCACACCCACACCCACGCAGACGCCCACTTCCTCGCCCCATCCCAGCTCAGCTGTCCACGCTTTTTGCATAATTGCAAGCGGTTCGTGTCAGCGCCATATTTCACTCGCTGTCAGGGATTTGGATGGATGCGCATAAAAATACAACATAATATAACATGCTTAACCCATGGCTGGGCTCTCGGCCCGTGGCAGCGGGGGAGGCGTGGCATGCTTGTGGCTTGTGTGGCAGTTAACTTTGCCGTGACATGTGCGGCAAGCATAAAAGAACCGTAGAATGTCATGTTTGTTGTGGGCCGAACATGACGTCGAGTGGACAGCGAAACGATGACGACGACGACGACGGCTATGACAGCCACAACATGTGACTCACACAGGAGAAGGGGGTGAATTTGGGGGGGCGGCCGAGCAAGGTGACTGTGTCAACACATGGGTAAACGACACTGGACAACTACAGCTGTAGTTTAAGCAAGGTTAGGGTGAGCTCCCGAAAGTTGAGGCCGATAAGGAACTCAGAAGCTAAATGGTATTTAAGGTGAGCTGGGTCGAGAGAAGGAAGGAATATAGGCAATCTTAGAGATAATAGTTTGTTGTAGTGCCCAAGGGTTCTACAATTCCAGGAACTATATTATGGTTGAGATTGAGTTATGTTGGGGTTAAAAGTATGAAGTATGAAGTATGAAGCATGAAGTATGAAGTATGAAGTATGAAGTATGAACTATGAAATGAAGTATGAAGTATGAAATGTAGTATGAAATATGATGTATGAAATGTAGTATGATATATGATATATGATGTATGAAGTATGAAGTATGAAGTATGAAGTATGAAGTATGAAGTATGAAGTATGAAGTATGAAGTATGAAGTATGATGTATGAAGTATGAAGTATGAAGTATGAAGTATGAAGTATGAAGTATGAAGTATGAAGTATGAAGTATGAAGTATGAAGTATGAAGTATGAAGTATGAAGTATGAAGTATGAAGTATGAAGTATGAAGTATGAAGTATGAAGTATGAAGTATGAAGTATGAAGTATGAAGTATGAAGTATGAAGTATGAAGTATGAAGTATGAAGTATGAAGTATGAAGTATGAAGTATGAAGCATGAAGTATGAAGTATGAAGTATGAAGTATGAACTATGAAATGAAGTATGAAGTATGAAATGTAGTATGAAATATGATGTATGAAATGTAGTATGATATATGATATATGATGTATGAAGTATGAAGTATGAAGTATGAAGTATGAAGTATGAAGTATGAAGTATGAAGTATGAAGTATGATGTATGAAGTATGAAGTATGAAGTATGAAGTATGAAGTATGAAGTATGAAGTATGAAGTATGAAGTATGAAGTATGAAGTATGAAGTATGAAGTATGAAGTATGAAGTATGAAGTATGAAGTATGAAGTATGAAGTATGAAGTATGAAGTATGAAGTATGAAATGTAGTATGAAATATGATGTATGAAATGTAGTATGAAATATGATGTATGAGGTATGAAGTATGAAGCAGCCACTGTAGCAGCTGTATGATTTCACTATATTGTCTTATCTGTACTTTCAGTCTGATCATGGCCTCAACTTTGCTCTGCTGTGTAATTGGTGGGGTTAAAATTTAATTGCTTGACCGGCAAAAAACTTTCCATATAGTGTTCAGTTGGCTGAGCTATAAAATATGCGCCTTTTGTTTGTCCAATAAATGTTTAATTACATAGAATTATATGTACATGTGTCTATACATGTGTATATATAAAGATATTTATATATATTAAATGTTGATTTTCCACGCACTTTTCTCACATTTTCACACACTTTTCTCGCGTTGCTTTGACATTTTGATTTTGCTCAGATTTTCGCTTTGCTTTTGTTCTTTGTGCCCTAAACATTTAATTTGCGCTGCTTTTTCTGGTTGGCAATGAAAATGTGGAAAATGTATTTTTAAAAAGTTCAGAGAAAGAAGCGCGAGGACGGATTATCTAGTGTTTGCTGCGCTCTCTTTTTGCTGGCTGCGTATTTAAATTTAATATTCGGCCTGCGCCTTTGTTGTTGCGGCAAATAATTTAAAAATAATTGAAGACGTCGAGCGGGCAAATTGCAATGATTTATTTATGGGCCCAGTTGATAGATTTGATTTCGCAGTTTGAGACGCTGCGCAGCGTCGGCGACCCACTGAATTAATTAGGCTGCGATGAGTGGGACACTTTCGGCGTGGGAGTGAATGCCAGCCAAGCCGGGGTGCTCCCTCGCTCCCACCCTCCGTCGCCCGCTTACGAATTGACTTCTGCTCGCCCGCCTTGCCTCGCCACTCCCTCCCTCGCATCCTCTCGCCTGTCAGCCAGAAGCATTTTGCCCTAATTTTACTTTCTGCGATGTTATCAGGACACGCCACACACACACACACACACATACACACACAGAGGCGAACATCCTCACTGACAACGACAGGGACAAAGCCCACACACAAAGCGCTGAAGCAACGAAGCGATTTCCTTTCCATTTCCAGCCCATTTTCCTTCATTTTTATATATATAAATACATATATATACTTTTTTAAATTGTGCCCGCCCACTTCGGGCTGCCCACAAACAATGTCATAATTTACGCACTTTTTCATTTGTTTGTCGTTTGAATGTGGTGCATGGTTAACATTTTATTGGGTCCACGTTTGGGTGCTCGCGTCGCCGCGTCCTGTTCTGCGGTTCGCCTAATGAAACTCGAGTGGAGGAAGCCTCGACCGAAACTGTGGCAGAGCCCAAAGCAACTGCCGTCAACTGTTATCCGCCTGGCCACGAGCAACGCACGTCCGTGCCGGGAAAAAGTCTACAACGAACTGATGACAGCGACAACTACGACGACTGCGACCACGACCACGAGCACGAGCACGGCGACGTCTTGCGCCGGACACAGAGCAACGAGCACGGAACACGGCGCACGAAACACGGAATGCGTCGTTGTCAGTTCGTGCGTTGCCGTCCGTGTCTATGGCTAGGTCGCTGCCTTCTGTTATTTATTTCAGCCAGAGCAAACGGAGACTAAGAGAGGCAGCTAGCGAGAAGGAGAGAGTGAGAAAGAGAGACATGAAGTGTTCTCTTTGCATACGCACAGTGGGCTACAGGCCTGGAAAATTGTAATGGGAAATGTTATGGAAATTATTAATATATGATATAATATGGTACAATATGACCTAATATGGTGCAATAGACATACTAAATACTCAATAGATATAAAAGAAGGTCAGGCTCAGTTCAATTTTTAAACATTTTTCATAGATGAAAAGCTGATTTCTCATTAGAAGTTTAGGTATCGACTATGGCGATCTATACAAAATTAGAAAATATATAAACTTATGTAAGATATAAGATATAAATATATAATAATAAATATATTAATAGATCCTGGAGATATAATCAAGATCAGACTTTATTTCACTCACATTTTTACCTAAATCTTGTATTGCATAAATTTTTATATACAATTTTAGCATTGGCAGTTAACTAAGTTACTTAATCCAAGTTTCAAAAAGTCTTTGTGAAAAAATTTAAAATTTTCTTATATAAATTTCTTTTTAATTTATTTATCAATGCAGAAACTCATTCTTGCCTTATAATCTGATTAGGCTTTAAGGCTTTAACCGTAAAATTTCGCTCTTAGAGTTTTCTCTTTTGCTTGCGCATGCGCGCATTGCCCTCTCTCGCTCGCCCTATCTCGCTCTCACTCTTATACATTGTTGTTGCTGTTCGGGCCCTTTTTGGGCGCATAAACAACAAACAGCCGCAGCTTGTGAAAGGCGGCTCGTTGCACGTTTTCGCATTGTCTGTCCCCGAGGAGGTCGTGACTAGCCCTTGCCGGCGGCGTGCACCTGGACGGCTCAACAGCTGGACGAGCGGAGAGATAAGCAGACAGTTCCCTCAAGCATTCACACGCGCTCGCTCTCTCCCTCTCTCTCTCTCTCTCTTTACGGCTTGACTTGTTAAATTTTGGAGCATTGTCAAGCAGTTCCAGATGATTATATCTTATATTGGCATTAGTTGTGTTTAGCTGCTTGGCAGACGACAGACGACAGGTGGCTGCATTGCTGAAGCGGAGGAGGCCTCAAATGTAGAGCAAGAGAATGCTGAAAAGAGACAGATAGACAGAGAGAGAGAGAGAGAAAGAAAGAGAGGGAGAGAGAGGGAGAGGCACTTTCAATTTTATTTGAGCGCATTTTTGTGGGCAATATTGAGCGTTGCTCATACGCACCGTTGCACCGCCTGCAAATTTCACACATTAACGCCAAACACATTTATCTACATATACAATCATGTATATACATATATACACATTTAATGGGGTAATTTGTTTTTATTTTATTTTCTTTACATTGCTACGATTTAGACGAACGTATAATTTAAATTTGTTTACTAGCTAAGCATCAACAAGAACTTGAACTTAACCGAATTGTTGTTAAATTATGTTGAAATTTTGGGATTCGTATAAGATTAAGATTAATACATGCACAGCACGGCACAGCAAAGCTCAGATGCCCTCACACACTTAACAACTAGTGTACACTACGCAACATAATAACTAAATTTGTTTTCTCTTGCCAACTAAATGATGTGCTCTGTGTGCCGCATGTCGTATGCTTGATATCCTATATATGTATACGAATATATATATATATATATATAAGTATGCTTTATATATGATGCGTATGGGAAGCGCGGCTGCTCCATCAGACGGGCTGCACCTCGCAGACGAAGTAGGTCTCGAAGCTGCAGGGCGAATCGTTCCACTTCAGGCCTTTGCCATCGCGATTCCACAGCTCGAGGCAGTTCTCCTCCTCGCCGTTCTCGTAGCGGAAATTGTTTGGCTCGCCGGCATTCCAGTTGGTGAACGTGATGGGCCGGCCCGTGGCCATCCAAAAGTAGTTGCCCTCATCGGCCAGATCTGTGCCAGATATCCAGAAATGCTCGTGACCCAAACCTGCGAACGAAAATTGTTGTTGTTGTTGTGAGTTGTGACAGGGGAAACAGCTAAAGTTTTTTTTTTCAGTTTTTTCAGTTATAAATTATGCGCACACTCAACGGATTAAGGTGTTTTTAACAGTCACTAATGGGCGTGGCGACCCACCTGCCCAACTGCCCACTTGGCCCATTCACTTTTTCGAGTTTGATGTGGAAAGTGCAACGAAATTGAATGCCTCACCGCATTTGTAGTCCATTGTCCGATCTGCCAGCCCCCTCGACCCCTCACCCACTCGCTCACTCGCCCCCTTACCCCCTTGCTGCAGCCATTTTCCCTTTGTCAGCATTTTCAGTTTTGGGTTACCAACTTCCGCGTATTATGCACGCTAGAAAGTCAAAGCCCCGCCGTTTTGCATTCGACAACCAGCCCGAGTACTCAGCCCAGGCTTAAGCTTGACTTCTTCTTCTTCTTCTTCTTCTTCGACTACTTCGTTTACTCACCAAAGTCGCGTATGTGTTTCTCCAGTCTATCGTTCTCTTCCTGTGATGAAATGCTAGCCAAGTGCATGCCATGGTAGCGACAATATTGCGTGGCTTTGAACCAATTTGCCTACAAGTGAAAGAGATGGTGATAAGTGCTTGAATGGAAGACTAAAATATACCCTGTGATTGTATGAATGAAGTGGAAATACTTTTTAGTTACTCTATAAATCTGTTCAGCTTAAAGAACTATTTGAGTAGTAAATGATTGAGTTGGGACTTTGATTCAACTGAGAGTTGAACACATTCTACTAAAGTATACCCTGCAAATTTATATTCCAGCAAAGCTTAACATATTTAGGTCAGCTCTGGCAAAAATATATCCTATAAATGTAAAATGATACTCTTTAATAATATACTTAGCTAAATATACTCTACAAAAGTATGCCCCACTAGAGCATACCCTATAAAAGTTGAAACTAGAAAATGATACCCTATAAAAGTATGCACACTTCTCTAATATATCATACCCTATAGGACTATACTCTACAAAACTATGTACTATAAGAATAGGCTTGTTCAAGTATGCCCTACCAAACACACCCACCGAACTTTTACCTCCATGAGCATACCCTGTAAAAAGTGCAGTCCACGATTTGTATTCTATAAATTCTGTATATATTTCCACATAATTTGCATAACTATTCATATTTTGCATTTGGATTCTTTATGTTTATTATCTGCATACGTAAGCCAACCAGTTTGGCAGCCAACTGGTTCGAGATGAGCTGCCTAAGTTATGATTTTCATGTATTGCCTGAGGCGCAGAGAGAGAATATTCGAATACAGAGTCAAACCTGATTTAAGACTCAAACATTTTTAATTGTTCGATGTTTGGTAATATTCTCTTCAGCTTTTATTGCTATTGACTAATAATTATCAAAGTTGCAATAAATTAGGCATGCAGGAATGCTGCTGTGGGTGGGAGTACTCGACTAGCAGAGTACCCTGACCAAAACAGACTTAGTTGATTGCCTAATGATGTAGCAATTCCAGCTACCCTAGTTCTAGTTTACTTTTTACAGGGTATCTGCTATAGGCAAAACTTTTAGGCAGCTCTAAAGAATGTGCCCACATTCAGCATGAAATGCATGTCAGTTCAACACGACCCTTAACACCTTTGGCTAGAGAAAGTGAAAGGGGCAGGTGTGGGGGCGGAGCGCTGCTTTCTTTTGCTCATATGGCAAACTAATTGACTTCTAGGCGTCAGTAGAGCGTCCTTTTACAGCCCAATAAACACTTTCAGTAAGCGTGCCACAAACACAGCAACAACAACGACAACAACAAGGATAACAGCTTCCTTCTCGTCATGGCGCACAGAGTGAGAGGATGGCGACAGCGACAGGATGCTGCGTCAGTTTGCGCTTTATTCGCGCACAATTACGGCTAATACAATTAAAGCAAAGTTAATGACGACGTCGATGTCGACATGGTCGGTAGACCACAGAGCCAGAGCCAGAGCCAGGCCAGAGCCAGAGCCAGAGCTAGGCCAGAGCCAGACAGAGAGGGCTAAAGGACACACACAGGCAAAGTGCTGCACGTGGTTGTTGCGTAATCGATTTAGATGCGCATCACCTGCTGGTGGCAAAGCACACACCTATACACACACCTACACACACACACCTACACACACACTCATATGGTGATAAAAATATATTTGTGGGAATCAACAGGCGCAGGCGGTAGGCGTGGCTGGGTTAATTAGACGCTGTGCGGGGCAGGTGTGTGGCCAAAAGCCATTAGCGTTAATTGAATATCGAATTGCAGTTATTGGCATATAGGTTACGCAGGATATGGCAAAACTAGAGCAAACTTTGCCGCGTCCGATGACTATCATCGACTCTTTTTGGCCACATCAACGTCGCCTCAAATTGGCTGCCGTTGCGTGGGCGGTTGCCACAGCCACAGCTACAGCTACAGCCACTGAGCCCTGCCAGCTGCCTGGCAACCTTGTTGCAAGCGCGTTGTCCGTTAAATAATGCAAAAAGCGAAAGAAGAGAAGTGAAACATAAAATGTTGACGACTTTTATGGACGCTCGTTGCAGTCAGGTGAGCTGTGGAGCGCGAGGCACCTCTGACTGTGGCAGCTGACACAGCGTTTAAGATCTGGATCAGTCATGCAATCGTATGTGAATTGTTAAGCGAGTGTCTCTGTGTGTGTGAGTGTGAGTGTGCGCAACTCGTGACATGTGCCACATGTGGTTAGCAGCAGCTGCATGAAAGGATTGGAGCAGAATGATTGAATGCTTGCTCGACTTCGATGGGTATTATGTAATTATGTAAAGTGTGAGAGAGAGAGAGAGTGTGGAAATTCATTGCAAAATATCCGACACAAAACGGGCAACTGTTGCCAGCTTATTTACAATGAATAAGTTTAGAAATCAGCTAGAGGATACTAAGCGCCTATGATTGGGCTTGAGTGCTTTGGCTTAAAGCTGTAAACATTGTGAAACAAAGTGAATACTGAAACTGAAACTGAAAGTTAAAATATTGGCTAACTGCATATGAAAGTGTAAGGCAAAAGTTGAATCGACAATGAGTAAGCATAAAGCAAACTAAGTAGTAGTGCTAGCTAGCAGCAACTATAGGCCAATTAATATCGGCTAAGAGGCTAAAGGTATAAGTTGATTCCACATATGTATATCTCTCTGCCCGTCTGTCGCTCTGTCTGTACATCTCTCTATCTCTCTAACTGTCTCTGTTAATATGTAAAGCAAGAAGCAGCGCTGCAGATCACTAACACAGCTACGCATGAGTGAGCAGCAGCAGATTTTGAGATGTTTACAGCAGCAGCAGCAACAGCACAACAGCGAGTCTGATCGAGTGTAAAAACTAATGCAAATAAATTCTCAACAGTCGCGGCGAGCATTAGCTCTGCTTTGACTCAACTCTTCTCTGCTCCTCTGCTCCAGATCTGACGCAACTGCTGCTGCCCTCTGGCTCTGCCTCTGGCTGCGCTGCAGATCACTCACACAGCTCTGCCTGAGTGAGCAGCAGAACTTTTTGAGAGGCTTACAGCAGCATCAGCAACAGCAGCGGCAGCAGCGAGCCTTCCCATTTGTCAGTCTATGCCACGTAATGAAAACCAACGCATCGAAAGGCTCAACAGTTGAGTTCTACTCGGAGTCGGAAAGGAGTGGGCAGCGCGGCCCCTATAAAAAGGCGAGCCTTCTTCAGTTGGTTTCCTGATCTTGTGGTGTCAAGTGGTGCAGTGTGGTGGTCCTCCTAATATTAAGTACTATATTAAGTGGCATTGTAATATTTATACTTAATAATCTTAAGAAATTGTTTATAATAATTGGAGCAGCATTAATCTGAATGTATATATGAAGTTGTACTGCTCTCTATACAATAATGATAAATATGTGTATAACAATAACTTAAGCATAGAGTGTTTGCTCTTGAGGCAAAATCTCTCCCGCTCTCTGAGGAATATGGAATTTAGAGTTTGGAGAAGTCATCGAGCAGCAGAGTCTACGCATAGAGAGCAGTGAGGGAGGAACGTCGTCTGGGATTTGGCAATTAGCAGAGCTACTATGAGTACATGAGAGTAAAAGGAATCTAGGAGCACTCATACATATGTTACTAAAAGGAAATTATGCAGAGTGAGAGACCCGGAACTGCCAGCGAGCCAGCGAGCAGCAGAACTTACGCATACAAGCATAAAAATGTTGATCTACAAGGAATTTGCAGCACACACACACATGTGAAAGGGAAGTGAGTGCAAGCAAAGGGAAATTCTTGCTTGGTGAGAGGGACGAAACTCTCGCTTGATCACACTGCGCCTTGGGACTTATCAGCTCTTTGAGAGGCAAGTAAAGACCGTTTGAAAACTAAACACGAAGTAAGTAGATTGAAGATAGCTCTTTATGAGTTCTGCTCAACTTTGCCTCTGCCAACTTTGCCTCTGCTACTGATCTGACTCAACTGTTGCTGCCCTCTGGCTCTGTCGATAGCTGTGCCTCTTGTTGTGCCTATGGCTCTGCTCTGCCGTTGGCTGAGTTCTGGCTCCACTCTGCCTCTGCCAATGGTCCTGCTTTGGCTCTGCCTCTGCTCTGCTTTACCTCAACTGTTCTGGCACTGCTCTTGATCTGACTCAACTATTGCTGCCATCTGGCTCTGCCGATGCCAATAACAACTTGTTAGACAAAATAGTCAATTACACTTAACATATATATATATAATGATATATTTATTTTTAAGCAGCTCCACTTGCTACTGGCAAATGTTCTTGTTCCACATTGGCGTCGATTAGGCAGATCTGTTAGATGTCCACAGAATGTTTGACACTGTTTTAGCAAATGTCATTAGCATATTGAATTCATGCATTGATAGAGTTGTTGCTCAATCGCTGCCACGCCCGCCCGCCCGCGCCGCCCCAAGCCCCAAGCCCGCAGCCTTCGCATAATCAACTGCAATTAGTGTCGCATTAAAACACACACACAGACGACGGCCGAGTCGAAATCCATTTGCTGACTGGCCAGTTGCAGTCCGCTGCTGGCTGCCATACGAAGTTTTCTTGGACTGTTCGTGCCGCAAGCAAATTAATTTTAATTTGTTTCTTTTGCCTGATTTTATTTTTGTATGTGGCATTGCGTAATACGCAAAGTCGGAGTAAAATATGTTAAGTTATGCATGGGATTTACAGCGATTCCTAATTGGTCATCGGGTGCCATAAATAAGTCGATTCTTAGCATTTAAAGAAAGAAGTTCTAGCGAAACTTGGCTTGCTTTTACCGTTCATCTCATAAGGTGAATGCTCTCTGTCAGCTCCAGGTCTGATTAGCTGCGCGAGGGCGACATGTTGTTGGCAATTCAGCTAATCAGCTGTGTCGCACCTGCTCTTAATTAGTGTACGAATAATGAATACGATTCACAATCTAACTGTCGGCATGCGCACAATAGAAATGTTTTATGTGTCAATGAGACGTGTCAGACCCCTCTCGTAGCCCCTACCCACCTCTCTCTCTCTCTCTCTCTCTCCCTCTCCCTGTTAGTCGAAGTCATCATAAAACAATGCGCACACAAACAAAATTAATTACTTTTTTCTTTGCTGTTTGTTGCTGGCTGAACTAATATAATTATATATACATATAGAATATATATATGTAGATATACCATATAAAGACTTAATAGATATCGTTTAAATTGGGAAGCTTCAAAGTTTGATTTAATTGCCAAATTGCTTTAAGAACTTGTTTAAACTTGGCTGATTAATTGCAAGAACAAAAAGACTGAGCTCATTTCTTCTTTTAGCTCGCATTCTATATTAACTATGCCGCTAACTAATCGCCTGGCAATTATAATCGAACTCTCGGCCAATTGTCAATTTCGCAGCCAGATTAATGGCTTCGATTCGGAATTCCTTGCGGTGCATGTGAACAGAAACTGTTGACCCATCAATCGCTGTGACCTTTTTATAACGGTCTCTGACTGTCTGACTCAGTTGAGTGTCAGCTTCCTCTTCGAATTTCAATCATCATCTTTTGTCTTAGCTTAATTCGATTTGCCTGTTGGCGTGGCCTAAAGTTCAAGGAGACTTCGCCTCTATATATATGGCAAGCGTTGACAATTTATGGAGTTTGTTTGAATGCACAACCGTTGCTGGCCATTTGCATACCCGTCTCTACTCTACTACTCATCAATAAATAAAAGAAATACACAAATAGCAACAGAAAACCCGCTGCTCGCGAGTCGCGCTGGAAACGCGCGCGTTTTGGACGCGTTTTTATGCGATCTACTAATATGTTTATAATATGAATGGGTGCATAAATTATATGAATATTATATATTAGAGACGTAACTGCGTCATGGGCTGATGGGGACGATGCGTGTCCAAGCACGTCGTTCTACCGATCAGGGTCGACTATATAGTTAATACTACTAAGTTAATGATCGAGCCAATGATGCTGGCCCTGATAGCGGTTCTGAGGCTAAAGATATCAACCCTCAATGATAACAAGCCGGTTGCTAGCCTCGAAAGGGCAGAGGTGTGTGACAGAGCAGCTTACAGCTAAGATCATGGATTACTTCATGACTGACTATATATATATATATATATAATTTTTTGTTTTGTTGCAAGCTTCTTATGCAGCTGGCAAAATATGAACCGGACTGCGGACCGTTGAACCGTTGCACAGTTGCAACGCGGAATGTGGCTTACCTTGAAGAAGATGCCCAGGTAGTAGCGCTTCTCGCCCAGCTTCAGCAACGGCATCGTCCATTTGTTTGGCGTGTACTGCGACTCGTCCACGCAGTTGGGGCAGTCTAAAAATAGAGATCAAGGAAGCATATCAATAAAGAAAATATCTCAAAACAGCAGATGACGATGTCTCTCTCTCTCTCTCTCTTTCTCTCTCCCTATCTCTTTCTTTTTCTGTAAATCAGGCATCGAAATACCAAGGTCGAAAAACAATAAAAAATAAAACATTTGCATCAACAGAATTGAGTATAAATAAACAGTTATAAAAAGCGATATTAAATTATACAATTTACGATCCAAGACGATCCGAGCTAATTAATACAAATCAGCTCAGTTAAGCCAGATATAATCAAAACTCTATAAACCCAGCTGATTGACGGCAATTACAAATCGCGTGCATTCTTCAATTGTGATTAAGCAGGCGATAACTCAAAGTGGGGTATGCTCGACTAGCAGATGCCCAGCTTAAAGTCAATATATACAGAAATATATACTTTTATCTACAGATCCCAATCAAGTTACTCAAGTTCTGCCTGTCACATACTCTTGCACAAGTCAAGCATACCCTCTCTGAATGCACCCTCTATCAATGCATAATGAAGACCTCACCCCAGCACCTATATCACTCTATAAGCTGATTAATTAGCTATTCCATTAAAATCATTTCAATTGAATTTGGCCATAAAACAAGCAAATCTCTCGCCTCGAAGAGGAGGCCAGAAAGACAAAACCTTTTAGCTAATTGCGCACTCGCATTTCGCCGCATTTCGAATTATGATAGTTTATTTATTGATCCAAAAAAAAAGGAAAACAGTGTAAATTGGAACTGGTTCGCTCGCGGGGCAACGAGTCGAACCTGTTCGTGAGCAGCATAAGCTCACGGCGAGAATGTTTGACAATGGCTTTGATATGCTGGCGGGATCTATAAATGAAATCAAAGCTAAATCAAGGTCAACGACTGCTCACAATGGATTCTGACTATGTGAAGGTCACAATGGTTTGCCGACGTATGTGTGTAGGGCTACGCCAAGTTAACGGCATTTTTCTGTTTCTGTTTCTTTTTCTCATAGCCAAGTCCAACAAAAGACAATAAACACGACACACAAATATGGCAGGCGGCAAACATTTTCGCGAAATTTGGTTAATTAATCATCCGCAATGGCTGCCATTACGAGCCAAGGCCCAGCAGAAGGCGTCACTAATGATAATTATAGACTTGAATAATGGAATATTGTTATTTTTGTGGGTTGCCTGCGAACTATTTACACACATTTACAATGAATAAGTGAGAAAATATTTTGACTGCAGCGTAAAGAGAAAAAATATATATATATGTAATTTATTTTAATATCAAACACATGTTGCAATTGATGCGTTTAACGAGCTCTAAAATGTGGCTATTTGCATTTAGTAGCTTGAGTTGGAGCTGACTATGATGTAAGGCTAAGTTTAAGATGTGACTGAATAGGTTAATGTGTTCATGCATTTTACTGTTAGCTTGGGTCTTGTCTGTGAGCTGCTTTGGAGATATGTGGGTCTGTTATGTCATAAGTTTAACTTCTGCTACTTCTAGGGCAGCCTAGAGAGGTGGCGTATGAGTAATGCCTGTGGCATGCCAAATATAAACTTGGGTTTTGTGGTTTCTGTTCAAAGACTTCATAAAGGGGGCTCTGCTGATAAGGTATATAGAGGAGCATATAGGCTCTCTGAAACTTTGCTGATTATAAAGAAACTTTGCTGTCTGGCTTGATATGCTCTGCTCTGTACGTAAAGTCTTTTCTGCGTTTTCTTATGCATCAAAATTCTGTTATGGGCAGCTGAATTTCACTTGAAGAAAACAAAAGAAAAGAAAAACTTTCGATCGAATTGCATCATCGCATCGAGCGTTAATTAGCTGTGCCAAGTGGAACGCCCATAGCGACTGACCGGTCTGCGGACTGCATAGAGCAGCAGACAGCAAATTAAAGGTGCGAATTGATGAAGTTTGCAGTCAAACTCAATTTATTAGTGTTTGAAAGCAAAAGTTTGACTTAAAAATTACGGTTATTTATTAATAAACGGAGCCAATATTTAGTATAGATTTTATGGTTTATTATTTATGCGCTGTTATGGCAGCTTCTTAGCAGCCAATTAATTTAGAAGCCGACGGGCAAACCAGTTTCGATTTTCAGCTCAGCTCAAGGGAGGCGTGCCACCGGCAGGCAGGCAGGCAGGCAGGCAAAGTCAATGCCAATGCTTACACAAATTTCCTTCTCAGAAGTCGAGTCCAATTAAAACCGAGTTATGCAAGGTCAAGTGACGTGTGGCACGTAGACAATATCCTGAGCCGTTAACATTGCTTCGCACTTTAAGAGACTTTTGCTTCCTGCACAATAAATATATATTTCCTTTTGTGCAGCTAAATGTGACTTAATTCATCTTCCATTTAGAAACAAAAGCATCGTTAAATGTAAATTTGAGTTGTCCGCAACCCGTTTTCGACAATTTTATGTTTGCTTTCAGCTCACTTTGACTTTTATTCAGAATACAGTTGGCTGTCCACTGCCAGCTCTCGACAGCCAATAAAAATTATAAACTATAGATAAAAATCTTCTTTTTTTTCTAAACTTCTTTTGACTCGCCTTAAAAAACATTTGATTGGTTGTCAAGAGTGCGAATCTGCTTGGAGTTTTCATTCGAATCGAACCACACAACAGGTTTAGTTGGCTTCGACAAAATATGTTTGTTGCTTGGCAGATCTATCTTCAAATTGCGCATACGTCATGTGGTCTGCAGTTGCTCATTAATTTCTGTTAAAATTGTTGATCTGTGCATAAGTAAACTCAATATGAGGTTAACCTGAACCTCACAAGTCTTTGCCCTATTTAATATTAAGTATACGCCCTGCACTCCACAATCTTCACTCGACTAGATATAAACATTCTCCCCTATACCCTACAATTTACTTATGCATAAATCTTGCTAAATTCGCCTGATTGCTCTATTTATTTTATCCATCTGACCCTGGCCTTCCGTTCCGCTTACATTGCTCATTGGAAATAAAATTTATGCGTTGCTATCGGTGATTTATTGCTGCTTTTTGTAGGTTCAACTTTGGCGACAATCAAATATTTCAACAGCCCAGAAAAAAAAGCAGGTGTAACAACAGCAACAACAGCAACAACCAAAACTCACTCAACTAATTCCATTGATTGCTCAAAGCAAACCTTAAACAGAAACAAAAAAACGAACAGAAAACTGTCGCAAAGCGAATTAATCAATGGAACAGCTCAACGCGGCAGCTGGCGACGACAAAAAAAGCAAATACAAACAGAGAAACAGAAACAGAAATGCGGCTGAACTGTAAACAGCTCCTTAATTAAACGTTCGGCGTAAATTTCAATAAAACACAAATAAACAAACGCTAAATTTGGAAAGTGAAAGTCGACTGGGCCTAGTGCATAAGCGTTGGCCGGAAGGATCTGAGTGTTATGCAATCGCCGAGACTGAGACTGAGACTGAGACTTATCTAGAGTTGTGGGTTAAACGTACCAGCGACAGGACCTGCTGCTTTGCTCGGCGTCGCCAATGTCCTGTCCACGCTGCAGCAGAGCAGCTGCAGGCCGATTATCACAGACAGAGCCAAAGACTTTTGCATGTTTTGTGTTTTTGTCTGCGTCTATATGAATATATATATTAAAATATTTTTATTCCAAAATATTTGTATAATTTTATTTATTTATGATTTTCGTGTTTTCGTAGTATTTTCTCAAATATTTCAATTCCAGTTATGCAAATTCGCACTTCCGTAAAGATAGCAAAACCAAAACAAAATTTCGCTGCCTCTGGAGCTTTTCAACGCATTTTCGTTCGAAATTTATGAATCTGCTGCAGCAGCCCGAATTAACATATGAATTTTGTTTGTTATCTTTCTCGATGCGCGGCTCGTATTATTCAGATATATATCTTTTTCTTTCTTTCTTTGTATTGTCAGCGGCTGGCGTCGAACGAAATCGAAAGTTGCCAAAAAATTCAAATCAAGACGGCGCACAATAATCGAAATATAACTATAGCCAAATACTGTCCAGATGAATATATATATATAATATATGAATATATATATAGATATATAGAGATTATGAATGTATATATGTAACAAGACTTGGAGACCCGTGCGCATGCGCGCCCAAACTGACCGTCGACTGGCGAAGAACTAACCAATTCGGAGCGCTCGGACGCCAACTTACGCAGAATTCACCAGAGAAACACGAGAGAGCGAGACAAAGAAAGAGAGCGTGCAGCAGCTGGCCGAGCGCCGCTCAGTGCCAGAGAGGGACAGGTTCAACAGGTTGGCCCGAGCGTCGCGGCGCTGCAACTCGTTTGAGGAGGTTTTTTTTGTTTCATTTATATATTTTTTGGTTTTTCGGTGTGAATCGAAACGCTCTGAAGATTAGCATCCGAGCTGAGATGTGCTGCTCTGGCTATCTGTCTGTCTGTCCGACTGTCCGACTGCCTCTCTGCATGTGTGCATGTGTGTGTGGACACTTGTTGGCGTCTGTCGAGTGTTGAGTGGGGCCTGCAGCTGACACTTGACGCAGCAGCCACAGCAGTCGGAGTCGCTGCTGGCCCACCAAGGTAACCATCAGCGGAGCGTGCGTTGATTTTTTGACATGCCCACAAAAAGAGCCGAGCTTGAGCATGAAACGAGCACCTCAACAAAACATAAGAAAACGAAAACGAACACAAATACCGCAACAGCTAAAAAAAGACTCGGATTTCAAACAATTTCTGGTCTGTGCACCGCAAAGTTCTCTCGATTCTAAGATTTTGCAATTTCACTGAAACTCAAAGGTTGTTTCTAAGCCAAGCTTCGGGCTTTGGCTGTCGCTGTCGCTGTACAATGCCATTTGTGGCAGATGCTTTCGATTTCAAGTCATGCGACTGACCTTGACAGCAGCTACGCTGCGTATACGTAATACGCGAACTGAAGGCGAAGCTGTCTTCAAGCTTAGAATATTTATTTGAAACTTTAAATTTATTAAGCTTGATCCAAAAGTGGTTCGTTCCATGATGCAATGTGGGAGCCTGGTTTTTTCTATATATAATATATATATATTATACATTTGCCTTAAATGCCACAGGAGAAAACTTTGAGTTAAGCACACATTGAGCATCATAAGAAAATTCGAAAAAATGCCAAGTGCCAACAGAACCAGCAAAACGGTTTCCCGTACGTTATCTGCGGACACCATCAACGCAATGGGCCCAATGAACGAGGTGAGGAAGTGGTCGCCTCTCATTGAACTTTGCTCAACTTCCATTTGCATCTGTGGTATAGTACGTGTAATACTCTCATTCTTAGTCTAGGCCAGCAGATGAAGTAAATAAACAAATTAATATGTTTTAATTGATGTTGTTTGTTGTAAGCGGGAATCTCTTTGTGGCTGATTCTATATCTTTGGCTAAGCTCGAGTTGGAGTTTATACACATATTAATACGATTAGCATTTGGCATTGAAATTAGATTAGAGGCGAACCAAATACAAAGGGCAATGATCCAGTTCATGGCGAACTCTTTTGTAGTCAAAACTAATTTGACCAGAAATAGGCGCCATAGCAAACGAGGAATGTCGGAAGTGCGGCCCTAAACTAGAGGCGGAATCTATTTATTATGTTACATCGGACATCTAATCGAATTACAGCAATTAGTTGAGGAATTTATGTATTCGATAACTAATGATAGGCACGCAGCTGTAGCCGGCGGGCGTCTCCAAATTAAATTACGACGATTCTTTAAAACGTGATTTGGCAAACGTGTTTAGTTTGAGCCCAGTTGGCAAACCTTCAATTTAACTGCCTGCAAACATCAAATTCGTATTGAAAGGCGGACTGCTAATGGATCAATCTCATATACCTTATAAATATATATATATTTATATTATATATATATATATGTTTCCTTTAGCATGCAAATTTAGTCGGCCTTGTATGGTAATTTGGCTTCGCATGGTAATATAGCCAAGAGATACAATTTGTGTTGTAGGGGATTTTTTTTTAGCGACGGGATTTCATCTTCGATTCTGAGAAAAACATAATCGAACTATTTGTGAGTATATCTTTAAACTAAATTGCTCAAAAAATGAAATATTCATAATATTTAGTTAAATATAGGAATAGGAAATAATTATAAGAGAATGTTTAAAAATAATTAAAAATATTTCTCATTTTAATAATAATAATTAAATATTTATAAATGGTTGTTCAATATATATTAGGAAATCTATATAAAATATTTATAAATAATTCTATAATTAATTAAAATTTTTAGAATAATTCTCGAATATTTGAATTTAAATTCTGCCAACTCTTATGCAACAGATTTTGAATATATTTTCTCTAGCGAAATTTCATTTGCATCAATGCGTTAATTAATTAGCCTCGGTCGGGTAAACGGCATTTAAGCCAGGCCCGCTTTGAGCTCTTCCCGCTGGCTGCTCGAGCGAGATTTATGGCTCTTTTTTATCACAAATGAATGTCACATTTAATTTGTGCAATGTTAGCATTTCATGTGCTTATAAAACCAATTTCGGTCCCCGATAAGAAAACAATGAGCTGCATTGACGCGTCTTGGCGCTGACATCAAAATCGAATGGAAAAATATAGCAGCGGCTGCCGTGTGTGTGGAGGTGTGAATTCAATGGGCAAATCTAGCGATTTAAAGGTAAATCGAATTCACATTAGTTGAAACGAGTTTCTGTTGACCATTGAAATGGGAGACAAAATATCGAATGATAAGTTCAATATTGTTCAAGTGCCGCAGGCGGCAGATGACGGCAACTGGCCACTGTAGTTGGCTAATAAAATCGAGGCGAATAAAAAGCCGCAGTTGCGTAAATATGTATGTAAGTAAAGGCAGGGGGAAAACAAGGCATAAATTATATGCAAACAGTACGCAGACGCTGCAAATGACATAAGAAACTGGCATCCATCATACGCCTCGTGGGCCATGAACCGAGACGGCGTGAAAACGACATTTACCACAGCAGCAAAACGCTTTTGTATGCAAATAAATGACTCGAAAAACGACACGAAATGAAACTCAAGAACAGCTCGAGTGAGGCATATATTTAGTGCTCTTACTGGGTCAGCTGCATGCGCTGGAAAGAGGCGTTAAATGAGTAAAGGAATTGCGCTGTTCCCCCTCCTCCATAGAGAAGAGAGTCTTTAGCTGAATTTATATCGCCTTCGCCTTTGCTTGGAGTATGCAAATATTTACGGGGGCTGCATCAACAGCAGCTACTTAGGAAACTAAAAGCAAGGTTATTAGCTACAATATTGATGATGCGATTATTAAAGCGATCGCAGCGGCTATTTTGAATTTGTAATTTGATTGATGGTCGACTTTGTAAAGGGGCTTCAAATGGAGCAGCTGCCCAGTAACAATTCCGCGCTTGATGTCTTTATCTTACAAATTATGAGCTTGATTAATGCTTTTCTTTGTAGTTTTCCAGCACTTATCGCTATCGATTACAATTGTGCACTTGATTAATTGGTTTCTTTGAGTCGACCATCAATAATCGATATTTACTTTGCATTGTTATGCGATTATTATGAATTAGTTTTCCAACACTCGTTTGCCTCTTTTGCATCTCTAATTGCTAGCTAATTTAATTACAATATGTTTTGCAAGCACTCACCGCTATCAATTTCATTCTCGCTGGGATCCCGATGAAATATGTTGCCATAGTATTGATCGTGCTGCTCCGACTCGACGCTCTGCAATGACTCCTGCACATCATCATCGTAGTCTTCGTGCGGATTGCTGTTCGCCTGTGACTGCTGATCCGCCAGATCCTCCTCCTCGTCTTCGTAGGCCGCCTGGCTGCTGGGACTCGTCAGCCGCTTGCTGGCCGCCACGGCTGCCAGGCGATTGCGTTGTGCTCCTCCGCCGCTCTTCTTGTAGCTGTCGGTGTTGGCTGAGAAGCCGCGGGGACGCGGACGCAGCGACGGCTTCGGCTTGGGCAGTATATCCGCTATGGTGGGTATATTCTGGGTAACGTTGCGATTGGGAAACAGCCGACGCTCCAGAAAGTTGGCAAAGATCTGTTGCGTTATCTGGTTCTGGCGCGCCAGCTCGCTCTGATCCAGCTGAAAGTGATTGTTGCTGGCGCCACTGCTGACGTTTTGGTTTCTGCCTTTTCTCGCGGCGCTTCTGCTGGTGGCACCTGAAATTGGTTTGAGGCACGATTAATCAATGTACTCGCATGTGGGCCGCGGGCATTGGGCAATCCCAACAGGTGGCGAACGCTGCGACCACTTTGCTGGGGTAATTACATAAACGCCGGGCGACCCACACTCGACTTGAAGATGAGTTGCAGAAAATCCAGTAATAAACAAGTAATAGTAGTTTAGTAAACCAAGAGAGAGAGAGAGAGGAGTGTACAACTAGCTAATACTCTATACTCCACAGGAAAGATGGATAGAGAGAGACACAGGCGATGTTCGTTCTCGGATCAAGAAAGAAGAAGGAGGAGGAGGAAGAGTATAGCGATGCCTTATCTTTTCACTGTTTACAGGTTATAAACACATGTACAGCCCGCTTAAACAACTCACTATCAATTAAATCTTGAGGTCAAGAGTTTATCAAATTGTGGCTTAACACGTAAAAGTGTTCCACGCCTGTGTGATCGACTGGCAGATACGCTACGAGGCAATCTGCTGTTCTAGCCATAGACTAAAACCAAACTTATCTGACCAGTTTTTGCTGCTAGAACATTTAAGGCTAATACAAGCTCTGGCTATGTGCATTAGCCACCCATGAATCTTTTAATGACTCTCTGCGATTTGATTTGATAGACGTCGTGACGCTTTGCGTCTCTCGGCAGAGTGACACGCATCAATCACATGTGTGACCCAGAGCTGGCAAGGGGATGCCCGCCGCTGCCACTGCCTCGGGGTCGCATACTTTGCTCAGCGATCATTAGCTGAAGCTGCAGCTTATGAATTTACAATTTGTTTTTTTGTGGGTCTTCCGGCTTACAGTTTTTTGTGTGTGTGTGCCTTTAATGACAGATTGATCGTTTGCCATTTGGAAGTTTAATTCCCCCTCCCAGTCGTAAGTGTGTCAAGGCTGTCGGACTGCGAGCAGTTGTAGCTCCAGCTCCAGTTCCAGTTGATGCTCCCTCCAGTGGTCAGCGTCCCGTTCGCTTAATGAGTTCAAATTGCCAAATAATTGATATAAATGCCGCAGTAAACGGCGTTGACAAAGCGCCATTAAAGGCCTTAACTGCTCCTTAACAACCCGCTTGATGCATTAGCCCCGAAACACACCCAAAAAACAGAAATGTACAAAAATATTGTCGTACGCCCAACGAAATTTTGATTGCCTGCCATTTCGAGTTTGTTTCACTAAATTTTATTATCGTCTTTTTTGCAACGCCTTTACAAATATGTTTACCTTCATTAAAGTGTGTAAAACGAGGTAAAATTTATTACGCAATTCTCTGTCGTTGTTTCTCTTCTCTCCTCTTCTCTTCTCTTCTCTTCTTTTTCTGTTGCCTGGGGTAATCATTTTTGGTTTCTACTGTTTTTTATTTGAACCCGAGAGACGACGCTTAAAAGTTCCCCACAGACTCGATTTTGGAAGCGGTTATAAGGGCAAATAAAATTCGAATTATAGCCATATCTTAATGTACTGATTGTTGGATAAATATTGGAATCGGGTGTGTTTAAGTTGAGTAGGTCATAAATCTTATTGATATATGAGCTGACGAGGAACTGAGAGAGAGAGGGACTGGGATGCAGAGGGATAGAGAGTGGCTGGTCCATTAAGCCTACTGCTAACTGCCTACTACATATAAGTCAAATCTGGTTATATTTGGAAAGCCTATAAGTGCACTACTTATAAGAGAGTATGCTCTACTAAGAGATACCCTAACCATGTGCCAGGGCTTATTCAAGTCAAATCATACTTAAATTTCGAAAATAATTGAACGAAATCTGCGTTAATGCATTTCAAAACAGTCAAATTTGCTTTAAAAATTTAATAATCCAGCTCAAGCCGAATTATTTTCTCAAGGCAAGAATCGTAAGCCGAATTAACAACAATTTCTATGGCTTTGCAGCCTTGCATCTGCTTCACTTATATAATTATAGTTCGATATCTTGAAGTCTCCATGTCTTTTCGAAAGTAAAATGCCACATATCAGCTCGCTGCGATCGTAATTACTAATTGGTTTAACGTCTCAATTGAAAATCGATTTTCTCCCCACTTGTTCGGCCATTTGAGATACAATCTGGGGCTAAGTGCAGAGCACTCAATGGCACCCAATGGCAGCTGAGTCATCAATATTTGTATTTCCTTCCGCGTGGCATTAATTATCGATTCGAATGGCTGAGCATCCTATACTGTATAATTGTGCTCGACAAGGGCCACTGAGAGGCGGACGGACGGACGGACGGATAGGCGTACCGACAATGAAGTCGATCCAAACAATGGACTCTAATGGCAGTCACATTTGCGGGCCATTGTTAACACGCATCTAATTGTTCTCAACGAGCCAACGAATCGAGCTCAATAATCCTTGAGATATTACGAGTATTTGTCGCTCATAATGAGCCACATTTCAATTGCCGAAGGTAGTTTCGTTAGAGCTGCTGCTGGAGCGGCAATTTACATGCCATTGTCTGTGCAGTTGACCAATTGACCAATTGAAAGTCGCAACGAAATCGTGATGGCCCAAATGCATAATCTAATCCAGTTGCCCGATCTCTGAGCGCCGTTTAGCACGCAGTTTTTGAAAAATGTCTGTCGATTGGCATCTAACAATATCGTGCAACTATGCAGCAGCAGCAGCAGCAATTGATGCCATAACATAACCCAGTTCTGTTCGAATTGATGTCTATCTCTATCGAGGAGCTACACGGCATGAACACATTGGCTAATTGTCGTTGGCCGGGCATATAAATCATTGAGACTTCCAGTCGAGGATGTCGACTGCAACTGCAACTGCAACTGGCAACTGCCTTGAGAAGCTAGAGATACAGCTACAGATACAGATAGAGCTACAACTGCAGCGCAAATCAAACAGTAAATCATTTTGACTTGCATCTGTTGCAAATAACCCGCCAGCAACAGCGGATGATGTATTTGTATCTGTATCTGTATCTGTATCTGTATCTGTATCTGTATCTGTATCTGTGGCTGTAACAAACAGCAGAGCTAAAGAATTGAGGGCCGTGTAATTGCCGCTTGGCTGAAAAGAGGTCAATTAGCAGCAGCAACGGCAGCAACAGCATCGGCAACGCCAGCAGCATCTACTCAAGTACTGCCTGCCCCACAAGAGATTTTTGTTTGCCGTTGTGCACTGCGCCATGTGCGAAAAATATGTATGCCAAAAATGTTTGCGACTTTTTTATTAAACCAGAGCCAGACGAGTCGCGCACATTCCAGCAGAGCAAACAAAAAGTGTCTTAGTTTTCGTTTCATTTAGCTTTAGCCATGATTACGCCATCGATGCACTCGCAATTACCCACAGCAAAAAAAAAATAAATCGCTAATACGTGGCGTATGCGTAACGCAACACCAAAGCGCATACGCCCCGTCGGCCGCGCTGCGGTCTGTTCTCGTGATTGACGCAGACAAATTTGATACACGACAGACGAACAATACACACATTTCAATGCCAGCCACGAGTGGCTTATTAATGATCCCAAGTGTGGTTCTCGTCGGCTGGCGCTGACTGAGCAGATTTCGTTAATTATGGCAGCACTTAAGAATAGATTCGAGCCCATAAATAATTAATCAGCATTTGCATAAAGAATGCTGTAAATTTCTCAGCCTAAGAACTTGCTGAACAGCTTGAGTTCTTAATAACAAAAAGCCCATTCACAGTGACAAATTTATCAATAGGTGCTTGAACCCAACAGAAGAATAGATGGGACAGAGAAAGAGGGAAAGAAGAAGGAAATTATATAACACGAAGAGATGGAGATATATATATATATATATATATATATATATATATATGGGGATATTTATAGTTATACAGCAAGCCAATTCATCTTTCTCGCACGCGTCGCTATTAAATGTCACAAGGTGATCGAAATAGCAAACGCTAAAGTCAATAAACGCCCAGCGCTCGAGTCCATTCTCTCAACACGAATCTGTGCATATTCGCTGATCGAATTCGGTCTATCGCGCTGCTCGTGAGGTCATCAGCATACCAAATGCAACAAGAATAACTTACGATACAAAATTATTGTTTCTGTTTTTTTGTCTTCTCTTTGTATATTTAATGGACTAACGTATAAAGATGCCAATGACATTAATAATCTTATCGGCTTTTATATAACAGCGACAGATCTGGTTTTTTTTTCGGTGTGTGGAGAAAGATTTGAAACGTAGAAAGAAATGTTCATATCGTCTTTTTTTTTTTGCATTTATTAATTAGGCGTTGATTAAAACATGATTTCGGATTATCAAATACCTCGAGCAACTCACAGGCAAACATCTGTTGGAGTGTTTACCTTTGGCGAATACTCGCTAAGCTAAGCCCATTAAAAGTTTATGCTCAGCCTGACGTTAAGGTCGATTTCGTTAATATCTGCTTTCACGCCTCAACAGCTGGCAGCCAAGGCAGCCCCAATCAAGCATGATATATACAAATCTGTATATGTAACATTCTCTTTCTCTCTCCCTCTCTCTAAGTGCAATCTTCAGTATATTGGCACAGGCATTGAGGCGGTCTCATTAAAGTGTATCGCTGGGCCGGCCTTGGCATGGATTTAGCCACTCGATGCCACTTGGCCAACGTGCCATGGAATAGCTATCAAGTACTTACCTCTCTTGTCGCGTCCATTTGTGGCTGATGCCTCCTGCTGCTGCTGCTGCTGCTGCTGGACAATCGCAATTGGTACATTGCCTCGACTAGTGCTGCTGTTGCTGTGGCTGTGACTGTGGCTGGCTGTGGCTGGGAAACTCTGGGGCACGTTTTGCACAGGTGCTGCGAGGGGCGGTGTCGGCACATTTTGTGGTGCATTATTACCGGAATCGACACTGGCCAGCGATAAGAGCACTGCGAAGAGCGTGAAGCGTAGCATTGTCATCGCGCGGATTGTGTAAGTGGGGTTCGCGACGGCGACGTGGACACGACTGACACCTGCGCTCGGCTCGAGAGGAGAAAGCAAGCAATCGCGCTGCAGGCTGCACAAGCTCTGTGTGCTCCACGGAGCGCGTGTCGAGGGTGAATGGCTGCACTGGGTTGACGATCTAGCTGCGATCTGTGCGTATTATACTGCTGCTTAGGCGCTTTCTAAATTACAAATGCATAGATGCCACAGATCCGCAGATCTACAAATTATGGATATGAGTTTACAATGGTTCGATCGAGGCGACGCTCGTCTGTTGTTGTTGTGGCGATTGTTGTCAGTTCGGATCGTTGATAACTCTGGGTCGGGTCTCTGGTCTCAAAGCTTCTGTTTTCTCCTCCTATATTTCATGGCGTTGTGGAATAGAGCGCGTCTGGCCATTAATCTGCGCCTCCAACTTCGCTATTAGGTAATCGCTCTGCCGCCTCTTTGTTTTACTTTCTTTCCGTGTTGTGGCTGTGGCTTTGCCACGGGAGAGCGCTCTGCGTCGACTCTCACTTTACGCGCTGCTTTGGGCATGCGACTCTAAAGCGGACCGAACTCGAAAGTGGTTCGCATTCGGCGCTGGGCTCTCGAACCGTCCAGAGCCTCGCTCGTTGCTCCGTTTCTCGTTTTCGCTGGCTGTTGCGTTAGCTTTCGGCTCGCTTACTTACAGACTAAAGCGTTTGAACGCAACTAAAACACGTTGCGCGCTGGAGTCTGCTCTCTGGAGCCGATCGATCGGTTGTGTTTGGCTCTGGCAGCTCGGCTCCGGTCAGCCGCTTCGTTTGGCCAGAGCAGCGGCGAGTTGGCCACTGGCTCACACTCTCACTCTCCGTCTCGCTTGCGCAGCCAACTTGTTTATGCTGGCCAAGACGTAGGCTGTAGGCTATAGCTGTAACTGCATCGGCATCGGCATCGGCATCTGCGTTCCTAACCAGCCTCTTCTGCTTAACTGACCTTTGCGTTGCAAACATCTTCAGCTGGCTAAAATGCGGTTTTTATTATACCTGGGCGCAGGTGTGGCTGGGGCGGGTTTTCAAGCTGCTCGAACTGATCGAAACTCAAGAATTTCCAACATGCGCCGAGCATTTGCCCTTTGCCAAGGCCGCAGAAGAGCTATAAATATCGGAGCTATGCTAATTATAATTCATATTTATGCAGATTTCATTCACTATTCAGATTTATATATATGTGTAGCCTTTACCCCGATTAAGGAAACTCTGTTCGGATGTGTGTATATCCAAAAATATTATTACTTTTATTAGACAGTTGCAATTGCTCATATTCATTTTCCAGTTGTCGGCTAAACTAACTAAATAACTATTCATAATTTCGTATCCAGAGGCTCGTACTAAATGTTAAGTCGTCTCGAAGCACTATGATGCACGAGTGGGCGGGGGCTTCGTCTGTCTGCTGTTTCTCTCTATAGTCTATTTCTTCTTCTTCTTGCCTTTACCCTTCTTCTTGCCTTTGCCCTTCTTGCCTTTACCCTTGGCGGCATCAAGGAGCGCCTCCGTCACGTACGTCTCGGTGGTCACCTTGCTCATGGGCAACGTTACGGGCTGCTTGGGCGTTCGTAGCTCAATCTCAATTGTGTTCTTCTTGTGCTGAGACTTGGACTTGCTGCCCAGCTTGACAAGGAACACATCGCTATCCGTTTCCTCGCATGTTTTATAACAAACCTAGACAGAGAGAGAAAGAGACAGAGAGAGACGGGGAGAGTGAATGGCGTAAAGTTGGCAGATTTACAACTTTGGTTTGACTCCACATATTTGGAGCTGTGAGTCCGATTATGCAACTGGCAATTGAAAGCGTTTAGCCAGAGCAACTGTGAGGCCAAGTCACGGAACAATTGGACCACATTCAGCTCTCGTATTCCGCATTCCAGCACGAGCTGAGCTTATGGCATGCAGCTAGTGGCTGACATAAGTCGTATCTACGTGTGTGTGTGGCTGCTACTCACCTCGATGCCCTTCTTTCTGGTATCCAGTTCGACACCTTTCATAGTGTCCTTGATGTCCTGCGCCTGCACCTGCATGCAGCAACTGCGCTTTCCCTGTGCTGGCGGGACTGGCAGTATGCTCGGCAATCCGCCACCGCACAGTCGCTTGCGATAACAATCGATTTTAGCCTCTTGTTGGTCGCAAACCTGGGATCGATAGCAATCGACTTTGGCCTCCTGGCGCTCGCAGACCTCCTTGATCTTGGAGAAGGGCACGTAATAGTTGTCCGTCTCGCAGGCGTCGTTACCCGAGTACTTGATGTTGGCCCGCACCTTCGGTATGTTCGGGTGGTTGACGATCCGGCCGCAGGTGCGTCGCTGGATATGCTTCCTGGCAAAATCGCTACGCTGGAGTACATCGTTTAGGCACTTGTTCTGTGGACAGTCTTCCAGCTTCTGCTTGTAGCAAGGATCATCGCCAGGCCCCAAGTTCGCGGGTGCCCCGTCGTCCACGCTCTCGACCTTGTGGGTGTTCTTCAAGACGCGTATGGTCAGGCCGCTGCCGTTCAGACACGCCTCGAATTCATCATAGGCCTCGGGACCCGGATCAGGTATCGTCGGCTGTATGAAGCACGGCTGTATCTCCGGACTGCAATCGCAATCGCATTGGCACATGCAGCACTCGTCGCACTCGGTAGCTGCTGCAAAGGTATTTATGTGAGTGTGATTCTTGTGGTCTCTAGGATCTACCCACTTCTTGGCGTCATCGGCCTAAGCATGTCGTCAGTGATCGGGACGGGGCAGCTAATGCCCTTTTTCTTGCCCTTTTTGCCCTTCTTACCCTTCTTTTTGGCCATCTCGATGGGATCTGCTTATGCGATCGGAGATAAGCTCAGGCTAAATTTTGATGTGGATTGAAAATATGTCAATTTGGATATTGCACTTGACCAGTGAATGGCGCAATTTCCCTAAAGCTTGTCTGCGCGCTAAGGGAGAACGTTATCAAATATGATGTATATACACAGATATACACACAAGGTATATAGGTGTGTATATATGGATAACCCAAAGCAGTGGCCCTCACACGCCCTTGCGGGTCTTGTGCTAACGGTGCAGTTGCTTGGGTCGCGACTAAATAACGCAACTAAAAAACTAAAAAAAGAAGGAAAAACGGAATTACGAGAGAATTTTTTTCTTTTTAGACGATAGAAAATTCCGAATCGATTGTTGAAATAAAATGAAATTTTTACCCTAGACAATTTTGCTGACTGACTGTTGAAGCGTTGACACAAGATTGACGAACTTTGTCAAAAATCAAACTGCCATCGACTGCTTAGTTTTCTATGGTGCTAGAACGGGCGGAGGCAAAGATTGGCCAAACACAGACTGGCAGCAGACACCGAGACATGTAGCTAAAGTTGGCCAGCTTGAGCCTGACTTCTACTCCTCTTTTATAGCGAACCAAGTCCCATATCAAATGAGTCGAGAGCAGCCAGAGACACAAGTCCAAATTTGACAGAGAGAACGGAGTTTTAACAGTCAAATACTATATATATATATTTATTTATATATATTATTATATAATGAATACATGCGAATGTCGTGGTGGGGGTACAATAATTTATTCATTTATTAAAACCGTTTATTTTTTATACACTTCCTTTACGCGTTGAACAACATTTTTTCTGGGGACTCTTCGTCTTTTTGCATTTACGTTTAGCCAGTAAATTTTCACGTGACGTGAATCTGGGAGGCTGCAGGGCAACATCGGGGCAGTCTACGCAAGTCTTCAATTGCTCCACAATTCTCTTACACTGTTTCGAACAGGGCACAGTGGGACAGTCTGTGGCACAGAGGGGTTGGTTAGTGACGCAGTGAGGCAGGCAGGAGCAAGGATAACGACTTACCGCGATCAAACTCATCCTCGCAAGTGTCGCAGGGGCACATCTTGTCCAGATTGCATGCAAAGTAGCGATAGCCCGTTTTGGCAGTATTACCGTCGCGCTCTTCCGGTGGTATGTAACACGGGTGCTGATCATCGGGAACCGCTGCGGGCACAAACTTGTCACCCACCTTGTGAAGCTCCGAGACAATAGTGGGTCCGTGGCAGAGTAGACGCAAGAGGAGCACCATGTTCCCGGTCTGCTGATTGCAGAGATTGAATAGGGGCAACATCCTCTTCACAACTACGTAATTGGGGCAGAGCTGCTCCCGCCGACGGAACCCGTGATTGAAGCACGCGCAACTGTCCAGCACATCTTTGTTCGAGCCCTTGAGTGTGGGCAAACTCTTTAGAGTATTCTGCCGCTTAATGAGCCAATCAGTGTTGTGCTCTTCGAATGTTTTGTCGATATCGTCAAAGAGAGGCTTGACCTCCATCTCTGTCATTCCGATCAGAAACTTGCACTTATCCGTTCGCTTCTTGTAGACGTGAATCATCAGCCGATCTTCGTCTGTGACTGGCGAGTCCAGTGGAAATATGCAGCACTTGACGCACCTCGACTGTTTGGGGTTTATGCAGCCTCCATACTCACGATCACAGAGGTTTATATAGACATTTGAACGGAACGAGAACTCCACACACGTGGAATATTCCTCAGGGGCGCAAAAGTTCTTGCGCACTATCACCAGGTCGTCGATTACGAAATCAAACATGTACAACAAATGGGGAACAGGGAGATTAGTGGCCATCCTCAAATATTTCAGACCGTAAAGAAATAATTTTGAGAAAAAATATTAATTTTGAACATAAGCCTAAAAAATTAAATTTTGAGATGGATTCCTGGTCGACGGCCGAAACACGAGTGCGGCACAGCTCCCTATCGAACAGTAGGTCACATTGCAAGGCATGCCCTGTTTACAATTCTAGAACGAATACCTATAGCATTAATATACAAGTACATATGTATACCTCTGATGAAGATGTTTGCATAGACAGAAGCCTTCATCAAATGTTGCTCTGACGTGCTCTGACAAAATACCTTTAAGCGATGCTATATTTTCCATTTCCGCAAAGCCAAACTCCCTCCTATACATTCTCCCCACGAGATCTGCTTCCACACTCACTTCTACAGTGATCGAGCTGTTTCCGTAAAAGGAGGCGAATTTATATCCTATCAAACTAAATTTGTGGATTTGTTTATTTACTTTTATTCATACTAAAACATATACTTTAAGAATGATCTCTCGTTGTTACTAAAAAAAACAAGTTTGGTACAAATTTGATTAAAATTTCCAAAACACTTCTTAACACTAGACAGATAAGATACTAATTCTTGACTCCATTCTCTTCTTATCTGTACTCTTCTTACTCTTCTTATGTCGATTTTCTCGCAAATTTGCATAAGAATCGAACTGTGGAAACTGTACAAGCCCGGCACATTCTTTACAAACTTTTCTGTACTTGACTATTCTCTTCGGGTGGATTTTTGCTGGCACAGTGGGGCATTCTATGCGAAATAGAGTAACAACATTATCATCAGGTAGAGCCCATTGAATTAGATGAAACTTACGTCGATCGAGCTCATCCTCACAGGTGTCGCAGGGACACAGTTTACTGGCATTGCGGGCAAAGTAACGATAGCCCTTTGGGATCGGAATCTCATCGCGCTCCTCCGGTATTACGTAACAGATATCCTGATCTGGACGGCGTGGCTTAGCGACCATCTTGTTGCCCTTCTTATAGATCTCCGCTACGATAGTAGGACCGTGGCAAACCAGGCGCAATTTGATCACAATGTTGCCGATCTGCTCATTATGCAGACTAAAGATTGGTATCATGCTTTTTACATTTACGAAGCTGGGGCAGAGCTGCTCCATGCGCTGGAGTCCGGCATCGAAACATGCCACTGTGTTTAGCGACTTCCTTCTGGTGTCTCCAAACTGGGTTAAATCTAGTTCAGCTTCCGGAAGCAACCAGTTCGTATCCGTCATATCAACACGGCGGAGGTAATCAAAGAGAGGCTTCACTTCCATCTCGCCCATTCCAATTAGAAACTTGCAACAATCCGTACGCTTCTTGTACACGTTGATGAAAAGTCTCTCGTCCTTTTCCACTTCCCCACTTAGAGGAAATATGCAGCACTTGCCGATCCTCGGCGTTGATTCGTCCACACAGGTTCCGTACTCACGATCGCAGATAGTCACAAAGACGTTCGAGCGGAAGCTGAACTCCACGCATGTCGAGTACTCGTCGGGAGCACACAAATTCCTGCGTATTATCAAAAGATCGTCAACTACAAATTCAAACATATACAAAAGCTGCGTGAATTTGGTAGACATTTCTAAATAATGATCGGAATGTAAAAAAATGTATTGGAAATTTTGAATTTGAAATTTGAAGTTTTGTTAGGGAAGCGACGGAACTAAAAATACGAGATTTCTCGAATAAAAGCCGTAGTTGTAGAGTGCAAAGCATGCCTGATTAAAAATTGATATTGTATTCAATTATATATCATATTTATCGCTCGTTTCCCTATCCTCCCCTTAGGGAACAGTAGGTTACATTCCAAGGCATACAATTGAAGAACGAATACCTAAAACAGTCATATGTATGTATGTATGAAATGTGAAGATCATCTCTGGTTTTGTGTATATAAATTTATTTTCACCTCTAAAGATGTTTGCATAGACAGAAGCCTTCATCAAATGTTGCTCTGACGTGCCTGAACCCATGAATACTCTAAGCGTCAGTGTCCAGTAACAAATACCTTTAAGCGATGCTTTCTCCCCACGAGATCTGCTTCCACACTCACTTCTACAGTGATCGAGCTGCTTTCGTAAAGAGTAGCAAGTTTTCATCGTATCAAACTACATTTGTGGATTTGTTTATTTACAATTTTTCTTTGACTTTCATTATACTAAAAGATCTGTTTAACGAATGATCAGGTCGTTGTCTATAAACAATTTGAATAAAATTTCCAAAATATTTCTCAACACTCGACAGATAAGCTACTAATTTGGGACTCCATTCTCGTCTTATCCGTATTCTTCGTCTTCTTATTTCGATTTTCTCGCAAATTTGCATAAGAATCGAACTGCGGAAACTGTACAAGCCCGGCACACTCTTTACAAACTTTTCTGTACTTGACTATTCTCTTCGGGTGGACACAGCTTACTGGCATTGCGGGCAAAGTAACGATAGCTCTTTGGTATCGGAATCTCATCGCGCTCCTCCTCCTAATCTGGACGGCGTGGTTTAGCGACCATCTTGTTGCCCTTCTTATAGATCGCAGCTACGATAGTAGGACCGTAGCAAACCAGGCGCAATTTGATCACAATGTTGCCGATCTGCTTATTATACAGACTAAAGATTGGTATCACACTTTTTACATTGACGTCTCTGGGGCGATACTGCTCGATGGGTTCGACTCCACCATCGAAACATGCCACTGTATTTATCACATCCCTTCTTTTGTCTCCAAATTGTGGTAAATCTTCATGCACCCGTTCACCTAACGGAAGCAACCAATTCGCATCAATAAAGTGTATGGAATCAAAGAGCGGTTTCATTTTCATCTCGCCCATTCCAATTAGAAACTTGCAACAATCCGTACGTTTCTTGTACACGTTGATGAAAAGTCTCTCGTCCTCGTTCACTTTCCCACTTAGAGGAAAGATGCAGCACTTGCCGATCCTCGGCGTTGATTCGTCCGCACAGGTTCCGTACTCACGATCGCAGATAGTCACAAAGACGTTCGAGCGGAAGCTGAACTCCACGCATGTCGAGTACTCGTCGGGAACACACAAATTCCTGCGTATTATCAAAAGATCGTCAACTACAAATTCAAACATATACAAAAGCTCTGCGAAGTTGAGAGACATTTCTAAATAATGATCGGAATGTAAAAAAATGTATTGGAAATTTTGAATTTGAAGTTTGTTCGGTAAGGGACGGAACTAAAAATACAAGATTTCTCGCATAAAAACCGTAGTTGTAGAGTGCAAAGCATGCCTGATTAGGAATTGATATTGTATTCAAATATATGTCATATTTATTGCTTTCAGTAAAAACTAACGGATTCAATTATTTCGCTCCCTTAAGTGGAACTTAAGAAATATAACCCGAGTCCATTTAAAGTGGGAAATCAGCGTATGATTGAAGCGACGTGCTGTATCGATTCAGCCCGCCTCTCTTCTATCCGTTCGGCCGTATGTATAAAGAGCCTACAAAAACTAGAACGTTGTAACTATTCCCGTTCTGAGGCTAATGTAACAAACACCCAAGAGGTAGCCGAAACGCGCCTTTTCAATATGTGCAGTGAATAAAGATTTATTAATTCTATAAAGAAATGGGTAAAACGAGTATCTTCCGAGAAAGCTGTGACAGCTCACATAATTGTCAGGCCCCCAAATTTCAGCTCTCTCTTGAATAATCGATCATAGCCGCAAGTTCTTTCTTAGGTCCAGGTGGTTCGCGTGAGACATGGCTGGGACAACACTGATTAACAATCGTCCATCACTGGCAGCAGAACAAAGTGAGGATCGGGTGGATTTCCGTACCAGTTCCACAATATAGAACTATATATTGCGTTATAAATATGTAACTATATATATATATATATATATATATATATATATATGATATATGAACATATATACATAAATATATAGATATATATATTTAATGGTTTAGTTCTCTGTATATGCTACATTTGCCCTTAGGTTTGCAGTCTTCAGTCCTTGGTCTTAGGCTTTGGGTTTGGGGCACACGGGGAGATTAGTCTACGTTAATGTTATACTTGAGGAGTAGATGATGCAGTTGGCGTATGGCCCGACTGCGCGCTGCAAGGAAACAGTACCAGTCAGATATAGGCAGCCATGGCCAATGGTGGGCAACTCACCAATGTTACAGCAACTGGCATATTCGGGGCAGCAGTGATCGCAGGGATCCGAGTTGCAAAAGCCGCTAGTTTGGTTCTTTCCGGCGAAGAGGCCACTCGAAGGCTCTGGCTCACAGTGTAAGCCGCCGCCGGACTGTCGTTTGCCCTTCTTCGCCTTCTCCTTCTGCTTGGCTTGTTCGCGCTTCTCAGTGCGGGCCTCTTCCATGTCAGACTGCTTTTGAGTTTGGACGTAGCGGGGATGAGCCGGAACACCAGTGCACGGACCACAAGGTTCCAAGCGCTGTTCAATGTTCGACATGGGGCATCGCTTGCTCGGCACAGTGGGACACTCTGCTCGAACACTTTCATTTTAGGGGAGCGAACCACTATGAGAAGCGTCTCCTACTTACCGCGGTCGAAATCATCCTCACAGGCATCGCAGGGGCACATCTTATCCAGATTGCAGGCAAAGTAGCGCAGACACTTATTGGGCACCTCGACTGGTTTCGCACAGGGATCTCGCTGGAAGCACACTGGCGGCGGGCAGGGTGAACATTGACCCTTGCAGGATTTCTTGCCAGTGTCCATGGGACCGCCAGTTGCGCTTGCCGACCCACCGCCGCAGGGATCGCAGGGATCATCTGGGCCGGGCTTGCTCTTCCCACACGGTGGACAGGGTTCAGCTGGGCAGGGCGGAGGGCAAACTGGATTCCTAGAGCAGACTGAGTTGTTGAGCGGAAAGGTGGAAACAAGCGACGGCCCATTGCACACAAGACGTATGATCATCACAATATTTCCAGTCTGCTGTTTGCACAGGTTGAAGAGCGGCAACAGACGCTTGGTTATCTCCGAGGTCTGGCATAGTTGCTCGCGCCGGTCAGCGCCGCGGTCGTAGCATGCGCAATTGTCCATGACGTCGGTGTTGGGCCCCTTCAGTTTCGGGACCAGCTTCAGCTGTTCACTCCAAACCTTTTCCCAGTCAACATTTTCGGCATCAAAGGACTCCTTCACCCGATCGAAGAGTGGTTTCATTGGTAGCTCTGTCAGTCCAATCAGAAACTTGCAGCGACTGGTCTTCTTCTTATACACGTGAATCAACAGCCGATCCTTGTCCGTCACGGGCGACTCCAGTGCGAATATGCAGCACTTGCAGCATTTCGGCGACTTTGGATTCACGCAAGATCCGTACTCGCGATCACAGATACTACAAAATACCGTTGAGCGGAACGTGAGCTCCACACAAGTCGGATATTCCTCGGGCGCGCACAAGTTCTGTCGTGTTATCAGCAAATCATCAATTACAAATTCAAGCATATAAATCAAGGTCTTGGGGGCGGACATGATACTGCTCTCTTTTTTAGAATTCATTCAACGGGTGAAGAAATGAATTTCTAAAAATTTTGTTACAAAAAATTTAACTTAATTTTGGCCGAGGTTGAATGTGAACTGACATCGGGATTTGGATAGGATATCGAATGGCATGCGAAACGAATGCCTGCTGAGCGACTATTTTTCTAAATGTCTTTAGACAAAAGTATTTAGAATATTAACGTGGATATATTTGAGGCATATTATGATAATTTCCATATATCTTTTCCCACTCAATCAGAAATCGAATTGAAATGCACTTGTGTTGGGGTTTCTTTTATGTCTAAAGTCCTTTATTCAAATCCCGAAATTGTTCTACACAAACTGATTGAGCTACTCCTAAATAATAGTAATTCAAGTGGCGCTGCTGCGGTCACTACCTCCGTGGTTGGGCCTTTCAAGCTGCTGCTGCTGCTGGAGCCGCTGCAGCGAAGCTTCGTCAAGTCGAACTAAGAGCTTAATGGCTACAAAGAGGGTATAGAGCGAGCGTGATTAACGCAAAATACATAGTGGGAGCGCAGTAAACACAGGAATTTTGTTTCGAATATTTCTTATTTGCAGTGTCTTCGTGGGTAGATAAAAGCGGGCAGACTTGGAAGGCCATCCATTGCAATTGAGCGACTAAACGAGACTAACGTCAGGCGGAATGAAAGGATATGAGTGGAAAAAGCTGCGGCCATTGCACGAATTCCACGCCATAGTGCAGAATGCCAGTTGCGCTCACTGCGATCATGGCGCCCCAGAAGAGCATGAAGAGCAAGTTCTCCGTGTTGAAGTCTGCTGGATACGTCATCGTGACAAAAAACATGGCTACAGCGATCAGGAGTACCGACGGGAACGTAAAGAAGCGCCAGCCGCGTGGCGACTCAAATGGCATTGGCTGGATGACGCCATCGCTGTCATTGACCAAGTAGTTGCCCAAGAATAGATCGATGCCATCCTGACGCCTGCCATCTGCAAAGTTGTTCAAATAGTACCGCATGAGCGAGTTCTTGCCATCGTTCAGAGCACCGGCCTTGGTGCGTTTGCCGGTGCGGGTGAAGTCCGTCTTGAGGGCACCTGTGCCCGAGTATTGCAGCGAGATTAAATCCGCATTATCCGCCCAAACGCCCTTGAATAGCGTCTCAAAGCTGGAGGATGCATTCTCGACGAGCTGGCCAATATGCAGCACACCCAGCTTTTGCAGCACGGCGGTGAGGGAGCGACGTGCCAGCATACTCTGCACCACATTGGTCCTGTCGAGGCAATCGATGCAATTCGTACGGAACACGCCCTGTTGCGACGACACCAGAGTGCCATTGTCGAAGGCGTGATAGAAACCGAAGCTCTCCTGCTCGTACGCGAGTCGATCGATTAGAATGTTAAGTCGATTCCAGCGCATTTTACGGCACTCATGATGAAAGTCAAATGCCTCATAGCGCACCGCCGGATTGTTCAGTTCGCGTACAAGTCGAGCGAACGTTGTCTCCAGTTCGCCCTCGACTCCTTTATGGTTCACCAAATTGATAGCCACAACCTTGCTGTACAACTTGAGCTGTGCGTTGAAATGCGCCGTGCATGCGGCCAGATAATCCTTGCCTGGCGTCAGTCGCGGCTTGGGACTGTAGCGCAAGGTGGGCAGCTGCTGCCACTGAAAGGGCATGCTGCCACGCGTCTGCACGAAGCTCGTCCGCTGCCCATTGAACTCGACAATCTGCTCGGTTTCCACGAAGTTTGCCACTTGGCCCAGATCGTTGCTGCCACGGCAGAAGAGTCGAGTGCCGGCACGCTCCACAGATCTCCGCGAGACAATGCTCCAGAAGAAGGTTTGCCCATTGATTTGCACCTGGTTGATCGAGACAAATCCTAGCATGATTGGCAGCTGAAAGCGCTGCATATTATTGCACTTGAATTGATCCAGCACATAGCGGTTCCACACAAATCGTTCGTCAGCACGTTGCAAAAGGCCTGGCATCACCTTGGACACCTTACTGTCATGTTGCCGCTGAATACTCTGCGTCAGATCGTATCGGTATGAGAAGTAGTAGAATTTCGTGTCCAGCGTCTGGCGCAACATCTTCAGGAAACTGGAATTCTCTGAGCGCTGAATCGCATTGGGAATGTAGGGTATTATATCATAGCCAGCCAATCGCCACACGATCGCATTGTTGAGGACGCCTACGAAGATGCGATGGGTCGCCACCAGCAAATAGTCGCAGCTCAGCAGATGTATCGTGCCCAGGATGCCGCAGATTCGCCTAGTCGGTCGCTGGTTGATCAGCTGTGTAGTCTTGGGCTGCACTCGCGTGACCTTATCGAGACGGCCAATAACCAAAAGCTCCTCCTGCCCGTTTGGCTCGACAATGAAGCTCTCCTGGGTTATGTACAGATTCATGTCATCGTACACATCGTTCTCGCCCTCCATCCTGCTGAGAGATATTCCTATCGTGCACCTGCAAAGTAATAGTCTTGTTATGTCTGATAACGCTGCCTGATATTGTGGTTGTTGTTGTTGTTGGCTTACTGCTTTTTGTCAATAAGTTCGTCCCACCGATGACGGCGTTCACACGCAACACACACGCACACGAACTCAAGCACCGGCAGCAGCAAAATCAGCAGCAGATGTAATAACTGCAGTTTTGGTCTCGTTATTGCTTATGCCAGTTGTGTGTGTGATATTGTTGCCGATTTTAAATTTTCGAAACAGCTGCAAACATAGCAATTTTAATAAAACTAAAAAACTATTTAACGAGGTGACGAGGGCACTACCTCTTTCACACAAACCCACTAGTGCTCCAAAGCAATCGACGCATTATCGATAGTTTCAGCTAGCGCCATCTGTGATCATTTTTTAGAGGTAGGTATCAGGGCGCGGAATAGTTGTGTTACTCTATGGAACGAAATATCTCATAAACCCACTGTAATTATTCAAAACTAGTTCGACATTATTTTCTTAAATCCGATTTTTTAAATTTGCATTGCAAAATCAAACTAATTCACATATTTATATAATAACGATAACAACGATAACAGTGTGTGCATATGTGAAGATTATTTAGAGCAAATCGCACAGTGTGTACTCATTTATGTAGGTAAATATCCATTTTGTGCCTCTTTCAAAATCGAACGGACGACGCGATTAATAAAGCGGCGGATTGTAATATTTTTTCATATTGCATTTAAAAACTAACTAAATCTATATAAATTGAAATAATTTTTCCGAATTTTGCCAACGTGAAATCTGTGCAGTGTTCATTGTTCCGCACTTACTGCATATATATACTTAAATATATATATACATCAACTACAGTTATTTCTAATTGAAAAAGGGCTTGGCGTCATTCTTGAAATATGGACTTAACATCGGGTGCGAATGGCTCGCGCCATCAGCCTCCACGGAAATCGAACCAAAACATCCAAGTTTACGTGCGCGTCAGGTGAGTTTTATTGTATAGCATTCAATAATTATTATTGGCTAATGCTAAAAATTGTGATGTTGCAGACCGCTGAATTCGCGGGAACGCTGCATACGCTCCGCGGAAGTCGTGGATGTGATGCCCCCACGTGAAATAATCACGCGCCACACGCTTGACTCCAAGTTGACCAAGAAATTTACGTTTGATCGGACTTTCGGTCCGGAATCGCGACAATGCGATGTCTACACTACGGTCGTTGCGCCTCTTATCGAGGAGGTGCTCGCTGGATACAACTGCACGGTGTTTGCCTATGGCCAGACGGGAACTGGAAAAACTCACACCATGGTGGGCAACGAGTGCGCCGAACTGAAGTCCACGTGGGAAGATGTAAGTAAAGTTGCGCCTGAGCCTGCGTGGTACAGTTGCGTTTCATTAGAAACGACCTACGAAAACAAGTTTTTATGCTGTGTTGCTTTTTAGAATTCTGAGAATTTCAAACCTTTTTCTAAATTGTACACGCCTCTCTTATAGGACTCGGAAATAGGCATTATACCGCGTGCGCTCAGCCACTTGTTCGACGAGCTGCGCATGACGGAGCTGGAGTTCACGATGCGCATCTCCTATCTGGAGTTGTATAATGAAGAGCTGT
This sequence comes from Drosophila paranaensis, assembly GCA_035047545.1. NCBI lineage: Eukaryota > Metazoa > Arthropoda > Insecta > Diptera > Drosophilidae > Drosophila > Drosophila paranaensis. The sequence continues at coordinate 15,473,854 of JAWNPL010000145.1, forward strand.
GCGATTTGCTCTCAACCGATGATAATACAAAGATTCGTATATTCGATGATAGTACGAAGAAAGGCTCGGTGATCATACAGGGTCTGGAAGAGATACCTGTCCATAGTAAGGACGATGTGTACAAGCTGCTGGAGAAGGGCAAGGAGCGCCGTAAAACGGCCACCACTCTGATGAACGCTCAATCTTCTCGCTCCCACACTGTTTTCTCAATTGTAGTTCACATACGTGAGAATGGCATCGATGGCGAGGAGATGCTGAAAATTGGCAAGCTCAATCTGGTGGACTTGGCGGGCAGTGAGAACGTCTCCAAGGCGGGCAACGAGAAAGGCATACGAGTGCGCGAAACGGTGAACATTAACCAGAGTCTGCTGACGCTCGGGCGTGTAATTACTGCCTTGGTGGATCGTGCACCTCACGTGCCTTATCGCGAGTCCAAGTTGACTCGCCTGCTGCAGGAGTCGTTGGGTGGGCGTACCAAGACATCAATCATTGCTACCATCTCGCCTGGCCACAAGGACATTGAGGAGACTCTGAGCACCCTGGAGTACGCACATCGCGCCAAGAACATCCAGAACAAGCCAGAGGTTAATCAGAAGTTGACCAAGAAGACGGTACTCAAAGAGTATACCGAAGAGATTGATAAACTAAAACGAGATCTGATGGCGGCACGCGACAAGAATGGCATCTACTTGGCCGAGGATACCTACAATGAAATGATGCTCAAAATGGACTCGCAGACGCGTGAGCTTAATGAAAAAATGCTGCTGCTTAAGGCGCTGAAGGATGAGTTGCAAAACAAGGAGAAGATCTTCAATGAGGTCAGCATGAGTCTGGTGAAGAAGACGCAGAAGCTCACGCGCACCGAGCAGAATTTAACGGAGACCAAAGGCTCCCTGCTGCTCACCAAGAAGGTGCTCAGCAAAACTAAGCGTCGTTACAAGGAGAAAAAGCAGCTGGTCGAGTCGCATATGAAGACCGAACAGGAGCTGACCACGCAAGCCCACCAAATCCTAGAAGTGGCCGACTTGGCTTCCAATGATACGCATCAGCTATTGGGCACCATTGAGCGGCGTCGCAATGTGGATGAAAAGATACGCAGCACATGCGCGCAGTTCACGGAGCGCATGCGTGACAATCTAGAGGTTATCGATGTCACTCTCAATCAGTACCAGGAACAACAGGCTGGATCCACGAAGCAGTTGACTGATGAGCTGGGTAGGCAATGCATATGGCTATATATATCTTTATTTAATATTTGAATTTCTTCTCTTCAGCAAACTGCACCAGCGTGCATATGCGTCTTGTGGCTAATGCCACCACGAGCATCGACAACTTGCGTTCCACGTGCTTGGAAGCTTTGACAGCACATGGGCAGCTGCAGGCACAGTTTGCGGCAGCTGTTGCTAGCAGTGGCGATGCGCAATGCCAGGCGCTAGTTGCACAGCTCTTGGAGCAGATGCAGCAACGCAAGACGCAGTTGAGCGAGGAGATAATGGGCAATCTGCAGGAGCTGGAGGCGAACAATGAACGTCACAAGGCGGCGCTGGACAGCATGCGTGATGGCTTCTCGCCAATTATTGAGCGCAATGCAAAGTCATTGCAGCAGCACGTGGAACAGGTTCAGCAGCAATTGCAGCAGTTGACAGCCTTGAGTGCTCCGGATGCGGAGCAACTGCAACAGTTGCAGGCTGAGCTGGCCTACGAAGAGGAGCTGGCACAGCAGGAGGGAGAACTGCTCCAGCAGCTGGAACAATTGCAGCAGAAGCGTGCCAAGAACACAGTCAGCATGGGCTCACGCGTCGGCCAACTGAAGCGCAACCATGTGGCGGTCAATGAGCAGGCCCAGCAGACTGGCAACAGCATGCAGGCCTATGCCATGGAGGGTTCTGTGGCGGCGCAAGCGGCACGCGACGAACTGTGTAGTCAGCTGCATGCTGCAGTGCTGTGCGTCGATCATGGCGTGGCCAAGTGCTCCACGTTGCAGATTCAGCTAGAGAACTTGAACAAGGAGAGCGCCAAGCAGGCCGAGCAGAGTATGCAAACAGTTCGCAACCATGAACAGCAAATGCGACAGATGTGCTCGGCCAGCGAGGAGCGAGCCGAACAGCTGCGTCACGAGCAGCAGAAACAGCTTGGAGCAGCCACCGAAAGCATCCATAAGATTATCTCTGATGATGTTAAATTGGGTCTTGGACATGATGCCATCACTGCCGATCTCATTAATAAACTTTCGATCCAGACAAAGCAGCATGCGACATTACAGCGACAACAGCTAGAGACTTGCCATGAGGACCTCTCGCGTTTCCACCAAAGCGAGTTGAAAACTTATGCGCCCACTGGCGCGACCCCATCCAAGCGTGACTTCATTTATCCACGCACATTGGCGGCGACATCGCCGCATCAGGATATAGTGCGGCGCTATAGGCAGGAGCAGGACTGGTCGGATTTGGATACCACAGCCCCGATCGATGAGGTAAGTTGTGAACTTATCGTGCAATCCATTTGCTCATCTAATCCTAATTACTATTGCAGTGCAGCGAGGGCGAGCCGGAGGAATCGTTGCATTCTGTGCAAGAACTGTCGGAAACGGAGACTATTATGAACTCCACGCCCATTGACCCCGTCGACGGTGTAAATGTAAAAGCTCGTAATTCGAGAAATGGATCCAACGCGCTAAAGCCACCACTTGTCAGTAAGCGTAGCACCTCACTATCCAGCTCCCTGACGCCCAATAAGAGTTCGGCACGCAACTCACCGCGAAATTCACCGCTGAGATCGCCAGCCTTCAACCGGGTGAGCTATAAACAGAAACTGTTAAATTGTAGAGCAATCATCATCCCAATTGCATTTCCCTTCTCTTCTCTCCTCACAGCACAACAACAAAGAGAATATGGCTCAATAAGATTGGCATGCGGCATCCCGCTAATTGGATTATTTCTTCTCTATTTGCTTGTTCCTTTTAATTTTTATTTAAATTTTTATTTTGCATCTTATTAATTCTTGAAGTTCTTATTAAATTTACTATGCACATATATGTTTACCCTAAATAAGCACACTGAATTAAACTGAATCTGGTAAATGAATTGAAACTTTAAACAATTTGTGGAATAATTAAATTCTAATCTTGCTGGAGTATTTAATATACATATATATCTTTCTATATGCAAGATTCATTCGTCCTGCTGCTCGTCGTCATCGTCCTTGAGTATGCCCAGGCGCCGTGCCACCTCCTTAACATTGGCTATGAACTCCTCCTGCACCAGATTGAAGCTCATGGCCAGCAGCGCAATGCCAAAGAGCAGATACAGCGAGCAGTAGGCAATGGACTGCTGTGACTCGTCCTTCACGCCCTTGTCGGGCACAAAGTCGCCGAAGCCTACATCAAAAGTAATCCAAGTTACTGCTGTGAATGGATATATATTATCCGCACTTACCAATCGTGGTCAGCGTGATGAAGCAGAAGTAGGCAGAGTCCAGGAACGACCAGGTCTCCCAGGCGTTAAAGAGCGCCGCGCCGCCCAGTATATAGCTGACTACCAGGAACACGCATAGCCAAATGGGCACTGGCCGATCTTTGGGCACCAGGTCGAAGCTGTCGCCATAGTCGTCGCCATACATGGAGTCCTCCTCATCGTAATCGTAGCTGGGACGGCGCCTGATCTGGCGCTGCACGGGAAAGCCCATGGGCGACATGATGCGTGGGGAAGGCGGCAACCGGCGCTCGCGACGACGTTCGCGTCGCGGCTCCCTCTCCCGATTGCGTGAGCCATGACGCACGGGATAATCCTCGTACAGGCCGTTGTCATCGCACATGGAGAGCTCGTCAAAGCTCTCCTCCACATAGTCGTCGTAGCGCGGCGAGCGTGCGCGTCTATGACGTGGCGGCGCCGCATCGTAGTCTGGCGGCTCGAGATGATTGCCATAGCGCGAGGATTGGCGGCCCAGACTGCCAGCGCGTCGTCCATTGGGTCGCTGTTGTTGTTGGTGATGTTGATGATGGTGGTGCGAAGGTGGCGGCTGAGGGGAACGCTCTCGCTCCAGTTCCCGATCCCTCTGACGTTGGCGCTGACGATGCGCCGACCTGGGCATCGATTGGCTGCGCGGAGCATTGCGAGACTGCTGCCTGCTGTTGGCCAAGTCGTCATCGTCCAGCGCATACCGATTGTGGATTATGGGTGTCTTGCGAACCACATCCTCATCCACGTCTTCGTAGTGGGAAGAGATGTGGCTGTGCCGCGGATCCACGCTCTTCGCACGCCCACGACCTGGAACCGAGTGTAGGCGATCTAGCTCTCGGGAGGCGCGCGTCTCCTGGTGCTGAGGTGAGCGAACCGAGCGCACACTGGCCGCCCGCTTGGCCGGTGGCTGCATGTCGCTGAAGTCATCGAAGGAGCCGTGTATGTGGTTTCTCGAGTGGCCCAGGTACCGCTCCCGCTCCACAGTGTGCCGATCCCGCATTCTGTCCCGCTGCCGCTGCCGACTGCTGTAGCGATTGGCTCGGTTAAGCGTCTGCGTCTCGTACTCATCGCCGTAGATGGTGTGGCGCTTGCGAGGCTCATGCTGCAGTGGCACGTGGTACAGCTGCTGGCGACGTGGTCGTCCTCCACTGCCCCGATAGCCGCCCCCGCCAAAGTCCCGATCACGATCGCGATCATCGTAGTTACGACCAAAGGAACGCAGCTCTGGATCCGAGTAGGCATGACCCATGGATGGGCCCAGTCCAGAATCATTGTTGGAGCGCTGCGTCATCTTCATGGAACGCCTGAACGAGGGCGGCGGCTGAGAGCGCGACGTCACGCGCTGCGACCGCATACGAATCGATCTCTGCCGCGACCGGCGGTTCTTGGAGCGTCTGGCCGAGCGGGTGCACACGTAGCAGCAGATGCGCCAATAGAGAAACCTGCATGACGGACGGACAGACAGGCGTGAACAATGGACACGCGAGCTGCAGTGTAAGCTGCGGCCAACTCACCGAAACGATGTGGCCATCACATCTCCAATGTTGGACAGGCAGAGCAGCATCAGCGGAATGCCCACGATGGCGTAGAAGATCGTTGTCACCTTGCCCCAGTCCGTGCGCGGTGATATGTGGCCATAGCCTGTCCGGAGTTACAACCATGTGACATGTGAATGCACAAAGAGAAGACAATGTAGAAGATAGATTGGGGGTAAGGCATTGAGGAAGGGAGAACCAGGGGATTGTTTATTTAATATTTATCTGCAGTTGGGCAGGAAACTGCCTTGAACTCTAGATACTATTGCATGAGCTAGCCCATTTGGCGAATTGTACAATTTCTTGGCATGCTAATGGGCACAACGTGCCTAATCGACCTGCTTTCGGGTGAGCTAATCTATTACCGTCTCCCCCACGCAAGTACGAAATGGGCTTTTAAAGTTTCGCCGCTTGCGGAAGTGTTTGCATTCGCGCAGAGTCCACGGCTGAGGGGCGATGGCGCTGGGTGTGGTCGGTCATTAAACTCATTGAAGCCAAGTTAAGTTGCTGAGAGCCAGAGCCAGCCCCATATTCGGCACACAGTCTGAAAAAGTTCCCATCGTCAATCTAAAATCTGAAACTCATCTTCGGTCAATCGCGTTTGACCTTGCGTCTGTTTTGACTGTGTTTATAAAAAATGATTCTAACTTTTGATTTCGTTGGATGTTTCCCGTCCCAAAAAAACCAAATCAAATCCGAAACTGAAACTGAAACTGAAACTATTTTAGAGGTCATTCACGTGGACGCTCAGTGGGCCAGTCAACCTGTGTGCAGCTAAGTGTAGCCGAATGAATGAGAGCCAAGCCAGCGGAGTGATAAGCCAATTGCCGCTGCACCAAATCTGGGTTCGATCAATAAATCGACTCCAATTACGCTCCGCCAATTGGCATTAATGTGAGCTGTAACATTTGTAAACTCATTTTAATTCCAGGAAAATGTTTTGTAATCGCCCAGAGGTACCCTTCACGGAGTCTAACGATCGTCCGATCGATTTATGCGAAATCTACGTGATCGTCGTGGACATGTCCCAACCGATTGCAGCAGTTCCTGGGCGGCGCTGCACGCAACGATCACTGCCAGAAAGCAGAACACAGATCACTGATCAGCGATCAGCGATCACTTAGCGCTGCTCAAGCGGTTCTTTATTTGCGGTTTGGCTGCTTCTTGGGCATGGATGAATCAATGCTGAGTACGTGGGCTGCGTGCCCGCCGATCAAAGCCGATCGCTGATCGCTGTTAAATACGGCGTGTCTTGTCTGCCTCTGCTGCCATCTGCCTGTCTGTCTGTCGTCTGGCTTGTTTGCGTTGATTCATTAGCTGTTTGCAGTGCGGCACAGTGGGGCCGATCACATGCTGATCGCTGGCCAATGGCAGCTGCAGCGACTCGCACCACTGTGGCATGCGCCGTCCTCGCCCAGCCACACTCGAGTGACTTCGGTGCGTCGCCGTCGCCGTCGCCGTCGCTGTCGCTGTAGCTGTCACTGGCCCATTGTTATATAAGTAGCGTGTGCCGCTCGCATTGCCGAATTATTCTGCTGGCAACGTTATACGCGAAATACGGGTCAGTGTGCGAACGATCCCGAGCCGCAATAAAAAACTTGAAGTTCCCATTGAATCGCGGTTAACTGCAAAAGCATGCGAAAAGATTGCCTCATCGTGCTGCTGGCTGCCCTCGTCTGCCAGCTGGCCATTGTATCGGCCAGATCGGGAGAGGATCACTGGGTCTGGCGCACCTACAGCAGAAGGGAGCGAGCCTTCCATGACAAGGATGTGGATCACAGCGCCTCCATACGGAAGCCCAACCAAAATCAGCTGAGGCGGGAGCCAACCACTCGGCGGCCGCTGCCCGGCGAGCCAGAAAACGATGAGATCGAGGACTACGTGGATGTGGAGCCCACAGTGACAACGGCGCCCAATGTGGGCACGCGTCAGTACAATCCCTACGCCGGTGGCAATCCATTTGGCGGATTTGGCGGACAGCCAGATAATGGCGGCCAGTTTGGGTCTGGTCTGGGCGGCTTTGGAGGCGGCAGTCCAGGTGTGCTGGTCGGACCAGGAGGACCTACAGGTATCATTGGCAGACCACCTACCTATCCCAATGTCTACCAGCCTGGCTTTGGCGGCGGGCAAAATGGACTAGGAGCAGGCAGCTATCCAGGTGGCTTTGGCAACGCAGGCTCTGGTGCGGGCTATCCAGGATTGGGTGCTGGAGCAGGTGGTTATCCAGGATTAGGTGCTGGAGGAGCAGGAGTTTATCCAGGAATAGGTGCTGGAGGAGCAGGCGGTTATCCAGGAATAGGTGCTGGAGGAGCAGGCTTTCCAGGTCTGGGCTCAGGCTTTCCTGGGCAACTTGGAGGACAGGCTGGCGGGCAGTTCGGCGGCGGCTTGGGTCAGTTTGCTGGCGCAGGCAGTCAGTATCCCATTGGCTCATATCCCGGCTCCGGCTACAACAACAATCAGTTCGGAGGACAAGGCGGGCAGTATCCTGGACTGGGGCAGTACCCAACCAACCAGTACGCCGGACCACAGTACACGGAGGGCTACGGCCTGGCCAGCTTTGGGCAGCCGGGTCTGCCACCCACCGGGTTCGGCGGCAACTTCGGCGGCTTTGGCTACGATGAGAAGGCGCCCGCAGTGGCCGAGGGCAAGAGTGCCAAGAACATCGCCTCCAAGTCGGCGACCGTTAATGATAAGCTCAATAAGAAGATCTAACCCAGGATCAAGTAGCAGTCCTCCCTCTCATAGCTTTAGTTAGAGTTTAGTGCTTAGCCTTAGATTTATAATAATAAAATAAATAATTCTCTCACCAATCGTGGTTATGACTATGATGGAGTAGAAGAGGGAGCCGGCAAAGGTCCACTGGGACTTGAGCAGATCCTCGTCGCCGTCCCAGCCGTCCGTCTTGATGGCCGTCATGATCTGCTTCTCGAAGTTGGCCAGGTGCTTGCTCACATTCGCCATCCAGTCGCTCTCCCGCAGCACGATGGCATCGTCGGAGAGCAGCCAGATGCGCTCGGTGAGATTGAAGCGCAGGTTCCGTATGTCCCGCTTGACCTGCTCGGGCATTACTGTTAGGCAACTCTCTGCTCGAACATCCAATGCGTTCTCTCACCTCAATCTCGTGCGGCCGCTCGAGGTGCTGGAACAAGTAGGCGCCGCCCACGCAGTACGAGACGACCAGCAGCACGAGCAGCACATGGGAAACGATGCAGCTGAACACCTTCCACGAGACGCAGATGGCAGTCACGCAGCGGCCACGCTCGGGCTTCGCCGGCTCCAACATGTGCGGCGGCAGAGACTGCGCTCGCCTGCTCGACATGCTGATGCACCTAAACGGCTATGCGTCTTCCCTTGGCCAATTTCGTGGTTCGCTGCACACAAATTATGAAATTGGGAAACGGAATTTGAGAAAAAGCAGTGTGAATGACAGAGAGAGAGAGAGAGAGAGAGAGTCGACTAGGGAATGCCCTGTAGTAATATAATGTGTGCTGAAAATACCCTGCAATTGAGATGGGATGGTCAGAGTTCCCGATAATTGTTGACTTGAGCATGTAGGACAAGAAATTACAGGTGGGCCTCAAATGGGAGTGGGAACGGGAGTGGGAAATCCCAAATCTCACACATGTTCATTAATATTTGTCTAAATATTTATTTAGTCGACTCGCAGCACTGGCTGCCGCGCAAGGTCGGGTAAGTGGTTTGGGGGGACGCAAGCTTGCGGCCGTGTTTTATGGAAACTATTTTGGGTAACAACATCAATCTCATCAACACTGCGAGCAGACAGATGGATGGTCGGACAGGCGGACAGGCCGACGGACGGACGGACTGACAGAGCCAACCAGGGCAGCAGAGGGTAAGAATTTTTACTTTTCATAGTCTAAATACTAGCCAGACAGATGAACCATATGCACACATATATATATATATACACATCTTCTAAAAGAGAGAGAGAGAGAGAGAGAGAGAGAGAGAGAGAGAGGCGGAGAGTGGGCTGCATGTAGCACATGTCTAAATAATTAGTTTCTTTGATTTCACTTGATTTCCTTAATGGGCAATTATCTGTTCAAAATTTATGAACTTGTTGCCAGTTGAAGGCATCATTTACAGTTATGTATGCCAAATTGTTGTGTGTGTGAACCGTACCGCACTTTATATATTTCTCTTTTTAGTCCAAGTATTTCCAAAAGTCAATTCATTTCGGTTCCGTGAGCACTGCGTACCGATCCCGACGACTCTCCAAAGATTACTGAACTATTGCTCCGATCCGCCGCGATCGCCGATACGCGAGTGGTTTATTTTAGTTGCTCGTAGTTTTTCTATTCTGAATATTTTGGAATACTTTTTGTTTACTTTTTGCCATAGCTCAGTTCACTTGTTCTCCCGAGCACAAGAGCCACGGCCAGCAGCTGATCTCGGACAAAGGAAAACGAGTGCAGTTTCTCTTACGATTTCATGGTAATATGTAATAGGATTTACGTAAAGGTCTCTTTATATATCACATTCAGAGATTGGCAAAAATAGTAGACAAGAGAAATATAATAAGGGAAAATAGATTAGATATATATATTTATTAGATATAGCATATATAAAACCCGATTTAGTATAGGCCTTTATCAACATTGAGCTGTCTGAAAGAAGTTCAGTTCGAATAGATTGTCGAAGAAGTATGTATGCTATGGATGCCATAGTTTATCTTGTGTATCAAAGAATCAAAGTTTAATTAATTTAAAGGCTTTTTACAGTTAGTTTCAGATCTCATCAGTCAATATCCAGGGCGCGAAATGAGCCATCCAAGCCAAAGTAACTCTGGCAGTTTATGTTGGCGGCGTTGTCGTCCCTCAGCTTCTCATTGGTGCCAAAGAGACGCGACTGCTCGAAGTACTCACGATAGCCCAACATTTTGGACTCCATTTGCTCAATGATGTCCTGCATGGTGCCTTTGTCGCCTCCGTACTCCTTGGGCAAATAGTCGCGTTTAACAAACTCGAAGATAGCCTCCGGATCGGAGCTGACAGAGACCTAAAAGGAGTTTCATGATATAGAAGAAGAGCTAATCTCCTGGAGCTGACTCACTCGATTCTTAATCTTGGCAGGGAAGAAGGCACGCAGCGAATTGAAGCCGCTCTCAAAGGACGCTGGCACATTGATGAAGTGTATGCCCTTCTGCCGTGTGGGCATGGCCTCGTCCGCAAAGGCGGAGAACTTGCTAAGCAGCTGAGGCTGTAGCGCAAACAGATTGGCAGCGGTTACTCCGGTCATGTCCATGATCTCGATATAGCCACTGACATTCGCGTTGTCGTCTTCCAGCATCATGATCTCGCCAAACATGGAGCCCACTCGAATGATATCCTGGAACTTGAACTTCTGGGTGTCGTAAGAGCCAGCACGTATGATGGTCACAGCCGGACCCGTGTCGCCCTCATCCAAGGGAATCCTCAGAATGACACTTTAAAGAGAAAACTTTATTTGGGAGACTTGCCAGAGGGATGTTTCTCCATCTACCCCATTCGAATGATTTCCAGCACCTGAGCATCATCGGCCAAACGATGCTCATTGAAGACCTCGGGTATGCTGGCCTGCAGCGAGTAGTAGCGATCAATCTTGTGCTTGGCCTTCTCCAGGCTGAACTTGCTACCTCGCAGAAATCCCACCAGGAACTGATCCGTGAGGCAGGAGCAGAGATGCGGCTGCTTCAGCAGCCACTCGCGCAGCGCAGCGATATCTGATGAGACACGATCCGGCACCTCGTTCAGCCCATCAATAGCTTTCCGCTGAAGACCCGCTGGTAACGGACGTATTCCGGCGTATTCCTGGCTGTTGCTCATGGTAATCAGATGCATACTGGCAAATCGATCAAACCCGAGCTGTTTACAATGCAATTTTCGAAGGTAAAACTCTATTAGTCTAATACGATAAGAAACAAAGTCAAGTATTTCAGCTAATCTGTCTGTAGATTAGTGTTTACCTAGAAACATTTTGTTGTTAAGATATTTTTGGATCTATATTATATATTAACTATACAAATATTAACAAAATTCATAAAAATCTTTCATAAAGTTTGTCCAGCATAATTAAATTGCATTAATATTATATATATACATATGTATATTTGATCTTGTGATAAAATGTGTGGTGTAGATAACGAATTAATCCCACGGACGCACATACAGGTTAACAATGCATAGCTTTTTTGAATGTTAACTAACAGGAGCAACAAAGTGCGTCAGCTGCTGTTAGAGCTGAACCTGTTAAGGAAAATCAAATCAATCAATATTTATGGCTGCTTGACATAATATTAAAACTAAGTAATACAATCTAACATATTTACTGAAATAAATACTAGATATATATATGTAAACGAAACTGTGACTCGTTTCACAGAGTGAGTCACACTACGCTAACAAGTACATAAATATCGCCCATCTCTAACGCCTGGCAACAACATTGTATGCTAACAGCAGCAGCGGACTGTTAGTTAACAGCACCCCACAGTAAGTTAACAGCGTCTTTCAGCAGACGCACTCTTAAATACAAATAGAAATAAATAAAATAATCAAAATTAAATAGTGCTAATTTGGTGAAACTGATAGCGCGCGTTTTAAGTACATTTACGAGGTCTAAATTAAGTTAAGCACTGAGATCCACAACCAATCCACGTGCGATATAAATGCGTTTTCAAATCAGCGATTTCGAGACGTAAATTGCATTGCAATTCTATCGCTTGCCGCATTTCTTAAATAAATAAATAAATCAAAGTGAGTCTACAGAAATGGAGATCCAGTTAATGGCATCCAGCTAATGGCAATCAGTCAGTCCGCAAAGGGCGTCGCAAATGCCACATGCTTCGGCGGCAGTCCGTGTGGGTGGCATCTGCCCAGCGGGTGGTTGGGTGGGTCACATGCGACCCCTCATGCGTCAAGGGCAGCCACAGCGCGCCGCTGCAAGGTGTCGTAAGTGCCGCGAACTGTCATTCAACAATTCAGCGAATTTTAAGACTTTAATGCAGCGGATCTTGCTTTCGCAAATACTGCGAGCCAAGCCGGGCGGGCCGGCTCGAGCCGTGATTCATCCGCGTCTGATTGACGTAATTGTTAATATGCAAATGTGGCGAAACTTTCAATTTTGTGTGTTTCTATTGCAGTTCAGCCGTTTCCGTTTCCGAGAGCCCATCAACTGGAGTTAGGATGCAAAACAATCCCAGTCCACAGTTGCCCTGCAAGGGCATTTTAAAGACTTCGCGCAGCTTCGACAAGTCGGGCGCCAGGTGAGCGCACTCAACTCTGACCTTTCAGATTAGACCCATAGGCTAAATGGCATTTGCTGACTTTCGCTTAATTTGCAGTTTCCGCAAAAGTGCCAAGTTCGATGAGCTAAATGTGCTGCAAACGTTTCATCCAGTGGACAAGGATTACGGGCATATGAAAATCGATGAACCAAAAACACCTTACAACTACACGGAGCCATTTAATGAGAACAAAGACGAGCTGGACACCGAGCTGCTAGTAGAGAAGTATATATATGTCATATACAAAACTCTCAACAGGCATTACCTAATTCTCTCTATTTATATCCCGTCACAGATTACGTATTGCGGCCAGCTCACAACAGATTGACGATGAAGGGTCTTCCGGCGATGATCAGCCCATTAGTGAAGAGGAGCGACGTAATATGGAATTCCTTCTCTCGTTTACATATTTCTGTATAACAATTGTCTCTCATTGCAGAACGACGTCGCGAGTTTGAGCGACGACGCAAGGCACATTATCGTGAGTTCGAGGCGGTCAAATTGGCTCGCAAGCTGATTCAGGAGGAGGACGACGATGACGAGGACACTGCTGTGGCGTCTGGCTCCGTCGATGCCTCCAGTAGCACCACCTATGCGAGCTGCTCAAAGCAAAAGCCAAGTCCAAAAGCAACCACATCCGCGTCTACCAATGCCAGCAATATCAGCAGCAGCACCATGGAGCTGGAGCCATCTCACAACTAAGAGCAATATGTAAAAACAATATCAAACAGGGTTCTTCTAACTGGCGTTAATTGTTGATGTTAATCGTTGTCCACGTTGGCGGCTCATCCGAAACTTAATTTATTGCTACGTGATGAATCGAATTGAATTGAATTGAACATTTACATTTACGGTTACCCAGCGGGTCGGGTAACGTTCGTATATTTGAAGCAGCAGCCGGCGCTACGTAGTGCTTTCCATCAATGAAAATATATATTACGAGAGAAATAGCAATCTATTGAAACTAAGCTGCAAGATATTTTACAACAAACGTGCACGTTATAAACTAATATACGAGTAAATATATATATAAAAATTGGTAGCGTTATATGTAGCCGAATGTTTCTTTGATCTGATCTATTTGTTCTCCATTTGACTAACTTAACTCAATCCTTAGTCCAAAGTAAACTCCAAGCCGAACGCATTCGTTTGCATTTAATTTTCAATAAGTGGAAATTTAATTTCTAAACACACACAAATACACACACACACACATTGTCACACACACACACACAAAAGTGCCACAAAAGAAGAGTAAATAATAGGAATGTAAGCCGATGAGGAGGAGAATCAAATGGGAAGACCTTGCATTTGAGTCTCGAACATGAATTGAAATTGAAATTGAAATTGATTTGGCCTTACCTTTAGTTATTTATTAAAAAAAGAAAAGAAGAAAAAATCAATATATACTATTACTATAACTATGATAATTACGATTACGATTATTGTGTGAATATAATAGTTTTTTAGCAACGCGATGCGAAAGTTTCAATAAAGAGCAATGTGAAAACCTTTGTAAAAACAACAACTCAACAATTGAGACTGTTATGGGTGGCAGTGCTCGACTAGCAGATACCTCAACCTGACACCTGTTAGATCTAGCTGAGTTCCCTCTGTAAATACTTTCATACTTACCCATATCTTTTAAAGAAAACACAAACTGGACAGCCAATTTCTTCTCTCGTCGCGAGTATTCAAAAACTTGCCATTTATTTGTATTTATTTCATATTATTTGTTATATATGATTATACAGCAAATAGTTTACATTCGGTAAATCCATTTGATTCGACATAATTGGTTTAGCTTTTAGTTTCATTTTGGGTAAGTCTGGGTGTTTCTTTTTGGTTTTGTTATAGATCGATCGTCTGCGGAGCGGCAAACCAGGTCGCGCACAAAGCTCTAGAACTCCCCGCTGTAGTGAAGCAGGCAAAGGCATCCTCATTTGTTTGCCTGCCGCGGAGAGCGAGCTGCTATGCGGACCTGTCCGAGTCGCCCGGCGACTTCAATCCATATTCCATATTTGTGTAGTATGTATGTATGTATCTGGTAAGCTCACTGAACCATTGAACTTATAACTATCGACATTTTTTTATATATGCTCGTTAACAATAAATTCGTAATATATATTATATATATAGAGAACAAAAAAATATTGATCAAAATCATGCAAACTCAAACTATTTCAACAATAAAACTCGATGCGAAGCAGCGCCCAGAATCAGCTCCAAAGCAGACCCAGACTCAAGGCTCTATAAATAGGACTCAATCGATTCAATTTACAGTGGCCCAGAGTATAGAGTCGTCAGTCCTGGTCGCGTGGACCTGCATCCAGGCGTGGCTGCTCGCACGGTCTGTAGAGTATATAAATAGATAATCTATAGATATGTTAGTTCGTTTTTCTTTAACATTTATAATTATAACAAGGTTTCATTTTCCATATCATATCCGTTTCATTTGCTAGGTCTCAACTTAAAAGATAGATTGGCAACATAAAGGCTTGTGTCTATGCTCCAATATGCTATGGCTATATGCAGCGTGCATATAGCGCCCATATATCGAGTTACGTTCGCTCTCTGTTGATGTTATATGAGCTCCTACGTGTGTTTATAGAAGTAATGGGCGTACTTCGTACCCTGATAATCGTTTCGTTTTGGCATTATCATATACGTAATGATAAATAGATAGATAGATAGATAGATAGATAGATAGATAGATTGATAGATAGATAGATACGCATATAAAGTTAGTTGAAATTTAGAATTAGTAGAACAAAATACGTAGAGTGTTTTGCTTTGCTTCGTTAGTCGTCGTTTTAGTAACATATACATGATCGTTTTTTAGTATTATGTGAAGTGGGTTCCATTGACAAAAAGTTGCTTCTTCTCTTTCCGTTTGCTTGATGAGCGCTCTACGGGTTGGCCTTCTTAGATGCCAAACATGTGCTGGGTGCCGGGTGGCACCTTGTAGCTAGGATAAGTGTTGTTCAGCTGATGCTTGGCAAAGAAGGGCGTGTAGTCCTGTTCGATGGAGAAGAGAGGGAAGTATGTGATAAACAATATATATGTATATAGTTATAACTATCTTCAGCCCAGCTATACTTACACGATTGACCCTACGGGGACGGCAAACGGGGCCCAGCGCCAACAGGCGACGTTCCTCGTTTTCGCGCACAGCAGCCTCCTTGTACTCCGGTGGTGGCCATTTCAAATCTCCGCGCAATTTGCTGCCTCCTGCAATGGGAAAATGATTGAGATTTATGACAGTTCGCTTGGCGCTGCAGTTGCTGCTATGGCTGCTGCTCACCCTGATAGCTGACGGCGGCAGGCTGCGAAGTGTAGACTGGCGCTGGCTTCTGTGAGACGGGCGCCTCCTTGCGCAGCGTGATGATGCCAGGGCTGGCGCCACGATAGCCATGCTGCTGATCAGTCTGATCCAGCGAATAGGGCAACTGCTGCTGCTGTTGTTGCTGTGGCTGCTGCTGTGGCTGCGAATAAGAATTGTATTGTGGTTGAGCATAGTTAGCACCACCATTTTGCTGTGGATAGTTTTGTTGCTGGGCTTGTTGATAGGGCGACGTCTGATAAGGAGCCTGATATTGCTGCTGTTGCTGTGGCTGATGCTGCTGCTGTTGCTGTTGCTGTTGCCACTGCTGTGGAGCGGGCTGCTGCTGTTGTGGCTGCTGCTGATAGTTGTTGTAGGACGGTGCACCATATTGCTGCTGTGGTGGTTGCTGTTGTGGTTGATTTGGTTGGTGGTGCATGCGAGTCATGGAGTTTCAGGTGCCGATTGAGACAGAGGTTATGGATGTTGTTGTTGTTGTTGTCGGTTGGTTGTTGGTTTGGTTTGGGTGCAAGTGCAACAGTTAGACAGAGACACAAACAAACAAACAGAGTAGAGAGAGACAAGAGAGAGAGACAATTAAAGACAGGTGTGTTAAAGGTGTGTCAGTAAATTAGCTAATGGCTAGGCTGGGGTGAGGAGTTCGCAATTAATTAAATCGTTTAGCATTAGAAGCGAGTCGCAGTTTACAGCTGAAATATGCGTAGAGAAAGCAGAGCAGAGAATAGAGAGAGAGAGAGAGAGTGAGAGAAATGTGAGAACTAAATGTGACAACTACAAGGAACGAACAGGTATATATACATATATATGTGAATGATGTATACATAGAGCATGATATATAGGAACAGTCTACATAGCGATATTACAGCTTAGGCGTGCGGCAAGCTACGAGAACAGAGAAAGAGAGAGTGAGAGAGAGAGAGAGAGGCAGAGGCCTTGCTTCAGCCAACTTTCTTTTGAAAGTTTTGCTGTCAGCTCAGGTATTTGCCGACACGCATAAACGCATTCATTAAGTCGTTAGTAGCCTAGCGAAGGGATTTTCAGCTTGTTGTTGAGGGTGGAGATAGACAGCAGCAGCAAAAGTTTCTTGCATCGGGAGCCAAAGCCAGGCTATAAATCCATTCAGCCAAACGGTACCTGATGTTGATAGTGTTGTTGCTGTTGCGGTTGCTGGTAGGGCGGCTGCTGTTGCTGTTGCTGGTAGGGCGCAACGCCGCCAGCATTGAAATCGCTGTGCAACTTGGGCTTAGGTGCACCAATATGCTTCCAGCCTCCCCCAACGTTGTCTACGGCATGATGGGGCTGCTGCTGCTGCGGCTGCTGCTGCTGTTGGTAAGACGGTTGGTATTGTTGCTGCTGCTGCTGGGGTGGCAACTGCTGCTGCTGCTGCTGCTGCTGTGGATACGATGCATACTGCACATCGACCGTTGGCTCCCGCGAGGGCTGTCTATTGAACTGGGCCTGTGTGTATTGGACGGGTTGTTGTGGATAGTTATAGTTATTGGCTGGGGCGGCAGCAGCAACTGTTGCTGGTGCCCCATAATTAGTGGGTGGACCGTAAGTATTTTGAGCAGGTTGCTGGTGTGGTTGTTGCTGATGTTGTTGATATTGTTGTTGATGTTGATGTTGTTGGTGTGGTTGTTGCTGGGCTCGTGGTTGAACGTTGTTATAAATGGGAGCCTGCAAGTGGGCAGTGAGTATTCTTTGTTAGCTGTGTGGGTGGGTGGGTAGGTGTATGTGTCTATGTGTGTGCTTCGGGTGTATATATATACAGTAATGCCTCACCAGATACCCAATGACAATTGCGGATAGAGTAACAATTATATTTACAATTTACACAATATTTACACAGAGATTAACTAAACTAGAGTGAGAGATATTCATATATACAACAGTACAAAGAGTGTGGCCAGAGCTGGCAGCTGGCAGGTGGCAGCTGAGCCGGCCGGGACAATTACCTGAGCTGGAGCAGCATTTGCGCCGGTTGGCTGGGGGTAGTAGCCACCGCTGCCTGGTGCCGGGCTCTGCGTCTGCGGCTGCGGCGTGAACTCGCGCACGATGCGCTCCTCAGAGGCCGGAGGCCAGGCGACGCGCTTGTAGCCTGCGGGCAGAAAAAGACGGGAACAAGTATTAAAAAGCTATCTCTACATCTTTTATATATATATCGAATATGCAGTTGGGTGGGCGGCGGGCGTATGTGTGGGTCGCCAAAAAATACATTGAACATTCAACAAAATGCGGCCAACACGCGCACCGACGTGGGCGTCGCTGGCCTTGATGATGCACACACAAATAGAAGAGACAAAGAGAGAGAGAGAGAGATGGAGAGAGTGGGAGGGAGATGGGGCAAATATTAAAGATTCTCGATGGCTCAGTGCAAGACAAACAATTTGAAAATGATTTAAGCCAATTAAAAGTGTACAATATAGAAAGGCGAAGCATATGGCAGACAGAGCGAAGGTGCCAGACTTTTCGAATTTCAGATTGCAAATCATACGCTGTTGTCATTGTGTCTAAATTTAGACGACGATTCAAAAACAAAGAATTTGCTGCAGCAGCAACAGCAACTGTGACGATGATAGAACTGACACATACGTACGACGTGGGTGTTGTTCGTGCAACATGTTGCTGAATTGCTGTGGTGCCAACAGCAACATGTTGCTGCCTGTCGTTGATTGTTGCTGCTGTAAATGATTGAGTGCCGTAGCAGCTGCAACAACAGCTGCAAGAATGGCAGATGTGACGAAGACATCATTGACGCATACGTGGCTGCATGAGTGCAACATGTTGCTGTTGGGAAGATGAGTCGATGTGGGTGATCGTTGCTGTCGTTTATAAGTGAAACTGCGATAAGTCGCAACAACATGTTGCGATTGTGGCTGATTGTTGCTGTCGTTAGTAAATGCAATTGCAGCAATGACATATACAGAATGTCTATGGGCAGAATATGTTGGTGTTGTAGGTGACTATTGCTGTTGTATTGCTAAAAAAAGTTCTAGAATAAGGCAGCAATAACTGCAATAGCAACGATGTTAGCAACGATCTTAGCAACATTGTAGTTGCTGTTTGAGCAAAGTGTTGCTGTTATCATTGATTGTTGCTGCTGTCAATAGGAGTGCAACAACAGCAGCAGCGACAATAGCAGCAACAACACCAGCAATAATAACAATGATAATGAGATTGTATTAAAGATGTTGCTGTTGTTCGCTAGTGTTGCTGTTAATCAATTGCAGTTGCAGCAGCAACATTGCAGCAAATATTGCTGTTGGCTGACAGTTGCTGCTGGCACTGAATGCAACTGCAGCAGCAATAGCTGTGATGCGAATAGTGCAGCTGATAGCGACACCCACAGTTGCAGCGACAACATCATCAGCAACAGCAACAGCAACATGCCTTTCTCTTGCAGCAGCAACAGCAACAATTGCTCGCAGCCTTTGCCAATTAAATCAATCAAGAATTAAGTTCAATTTCAATAAGCAATGCGCGTGTGTGTGTGTGTTTACCCTCCATGTTTTTATAGTTCTGGTTGATCAGTCTCCACTGTGCGCCCATTCTGCAGCCGCTGCTCTTTCCCGTGCTATAAATTTGCTCCTAGGTGCTGGCTGCGTCTGTATTTACGATCGAGCGCCGCGCGTATAAATAAATATTTTTGATATTTTCGCAGCTTTTCCTCTTCGCTTTTCTTCTTTTTTTTATGGCTTTGTTGTTGCGTATAAAATAACAAAAATATATCTATGACTGCCTGTGTGTGTGTGTGTGTGTGTGTGTGTGTGTGTGAATTCACACTCAAATTATGATCTAGCCGATGATACACACACGCACGAGAACCGTTATGTAATAGAAAGTTAATTAATTGATACGTTTGATTGGCGAAGGTTGTTTGTTTCTTCTCTTCGGTTGTTTAGTCGGAACACCACAAGAATCTCGTTTTAAATTTAAATTATATTCAAATGAATTGGCAACAACAAAATAATTTCTGCTGGCGCGCGGTTCGTTGGATAATTTTCAATCAATTTTTCTCAGTTTGCTTGCTTTATTTTTTCGTCGATTTTCGGTATTGATCGTTTGGGAAAAGAGTTGAAAAATCAATTTGAATTAAATTTCTATTTCTATATCTATTCGCTAATTCGTTCGCGTTGGCCGCGCGATATCTGTGTGCCTTCGATGTATGCTACTAAGTGAGCAGCTCGCTAAATGCTCGCCAAATTATTCAACCGATCCGAAAGCTAATCCCCGCAGTTTCGCATATACAAAGAGACCAAAACAGAAGGAGAGAGAGATAGAGAGAGAGAGAGAGAGAGGTAGAGGTAGAGAAAGTGTGAGAAAACTACTTTTGCGCGGTTGCTGCGGAACGAATGAAATTACTGTTAATGATGCGATGCTTGGGCCTGCAGGCACCCGCCGCCCGCCGCCCGCTCCTGCCGATCCT
Organism: Drosophila paranaensis; assembly: GCA_035047545.1. Classification (NCBI taxonomy): domain Eukaryota; kingdom Metazoa; phylum Arthropoda; class Insecta; order Diptera; family Drosophilidae; genus Drosophila; species Drosophila paranaensis. Next base: position 15,493,901 of record JAWNPL010000145.1, read on the forward strand.
TCCTCGGCTGCTGCTCGCACTTGATTCGCTGCTCACTCTGCATTGTTTACACCTTCGATTTGTGATTTGTGCCGCACCTTGAACATCTCGCAAGGCTAAGTACAGATATTTCGCACACATTGTTCGTGTTTGAGATATAATTATATAAATCGCTTAGCAATCGGGGCACTATAGCGTATAGATCGTAGCTCATATCGCCAGCAGAGTACTTGCCAAATCAGAGTCGCCCAATCCATGGCGTAGTATATGTATATATATATATATAGAGAGACTATATCTGTCTGCTGTCTGTGAGTCAAGTGCCGCTGGGCCCTATGACTAGTCGTTGGGCTATAATTAAACGGCCAACAATAAGCGAAACAAATCTGTTTTTAAACGGATTCGCACAGGTGTACGACAAATGTTGGCTCATTAAAATTATTAGCGGACTAGCGAAACCCGCCGAACTGCAACATATTGAATAAACATTAACAAATTGTTGTCTCTGCGCTTGTTAAACACGCTTAACCACATGATTTATGTGCGCTCCGAGCTCTGCCAAGGATCGCAGATAAGTGTAAATAGGAAAAGAGGCGCAGCTGATATAATATATATCCGCTGCTGATGCTGCTGCTGCTGCGCCAGTTGATGTTGTTTCAATACCCATTGACGCGCTGCGGCACCTTGTTCTGGTTCCTTGAAACCACCTGGCTAAGATCTAGAAATATGTCATTATTTCACGAAATCTCTTTCGATCTTCTGCTGTCTGCTGTCAATTTTGAGCTGCCCTATAAATAGCTCTGCATAATTAGTTGGCTCTGCTGCAATTGGGTGGATACGCGCAAGAATGCCAGGCATGGGCTTTGTGTGCTTTGAAGTGCCACGGGCCGATGATGTTTTTGATGATAAATCAAAGCACGGCAACAATGCTTTGTGTACCCTGTATAGAGGTGGGGTGTGTGTCGAGTGGGGTATGTTCAATGGAGAGTAAGGATGAAGAGGTTGTTAGATAGAGAAATCATAAGAGGATAGATGGGAGCATATGTATGACAGACTCTCTTCATGAAGGTTTATACAGATCAAATACTTATGTGGGATAGTCAGAGTTATATACATATGCATAAAATGTAACAGTTATATATTACGGGGTATCTTTCTGCATAACACATTCTCTTCAAGTCAGTTTTCACAGTTACATTGCATTACAGTTTGACACTCACACACACACCTAGTTCAAGCACATATCTACATTTTGCAGGGTATCTTTTAGTCCGTCACACTCGCATCGCATAGACTTCAGATACATTCATCGCATTCGCAGTCGAATTACACTTTGACACTCACTGCACCGACAACACTTTGACATGGATTGGAACACTGAATCGGGATCACAGTCGCATCATGCCACACTCAGTGAGTCAAGGACAGCACAAGGGTAGGCAACGCACCTTCGATGCCTATATAGGGGCGTGGCGAGACATTGTCGAAGGAGCGATTGACGCTGCGCTCGCGCGGCAGCTCCTCGCTGCTGCCCGCGAGCGACTTGAAGCCGAAGTGCGACTCCCGCTGCATGAGGAACTCAAAGGGCGGCGGCTGCGAGTTGCAGCGGGGCGTGGCCGGCGGAGTGGCCGCCAGCAGGGAGGACGAGGCGGACATGCTCAGCTGCAGTGGCTCCGTGGCCGTGTGCACGAGCAGCCCAATATTGTGGCCCTCCAGCTGCGGCACATGCGTGAACTTCGCCTCCGAAGGAGTCGGAGTGGGCGTGGCGGATCTCAGCTGCACGGCATTGAGGCCAAAGGGCGAGCTGCAGCGCTGCGCGGTGTCAATCAGCGGCGCTGGATACTTGCGCAGGGGCAGCGGACTGGGCGAGCGACTGAGCTGCCAGTCCTTGGGCTCAGCCAGAGCAACAGTTGCTGCTGTGGGTGTGGGAGTTGCTGGTGTGGGTGTTGCTGTTGGGGTTGTCTCTTCCACAGCTGCTGCTGGCGTGGTGACAATCTCCACCTCGCTGCGCTGCCTTTGCAGCTGCTCCCTCGGTTGCTCCTGCTGCTGCTGCTGCTGCGTGTCCTCCCAGGATATTTGGCGCGAGACGTAGGGACTGCGTATCTCGTAGGTGGACTTGTAGTTGGCCAGCGACTCGTTCTGCAGGTTGTCGAGGCGCCACTGGTCCGCCTTGTTCAGCTTGCCCCAGCCGTGCGGCGACTCGCGGCACTCGCCGCACACGGCGCACCAGCTGCCCACCTGATCCTCCGTCTGAGTAGGCTCATGTGCGCAAGAGGGCGTGGCAGTTGGCTTGGCCTCCAGTTGTTGCTCTTGCTGCTCTGCCTTGAGCTTCTCCTGCTGCTCTGCCTTGAGCTTCTCCTTCTGCTGTTCCCTCAGCAGTTCCACCTGCTCCTTCAACTGCTTCTCCTGCTTCTGTAAGAGTTCTCTGAGTTTCTCCCTTTGCTGCTCCTTGCGTATTTCCTTTATTATCTGCTTCTGCTGCAAGTCCTTCTCCTCCTGCTCCTTCATCGATTTTAGTTCACTTTTGTCTTGTCTATCCTTGGCAGCCAGCTGCTCCTCGCTTCGTTTGTCTGGCTGCTCCTGGCGAGCTGCTGACAGCTGCTCGTAGTTGGCAATTACGTCGGACACATGTCTGTAGTCCATGTTCAAGTCAGAGTCCTCCACCTCCTGCTCCTCCTCCTCCTCCTCCTCCTCCTGGATGACTACGTGCTGCGCCCTGTCAGCCGTTGGCGTTGTCTTGTGCTCCACATGCCCGTCGCTGTCCAGCGCTACGGCTATGCGATGCAGATCCTCCAGCGCACGCTCCACAATCGGCACGTTCTCGGCGGGCAGCGCTGACTCTGGGTGCAGCTCGGGGCTGTGCTGCGGCTCCTTGGGCGGCAGCTGTATGCCAGCTGCGCGGCAGTAAATCTGCCTCAGTATCGCCTGCAGAGGACTCTCCTCGGCTAGGATGGGCGACTGCCTCGAGGCGAACATGTCCCACAGCTCATTGCTGTTGCTGCTGCTGACTGGGTGAGGTGGTGCGGGTGCGGGTGGTGCAGCTGCTGGCTCTGCTGCTGGCCTGACTTGCGCTGTGCGCTGCAGCGCCATCTTGGCGTTCTCCATGTAGGCGTCTATCTGACGCAGATGCTCCGCTATGGACTGCTGGATGTGGGCGTACTTCGCCTCGAGCTGGGCGATCTCCACGTGCGCCTCGTGCTGCTTGGCCTGGCTGGCGGCTGGTGCGGGTGCATCCTGGTCGTAGACGCCGCCCTGGCGCCGCGCCTGCAGCTCCTGCAGCTCCTTTGCCTCCTGGCGCGACTTGGCGCGCAGCTGCAGCAGCGGCGCAGCTGGCGGCGGGGGTAGCGGAGGGGGCGTGGGTATGGAGCTCGTCCTGTGCCTGCTCGAGCTGTCCTGGCGCTGCAGCTTGATGCCGCCGGTGGCGCTGACATAGGTGGCTGCTGGTGCCGGCGGTGCGTCGTCCGTCATGCTGCGTGGATCCTGCTGCTGCCCTAGACTAGATCTCTCCCCGTCCACTGTGATCGGTATAATGCGAGCGCCTTCCTCACGCGATCGCCCGTCGAGTGCGGCCGAGGCCAGTGCCAGCGCCATCTGCTGCTGCTGCTTAAGTGCCAGGCTGTCAATTAGCGCGGATCCCGTTCTTGGCAAGCTCCCATTCTGCGTCTGTATCTGTGTCTGGGTCATCCGCTGGCCAGCTGCTGCTGCCCTTTCGCTGGGCGTGGCGGGCAGCGGCAGTGCCTCCAAGTCGATGTCAGCCGCAGCCGCTCGATTGGCCTTGGGCTCCTCCTCGCTGTCGCCGTCGTTGGCCTGGTCCGTGTCGTAGCTGATCTTCAGCTCGGTGGCCAGCTTGATGCTGCGCCGCTGCACCTTGGGCGTCCCGTTGGCACTCCCATTGCGCGGCTTCTGGGGCGGCAACTCCGTGGCGGCGCCCAGGGCCACGGCTCGCTTGCGGGCGCGTCCTCGCTCCAGGGAGTAGGACTGCCGCTTCAGCCGTGGCCGGTAGCTGGGCGTGCTCGCCTTGGCTGACGATGTGGGCGTGGCGGGTCGCTGATGCGTCAGCTGCTCGTAGTACTCGCACCTGGGCGCCACCAGGCCCAGGTCTGCATCGGCTGCTTTAGTCTCTGGTGCAGAGAAGCCTCTGGCCTGCGGCGTGAGCTGGCTGGGCATAGGTGACTCCTCTGGCGTCCTCCTGCTGCTGGCAGCTGATCTGCTCTGCCTCTGCTGCTGCTGCTGCTGCTGCTGCTGCTGTTGCTGCTTTGGCTCCTGTTGGAGACGCTGCTGGCGCAGCTGCCTCACAGTTGGCTCCACTATTCGCGTGGGGCTGTTGAACTTCTCGCGCAGCACGTCGATGCTGTGCGTGGGCGTGGCTGGGGGCGTCACGCAGGGACTGTGCAGCGCCTCCTGCTCGGCGGGCGGCCAGCTGTGATCGCGCTTTGGCAGCTGCCGGCGCGTCGACAGCCGATTGATGCGCAGCACCGTCTCCCGGTCAATGACCACGTCGTGCTGGTGGCTCAGATACTGTGACTTGATCTGGTCCAGCAGCTGCTGGTGCGGCGCATGGTGCGGCGGCAACAACTCCTCGTTGCCCTCGCGCTGCCTGCTGCGACTGGGCCTTGGGCGAGCATAAGAGTCGCCTATGAAGCAGTTTGGGCTTTAACTCAAAGCAAATTAGAGAGAGGGAGAGAGACACTGAACGAGGGTGGGCGTGGCAGTGGCAGTTGTTTTGTTGAATGTTGAATGTTGCTCAAGGTCTTCTCTTGTTCATTGTTTAGACAAACACACACATACATACATACATACAGAGACACATACAGACACACACACACACAGATAGCACCTACCGCATTTGATTTGTTGTTCCTCCTCCTCGACAGCGCGTAGAACAGCGGAGTTGGCCAGGTTCAAGGGCTTTGTGATTTGTTCATCGATTTCGATCCTAAAAATTACAAATATACAGAGAAAATGTCAAAAATTAAGAGAAATATTAAAAGACATATCTAATAAGAAATTAGATGTTCCGATTGGATTCCAACCATCCACTATCAATGCCCTACTTCGAACCTCGCTTAGAACTTTTAATAATTATTATTTTAAAATATTTTAAAATATTTTAAAAATTCACGCTAATCTAATAAAAACAAATTATCTAATAGGAATCTTCATATACACACTATTCCAGTTAGATTAGGCAAGTTTTTGTTCGGCTATGTGCAAACAGCTTTGTTTGATAAGCTGAGCGATAAGCGAAAATAATTTGCTAGAATTTAGCAAACAAAATAAACAGCCGCCAGCTGGTACTTAGCGCCCATATTCTCTGGCTATAAGTAGCACTCAGAATATATATATAATTGTATATACACAAAATATGTGTATATGTAAAAAAATCATGTCAATTTCTATAATTAGAAATCTTTCTGTCATTACAGTTGTGATGCGACTGCTTACAGTTTGATTGTAACTGAGTCACTGCTTGCTTGTGTTTGCACTGCTTTGCACGCTGTACACAAATAATACATTTTCCCGCGCTGTGAACCGCTTTAGTATACGTTTAGACGAATCATTTCAACAAGACCGTGTGGCCTAATGGATAAGGCGTCGGACTTCGGATCCGAAGATTGCAGGTTCGAGTCCTGTCACGGTCGAAGATAATTAATTTTTTATTTATTTTTTTAATATGATTAATTTATTTTTTGCTAATGCGGAATTTCGTTTATGTAATTTTGTAGTGTAAGTTTTTCTATTTATATATATTTCGCTTAAAGCGTAGCGCATAAATTAGGACAACTATTACGCAGACGTCTGGCTGGCTACTGGCCCACCTATTGCTCCAGTGTGTGACTGCGTGTATGAGTGTGTGTGTTTGGTCGCAGCCCACATAAAACCTTTGTGGCCAATAAAAAATAATCGAGATTGACAGGCGAGCGCCAAGAGCCTTAGATATAAAAGCCTTGGCCACTGCGAGCAACTACACCACATCTTCTGCAGCTTCCCAGCAGGCACAACAATTTCCACTTTCGATCAAGCGCAAAATGGCGAAAAGCAAACAAACGCTGATGGTGGTGGTGGTGCTGCTGCTGCTGGCGGTGCTCTATGGCGCGGAGTCCAGCTTTCAGGTGTGCGGCTCTCGCCTGAGCGAGACCATCAATGTCGTCTGCAGAGGCAGGTATCCGGTCAGGATCATTCCGCAGCAGAAGCGCAACGGCTGTGAGTATATCTATGTATATTGCTGTGCGGCAGCAGCAACTGTTGCTGCTGCTGCTGCTGCGGCTGTGACTGCAACTGATTGGCTTTGATTGGCAATTTGCATTAACGCATCTCTGCATTGCAGTGGATCTCTTTGACTATGTCCACACTCAAGCGGAGCTGAGCGACGACGACGATTTGCTCATGCGGGCAGGGCACAGCTCCTTGATGGCCACCAGGCGCCTGAGGCGCGGCATCGTCAACGAGTGCTGCCTCAAGTCCTGCTCCTATGATGAGATGGAAAAGTATTGCGCCTAAAGAGTGCCTGCAACTCATCGCGAGACCTCCAAGCCTATTCCAAAACATATTCCACCTTTATTATATATTTAACTCTTCAGCTGACTAGTAAATCTCTATCTAATCTAAACTGAGTACACAAGCGTTTGTCTGCGATAAAGAGGGCGCACTGTAGCTGCTGGGGGCAGCCACCATGAGTCACACGCGCAACGGCAGCCAGATGCATCACAACTTTTGGCTAGGCGCCTGCAATGTGTTTGTTGACATTGTTGCTGTTGCTGTTGCTGTTGTTGTTGTTGCTTCTCCCATTAATTCGTGCGTGTGACTCATCGATTGTTAGTGAATTGTTTAGTAATTATATAAAACAAGCCGAAAAGCAGTTAACTAAGTATCTGCCACACGATTAACATACATTGTGAAAGGCTGTTGCTGCTGTTGCTGCTGTGGCTGCTGTTGCTGGAGATTGTTGCTGCTGTTGCCGCTGGCAGCTGAAAACTTTTGATATAACTTTTGTGTGTTTGCACACGCGAACGCGCTGCACAGTATCTGCCTGAGGCTGTTTCAATTTTCACTTCAACTCGACTCGACTCGACTCAGTTTGGGATACTTTTCAGCTGTTGCTCACACACGTTTTGTCGCACGCATAGACAGCGGGTAACTGAAAGGCTACTTAGAGCGTTTGCCGCTGCTTGGTTTAGGCCGGTTTATGTGCTCAACAGCAATTGCTAACAACAATGCCAGAGATAATGCTGTAGTTGCTTCCCAATTTGGCGGCGACAGCAGCCGCAGCAGCCGCAGCAGCAGCAGCAGCAGCGGCGACTACAAAAATTCAAGTCCACAGCATCTTTGAGATACGCGCTGCTGCTGCTGTTGTTGCTGTTGTTGCTCTTGCTACTTATGTATAGCATTTGGTAATTACAATTAAAAGTCAAGCGCTTTTAATTGTGCGCTGTCAGTGTGTGTTCGTGTGTGTGTGTGATACAAATTGAAAGCAACTGCAGCTACAAATCGCCAACAGTTGTCGCTGGCAGCGCAGTCGACGTCGCCGCTGCCTTCGCGCTGCCGTCGCGCTGCAGTGCACAAAGTGCGCCTCGCAGCTGCGCTATATCAGCCACTCTATATACGTATATATTAATGCGATGTACATATGTATGTATATGATGAATGTGCGCGTATATAGCCCCCACATTAATGTGTTTTCATGTGCACCTGTGCAGCAGCCTTAGATAGGGCATAGAATGGCCACAGAGGCAGAGGCAGAGGCAGCTAACTAAGGTTGACTCGGGCTAACCCTTTTGCTAGCTTAGCTATTGCGTTTGCCTTTGCTCTCTTCTCTTTACTTTTACTTTACTCTTTTTTGTCCTTTTAAAGAACGGGCTTTCTTTCATCTTTCACTTTCAGGCCGCCCTTTCCCTGGCCTTATGAAATTATGCATTTAAATGTGTTAAGGGGAATTATTTCGTTTAACTTACCCGTCGGCCCCGAAGGCCTTCAGTTCGCGATTCAGCGTGGCCTTAACGTTCTCCTGGGAGTAGAGGCCCATTGGTGAATTGAATTGCTTGTGCACAAGTTTGCGTTGTACGGCGGCCATTTTGTTCTTGTTGTTGTTGTAGCTGATGTTATACGAGCTGCTGCTGTTACTGCTTCTGTTACTGTTACTGCTGCTGTTGCTGCTGCTGTTACACTGCTTGCCTTGTCCTCACTGTTGCTTGTTCGCTTGGCAGCTTCTGCTTTCAGCTGTCTTCGAAAAACTTTTAAATTATTGTTGATAAAAAATATTTTAAAATTTTCACTTCAGCCAGCTTATCGGCTTAACAATTGTTGTTCGTAGTTGTTGCTGTTGTTGCTGCGATTCTAAACAATTAGCCCCAGCTTGAATTATGCACATATATGTATATGTATTTGTGCGTGTATGTGGTGAGTAGCCAATAAGTAGCTTAATTTAAGTATCGTTAATCGTGTGGTTCGTTGTTTCGTTCTGTAATTAAAATGTCAAATGCATAAAAATTGGTTAGCTCAACAAATTGGTAATATATAACGCCCATCCACATCCCTGATAAATAGCTTATTATTTATGGTTGTCATACGCATACAAATGCCTATCTATATGGGTGTGTGTATGTGTATGTGTGCCTACAGACTCATTTCCGGCTCATCAAGTTCCGTTTTTACAGTTTTAAATATTCATATCCATGTCATCTGCCACGATGAGTCCCCGTTGACAACTTAATCCGCCCGCCCACCCGCGCGCATTACGCATATTACTTATCCCGACAACATTTATCGTGTTTGCCGGCTCCCTCAAGAACTCTCCTCGCCATGTTCTCGTATGCATGCAAATCTTATAAGCCTTTTAATTGTTATTGCTGTTTGCCCAGATTTTATTTACGATTCATTTTTAATTGAAATCTCATCGAACTTTGTATTACATATGTGAGAGTGTTCTGGCGTAAAAAAAGAAAAACTATGTATAAGGCAATCAAATATGTTTAAAGTTGAATTTAATATGGAAATCATAAATATATAGATTAAATATGTATGTCTATATTTCGTTATGCGAAGACAGCTCTATCTACAATAACAGCATTTCTGTTAATGTTAAGCGAGTCTCTCTGTTATGTCTGCGCTGATCATATTAACTGCCAGTATTGCACTGCTTGCATTGCTCTCACTGTTAAACTAAGATCTGCTGCTGTTACAACTCTCTGCTTGAGCTGCAGCAGTGGCTTCGTTAACACTTGACTGCACTGTTAAGTGCAGAGCCAACGCTGTTATATGAATTTCGCACCGATATTCAGCTCAACTTAACAGTGGCGCACTTATGTTAACATTCAAATTGGAATTCATTCAGAAAAAACGTTTGTTTAAAGTAAAATTCAAACATTCTTCTCAGAAAATATATGTATGTTTGTGTATATATGCAAATTCCAAATGTTTCCAATCAACAGCAAGTGCTTCAATGTCAGCGCTCCACATAAAATATATATAAATATATGAACACATAGAAGTCTGTCGCTCTCTCTCTTCGTCTCTCTATATATAACACATAATTCCATTATAAAAAGTATTTATACATATATATATGGCCACTGGAACACATTTAAATATAAATCTTGCTAATATATCCGTATACATCAGATATATATATACATATGTATATATATCTAGATTCTGTCTGCTGCCTTCGCATTTTGGTTGTTTTTCTCTCGTTTCCTTTGCTTTTGGCGACACAAATCTTTTGTAATTATAATTCTCATTATTTCTGGCTTGTTTTACAGCTGCTGCAAACAAATTACAAAATATTATGAATATTCGACTGTCGTGTTTTTCCAATTCTGGTACAGATGTATATAGTATATATATGTATAGAGAAAGAGGGATCCACTCACTACTGTCACATTTAAAAATGTAGCTTCAACTAATTTTTGGTCTGCTCAAATATTATTAGTTTTATACGTTCAATTCGGTTCAGGTTTATTTTTTGTCCACTATAAATAGACAACGGCAACGTCTTCATTTTGAAATATGCTCGCTTTTTTGCTGTGCTACAATAATATTTTTCACACACGCATATACATTCATCTGTATGTAGATGCCCCACAAAAATGCTCATTTTCTGTAGTTCCTTTTCTCTCTCTCTCCCTCTCGCTCTCTATCTGTCTGTCTCTTTCGCTCTTGGGCAAAATTCCCGCCTTGTGTGTCACCTCAAATAAAATTAGCAACTTTGAGCAAATGGCATTATACAGATTTGCGTCATTTCTGCTGTCTGTCCATCTGTCCGTCTGTCCATCCGTCTGTCTCTGTCTGCCTCTCCAACTATTCATGTGTCCGTCTCTGTCCCTGTGTTGGTCAGCACGAGGAAATAGCAGTCTGTTAACGAACATAATTCCAATTCCAATTCTTGTTGTGCTCATTGCTGCACATCAAATTGTTGCAGCTCAAAGAAGAAAAAAAGAAGCAGAGAAATGCATGACAGTATCTGTGTGTTATGTATCTGTGTCCCTCTGTCTGGTAGTTAGAGCGTGCTGAACGGGCAAACATGATGGGAGAGTGACATTTATTGGAATATCTAACATATTTGCTGTCTATGCACTGGAATAGAACATCTCGTTAAAATAGCTAACATATTTTCAGAGTGTGCCTAGCTGTATAACAGATGTCGTGTTGTTGGCTTACCTGAGAAGAATAGCTAACATAGCTGGCACACTGTTAAGATCTCGCATTCTTGTTAACAGCAAGTTAACAATTCTTAACTGCTTGCTAACTTAACATCTCTCTCTCTCTCTCTGCCTCTCTGTCTCTGTTAAACATCATTACAGCTGCTGCATTTCTGTTAAGATTTATAGATTTTAATATGGAAAACTGCTTGACAAGCACTCAACTGCATTGTCAACTTGTGCATCTCTCCCTCTCTTTCACTCGCTCTTTGGGTGCTACTAACATAAACAGCTTTTAATTATTTCTTTCCATATACTGCCCTCTATATATGTATATGAAAGGCACTTGAAAGTAAAGCAATTTGTCTTATTAGATGCAATAAACGTGGCAAAGATACTTCTTCTTCTTCACACAATGAATCTCAATGAATCTAGGGCAAAACAAAAACGTGGCAGTAAAATTGCAATAAAATACCAAGCAAGAATACTTCAAATTATGTTTCTATATGTGTGTGTGTAAGGTTGTTTATATATGTGTGTGTGTGAGGTCTCGTTGATTTGCAATTTGTGCGTTTTAATTGAGCCGAATCGCAGCTGTGCCTGAGCCTGCAGCCGAGCTGCGAAATGGCACATGTTAAGCGCAGCGGCATGCCTGGCTCTGGCTCTGGCTCTGCTTCAGCGTGAGAGCCGAAAAGCATGCAACACTTTTGCGTGGCGCACTTTGGGCCAACGGCTTCACGAAATTAATCAGAATTTAATAAAATCTTATGAGAATGGCAAGCAGGCGACGAGAGAGGAGGAGGAGGAGGAGGGAGCGGAGGCAGCCACTACAATGCGATGCATGCTGCCCACTTGACGTCCCAATTAAAGTTTTACACTTGCACACACACGAACACACACATATATATGCATTCACACACACACACACTCGCACAGGTGTACTTAGCATGGTATTAAAGTGCGCCTGAATGCGCGCGCGAGTCTCGCATAAAAAATGCAGGCGCAAAATAATATTGTTTCAAACTAAAAAAAAAGATGAAAAGTTCTGAGCTGCGTGGGCGAGTGTAAGTGTGCGTAAGCTTTTCTCTATGTGTGTGTGTGTGTGTGTGTGTGTGAATACTTTTTTTTCTGCACCTCTCGCTGTGCGAGGCGCGAGGCGTGTGTAGCTACGGAAACAATATACGAGAATCGCATTGAAATCAGGTGCAAATATTGTTGAATTTGCATTGAAGCTCGCAGATCTGCAGAGATATACATATATACATATATATATGTATATGCATGATATATAAATATATACATGTGTGTCTGTCTCTGCCTCTGTTGTAGCTGCTGCGCTTAACGCTTGGCCAAATGCTTGCCAGGCATATGCCGAGCGCTGTTTGATTTAATTATTAGCCAGCAGCGAGTGCTCTCTATGTCCTGTCTCTCTATCTCCATCTCTCCATCTCTCCCTCTCTCTCTATCTGTGTTTTTAGTTGAATTGCTAAAATATTTCATGGCACATTTAATTTGTTTACAGTTTTCTTTCGACGCTGCCAGGCAACCCGAATTATAATTAACGTATATTAAACAATTTGTTTATGCGAATCTGAATTTGCCCATGTTTTGTGTTTGTTTTGTGTATTGTGTGTTGTTTGTGTGTTTGTTCTGTGTGTACTCACCGTCTGTCGCAATGTGGCGCTGTTTAATCCAAAAATCATGCCAACAAATTGCACTGAAAGTTCGCCACGTGTCCGGCTGGCATCTGCTTCGCCTTTACCTCTGGCTCTGCCTCTGGCTCTGCTCCGGCCATTGGCAATTGCATTCGCAAGCTGTTTGGGCGTGAACTGGAGCACCCGGAGAGCACAGACGGCTTTTGGCCCGTATACGGCCACGATCTTCCGCGGCCGTTACGGCCAACCGGCGTTTTGTAAGCGAACTGAACGGAACAACACGGCGCAGAGCTCAACACGTCGCCTGCGGTTGCCACGACGGCAGCAGCTGCGGCAGCGCCTGCTGCGACTGGCGTTTGATGAACAAGAAAAACTTTACGCAATGATCATGCGTTTCGCTTTTCGTTCTACAGTTTCACATCTTCTTCTGCGACTGTAGCTCTGCCTGTAGCTGTATCTCTATCTCTGTATGTGTGTGTGTGTGTGTATCTGAGCGATACTGGGCACAGTGGCGTCCACGCATAAAGTGCAGAGCTCAACATATGCAAGGCAGATGGAAGTTGGCAAGGAAATGACTGAATTTCTATGCATTTCAGACTAGCTTGAACTATTTATTTACTTCTATAAACATTCTCTCATCTTAGAGTATGCTAAATGGTCAGAACTATATACAAATTGCTTTCCTGCTATAGGTAGATTGTATCTACAGGTATGCAAAAATACCTTTGCTTTGAAGCTAAATAAATAAATAAAAAGAAATCGTTTTCTATTTATAAACGGATATGAGCCTGCCCCTGTCTTGCCGTATATTTTTATATATTTTATATAAATAAATTACAGAGCGCCTCATAAATTAAGCGAATTACTTTTGGCTGGTTGTCAAGAAAACATTCGGCTGATTAATGTGCTGGGATAAAAGAGCCTGCGACAGCTCGGATATGACTCAATTCGCTAATCCGAATCAGATGGGCTGATGAGATGCAAGTCTCGTTGACTAATAGCTGGGAAACTTGTGAGGTAAGCGACTGTAAATATGCCACACACACACACACAGATACAGATACTGATACATATCTACAAATATGTATTTTTGCCACTCTCTCTCTCTCTCTCGCTGTATAAAGAAGAGCAACAACAATAACAACAACAGTCGAGACAACTCAAAGTAGTTTTGGGCGGAAAAAAAAGCACAAATGAAATATGAAAAGTAAAATATGTGTTTGAACAAAAAATGAAGCCAAAGCGGAGGAGTGGGTGGGAGGAGGAGAAGGAGGAGAAGGGGAGAGGGGGGAGGTGAGCAAGAAAATAGCAGCAGATTGTCAGTTCATCGATGGACCCGAGGCTAAGAGCTGCTGCAGTCAGCGACAGTCCAAAGCAGCAGCAGCAGCAACAAGAGCAACAGATACATAGATACAAGTGTATCTATAGCTATGAGTGTGTGTGTCTGTGTGTGTGTGTGTGTGTGTGTGAGTGTGTGTGTGTGTGAGTGTGCGTAGCTCTGCTGTGGCCTCGTGGACTATTACAGAATATTTTTATTGCTGCGCCGCGGCAGCTCCACGCACGGCCAACGCCAGAAACTCGGTCTCTAATATTCTATTTTTGAGTTCAATTCTTACACAAAAAAACAACACAAAAGACTCAAAATTTATTTTGAAAACCTATTTTAAAGAGGCAAATGTCATTAAATTGTTTTGTAGTCTTTGCAGAGGCTACACTTGTCTATATAGATATATATATATAGATATATACATATTATACGCGGAATTTCTTTTAGCAGTTCTTTTAGGTTTTTTTGAGATTTTTTTGGGAATTTTTGTCGAGTCTGGCGACAATTTGCTTTCAATTGCTAATTGCGCTCTAAATGCTAATTAGCTGCTTTGCCAATTGCATAAACTGCGTGTGTTCATTTGCACTCTTCTTTTTTATCATGAATTATTCTTCATTTTGCAATTTTCATTTTGGTTATTCATTTTTGTGTTTTCTGCTGCATTTTCATTCTCATTTTGAGCTTCAGTTTCAGTTTCGTTTTAATTAAATTTTGATTGCACGCACGCGCATTTTTGCTATCGTCGCCATATCAAGTGCAGTTCTTCGGCTTGTTGGCAGCGTCACAATAACAATGCACAATGCACTCACTCACTGATACACACACACACATATACGCACACACACATAGAGAGATGTTATGTATACACCCACTCACACACCTGCAATTTGTACGCTGTGCACTGTCAGCGACTACGACTGCGACTACAAATTCTGACAGCCTGTTGGTTGAGTTGACCACGTTCGCGATGCGAATTATAATTGTTACTCTCGCTGCTCGCTGTGCTGTTTTCACGGTTCGGTTTTTCATACAGCATCAACAGCAACAGCAGCAACAACAACAACAAACATTCAACACTTGGCCACAAGTCGTTTCATCCAAAAAGTTCGCAAAAGCAGCGAAAAGTGGCTGCCGCTGCCACTGCCGCTGCTGCTGCTGCTGCTGCTGCTGCTGTTGTTGGCTGCTGCTACTTTTGCCTTAGCTATAGCTCTTGTGGTTTTCATGGAAAATGGAAAATGTATGACACACACAGACACTCCCTCACACACACACACATTGGGTACCTATACCTATAGTTCGCCCACACACATGCTTATAAATGTTGTCTGTCTGTTTTGCTAATCGCGTATTTTGATACAGCCTCCAACTGAAGAGCCTGCACAAAGCAATAAATATAAGTCACACACACACACACACACACACACACACACACACACACACACACACACACACACACACACACACACACACACACACACACACACACACACACACACACACACACACACACACACACACACACACACACACACACACACACACACACACACACACACACACACACACACACACACACACACACACACACACACGCACCTACACAGACAGTCTTAGCCTGCTAATTAACTACACTTTAACGAACTGTTTATATACACAAATATATATATATACATATGTAGACCCACCTATACAGCTGTTGTAGAAGAACATATATTCGAAAACTTTTCGTTTTTAAATATTCAATATTTATTTTTGGATTTTTTTCTTTTGGAAAGCCATTTTAATAAAGCTTCAGATATACACTATACGCCAATCATGCTGAATATTCGGCAAACTTTGCTGAATTTCATTAAATTTGAGCTATCCACGAGCTAATAAACAGCTTAACAGCCAACAAAATTCATATTCATATTCGCATTCAAGTGGGATTCTTATTAGCTTACAAGCACTTTTCCCAATTGGCATTAGGCTCTGCTCTGCCTGCCCTCTCCTCTCTCTCTCTCTCTCTCGCTGCACAGCTTCAGCTTGTTATTTATATGTGGGCCAGCTCTTGCTCTTCTAGCCCAATTTTATGGGCTAATATTTTTGGAATTCTTGTTTCGCCAGCCTCTGCTGCTGCTGCTGTCCGTTAAGCAAATACAAGTTGTAATTGTTGTTGTTCCGGTCAAATGAAGCGCACAGCTGCTTTGTTTAGTTTTTTTTTTTTTTTTTGTGGTTTATGGGATTTGATGGGAGGCGGTCAAGCGCAGCAATTAGTGCATTCGCAGTGCCTGATATACCTGCTCGGCGCATACACCTGGCACACACCGGCACTCGATGGCGGCACGTCAGGTGATCAATCCCGGCCGCAGTGCAAAAAAGCCATTCGCAGAGCACCTGACAGCCAACTAAGCTGCTTGAAATTTCATTTTAGTATTTCACGCTAGAAAGCCAAGCGAAAAAAAACACACACATAAAGAAAAAAACATATATATAACTGTATATATATCTATATGCTTAATGTTTGTGAATGATTAATGGGACATTAGAATTGAAATTGTTTTGCTTATGTGGCCGAGCTGAAGGCAGGTGCAACAACAACAGCCGAGGCTGGCGCTGGGGCAAGGGCAGCCTCTCTCCTTTAGCCATAATGTACAAATATTTATATGCCTTTTTGATTTTTTTTCTCTCTCTCTCTCTCTCTCTGGCTTTCTGGCAGTCTTTTACCCGTTCCCGAACCCAATCCCGCTGCAAATGGATGCGGCCTTCTATGAGCAGCTGCCTGATGATGGCAGCTACCTGCTGGCAGAGCCGCAGCCAAACAGGTGAGTGTTTATAATATGCATGCCAAAGTGTAGAGCCTGAAATCTACACAAAATACAAACAACAACGACAGACGCACAGAGGTGCACATATGCGGCACAGAGCAGAACATAGTATCTAGTATGTGCTTAATACCCATAATTATAGTTATTGTATTTGAATACCCTGTAGCTGGCAGCTTAAAGGGGTGTGCTGGGGGCAGAGGCAGCTGAAGTACTCAAGTCTAGGAGAGATATAAGCTAAATATAGGTAAGATATGAGTAGAGAAGCGTAAATAGTAGCTAAATTGAAGTAAAATTCAATTAAATACCAAAGGAAGGACCAAAGACAGGTAAAAAAAGTACAAGATCAGAAAGGTAGCCAACGTCAAAGCATGAGAATCGCAAAGAAGAGCAATTTTGATGATGTAACAGTATATATACATTAATTATTATGAATATAAGAGCATGTATGTGCATAAATACATACATATGCATATGCCATAGAGCTACTCCACAGCTAAACACTGCTCTGTATATAAAGCTTAGACTCAAAATTCCTCAGAATCGTCAATGAAGTCAGCTTGACACAATGCTATACATACATTTGTATATAGGAGCACATAGATGCAGGCACAAATACACATGTAGCTTGTATAATCCTAATAAAAGGCATGTGCTTTCATGAGAATCGCATAGAAAGGCAAATATTAAACAATTCTTTTGAATTTGCAGCATAGCAAAAAGTAAACTTGGGTCTGCTTTTGCCATGCTATGTATATGTGTGTACATATGTATATGCAACATATGTGCTATACACACACACACACACGCTCGCACACACTTATGTATTTCATATTTTGAACAAGGGGCGACTTCTGTTCAAATTGGTATTTACCCAAGTTTAATGTACATTAGAAGAATTTGCTTAAGTTCGGCTGGTTCGGCGCTTGCTAAATACACGCATAAGTCAAGGTGGAAGGGTGAAGATGAAGATGTGTGTGTCTGTGTGTGCGTGTGCTAAAGGGAAACCATAGAGCGTGTATTTGAAAAACCAAAACCAATTCAATCTCCAGCTGTTGTTTGGCTGTTCGCTCGGGGAGAACTTTGCCAAATTGCAGAAGCCACAAAAACCGAAAACAGTTTGTCAACTGAGGCGCTGCGGCATGCGAATTGTCAAGGGGCTGCGATCTAAGATTGACTAAGAGTTGCTCAAATTTCTTAATAAACTTTAATGACTGCGGGTGTGACTGCCGTGTCAGCTGCAGTTGCTGTTGCATGCCCCCCCATTGTTGTTGTTGTTGCTGCAACTTTGATGAAACTGATAAACCGAAGCGCCTGAAAGTATGCAACGGCGGCGGGCGAGCAGCGCCATAAACCAGCAACCACCAGGGTGGCGGGCTGGTGGTGTGGTGTGGTGTGGTGTGGCTGCTGGCCGTAGATGTAGTAAAAGCAGGTTGAACATTTTTCGCCAATATCAAATGCGAGCGTAGATTTTCGCCAATAATTTACTTGGCCAGCACGTAGCGAGTGTCACGCATGCAGCGGCTCGAGGCTCGAGGTGGGGTCGACGGAGGAGGCTGTGTGGCATGCAACAGACTTGGGTTACCAGCTCATGCATTACTCATGATGTGTATGTCAGCAGCCTGCTGCCCGACTCTGACTGACCCCCGCTCAGCAGACCCTGCCACGCCCCCCTTTGGCTTGCCTTCGAATTGTCTTTGCTGTCTGCCACACTTGCCACACTTGCCGCATGGCAACTGTTTTAATATGGACGCTGCGGTTTTTGCAGTTTAATGGAGTTGCCTATAAAAAGAGAGACCGAGTGAGACCGAGAGAGAGAGAGAGAGAGAGAGAGAGAGAGAGAGAGAGACAGAGTGAGTTTATTTTAACTGCCGAGTTGTTTGCGCAAATTAACACATTTATTTATGCCACAAAAATTTGTTGCTTAAATATTTATCGAAAATAAAGCCGAGCCGTAACATTAAAAATCTGCGTTTATTCCATATACACTCAATAGGTATTATATGTATATATATAATGTGAATAGTAATAATAGTAATTGTAATTATAATTTTATAGTAATAATAGACGAATCGTATCACGCACACATATGATATGGCTCTCAGGCAGGCGCACACAAACACACACACACATGCAGACACACACATGCAGAAGCACACACACACACACACAAACATACACATACACAATACACAGACAGCAGTAGTTAAGAGTTTCGAATAGCGCGTTTAGGAAGAGTGGCGCCTGCTTCAAGCTTAAGTTTAAATTTGATTTATTTCGTTTTGCTTTGTTTCTCTTCTCTTTTGGGTTTCCCGCTTTGAACTGGTTAAACTCTTCGTGTCCTCGTATCGTTTCACTTGTAAATTCGCTGGGTTGTGGCGCGCAGTAGCGAGAGCAGCAAGCAGACGTAGCCCGGCTTGGCCATCGATGCGCCGCTCTGCAGCGGCAGCTGCTCGGACTCCAGGCACAGCCGGAACTCGTCGTAGTCGAGGCGCGTGATTGCGCAATAATGATTGAGCATGCACAGGCCCAGGCAGGGCGAGCCCGACTGATATCTAACTGCATTGGCGCGATGGTATCTAGAGTGGGTTAAAGAGAACAGCATCAAGTAAGGCTGGCAGATTATCAAATCAATCCGCTTACCTGCTGAACCAGGAGCCGTCTCTGCCCGTGAAGCGCTCCGCAAAGTTGTGCAGGGCAATGGACGAGATCTCGGCCAGCGCGTAGTAGTGCGTCAGGTTGTACTCGGGCTGCCAGAGCGGCTCGTGGGCCCGATTGGCCAGCGGCAAGTCGAGGAAGTACTGCGTGTAGTCCAGCACCTGGCCGCTGTCCGTGTCAAACTTGTAGAGCCGCAAAGCGGGATTATTGGAGCCGCCGAGGCCCTCCTTGCGCGGCACCACCGACGGCGCTATCATCAGCCAGGAGATGGGCGTCCCTAGGTAAGTGGAGGTAGAGATTGGTTGCTAGGACTAGTCAGCTCATAGAGAGTTACCTTGATCGTCGTAGATCAGCCTGAACGTGTCCGAGTGCAGATGCCCAAAGAACTGGCCCTGTATGACGGACGCATACCTGCGCACCAGCTCCAGGTAGCGCTGGTTGTTGCGCTCCGTAAAGCTCAGCTGCCCATTGTGCTGCGGTCCCATGTTGCGCTCATCCACGCCAGGCGGCATGTGACCCACTATGTAGACCTGAAGGGAGAGCAGAGAGGACATAGGACGATAGAGTTGTTAAGCTATATGAGATGGGGTATATAGGATACAGTATAAAGTAAAGATCTATAGGATCTATAACTCTTTCCCATACATATATATGCAAGGATATTTCTGGGGCTTACCGTCTCCTGTTTATCTCTGGACTTGGCCAGCACATCGTCCAGCCAGAGCCACTGCTGTTCGGCCTGCTGTTGGTCCTGCAGCTGATCCTGCAGGGACATCGTGCGACTCGAGGCCTTTGGCTCCACGACGTATTCGGCGGGCCAGCGCAAGCTGTGCGCTGGCTTCAGCTCCGTCTCGTAGTCGTAGCGCATGAAGTTCGTGTTGAGGGCAACGATGCGCAGGCGGCTGCGGGTCTGCTCGATGGAGTAGTAGCCGCCCAGCTCGAAGGTGAGCAGCGCGTCGGTGGGCAGCCAGTGGCGCCAGAGCTCACCCATTTGCTTGTACTTGTGCAGGCCGCTGCTGCCGTCCTCGTGACCCAGCACGGGGAAGATGAAGGGCGAGGAGAAGCTGCGGCCCAGCAGCTCCGTGATGTTGCGCAGCGTCTCGAGCTGCTTCTGCTCGGAGAGCGCCTGGGCGGAGTGCGATAGGGCGTCGCCAGTCCACAGAACGAACTCCACGTTGTCGCCCTGCTTGGCCTTCATGGTCCTGACGGCCGACTCGACCAGGCTCCAGGGACTGTCGCAGTTGTAGTGCCCGAAGGGGCCCGGCGACTCCGTGACCGCCTCCTGGCGCCCGCCTGCGGAGTTGGCGGCGGTTTGCGACAGTTGCCAGCAGCTCTTGTAGATGTCGCCCTGCGTCGAGTAAAAGGTGTCCAGATGCAGGTCGCTGATGTGCCAGAAGTAGCCTGCGAATGCCGAGTGGATAAATGAGAAGTGAGAATTGAGAAACTTTGCGGATTACAGGAGC
Source organism: Drosophila paranaensis (assembly GCA_035047545.1). Lineage (NCBI taxonomy): Eukaryota > Metazoa > Arthropoda > Insecta > Diptera > Drosophilidae > Drosophila > Drosophila paranaensis. The sequence goes on from JAWNPL010000145.1 coordinate 15,514,424, forward strand.
GACTGCTTGCCGGGCAATCCCTGAGCGGGAATTACCAGCCAGCCGGCTGGCTGTAAAAACCCTTGCGTAAAACCGTTTTGTGATTTGCCTGCCTGGTCGATCGACTGACCTGCCGCCAGCCCAGCTACCTGGCAGGAGTCAAGGAGTCACTTGATAGCCGAAGCGAGGCTTTGAGCTGATCGTGCTGAGAGTTGGCAAATCAGTTAGCGTTGGCATGCGCACTGATCGAGTTGTTAGCGAGAGCGTGAGTAGAGCTGAGAGTCGAGAGACAGGAACTAGGATACATAACCGCCCGGTTATAGAGCGAGAGAGATTGGAATTGGGATTTGTATGAAAGCAAGATGAGTTTGCGCTTTAGTCTGGCGCTGCTGCTGATGTGCGTCCTGCTGGCGGAGGTGGTCGACGGCAGGAAGAAGCTATGCGGCGACGCACTCAACGAGGCCCTTGACCTGATATGTGTTAATGGATTTTCACACAGGATCAAACGCGATTGTAAGTACCAAAGCAAACCAATCATATCCTTCAGCTACTCACTGACGGCTTTCAAGCGGACCGAAGCCGACTGCTGGCTGCGCTGAGGCAAGAGCTGGACGCCGACAAGCAGCCACTGGCCCTGGGGGAGCTGATCACTGGAGCTGGCGTGGAGCGGGTGCTGAGACGCTCGCGACGCAGGATAACGCACAAGTGCTGCCAGGAGGGCTGCACCTACGACGACATTCATGAATACTGCGCCTAGCCCACAGGATTCGACTGGACGATGCTGATGATAATGATGGCAATGATGATGATGACGATACCACTGACGAAGCAAAACCAAAAATTTCATTCAACTACATTTAACCCCCTCTAAAAACCAAACAAAAACAAAAATATATTTTTAATTAAATTCGCAATGTTTTATTGTAATATTTCATGGAAGCAATAAAGTTACTCGATAACAATAGCAACAAACAAAAGGCGTCTTTTGGCCCAGCCAGCCAGGCAGCCAGTGGACCCCACGCTGCGCGCCGGTAGATCCCGCCGGCCGGCCCATCCAGGCCCAGTCCACGCAAGTTTCCACGTCAATGCGAATGCTACGTATGCCCTTGCATTCTCGGAACAATAATGAAAATTTTGAATTTTTAATTAGATGACGTTGTTGTTTTGATAGAACAGCAGGCAGCGAGTGGGGCCACGACGACCCCTCTATGCCCTAACATTGCCAAAGCGAACAACTTGAGTGGCATAACTCAGATTTTATCGTTTCAGTAATTGAGATACTCAGTTAACAGCAGGAATTCACTCCTATTAACATAGCTGAGACTGGCTTAACAGTCGACTGTTAGCTGCAGCCGTTCGCTCTGTTACCGTTGGCAGACACTTAACAGAGCGCTGTTAAGCACTTAAAGTGGGGGCAGCAGCTAAAGATGTATATTTGTTTATGTTTATCTGCTTATATGATTCAGCTATATAGTCAGTGGCCTTATTTTTAGACAAAGTTTAGTACCCACTGTTAGGGCATGGATAAACAACAGAAAGTGAGTGGCGGGTGGGTGGGTGGTAGGGGGTACTTCACTTTGTTTTTCAGCAATTTGCGATCTACGCGTAATTATTTCGCACGGCAAAACATAAACAAAGGCGTCAGCTGATATGAGCGAAAGCATCCCACATAAGGCCACGACTAGTCCCCCTCGGAGCAACTGACACTTGACCTAACACTGGCTGACAGTGCGCGCCGGCTGGCTGCAGTGGCTCCACAGTCCACATATAAAATGCTGCTCTGCCGGCAGCCAGGGCACAGTTGTAGCCTGGTTATATACGAGGTACGAGATACGATATGAAATTCCAGAGCTCCAAAGGGCAGTGCCTGCTCTGCGGCCTGATGCTGCTCATGCTCCACGTGGAGTCGATTAAGCTGTGCGGCTCCAAGCTGGACGAGTTCCTGGTTCAGATGTGCAAGGACGGCTTCAACGGCAAGATGAAGCGCGCCTACAGTAAGTCTCTCCTCTAATTAGAGCTTCATTTATACTGAACTCGGCTCTGCAGTGGGCTCCAACGCCATTGACGATGCGAACACGGAACTGGACCTGGACAACTACGGTGTCTATCCGCAGCTGAGCCTGGACTCGCAGCCCCTGATGCGCGCCCTGATGACCGAGAGTGCCCACCAGCTGCAGATCCGGCGACGGCGCTACGGCATCCACGACGAGTGCTGCCTGAAGTCCTGCACTTTCAACGAACTCTTCTCCTACTGCAAGTAATGAATAAAGCCAACGACTCCCCCAATAAGTATAACCAGGGACGAAGATAGAAACTCTTGCGATCTTGATATGGACAAGGCACTGCATTCCACTGCGGCTTAGGCTAAGACCAGCTCATGTTTGTCAGCTTCTAAATGTATAAATATATAATTATCAAACAAACTCGACCACCATTTCCTCCACTCCTACGATGCATTGCCAAAGGACATTTCCCCAATTTAATAATATAAATTTATGCTGCACAAATGCCGAGGGCAACTGTTTATTGGCCAGACTAAATCAGAATGCGGAGAGCATGAGTGCAATGCTTATGACTTATTGAATTGTAAATCAAAATAATTTGAATAGAATTTGAGTGCATTCAAGTTCTCTGTAGTTGGTTAAAGGATTGTGCCTGCTTGAAACTCGAATTGTTTATGCTTCGAATATGAGATTTGCTGAAGTAACGAGTTCTGGCTTGAATGAGTAAATCAAGAAGAATTTTATTGAATTTTAAGCAGAATCGAGTTCAGAAGCATTTAGAAATGCATTTCGTATTCTGATTAGTTTTCAAGAGAAATATGTTTGTATAAAGATGTTAAAGAACCTTGCTGAAGCAGAGACAGCCGAGTAAGGGAGAGAGAGAGAAGGTGAAGCTGCAGAGCTGCTTGCTGTTCAGTGGACTCGGACTCGACAGATGATAACTCAGCGAGTAATAAAGATATTTGAAGAATTTAAAAGAGCTTTTAAAGCGAAAGAGTAGAGTTCTCTTAGAGCGAAATATTGATTAAACAAATTAATTAGCCTTGATATTATAGAGCCTCAAATAATAGTTTAAAACACATTAATTCGCTTTGATATTACAGAATCTCAAATGTATCTAAAATGTGGCCTGGAATACCAGCAACAATTGCATCTACTCAACAGTTTAACTTTATAAATCAAGAATAATAAAGTTATAGTTTCGATCTAACTAGTCTGTTCCCGATTCTCTACTTTTCTTTTCCTCTTCTAAGCACCAATAACTAGCTTCATCGAATGTTATTTATGCAGTTGGCTTTTATTCTGAAGCGTCTATAATATAAATACAATATGTGGCTGGGCACAAGGTAGGGCAGAGTTTCAAGGTACTGTGATCGCGGTGCTTTTTTTGTGGGTAGTCGACCTGGGCCAAGCATTTTAGAGGGCGCAGTAGGCGTTCAGCTCGGAGAGCTTACATGAGCGGCGGCAGCACTCGTCGACGATGCCGTCGCGGGTGCGGCGCCTGGTGGAGGTCAGGGAGTTGAGCACGTTCTCCTGGTAGATGTTGCGCAGTCGGCCATTGGACATGGGATAGGAGAGCAGCTCGGCGGTGTTGGAGGGCAGCTCCTTCTCCTCGGTGAACTGCACGGGATCGAGTGGGTCCAGGTCCATGAAAGCTGCAGCGCCCTCAAATGGGAACAATTAATGGCGTCTCATGGACCACCTGCTGGATACTCACGCATGCTACGCTTCTGGATGATGCGATTGAAGCCCTTGATGCACATCCTGCTGAGCATGTCGTTCAGTCGAACGCTGCACAGACGCATCTCGTTGTCGGAGCTAACGGCCGCCAGGGTGCACAGGACACAGAGGAAGGCCAGAGAGAACGAGGAAATTGACTTGCACATTGTACTGGGATTAGACTATGCTCTGATGGAACTGATGCTGCTCCACTCGCTGCCGCTCGCTTATATACGATATACCTTCGCACAGTCGACGGCAGGTGTGGGCGCTGCCCAACTACATTGATGTCAAATTGTGTTAAAGGTTATTGGGACAAGTTGAGTGCATTTTCGAGTAGCTACTTGCTAAATTCGTTCAATGTCAGCGTTCACTTTTCGTTGGCTTATGCAAATTGCGCCCCACCACGACCAGCCTCGTAGTTGGAGTGGGCGGTGGGCGGTGCTTACGTCTTTGTCAGCCAATTAAACAATTTGGGAGTAAAGGACAACATAAGGTTCGGGCGTATGCGAACCAAGGCCTTGCTCGCCTGCATTTATGAATATCAAATGAGTTGTTTCAGCCGGCATACCCTGTGGCCAGCCCTCGCTGCAAGCGGGCATATGGATACAAAGTCACAGCCAGCTTTATAGCTTTGTTCCTCCTCCGAGCTCTAACTAGCAATGCAGTAAAAATTTGTCTCGGCCATAACACTTCATTGCGATTAACCTTTGCCCTCCCTCGTTTGCCCAAGCAAGCCAGCCATAATCACAAAATTTAATGATGGTTCCTCTGGGGAAACATTTCAAACAGAAAAGCAAATGAATAGCAAAAAATGTACTTCCTGTTCAAGCAGATTTCCCCCTTGTATTGAATCGTCTACGTATATGCGTATGCGTGTTTGCCGAAGAAACTGAGTGCGAGTGAAGAGAGTGCTAGCACGAGCAATACGAATCCATAGCATACTTTTCGAGTGCAGCAGCAGAGAGCAATGCTAACTACATATGTATATGGCAAGACTCAACTCTCTCTGATATATAGTTCATACGGCCTGGCATGCCAAGACGCTCCTATGCAAACTTATTATCTTCGATGTTAGCAGCTGAGCGGCGATAGTTGCGCACTGAGAAGAATACATTCAGTCGGAGGGCAACAGACATTGACATATCGACGCTGTCTGTTGATGGTAAACATGTTTGCGCCCACACTCAAGCAAGGTCCTGGCTAGAGTATATCTTTGAGTATGCCAAGCCTCGACTAGCGCGTATATTAGAGCTCAAGCATTACACATTCTTAGAACTAAATGCAGGGTATACACATAGTCATGCCACTCGATTGCTTTGTCTTAGTTTTTCGCCTTGCTATGCTTACTTACCGATGCGGGCGTTGGCCTCATCTGGCAGCCAGAGCAGTGGGAGCAGCGCGGTTAGCAACCAGCTCCAGCTGAAGCTGAATATGAAGTTAGTCATTTAGCTGCTGCTGCCGTTCGACTGTCGGACTTCTGTGTGGGTGCTGAAAGGAGCAAGGGCGGAGCAGGCAGCAGGTAATGGAGCAGGAAGTGGCTATGGAAGTGGAAGTGGAAGTGGAAGTAGAAGTAGAAGTGTTTGCTTCGTTGAAATGGAAATTTCTTGGCAACTTTTGCTTTAGCTTTCTGCTGAGCCGTGAAACTTTTGTGCTCAGTTTTACTTTTATTCATTAGCTAAATTTCGAGCTGCATAAATAAGCGATTACGATTGCGATTACGATTATGATTACGATAACGAACACGATTATGAGTACGATTAACATTACGTGTACAAATCAAATGTATGTGTGAGAGTATATGTATCTATATATATATGGGTATGCGTGTGTGTGTGTGTGTGTGTGTCTGTGTCCTTCACTAGCGACAATAGGCCAAGAGCTCCGAGTGGGTGCAGGAGTTGCGACAGCACTCGTCGTAGATGCCGCCGCCCTGGCGGCGCAGCCGACGCGTCTTGATCAGCACCTCGCTGCCGTAGAGGCTGGACAGCAGGGGACTCAGGGGACTCAGCTCGAGGATCGGTATCGTGTTGTAGCCATTCACGCAGACCATGTCCATGGCCTCGTTCAGCGCGGGCCCGCAGAGCTTGTGCTTGCCCTCGCGCAGCAGCTGAGCCATGTTGCTGGCGCTGGCGCTGCAGCAGCAGCTGCCCAGGGCGATCAGCAGCAGCAGCCAGCAGTTGTTGCCCCTGGCAGTTGCATCAAATGCGTACAACATTATTGCGGACGGCTGTGTGTGGAGCGTTTGCCTAAATGCTGCCCGCAGCAGGCGCTATTTATACAGGCCGCATGCAGCAGCAGCAGCAGCAGCAATAGCTCTAGGTTCAATGCACTTTTTGGTTGCACAAATATTTGGCAAAGGCGTGTGGGCGTGGCAGTTGCCGAGCCAGAGCTAAAGGCATGCAAACAACAACAACAACTCACACCAGCCATACACACACACACTGAGAGTGGGAGAGGGAGGGAAGTTAACGTTAAAAGGCTGTGACTGCTGTCCCCGGGGATTACCTTTGCTGCCAATGAGGCACGCAACAGCCCGTGTGGCAGCTTCATTAGCATGCCACTGCATGAGTGTACGTATGTGTGTGCGTGTGTGAGCTTGCCTGGTGAAAAGTATGCTTCAGTTCAGGGGGCTGCTCGCGATTGGCAATCGATAGTTGGCACGCTGCCGCTCGATTGCGGCAACGGCTATCGGTGGCAACAGTTGGTCGCCAACGTCAGAGAGCAAACGGTCGCGGAGTTCCCGTTGCGAGTTATTCAAGAGTTCGAGCAGTGCGAGCAGAGTCCCAAGAGTTCCCGAAATGGTGATCGATATCAAGATGTGTCGCTTCGACAACGTGCCCTGGGGCTTCCGGCTGGTGGGCGGCGCCGACTACGAGTATCCACTCACAGTGGTTAAGGTTAGGCACGTTCCCAGCAATAACGATGGCGATAATCATCCGCCACCGCCACCTGGGCCCCACCTGCCAACAGTGACCGCAACAAAGACCAACCAACAGCAGCTCCGCATGCTGCTGCGCACTACAATTATTGCTGCATTAACTTTTGCAGCCCGAATTTGCCGCAAATTAATTGCAAATATTTCGCTGTTCGAGCCAATTATGTAACTCTGTGTGTGTGTGTGTGAGAGAGAGTGTGTGTGTGGGTTTATTTATTTGCATTTGCATCTGTGATTGCGATTGGATTCGCATTCGTTCGAAATTTTGTTAATTAAAGTAAACTCAGCGAGGAGCGAGTCCGTCTCGCTGTGCTGCTGGCCTAATCGGCTGCCCGAAATGCATTTTGTCAGCTAATGAGCCGCATAATGCGAGTGCAATAAATTAAATTCAAATTCATCATCATCACACACACACACACACACACACACACACAAATGTGTTGAAAGACAACTACAACAACAACAATACAAACAATAGCTAAAGCTGTAGCTATAGCAACATTCGCTTATTTGCTAAAATAGCAACAAATTAAAATTTTTAATTGCCAAACAGCAACAGATACGCATTTAGATTAATGCTAGCGAGGGCTGTCTGTGCACTTTGCCAAACTCTCAGAATTTCCATATTAAATTTGCACATCAAACTCTGGTGAAGGGACTCTCAGCTGCTCTCAAAGAGCGAAACTTTTGTCGCAAGCTCAAGAATTTGTGCTCAGTTTCGGTTTTTTTGTTGAGCGAAAGTCAAGTGAGTTAGTTGAGTTTTGGCGGAACTTGACTTTAATTTGCCTGCTTTACTGACTGGCTCCCTACTTTTCATAAATAAGTGGGAAAAGTGGCAAAACTTTAATATCTTGAAATAACTTTAACTTTTGTCTGATTAATTTAAGACGAATCTATTCTGGACTCTCTTTCTACGAATAAGACAAATTTGAAAAAGGTTTCTGGCATTTCGACTTCATCTCTCTCTAGAATCCTTTTGATATCTTTCGTTTCCAGCAGTTCCTTCCTCTGCTTTCGTTACCTAACCCTGTTGAACTGTGTATTTCGTAAGATAAACTTGTCTTTAAACTAAATATTTTACTACAGTTCAAGCTGTTTCATTTGTTTTTCTTGCAAATAAAACTTTGATAGCTGCGCCTATGTTTGAGCAAAACATTTTGCTTAACTCGCAACTGAATTTATGAGCAAACAAAGAGCAAGCCCGAGAGAGTTTTTGGCTCAGTTTTTGCTTTAGAAGAAATAAAATAAATATAAAAAAAAACATATATAAATATATGAAAATAAAATATAGCTAAAGCAGTCAGCTTAAAGCAAAGCTTATCTCTTCATGCTTAAGATATATAATCTCTCTTCTGCTGTTTTCCTTGTTCTATTTATCTTATCTCTCATTCTCAGCTCATCCATTGCTACTCATGCTAAAACTCTTTGATAATCCTGCTAAATTGCATATTCTACTCAGATTTTACTGCCATAAAACGTGCATTTTCCAACACTGAAATGGCAAAAGTGCCATCAACAATTTGATGTTTTATGTTGTCTGTTCTTTCTCCCTGCTTTAAAGACTGTCAAACTTAAGAAACTTTCAGGTATGAATAAACTTCCCTGGCGCTGTCTGAATTTGTAAGGCAACCCTCCGTGCGGCATGCCACGGCGACTCGAGTGGCGCATTGTCTTGGCAGCTGGCACGCCCGCTGCCACGCTGCCGCCCCTTCGCATCGCCTCACACTGATCTGTGTTTTTGTTGACATTTTGCGCGCATTTTATTTATATGCACTCGGCGAGCGACGCCAGATAATTGATTTCGCATCTAAAATACTTATCGCATCTCTCTCTCTCTCTCTCCCTCCCTCCCTCCCTCCCTTCCTCTCTCCCTCTCTCTCTCTCTCTCCGTCTGTCTTAGGTGGCGGAGGGCAGCATTGCCGAGGAGGCGGGCCTGTGCGTCGAGGACGTGATTGTGCGTATCAATGACACGGCTGCCACGCCCCTCACGCATGATGAGGCGCATCGCCTAATCATGAGCAGCGGCAGCGTCTTCTACTTCGGCGTGCATCGGTAAGTGGAACCATTTGCTGCTCCGTTTCAGACATGTGTCATAGGCATAGCACCCACAGCGAACGCGAGGAGGAGGAGCTCTACGCAGGGCCGAAGCGCTTCCCCGTGAGTGCGAGTTCGTTGACCAAGTCGCCAACCGCATCCGCATCCAGCTCGCCTTTGCCGTCGCTAACGGAAGCCACAAAAGCGCTCATGCCGGAACAGGAACAGGAACAGGAACTGGAACAGGTCGAGGTTGCGCCACTGGAGGCGAACGTGGAGCTGGAGCTGGAGCTGGAGCTGGAATGTCGCAGCGCAGAGACGGAAATGCATTCGCATGCCAACGACCAGGCGGCGGCGGCGGCGAATGGGGGACTCTATTTGCCCGATTTGCCAGATCGGCCGTGCTCGGCGATGTCGGAGCAGGCGGAAATTAAGCTGGTGGAGGAGGAAATTGCCGCTGTGCTGTCTGGCGAGTCGGAGGTGCTCAAGGAGCACAATGTGCTGGGGTGGGTTGCCGGACGGCCAGATGGATGCGAGCCTTAACCAGTTTCAATCTCATAGCGTTAATTTCTACAGGATCTTCCCCAAGCCGGGCGTCTGCATGACCAGCGACGTGCTGCGCTCCCTCAACGAGGAGGTGACCCAGACCAAGCTGGAGAAGGAGAAGGAGAACCGCAAGTGGTCCACCTTCCTGCAGCGGCCCGATCGCCCAGTGCCCAAGAGCAAGCAGCAGCTGGAGGCGGAGCGCCGGGCGGCCAATGCCTACAAGGTGAAGATAGTGAAGTCCGCGCCGCGCGACAAGTCGCCCCTGGTGAGTAGCGTTCCATGCAAAGCACATAAAAAAGAGACACTGAACAGGCACCAACTTAAGCCTGTGTGACAGCCGGAAGCCAAGCCCGAGCCAAGAGAAGCCACCCCACCACAGCCAGCGGCAGAGCCAGAGGCGGAGCAGGAGGCCGAGCCAGAGAAGGTTGACCCGATAGATGAGGAGCCATTGCCCACGGACAGCGAAGTGCCGAATTTGGAACAATTGCCAGACAATGGCAACAACGAGACGCCCGAGGAGACGGATGGCGAGCAGTTAGAGAAAACGGATGCGTCCAAAGAGGAGCCCGAACAGCAAACAGCAGACGAACAACAAACAGCAACTGAGCCTAACGAGATGGGTGAGACAGAGGCAGAGGCAGAGGCAGAGGCAGAGGCAGAGGGTGAGGGCGAGGCAACACCAGCCAAGACCGATGAGGAGCTGGCACTGGAAAAACAACTGGCCGATGTGCAGAGACAGCTCGCAGCGCTCTCCTCGCTGCCGTCGACCATACAATCGACCCTGGATGCGGTGACCAAGCAGCTGGCCGAGCTGCTGCCCACATTCAAGCTGCAGCAGCACCAGCAGCAGCAGCAACCGCCCAGGGAGGAGGAGCAGCCACATGGCGAGCACGACGAAGGTACTGGCTCGAAAGTTATGGCCGAGGTTACAGTAATTAAATTTTTCTAATGGCACATTTTGCATACTTTCCCAACTACGCACACACACACACACACACACACACACGCCCAGGCGTGTCCGAGCAGGAGCAGGAGCAGGAGCAGGAGCCGGAAGAGACAGCACCTGAAAATAATGAGGATAAATGCGATGCCAATGACCGAGAAGTGGCAGAAATTTCGCTCTCGAATGGCGACAATCGCCAGCTGGAGGAGCAGCACCACCAACAGCAGCAGCAGCAGCAGCAGCAGCTCAGCGAGGAGCTCAGCTTCAAGAAGCAAAAGGTGAGCGTGAAAAGCTCTACTAAGAGGCAGCTGTAGGGTATGTGTAGGGTATACAGTATGCAGTATACAGATATATATAGCTATACATTCTATAACAATCTCAATTGTCTGTCCGCTTCTCTGTCTGTCTGACTCCAGAGAGACTTCAGCCCATTTCGATATTCCTGCCTGACTCAATCTTGAGTTTCGAAATTCGAAGTTTCTCTGGAAAAGTGTCGTCAGAGCGTTAAGGCTTTGTCTCAAATTGTTTTTGCTCTTCAGTCCGTTTTTCCTTTCTATCTCTCTACCCCTCTCCCACTCCCTCTGCCTCCCGCTCTCCACCGCCCACGACGACTTCTTTTCATCTTGTCGCTGGCCAGCAGCTGTGCCTCATCTCAGTCTCGAGTCTCAGTTGTTGTTTTTTTCTCACGCTGGCCTCCTTTTTCCCGGCCATTTCCCGCGCCCGACTCCACAAATCAAATTAACTAAAATGCCTTTTGGTTTTTGTCTTTTTCTACTTGCAGCATAATGTGCGCTTCCAAGTGTAGTTAGCTTAGTTAGCTTAAATCGAGTTTAAATTTTGATAAATTGCCACCATATATAGTACATATATATATATATATGTATACTATATACACATCAACTGCCAGTTAAATAAATGAGTTCCAAAAACAAATCGAATCAGAGTCTGAGCCGGGGCAGAAAAAGGCAGAAACCAAAGACAATTAGTAGGCAGCGTGACAGCCAAATAAAAGAAAACCAAAGAAAAGAAAATGAAATGAAAAACCGAGAAGAAAAACCAACGCATATAACCCGAAACGACTGCAAATTTGCACTACCTCTCTCCCTCTACCTCTCTGCCTCTCTCTCTCTCTCTCTCTCTCTCTCTCTCTCTCTCTCTCTCTTGCTCCTACTCTATAAATGAAAATCTCTTAACATCTTCTCTGTATTCCTCTGGGCTTGGGCGTTGCGTTGCGTTGTGTGTGGGGCTTGTTTTTTGGGCTGCGATGTGACATGCCAGAAACACAATGTCATTGAGGAGCTGGAGGAGCATTTGGTGCGCAAAAACAATCCCAGACGTTCGAAGCGCGCCTTTGGTCCCCTAACGCCATCATCGGAGCGTCCTCTGGTGCTGCCCGGCGGCAGGCGCTGGTATCGACCCAAGGATGCCTACAATGATGAATTCATTGCCGAAACGCTCAGCGCCCAAGCGGAGCTTATCACTGGCAGCACACTGGGGTGGGTACTCCAGCATCCAAATCTCCATACCATTCGTACCTCGTGCTGTTCGCATTCCCAACCCGCTCTCCGATCATCATCATCAGCAGCAGCAGCAGCAGCCATCCGCACTGCAATTCACATTGCTTAATGCCATGTTGTGCCCCGGCTGGCATTGGCTCTGCCATATTGGCACCATAATGCCATATTGCCATGGCCACCGCACTGGCTGAACCCGTACCGCGCCCCATCTCATCGTCCCATCGTCTCTTCGCCTCATCTGGCTGGCGTATACTTTCGCTCTCATCTCACAGCTCACATCTCTCATCTCTCGTTTTCCATGGCACGCTTACATCAACGCACAATCGTCCGGCTTCATAATTTTGCGCATTAGCAGCTGCTGCCCGTACGAGAGCCCGTTGCTCGGCTACGACGCCAGGTATTATTACTTTGCTGGGGACAGCAAAAATCTATTCAGCATTCCGCAGCCCTCACCTGTCACATCCCATCACAAAGGATGCACTTTCATTAACATTATCATATTGAACGCCTGTCTGTCTCTCAGCCTGTCTCTCTCTCTCTCACTCACTCACTGTCTCATTTTTGTGTGCCTTGTGCCTTGCAGTTGATTTGACTTTTCCAGTTTCAGTTTCAGTCTCAGTTTGAGTTCCATTCTACGTCATCGTCTTCGGCGCCTTGTCTTATATGCATGCTTACGTTTGGTTCTGTCTCGTCTTTGATTCTTTTGCAGATTGCATTTTGGAATCGGCTGTTCAATGGCGAGCACATAACTCGCCAGCGCTTCAGGTAAGTCTCTTGATGCAACTCTTTAACTTCGAGCTGCGAATGCAACGTTCATTGTTAATAAGTCTAACAGCCTTTGCCGCGTTCCGTTCCGGCGCCGGTCCGCCCTTGTCTTGTACTTAGCCACTGGGGGCAATGCATACGCTTCAATTTCGGTAACGACTACGTTTACGTTTTCAATACACTGGCGAGCAGTGGGGTGGACGGGTATATGCGTTAGACATGCCCTATCAATCATAATGTGATCAGCTCACATACATATATAGCAACCACGCCCCTATGGCCTACACTTTCCACACTTTAGCTTTACAGCCTTAAAGTTGCCTTCGTCAAGAGTTGTTAACAGAGTATTTGTGCAGTCGGCTACAGCCGTTTGCCGCGCTTGTTTTTACTTGTTTCTGGTTACGTTTTTGCCTCGTTCTCGTTCTCGGTTCAATTCATCGGCCGCAGGGAGCTGCAGAGCCTCAGCGTGGCCAAGGCAGCGCACAGGTTAGTTTGTCACATGGTTCATTGCATGGTCCCTGGCCACGGGCGTCGCTCTCTGGCTAGCTCAAGAGCTTCAACGTGACCAGCAGCACTTATTAAAATGCACATGCATGTCTGCCATTCCCCCCCTCCTCTTACACTCTCACTCTCTCACTCTGTCTCCCCTATTTTCCTCTGCTGTTGTTTAAGCACTTTTGCTTTGATTTTGACTCTTCGTAGGGTCAACTTCATGAAGTACCAAAAGCCGGAGCGCAAAATCGACCTCAATCGCAGCGAGGTATATAAAGTCATACATCATCTGGATCGTGCACCTGTCCGTGGCATTGAGGTGCGTGCACCACTCGTGGCAGCCGAGTCGGACATACGCCAGGCGTTGCAGTCGTAGAATTCCCATTAAGCAATTCTGTTCTTAAACCAAGATAAACTAATATTCTAAGCAGCTCAAGAAATATATACAGAAACAATGAATATGCGTGGGCTTAAGAATGTGATAGCAAAGGTCATTGTTGTTGTAGTTGTGGCTGTTGCTAATGTGTTGTTACATAATGCGTGTGTGTGTGGGTGAGTGTGTGTGCTACATGGCGTATGTGTAATATGCCAAGTGTCAAACGGCTGCGAATTGTTATGCATGTTGGCAGCCGCAGGGCGCTTGCTCTTGCAATTTTCTTTTGCATAAACACGCGACACCCACTCACACACCCACACACGCTCTCTCTGTGTGTGTGTGTGCGACATGCTTTTGGAATTTGCATATGTTAAAGTAAATGAATTGGGCTGTAAACGAAATGAAACCAAATTGCAAAATGACAGCCAGCAGCACAATATAACAATAAACTCGTATTTATGTAGTTATGAGCACACACACACACACACACACACACACACACTGATACATATATGCTATATCAAGTTCAGATTCGAAATGGTTGTCACGTTATGCCGGGTCGAAGGTTGCGCACATTTCACTTGCCCTCGGTCACAAGCACGCATAAGGATGCGGATACTACGGTTATATTCGCGTTAACGCACAAGGACACCAAATTATTAGCCATTTGTTTTTTTTTTTTTGTGTTTTTGTTTTTTTTTATATTCTCTTTTTTTTGCCTGTTTTATTTTTATTTTTTTGCTTTTGTCAAAAGTCGTAAAAACGCGCCAAGTACGCGAAAGTTATGATTGGAATACGTCGCGCTCGGAGCTCACTCAGCACTGTCTACGACGTGACTTTGATGGCGTCTCGTCCTGAACTGTCACTGTCACAATATGTTGGCATTTTGACTTCGCATTATCACTGAAGTTGGCGCTGGCCCAGTCCCCACACAACATGTTGGCATAGTCCTTTGAGTGGAGTTGAAATGCGTACCACTCGAGCCTTGGGACAGCTTTCACTGTTGGCCCAACCGAGCTTTTCAACACCAGCGAGCTTGAGTCGAAAGTTTTCTGAACGTTGCCGAGCTTTGACTGTGATTCGTGCTAGACGGCAGCAGTAGCGCGCCAGCTGCAAGCCAAGCATGTTGGCGGGCTGCAGCAAAATGCTATATTTTAAGGTGCACTATCATTGAAATATGCGAAAAATAATCTAAAAAATATTTAAAATGTTTTTATTATTTTCTAATTTAAAATAAACTCTTAACACCAATGGCATTGATTGAAAACAATTGCTAAAAGTCCAATTGACCAATCGCACACATGAATTTGCCCACTCCACTTTTTACAAACTATGCCAAGAATGATGGCGAGATCAGCTGCATCACGACCAATGGCATTGACTTATGACACAGCCTAACAGGTCAATGCGCCAATCGCGTAGGAGCAGCAAATTTGCATATGTTGCTCTCTTTGTCTCACACGCACGTCCCATGCACGAGCATATAACGGGATCCTCAGCAGCAATGATGGCTTCTGCAATGCTCACAACAGCAGAGTGCGCTCTTTAGGTATAAGCAAGCTGTCTCACTCTAACGCTTACTCTTTACATGCGCTCATATGATTGTCTCTCTTCTGCAAGTAACACAAAGGCTTTTGATATAGTTTTATGTTTTATTTTGAATTTGAATTAAACAATCTAGACAACAACTACTTAAGAGTAAGTATCGTACGAGTACAAGTACATGCAAGTTACATAAAAATAGGTTAAGTTCGCAGGGCCGAACGGATATAGGTGTATATATAGATATTGTTTAATTTAAATCGGATTACGACTAATAAGACAATAAGTATAGGTAATTCCAAAAAAAGGCAAAAACTTACAGCAGCTACGTCACAACGGGGCGTTCACTTTAGAAGTGTGCGCTAAGCGAAGTACGCAAAATTTCTTTTCTTTTCTTTTCTTTCAATAAATCTCTATTCAATAAAATTAATATTTTTGTAAGTTTTTATTTGTATTTTTTGTAATATTTTTTGTGTTGTTAAATCTGGTATTTTTGGGGATTTTTGTTTGTGTGTGTTTGACACTAATTATCACTACGCCAGTAGAAGCTAAATAGTTTGATTTTGTTTCTAAGAATGCTTCTTCGTGTTCATTGCTCTTTCGATGAGGCTAAACCGAGTTTATTATTGTAAATATATTTATATATATGTATATAGATATATATATTTATACGTGTGTATGTATGTATATGCAAAGTAATTTATTGCTAATAATACGCGAGAAACGAGCAAATGATCAACGAGAATAAACCAAAAGTATATATGTGGATATATATATATATATATATATATATATATGTGTATATATATATATATATATATATATATATATATATATATATATATATATATATATATATATATATATATATATATATATATATATATATATATATATATATATATATATATATATATATATATATATATATATGTGTGTGTGTTTTCACTTTTCATTTGTTTGTGTGAGGCAAAGGTTTCGTCTTTGTTTCAGTTTTTCCATTTTCATAAATAGTTTTTTGTTTTCGCTAAGCAAACATTCTGTCATAAGGCATAAATGCGGGTCCTAAGTGCACACCCGGTGCTTAACGAACTTGAGTCTTTTCTTAGAATCTGTCATTCAGAATCGCTCATCGGATAGCCATTATCGATTATCGATTATCGATCATAATTTATCGGTAGTTCAGCTAATTGGTATTCTACCATGTCGTGGTTCTTGCTTTCTTTCCTTGCTTCCTTTACTCCTTTAGGTACAACGTTTCGTCCTCTTCTCTCTTGAGTCTTCCGCTCCGCCACTCACCTCCATCAGCTGTGACCCTTACAATCTAATAGGTTTTCAGGTGTGTTTGTTTTTGTTTCTTTGATTACTTTTAGGCTACATCCTTCTCTCTCTCTCTCTCTCTCTCTCTCTCTCTCTAAATACTAATGCAGGTAGTTCGTTAACACGATCACCACAAATTTGTTTGTATTTGTTGTTGTTGTTTGTTGTTTTTGCTTTTGTTGGGACGCGGCTTGGCTTTAATACTTTGAATACTTATATAAAAAAAACAACGAACTAATTAAATTTGGCCTAAACCTGAGCTCGGACAAGGTCCGACTGCAGTTGCACTTAAGTCACTAAGCTGGTATGGTCGTCTGCTCATAGAAGTCGGGCTCGTCCTCATCGGCCTTGACCTCGCTGCCATCCAACTGAAGCAAATGGAAAGGAGGATTATCTTTTACTCTAGATTTTCTATATATAGCCCGACTTACCGCTTGCAATTCCTCTGGCTTGTAGATCGAGTTCAAGATCTGTCGTATGGGCACCATCAGTATGAGGAAAAAGGGAAAGGCCAGAGAGAACTTGGATGACTTGACCGTCCACAAGACAGCCAGGCAGAGCACCTGTATGGCCGTAAACAGATTCATCTTCCAGGGTCGCACGCGCTTCACATAGTTCGTCGGCGGATAGTGCTTGACTGGCATGAAGTAGAGTCTTATGCTAAAATACAAAAAAGAAGCTGTTTGGTAGAGCTCTCTAGGATTAGAGTCGATTCCTGCTTACCGTTCAAACAGCTGCACGCCGCTCATAGAGGCCACGCCCATGTACAAAAAGACGCCGAAGAGCACGGCCATGGGTATGAGCCGCAGCAGCGGCGCCATCAGCACCGACAGCCCAATCATGACGCAGACAAAGAAACCGGACAA
Source organism: Drosophila paranaensis (assembly GCA_035047545.1). Classification (NCBI taxonomy): domain Eukaryota; kingdom Metazoa; phylum Arthropoda; class Insecta; order Diptera; family Drosophilidae; genus Drosophila; species Drosophila paranaensis. Next base: position 15,531,464 of record JAWNPL010000145.1, read on the forward strand.
GCGCTGCTCCTTGACGTCAATGATGCGCGGCGATTCACCAGGTGCGTGAGTGCTGCAGGGAAAACAGTTAGTTATGCTGATCAGTGTCAAGATCAGGATGAGGTCTACCCACCGAGACATCACTGTGACAGAGGAGACGTGGGTGACAGATCGCACGGTGGCCGCACAATGCCAGGGCATGCCGAAGAAGCCGCAGAAGGTGTTCAGCAGGCAGAGCAGCACGATGTCCCAGTGCAGGCCGGAGCCCTTCTTCAGGCCTCGGTCCGGCTTGTCCACAATCAGCTCGGATATCTGCGACTCCATGAAGATCAGGATGTAGACAAGCAGCGCTGGCACCACACAGACAAAGGGCACCCAGGTCTCGCACGGATTGAAGCCAATGAACCAGCCGCGACGCGACGGATCGCTGGGCGACAGGCCCTCGGGCACCACCAGCTTCTCGGTGTACACCGAGGGCACCAGATAGTCGATCAGCACAAACAAGGCGATGGAGATGGGCACACCAAAGTCGCCCAGAGCACGTCGTGCGTTGCGGCCGAGGAAGTGCGAGTTGCGGAACAGCTTCAGGTAGTAGGCGACCACAAAGGTCGCCAGCGTCAAGATGGTGCAGAAGAGCGCTGTGTTGGGCTGATTCGTGGGAATCTTGGGCAGCGCTGGGGGCATCATTGTGGAGCTGGCGTTCACCAGAGTCACGCTTATGTTGAAGTTCGTTTCATTGTGGTCCACCAGCGTCGGGGGCGGCAGGTTGTAGTCGGAGAGCAGCGGGTTGAGCTTGTAGATGGACACCAGCTTCATCATGGTCTCCACGATGTAGATCAAAGTGATCAGCGCCGAGAAGATCTCCTGCGTGAAGCGCGTCAGCAGCCGCACGTAGACGCTGCCCTCGAAGGCGGACACGCACAGCGCTATGATGATCAGCCAGACGCCCACGTAGACCCTCACGGAGAGGAAGTCGAAGTTGTATTCGTTGCAGAAGACAATCAGCGCCTCGTCGAAGAGCAGCAGCGGTCCAGTGGTGCCAATGATGACCAACGGCTGGCAGGAGAGGCAGTGAAAGACGATGCCCACCAGGGAGCAGGCGATCAGCGTCTCCGGTATGCCGATCCAGTTGTCCGTCTTCGCCGAGGCCAGACCGCCGAAGGTGATGGCCGTCGACAGGCAGGCGAAGTACATGAAGATGGTGGCCGCCAGAGTCTCCGTGTTGAGTCCGTCGAGTATGTCGCTCTTGTACATGGGCATGCGGCGCTGCAGGTCGTTGCGCAGGCCGCCCCACAGCCGATGGGTTTTGTCCATGGGGCTGGGGCGCTTCTTCTTGCCATCGTCGTCGTCGTCGTCGCCGCCATCGCCGCCTGGGCCACCCGGACCGCCGGTGATGGCACCCAGCGCCTGCTTCTCCAGCAGCGCCTTCTCCTCGTCCCTGCCGATTTTGATCATCTCGCTGTCGCGCTTCACCTGCAGCGCCTTGATCTTGCGCGTGCGGATCCAGTCTTTCTTGGCCTTCAGCTCGTCGAAGGGCAGCAGATCGTGACGATCCCAGTTGCCAGGCGGCAGCACGATGGAATCATCGAGGAACTCATTGATGGCCGACAGCAGGTCGCGGCGATCGTCCGCCTTGTAGGCGATGGCATGGAAATGCTCGTTGGCCATCAGCGTGGAGATGGAGCGACCCACCTCATGGTAGTCCAGGTCGAAGTTACGCGGTCCCAGCAGCACGAACATGAAGCGCACGGGCACAGGCACCTCCGTCAAGGTGGGCATCAGCACGCCCTCCGACAGGCGCACGAAGGCAATTGTGGGCTGCTCAAGGAACTCCACGGCACCCACCTGGGAATGAGATATGAGTGAGTAAAGTGAACCTCTCACACGACCTCTCTTCAGTAGAACTCACCAAAACTGTGGTGGCCTCTGCTCCAGCGGGTATGCGCTTGAGGATGGTGTCATTCTGCAGCTTCTTGAGGTCCTCCTGCGAGGAGGAGTACAGGTCGTCCTTCATGTCGATCTTGAGCTCATTGCTGCGCTTGCTGCCGCCAATCTCGCTGGCCGGCATTATCTTGATCTTCTTGTCATCCGTGCCGCCCGAGAGGTTCTGTGTGGGCGAGCCAAGTGAGAGGGTATTAACGTATTCCCACCAAGTCGGACTATGGATGGTAACGGCTTAGACATGGTTATACAACAAGCACAACATGCAGAACATCGAACAGGCGTGCACTTAAGGGCTAAAGGCTGAGATAACGGTGCATTTTGAGGTTAAGTTTTTTTTGTTCATTTTTTTTTTAGTTTTTCTTTTTCATTTTCTAAACTGTGTTAAGGACGAGCTAACTTACGAGTAAGTCGGTAAACAAACACAACACAATTGAGAACTTGCCAATCGTGGAGTTGGAGAGCATTTAAAGTGGTACTTAGAGAGGGGGAGTGGCTACGTGGTGGGTGGTGGCTAGGTGGGCTAAAAAAGAAATGGCTCGATTTCTAAAGCACTGCGACAACACAGGGAATGAAACTGTTAACTATATTCAGAGCAGATCTAGATATATATATACCCTTGCAGGGGCTGGAATAGGATATAGACAAGGGATCCCTCGAGAGATCGACATCTGTGTCTTAGCTAACTGGGCTAACTAATAAAATATATGTACCCAATGTGTACGATAGGATTCAATCTAAACTGGGTTAGATAAGAAACTATTTCCGATATAGTTAGCCCTCTAAACTTGCTATATGATCAGCCTATAACACCTGCTTACCATAAGTAGCAAAGGTACGAAAACTACTTTTAACTTGGCTCCTCTGCAGATTATTGTTCCTTAGCTCACTGAAGTCTTATCTATATTTAACCTATTCAATCTCTCCTACAGAAAGATCCTTTCACAGCAGACAACTCGAACAACAACAATCTATTCAGAGTTCCTTATAGACCTGCAAGAGTATTCCATCTGCGGTTATCCGCAAGCTTCTCTCTCACAATTCCGTTTCAGTTTCAGTTTCATTCCCTGATCTTTAACATTTTGTTGGAGGGGGGGAAGAGGTTTGCTTTTGGTTTTAAGTTGTTTGTCAAATAGGGTTTGAAAACTTATTACACCCAGATACGATGAGGTCGTCGAGTGTCGTCGATGGTCTATGGCGCCCAGATTGAGCATCGCCGCTGGCGGCGCACTGGAGCTCACACAGATGCTGCGTCGCGTTTTGGCTGATCGTTGTAGGTATTGTTGTTGTAGTTGTTGTAGCTGTTGTTGCTGTTGTAGCTGTTGTTGCTGCTGCAGCTGCTGCGTGGCCTCGGCGCCCATCCAAAGTAGCTTTTGGTGTTGGTGCGCAAATGTGAGACAAATGTGTGTTCAGTGTTCATATATATACATATATGAGAGTATATATATATATATAGTATGAGTGATATATATATAGTTATATATATAGGCAGATGGGCAGAAACAATAAGAGTCGCATTAAACGAAAGTAAAGAAGAGTCAAAAGAAACGCAGGACAAAAGCAGCTTGATAAGTACGTCTGTTAACTCTATATATACCAGATATATACATACGTATATATATACATATTTTTCTATATGTATGTATATATGCTTGTATACTGAAGTCGTTCATTACCGATTTGGGTAGAAGATGCTGTTGGTGTTGTTGTTGTAGTAGTTATTGTAGATGTTGTTGTTGTTGTTGTTGTTGTTGTTGGTGGTGGTGGTGGTGTACGAGTATGAAGTTGATGTGAGAATGTAGCACAGTTATGGGCGCAGTTATGCAGAAATAGACAAGAGCATATTATGAACACGATCAAATGATTAACAAATTTTGGAGAACACATCATATTTAAAGCCAATTTATAGCGATAACGGGACACGCACTGAATGTATGCAAGTTGTTATATGTACGTGAGTTAGACAGATCAGCGGAGAGGCCCATTGTGGATCTCAGTCTTACCTGCAGACTCGTGTAGCTGTTGTATTTGCGCTTGGTGAAGGGCAGCACGCCCTGGTGCTCGTTCACGTGGCGGTGGCGCAACAGCAACGAGCGCATGACCGATGGCTTGTCATTGATATTGATAAGATCATCGACCACCATCTGCACAGGAGAGCTCAGTTAAGTAGGATTCGGGGAGGAGAGTGGCAGAGGGAGAGTTCAGTTTACCTGTTCGACCACGCGATAGGCAACCGCTGGCAGGTCCTTCTCGTTGAGGTCCAGCAGGACAACGCCCGTTTCCAGGCAGCGACGCAAATTGAGCAGCGAGTGGAATGAGAGGGAGGCAACGTGCGGTTTGCCCCACCGATCGGAGCCCTCCTCCACGTCCTCCTCATACTTGATCCAGCGCGCAGTCTCCTTCCACTCGCGATCCTCGCCCACGCCCGTGAGCTCATCCAGCTGCACAAAGATCTGAAAGGCAGACGCGGCTATCGTCAGTATATGAATCTCGGCGAGAGCGAGTGCTTCATCCATACCTCATGTGGACTGTGATCGACCTCGGGCTTCTTGTTTTGAAACGGCGAAATAGTTATTTGCGGCAACTCGCGCAGCTTGATGGATGAATGGTGAATCTTGTGGCGGCGCAGGGCGCGCGGATCATCCGAACGATGTGACCTCAGCTCATTGAGATCGGCTTCCTAGAGTGCAGAGAGTGCAAAAGAGAGACTTTAGTAACACATTCGAGGCAGCTAGCAGGGCTTTAAGCATAAGGACTTTCAGCTAGGGGCTGTCATCAACCTGTGTAGCCGGCGCTTGGGCATTTGTCTACATTCAGTTGGATTGGCGAATCCGAGCATGGGAGGCAGCAAGAAAAGCAATTGTAACGAAACGTATTTGACTGGTTTAGTTCTCTTTCTTTTCGGTTAGGTTAACTAAAACCGTAGTCAAGGTTAATCGAGAGGAGAGATTTCTCAAATATTGATATGGGTTAGGTCAACTAGCTAGAGTTACGGCTGGCCTACCTCCAATGCCGTGTCCTCAGGCTGCACAGAGATCCTACGCGCACCTGCATCACCGTTCTCCTCGATTGTCTTTTTGGGTTCCACGCTGTCCTGATGTGAGAATTTACGTTGTCTATAATACTGATGGCGGCTGTAAAGAGCAAAGAGAGAGGGAGAGAGAGAGAGATTATATGGGATTCCTATATAAATCAAGAGATCTACCTTTTTCTGCGTTTGCGTTCGTGCGATTGGTCCGTGGGCTGTTCATCATAGCTCAGACTGGGCGGGGTGATGACAATTTTCTTTTTGGCATCACCGAACTGCACGTGCTTCTCGTCGGCCGAGTTGTCCGAGTGATCGCCGTGTCCAGCGCGCTCAGAGACTAGTGGAAAGTCCTCGGGTATATCATCGTAGGTTTGTGCATTGGTCAATTGCTCCGTTTGGCTCTCGTACTCCGAATCCTCCTCGATGTTTAAGTCATTTGTGCGTACTGCTGGTCGATCAATCGATATTGTAGGGCATACGCCAGTCGGGTAAACTCCATAATACTCACTGCTCTTTTTGCGCGACCCAATGGGCTGCTGACTGTTGTCCTGGAACGTGTTTACATCGAACTTCTCTTTGCGTGCTTTTGAGCCGGCAAAGACCTTTTCCATTTCCGAGTCCAGCAGCACTTCGTCGGGATCTTCATTGCCGCCGGACTGCAAAGAACAGTAAAAGATTGAAGAATTGATCAGTTGTCGCATTGATGAACTGAAGTATGTGTGGAATTACATTCGTTACTCAATTGGTCACGTTATGAGACTCAAGACAACAACAAACTTTTCAATTAAAAATCTATAAAAAAAATATAGTCATGTGACTGGCCATTATTGCTATTGTTGTTGTTGTTGTTGTCGTTGTTGCTGTTGTCGCATGACGTCGTCGTCATCATCTTCGTCTTGTCATGTGTAAATATAATTCTGTAAATACTGAACCAACTCTCTGCCTCCGGCCGCAGAGACAAGACGAAGTCCGCCGCCAATTCATCATCGAACTTCCCCACAGCAAAATACTTCAATATGTCTATATCTATCACTATATATATATATATGTATATCATATATCAGACAATCGTAGTGTCGATCGTACCATTCCCATATCTCGCTCTCTTTTAATGGCGTTTATGTTAATTGTTTTTAATCAAACTCAATTGATTTTCATAGTGACGAACGCATTGATTGTGCCATTTCAAATTGGCTCTCATATATCATACTGTTGTTGTCGTTGTTGCTTGATTAGTCAAATATCTGCGCTATCTTGTTATAAACGTATCAATCAGCTATGAAATGGCACTCAAGTCCAGCCGAAATCAGTGCGAAGGCTAGAGACGTCAAACTCAGCATAATTGAGTTAAGCAAGTGATATCGAGATATATGGATATCAATTTGTATATATATTTCCTGAGAAAAAGGCAAGTATTGATGCCAACTAACACCAAGTGTTATAGATTTGAGAGTTGATGTAAGAGTTTCGAAGGTAAAGATCGATTGGCATGTGATCAAGTTACTTTTACATAGGATCTATAAGATACACATGGATATATAAGATACATATGAAGATCAGTCACATTTGTAATCGCGTTGATGCCAAAGAACTTTCGCTAATACTTCCAGCTTGAATGGAAGCAACTCCCATCTCTCCCTGCCTTCTCCCTCCTACATCAATCACATTCTTAAGTCTTTTAGGCTTTAATAAAGCCCAAGCTCTAATTGACATATCGACTTTTATTAGAGTTTTCTCCCAATAATGGCCTTTGTGCCCACATCACACGGTTTATGCTTGACATATGTAAGTTCATTCATCAAAAGTATATACAAAGCCAAGTTAAATTAGATTATGTGCGCCATTAGCTGCGGCTTTAAAGCTAATGTCTGCCACCTGCACACCTGTGCCAGCTGCCAGCACAGGTAGCTTTAATGGTGTTTGCCTTCGACATTGTCATAGAAGGGAAACAACGTGAAATCCATCTTAGCCCTAAGCACACACACGCATCATCAAATGAAAATGAGTATGAAATTAACTTGCTCTCTCTCTCTCTCACTCGCTTAATGGGCACCTGCCACGCCCCTCTTTATATAGGCGATATTTTATGCTAAATTTGTCTAATAACTTTATGATAACGCTCAAGGTACTCCTGTCAATTGCGTCGCCGCTGATAAGCCAGCGAAAGCGAAAACAATGGGCTAGCGGCGAACAAAAGAAAAATGGGGGAAAATGAGAGGGAAATGAGGGAAATGGGAAAACAAAACAACGAGTTTCAATTCAATTCAGTTAGCCTGCAAGTTTATAAATAGAAAATTTAATAACGTTGAGAGCATGCACGTGGGAATATCAAATGTGTGTCCTGTCTATCTAACTGTCTCTCTGTGTGTGTGTGTGTGTGTGTGTGTGTGTGTGGGTGGGTGTGTGTGGGTGGGTGTGTGTGTCTGCGATAAGTCAAAGCGTAACGCGCCCCGTTACGTTAATTAATCGATAGCTGCGCGCTGTAGGCAGAGGAGTAGGCGAGCGAGCGAGCTATATGAAAATTATAATGATACAGATGACAATAATGATAACAACAACAACAACAATAATAACAGAAAATCATCATAATGACGACGATCATGATGATGATAATATTGGTTTATAATGACGTTGGTGTTGCTGCCATTTGTGATTAGCGGGCAGACAGAGCGAACCCGAAAAGTGTTTTGTCATATGGCCATTAGCCAAGGCCATCATTATGAGTTAACCACCAGCTACAACCTGAGCACCGACCAGCACCCACCCACCCACTGGCTGATAGCATTAGAGCGAGAGCGAGCGCACTTTAGCTAAACGAACTGTGCAACAATGCCAGCGCGTCGCTTATCAAAATAATCGATGGAGCTTTCTATTCGGCTTCTATTCTGTTCTTTTTATTTTATTTTATTTTATTTTGTCTTGTTTTGTTTTGTTGCCCACCTGCAAAAAAAAGTAAAACCCAACCAATCGCCCCCACCTGCCCCCGCCTGCCACGCCCACCTAGCTGTCTGAGCTGTCAATTTTCGTTTGGCGCTGTTTGCTTTGCGTTTTGCTAAATTAATATGAAAATGCCGACGTTGTTTCAGACGACAACGCAAGTTGTCTAAACACAACAACAACAACAACCACTACAACAACAACATAGCCAGAGAGCAACGCCAAACACTTAGTATCTATTTAAAACTAATTTCCCTTGATGACTTTTTTGTATTGTATTTTGTTTAAATATTTTCAGCTGCTAAATAAATCTAATCATATTTTGACAGTTCATCAACGATCACAAATAGTCGCAGATAATAGGCAAATATTTCTCTTCAGACCTTGAAAAATCAACTATTTTCGTCTGAAAAAAGATATTATATAATTTCTGAGATATTTTCTATATAAGATGCAGCTGAATGTCTTCTAGGCAATAAATAGTTTATCTAGCAGCTGAGGCAGATCGCATCTCGAATTCCTTTTAAGTAAACTTCAAATAATTAATTATATAATTAAATACGCTTTCCCTTTCCTTATGCAAACTCAAATAAAAACAAAAATATATAAATATATTTCTATCACTCAAATATTTATCAATTTCAAAGTAAACAAAACTCTGTGAAAACTTCTATAGAACTAGGCTTCCTCTCTGGCTTCACTCCGACTACAGTTCGACGAACTAGTTCACTTGAGCGACTCAGCTAACGAGAACTAAGCGTCAATAGAACTTGGAAAAGTTTTAAATTTGTGCTTAACTAACAACTTCAATTATCAATTGATTCATGAACTTTTGAGCTGACAGCAGAGCACAAAAAGTTGCAAATTGAATTTCGTATTATTTGTGTTGCCACTTAGGTGTGCAGCAAGGCGTAAATGCTCACAGGCCCACACAGATACATATACAGCTACACATACAGATCCCCAGATCCAGATTGAGCTACATTCGAATCTACTCAAACTGAGGCACGCACCCGCATTTAGCTGCTCGTCTGCTTAAAAAGTTACTCATGTGTGTGTCTCTTCCCCTCTGTCTTCCCCTCTCTCTTTCTCTATCTGTGGCATGTTGGTTGTTGAATGTTTCTGATGCGGTTTGACAACATTTAACTGTTTGGGGGTGTTGGAGCGGGCTCTGGCTCTGGCACGTGACTTATAAGTCATAAGCAAGTTATGCGGTCGTTGGGCTAAGCAACTTTTCGGCTGACTGCCTGACTGGCTGGCATGTTGCATGTTGTCAGCCAAATTGAATCAAATTGCGGCAAACAACTTGAACAGATTTGAGTGTTTGCAATTGTTGTTCCCACTGTTGCTGTTGCTGTTGCTGCCACAAGTTTGTATAAGCAGCTGGGCCCAATAAGTTTTCCCCGTCAAGTTTTAGCCGTTCGTGCTTAGCTTTTCATCACCTCTCCGCTATAAAAACGCCTGCGTCTCAAGTTTCGTGGCACTTTCCACGACATGTCCATGTCCACGTCCATGTCAGCGGCACATTGCCATTCCCAGACACTCGCTGTTGCCACAGCCACTTTGCTGCCACCCGCCCAGCACTCGCTCTGCCGCTCTTCACATGCCTCGTGCCTCTTCTCACACAGGCTGTGGGCTCAAATTTTCCGCCTAAAATGGCCTCTTCTGCCGTAAAGGAGTCGAATGAAAGTGAAAGCGAAAGTGCAGGATGCTCGCATACCCTGTCAACTGTTGCATGGCAAGGGCAGTATGCGCTGAGGGCAATTTCGAAGTAATTATCGAACAACACTACTAAGTAATTGCAAAGTAATTACAATTAATTAACATATGATTACAGAGTAATTAATAATTCATATTAGAGATTGGTGTTAGAGGGATTTTAAAGTAATTACAGAGTAATTGGAGAGTAATTACATAGTAATTGCAAAGTAATTAAAGTTCCTTATGATTAGGAAACTCTGTTAAAAACTGCTAACAGAGTGTTTACAGACTGCTAACAGAGTCCTCTAAGTATTTACAGAGTATTTCCAGACTTCCTTCGCGACAATCGTCTCCTAACCGCACGTCAATAAAACACTTTATTTAGCTTGAATTGGGATTAATAAAAATAGCTTAATCGCTTTCTTAGCGTAATTGGAAATAAATTACTAGGCACTTACACAGCAAATACCCATAAAAAAAAGAAAAACGGATAAGTAGAGGAGTAATTGACTGTCAACAGGAATGAGCCCAGTCCAAATCAAAGAGCGAATGTTCTGCTGCCCAAAGTTAATCATATGAATTATATGCGGCACGCATTATAATCAGACGAATTCGTGAGGTCGTAAACCCGAAAGGCTCCCAGCCATATGCCCGCTTTAATAATTCCTATCGGCAGCATCGCGAGCAGGAAGCACAGCAACAAATTTTCCAGGACATGAAACAAACTCGTTTAACTTTACATTTTGCTCTTGACTCGGAAAAATCACAAAGCAAGCACACAGACTATATACATTTATATATATAGATGAGAAAAAATGGAAAATGATAAGTAAAGTAAATAAAGAAAAGAAAGAAATGTTGCGCATAATTTTCTACGAATCTCAAGCTCCCTTTCGAGGGCCAGGCCAGGCATTTCGTAGATATTTCTTGTTTGCACAAATTAACGATGCTTCGTTTCGTTTCGTTTCGTTTCGTTTGTATCTGTCCGTCAGCCTAGCTGTGCGTGTGCGTGTGTGTGTGTGTTAATTTGATGAGAATTTTCGCAGCGGAAATGCTCGCTGAAGGACAGGAAGGGCATGCGACAGGCGAGTGACAAGGGGTAGGCGTAGCTGGGGCCGGACAGACACGTGCAAAGGTTAAAGCGTTCATTGTGCGCTTAAAGGCGCTAACACATAGCGTAATTGAGCTGACAATGCTACACACACACACACACACACATGTATGTTGCTCTCGTAATAGCCAGAAAAGTGTTGCATACTTCAAGGTCAACCTGTGCTCTGTCCGTGTGATATGAGCGAATGGCTCTTAAATTGAAATTGGTTTTCACTTGGCTGGCTGCTGCTGCTGCTGCTGTGAATTATGCTTAGAACGTATTCAAAGCACTCACACACACACACGCAAAGATTTACAGTTACGACCGCAAAAGTGTGCAAAGATGAGCCATAAAAGATGCTGCGTCCAGGGCCGCGCCCCGGCCGTGTGCTGTGCTGTGCGCCCATTTTTATTATTACATGACATTGTTTGTGGCCCGACTGCCCGGAATAGTAGGCAACATTGCTGAGCATACTATATATATATAATATACATATAGGTGTGTGTGTGTGTGTGTGGGTGTTAAATAGCAGCTAGCCAATTCGCTGGTTCACTTGTTGTGCCCAAAATTCTGCCTAAATTATCAAACAATCTGTATGAGAGCGAGTGTGTGTGTGTGTGTGTGATGTTGTGTATGTATCTGGTATGTAGTGGTGCAGGCTTTGCTCCTTTTTTATAATACATATATATATATATATATATATATGCATATAATATATGATTTTCAAGGCTGGTGCTCGGTGTTCCGTGTGTGTGTGTGTGTTTCAAATATGCGCATAGTTTGATCAAGCAATCATCGAGTGTTTTCCCATTTACCTTTAATTATTAATTCGCTGGCAACGACAAGAGTTTTTCACGCAGCTTTCAGCCGTTTTTCCTGCTGTTGAGGACTTTTCAGATTTTCTTTTTCAGTTTGATTCAGTGGCAATTGCTGCTTGGCTGCCTGTTGCACTTTGACCCGCGGAGCTGCTTAACAGTTCACTGCAGCAGCAACTAGCGAAAGAAGATAAGAGCAGAAATAGATGGACGCACGCACTCACACACACGCACAAGCACACGCACACGTACACACAGCGACAGAGACAACGCGCGCGGTCTCAAGCCCAAAAATGTTGTGGCGTCTGGGAAGGCTTCCCAGCAAATGTCGTGACTGTGGCTGCTGGTGCCATGGCCAGCACTGCGATTGCCCCACACATGTTACCTGCGCCGGCGCACGAGGGAGGCGCGCGCGTATAACTGTAGCATAGTTAACAGCTGCTGGCTGCGCTGCCGCTGCCGCTGCCGACATCGCTGCAGCGCCGCCACACAGCTGTTCCCACGAAACGAGAGTTTTACAACCGCTGCTGACGTAAATCAAAATGCACTTTACGTTGCGCCCCAAAAACCAAACAACAACACGACAGCAGCAAAGGAAAGCTTTGCTCGAAAGCTCGGCGACTGCAGCTGCCAAACGACAGTGTGAACAAGTGCCAAAAGCTCTCACAAGCAAAAGGTGCAAACGAGGGAGGCAGAGAGAAAGAGAGAGAGAGAGAGAGAGACAGAGAGCCTTGCACACGGTCAAGGTCAGCTGCTCGGTGGGCTGGCGTGTGTCGCTGGCGCTTGTGCTTGGGGGTGGCATTTGGGCTGCTCGACAAAGCTTTGCTGGAAAAGCTTCCGCTTTTACCCCAAAAGTATTCAAATTATGAACTCTTCACTGCACAAGGACTGGGCCAGACTTGTGCAATCTTAAGGAAAAACAAACAAAGTCTATATATAGAAAGCGTTTAATTAAACGAAAATATATACTTAGAGATGCAAGAGGTAAGCTTTAGGTCTTCCCTTTGATACGCAAAATATAGATATTGCTATGATTAGATGCGAGGAAATTCTGATAGAATAGATAGATGCTTTGCTTTGATTTGGGTTTGCATTAATTTGATATGCTTGAATATATATTTAGCAGCTTTAATTGGCTTAGACTCTGTATGACTTGGAGGGTTCAAAGAAGGTCAAGTATATTTATAATATTCTTTTCTATATTTAGCTATTATATATTTAAGATTTCTGGAGTCTATCTCTTCCCTTATATCTGCAAACTTTTCTTTGCCTTTTCCTATAGCTTTTCAACCACTGTGCCGCACTTTAAAGCCGCTGATGGCTTGGCATGTGCGTGCTTAGAACTCTGTAGGCAATTACGACTGATAACAGGTGAGCGCAACGCACTCGTTCCTATGACAGCAACTACAGGGATAATTGAAACGTTAAGCGCCCAAATCATTGCCTACTTACAGGCAGCCGCAGCAGCGGGAGGTAGGCGAGGGCTAGGCGAGGGCTAGGCGAGGGCTAGGCGCTGGCTGCCTTGGCAATTAAGTTAATGGCCAGTGTAAATGTAGCTTTCAGTTCAGGTGTCAACGATTTCATTACGAGCACTTGCTGGTCAATGCCAATGCCAGCAATTGTTGTCACTGTTGTTGTTGTTTGTGTTGCAACTGTTTGCTGCCTTTATTATTATTGCAGTTGCACTGGCAGCCTTGACCACGAATATTGATTTCCTGTTGTTGACTGTGCTATTCAGAGAAAGTGTGTGACTGACTCTGCGTGTGTGTGTGTGTGAGTGTGTGAGTGCCTGTCCGCCCGCTCGTTTTGAATGTCTAACTAGTTTCCGGAGTAGTTGCCCGCCTCTCTCTCTCTCTCTCTCTCTGTCTCTCTGCCTCTCTCTTAACGCACAATTAAAAATGCGTTGTTTGTGTTTTGTTTTGCCTACGCTTTGTGCTCAGTTTCGTTGTTGTTGTTTGGCTTTGGCCTTAGAGCCGCCTCGCCGCTGTGCGCCACGCGGCGTATACGTAACGTGCGCAGCTTTCTGCTCTAGTTTAATAGACACATCCAAGTGAACGTCGATTGAATGAACGAATACGTGATTATGCGAAACTCTTCCTCCCTCCTCTCGCTCGCTTGCTTGCTCCAGCCTAGTCTAGGGCAAAGCGACAACTGTAAATCGAGATTCAAGATCCGAATCCGAATCGAAAAAAAAAAGCGAAACTGGTTTCCAAATTGTGTCACTGACTGGCTGGCGGGCATGCCAGGGCACAGCCACAACAACAACAAGTGCGGAAATCTATAGCGCAAAAAGCAACAACAACAATTGGCAACGACAACAACAAAATCAATAACAATTACTTGACATTAGCCGCGCGTACAAGCAAAAAATAAAAACTCAAAAAAAAAAAAATTAACAAAAAGAAAAAAACATTTGATAAATATTTTGCACACTCAAAATTCAACGCATTTTTGTAAACGATTTTTGCAATGAACTTTTTTAGCTTTTTTTAGCCTTTTTTTTGTGTGTGGAAAATTACTGAGATTATGAGCAATATAACTAACTGTATATATGTGTATATACATTACTATCTTTATTAGGAAGTGTTGCCAGAGTCTGATGACAACAGTTGACAAATCGATTTTAGCGAATTTATATTTTTCATATTTTAGCGCATTTTATGCCCACTCAACTGAGGCTAATTAATTAATGGAAGCGAACGAAAGTTGAATTCGTAAATATGCGAAATGCAAATTGTAAAATGCTAACTGTTCACTGCACATTTCGCAATGATCATCAGCGAGTTAATTAAGAGAATCCAAAGGATTCCAGATGCGTGCTTAGCAAGTGCTGAAAAGAGTATATTGGTTTTGGGTGATAGGTTCGTCTGCTGGCTATTATATCATTTCGTATCTGTTGTAGTTATAGAAATTAAATTTAAAATGAAAATTCTATTACTCAACTCTCTTTGAAAATGTGCTAAATTAGCATTTATTATATATTTATATATATGATACATATATATCATATAGATCACATGACTGAAGACTTGCAAATTATTATATAACACCCTATGGAAAGATTATATAATTATGCTCAGTGGAACCTTGGGGAAGCAGAAGCTCTTCCAGCTAATGTTCTAAAGCTGATACTTGTCCAGTCAGTCTTCTGTATGGATATATCTTACTGTTAGCCTTCTGTATAGATATATCTTACTGTCAGTTCTTCTGTATAGCTATATGTCTTTTAGGAGCATAACAAATCAGAAAGAACTGTATCTTCACCAGTCTTAGTATGTCTTTATTGCACTTCTGCACATCCAAAGAGATTTCTCTTTTCAATAAATACTCCTTTTGTTCTACGAACAAGCATCAGGCTGTCAGTTGCAGCCAACTTTAGCGTTCTAACTTGTTTGCGAACTCGTTTCATGCTGATGACTACATTTTGGAATCAAAAGATTGACTTAAAGACTCAATATATTCAATATACAGAATATAAATTTATATTCAAAGAATTCTTTACTTTATCAAGATAAGAGCCATTAAGTACTACGCTCAGTCTTTACTTTTTTCTCAGCTCTGCTCAGCTTATCTAGGCTTATTTATTATTATTGCATTAAATATAAATAGAAATAGCCAAGGACTTACCTTTTTCTTGGTATTGAAGCCCAAAAAGGACAATTTGCGAACATTGTTCTCGCGGCCGCTGGCCGAGCTGAAGCTCATTTTGGCGTCGTTATCCCTCTCAGGTCTCTTCAAGTGGGGCAATTGCTTAGCTTTGAGTCCACTTCTTATTTATTCACAGTTTATTTGATGATTTGCAGATGCCTGAACCAGCGCACTTGCATCGAGCTGTGGTTGTGGTTGAATTGGCGCTTCCACTGCGGCAGCTCGGAGAAGAATCTCGGCATTCGGTGTGACGGCTTCTCAGCGGCGCTCGACTGGGCTGGGCTGCAAGAGAGTGTAGAGAGAGGGAGAGAGAGAGGGGATGCACTTAGTACGCAATTACATTAAGCAAGCAAGAAACGAACAAGTCGCGACTCAATTCAATTGAGCCAGAGACAGACCAAACAATATCGAGCAATAAAGTTGCGTTCGGCGACTCAATTAAAGTCAAATGCTGCAAGCACGCACAACTTTGGGGCTGGTGGCAAGTGGCGGAGTGGAGTGGGCCACTGGAAGCACGCGACTTGGCTCTGGACTGTCACTTGATCAATTTGCGACTGCTGAATCACGAGGGTTGTGCAGTGCTCATGGATCGCCAGCCAAAGGCGTTGTTATTCGACTCTATTCTGGGCACACACTTATTCATTTCTTTCTCTCTCTCTATTCATATACATATATATTTATATATATTACACACATATTTCTTTTAATAAAGTCAATAATTAGGCGAGTCTGGGCAACTGCGCGTCTGAGTCACATTCAGGCAAATGAGCAACTGACGAGCAGCTGGCAAAAGCGAATTTCACAAAATATTTATTATATGCAGATATATATATATATACTCCAGTATATACTATACTATATATATATACATATAGTTCAATAAAATGTGAACTGCGCGTGTTAGCGACTCCTTAAACTCGAGTAGGCACCTTTTTTGCTCAACGGCCGCACAAATTGAATTAGGGCAGCCGCACGGATGGCTCAGAACGTATGTATCTGGAGGATACACGTAGGCGAGATACGCGAGTCGCGCGTCGAGATACGCGAGGTGCGCTCAATGACAAACGAAAGCCGTGTGTACCTGTTGCGGTTGCGTTGGCGCTGATTTATGCGGCGCCCAGAACATTGACTAACGAAACGAAATGCGGCCCGAACCCAAAACCCGAAGCCAAACCCCGACCATGGGTGCTAATATCTGCGTGTGTGTGTAGGTGTGGGTGTTAGCAGACAGTCCAACATGAGTCTCGTGCTTAGTTAGGGCCTAGGTCTAGAGCCCACCCAACAGTTATAGCTATTCCAAGCGATTTAGTTTCCTTTTGGCCAAATTCACACAAATCGCTTTGCGGGTTATGCAACAGAAATGTGACCGAGCGATTGTTTGTCTAACTCTGATAAAATTGATGAGTGTGTGTGTGCGAGTGTGCGTGTGTGTGTGTTTGTCTAAAGTTGGCCCTGGCTTAAACTTGAGCTATTGGACAGCTTGTGGTGTTTGCTAACCTTGACAGTGCTGGGGGAAATGCATTACTTATTAACTTGATTTGACAGTAGTTATTAACTAAAGAGTACACGCTTGATAGATTGCGCAAATATCTAAGCGTTCCCCTACTTAGTAGACTACGTGGCTTCTCTATCGAAATTTTAAGAACTTTTTCGTCTATTGAGCTTAGCGAACTTTGTTTATTTAATAGCTGCCTAAACACAACAGTTTTATGGGCGTTTGTTATGGTATATTAGATGGTATTATTTTCTAATGAAGTATTTAAGATATTCATATCAGAAATATATCAAATATGTCAGAAACTATAAGACACCAAGGGATTTGCAGTTACTCAAGACTGTTTTGGTTATCTCTAGATATATCTTTTGCCATTATAAACAACAGAAGATCAGATCCTGCAGCGCAGATCAACAGATCTACAATAGATCAGTACTGCTCTCTATCTCCACAATATCTTCTACTTATATAATCATTTCACGTTTGGTATGCACTCAATATGCTCATCAGCCCATTCCAGTTTGCTCCAAATATCTTATATAACATAGTAGTATAATACACCTTATACTATATATATCCAATCAGACCCCGAATGCATGATCTGTGCATTATCTTTGTCATAATACACAACTCAATTAACATTATACTTCACTTCATTATTATAAATGTGCTGAAAGTAATCGGAGAGATCCCCGCGATAAGCAAACACTGGGAGTGATCTGCACTAGTGATTTCTGAAATCTCTTATAAACGATCTTCCGATTCGCCTCGAGTTCTGGCTGCGCCCATGAGCTACTAAAATACACGGCAATTCATCAATCTTGCGCGCAGACAGACAGTTTAAAGTGGTTTATTTATAAATTTGCTCAATTCGATCAAATTGATCGCGTGACTCCTTTCGTTTCGTTCGGTCTGCAAATTTACACGTTTTATGGCCGGCCGGAGATCCACATGTTGTGGAACAACAAAAGATTTAGACAGAGGTGTTAGAATCTAAGCCCAAAGCAAACAAACAATCGGCGATCAGGAAGCAGGAGCGCCGAGGGAAGCGGCCCCAAATTAACGTGGTGATCAATTTTATGGGTTCATTAGCGCAACGTCGCAAACGATCGATCGATCGTTCGTTAGCTCGCTCAAGGGTCGGACTTAACTTTGATTTAAACTATTGTTTGTATACGAGTTGCGTGGGCTTTCAGCGTGCGCTCTGCTTATCACTGCGCTACAGTGGACATCCATCAGCGGCGACTGTATCGCAGATCGCCTTATCGATGCGCTTTGATATGCCCACAAATTATTTCAGCAATTGACAGTAATGAATGGCATTTATAACTATCGTAAATTAACCGCATAATTGTCTTTTGCCTCAGAGCCAGTGAAGGAGTGTGGAAGAAATAGACTGACTGGGAGATATTCTGTAACTAGGGGGAGAGAGGTGACAGTAGATGATGTCAGATATCTACATTTGATATACCGAAGATATAATCAAGTATAAGAGAATGCCTAACGTCAAGATATGCTCGAACTAGATAGGCCTTGCCTTCGGATTCTCATAGCTGGAGTAAAACTGAACCGATTTTAGAAATCTGCATCAACTTCTTCAGTTTTTCTCATTTATATTTCAATTTCTTACAGTTTTCTTTGATCTCTATGCGCATAAAATGTGTTTGATAGAGTTTAGATACATAAAAACTATCCAGCTACTGTATACCCACTTGATTCTATTCCCAATTTCTCACAAGGGTATACCTGAAGCTCTTAGCTCACTTGATAATATTGAATAGTAACATGATTATTGTACCAATTATTGGCTTATCAGTTGGCATTCCTTGTCAGCCAGAGAGAGAGAGAGAGAGGGAGTGAAAGAGAGCGCTGCAAGTGGAATATCTCCAAACGTTCTTATATCACGTGCACTTGGCCCTTATCAGCAGCCAGAACAAAGCAGAAGAAGCAGAAAAGCCAAGAGGCAAACTCCAGATTCAGCCGGTTCTTAAAAAGCTTTCCATGAACAGCTGCCAATTGCAGCTGAAATTGCAACTGAAATTCCAGTTGCAGTTGAAATTGCAGTTGGAGTTGCAGTCGCTGATCATGACCGACTGATTGCTGATAGAGGAACCGGTTTGCACATTGCAACAGTGGAACAGCTGCAACTGCCACAGTCTCAGCCACTGACATTGAACTTGAACAGTAAGGGGTTGCACCGCCGCCGGAGCGTGTTTCCTGTCTCGCGTCATAAAGGTGTCAGCTTAGAGAACTTGAATTATAATAGGCTCGAGCAATTGGGGCATTAATACTGAAGTGTGGCCCATATATACTGCCAAGCATTGGCAGAAATAATGAAATAACAGTAATAAGAGTCAATAATTTGAAAGCCATTGTCCCCCTGAGTAGAGCACTAAATCTTCTTCGGCTACAAATTTTGATTAGACGAAATTTGATTTGCGGCTGGGCCAGAACAAGAGCATAAATAAAACAAGTAAGAACGTTGATGTCGGACGCAACCGACAGCGAAATACTATTTCACGCCCCAACAGCACACAGGGGAATCTATCACATTACATTTTTTAAAATTTAACCTTAAATCCCCACTGTCGCCGCTCAAATTAGCTGCAGATTAAAACTTTTCATTGGAGGTAGCCAGACAGTTTCAATTAGAATCGAAGCTTAGAGATGCCACATCTCTCGATTTATCTCGATTGCCTTACCTTAGCAAGAACACGCACCTAAATCGAGAGATGTGGCATCTCTCCAAATAAGAGAGGTGGCAACTCTCAAAATGAGAGAGGGGGCAACTCTGAAAATGTGATATACATAAGTTCGTTGGCGAGGTGTGGCATCGAACCCCGGTGCGGTCATGTTGATATTTTTGTTACATTTTCTTTATTTAGTTATTTTGTATTAATAAAATATTCTTTTCTAACACATATATATAATTTGGCAAATCAAAAGACAAGGCCAAAGGTCACAAAGTCATTATGTGGCGCGTTATTGGCTCAGAAGCTGCAGATGTTTCAGTTTTGATTTGCCACGCCCCCAGTGGCCGTAGACAAATAATTTTTGGCATGTGCATAGAGTGGGCGTTTAAGAATATAACTGTAAAGTTTGGATGCTTACATTCGAAAAATGCGAAAATTACAGGGTATTTTTCTGTATGTCACGCCCCTTTTGGGGCGTAACAATAATTTTTAAGGAATCGATAGAGGAGGCCCCCAGTAACCTAGCATCCAATTTTGAAGCTTCTAGCACTAAAACTGTGGGAGATATAAGCTGATATTTGTTGCCACGCCCCCTGAAGGCGTAGATATATCCGCCATAGCTTATCGGTCGTGGGATGTTAACCCGAGTATATATACCAAGTCTCAAGTCTCTAGCATCAATAGTGCTCAAAATATAACGAAACTAGTAAAATCACTATATATTCAGATCCGATTTGCCACGCCCCTAGTAGGCGTAGCCATAAAATTTTTTGGGCGATCTTTATAGGATCGTAACAGTAACCCACGTGCCAAATTTGGGCGTTCTAGCTTTAAAACTGTAGAAGATACAGTTTGACCCGATTTGCCACGCCCCCAACGGGCGTAGATATATCCGCCATAGCTTTTTGATTTTGGGATGTCGACATGAGTGTTCAGTTAAAATCTCAACACTCTAGCCCTTCTAGAAGTAGTGTTTCTGAGATACAGGAAAATGCATTTTCCGATTTGCCACGCCCCTAGTGGGCGTATCGGGAAAATCTTGACACTTTATCAGACGAGGGTATACACGAGTATATATTTCAAATTTCAAGTCTCTAGCTTCAATAGCGTCGAAATGGTTTGCGTTCATACGGACAGACGGACAGACGGACAGACGGACAGACGGACAGACGGACGGACGGACAGACGGACAGACGGACGGACAGCATGACGGACATTGCACAAAACCAATATACTATATCACTACGTGAAATAGTATAATAAAACAATAAAAACAATTTTCGTTGCTTTGCGCCAGACAGCGCTGCATATCAGATAGAATAACGCAAAAAAAAGAAGGTCGTTGCTGCGAGGGTAGCTCAGGAAGTAGCTGGGAGTGGGCTAATGAGTGGAAATGGAAGGGAAATGTTTCCATACGTAAGAAGTACAAAAGATATAATAGAGTAAAGCAGTTTAAAGATTGAAAAGAAGATAGAAGAGAAATGAAAATAATATACTAGAATATGGGATAGAAATAAAGAGAATCCATAGATAAATAGAACAAGATAAGAGATAAAAGTAAAGGTTTTAGTATAAATGAAATGCATAGATTTATGCCATTATATAGAATGGAAGAGAGATGATTGGTAGTGGAATATATAGAGTATATACTGTACATAGTATACGGAGTATATAGAACAACTATTTTAAAGAAATGTTAGTCAATCAACTTCGATTTATGGTATGGAGAAGAAGAAAATATTGGCAGTGGAATTTATATAGTATATACTGTATATAGTACAATGAGTATTTAAAAAAAATTATAGTCAATTAACTCAGATTTGTGGTATAGAAATTTCTATACACTATAACTGTATCACTTATCTATAAGTCACACTGCATGGCAACTGCTCGCACGGCCCTCGCACTTGCACAGTTCTAGTTGAATATGTTATGCAATCGAATTGTTGCTGTTGCTGTTGCTGTTGTTGTTGTTGCAGCTGTTGACCTAGCCAGTCGCAGTTGAAAGTAGTTTCCATTTCCACTTGAATGGCAACCACTTGGCACTCCAGCAAACTTGTTGGACTTGATGAAGGATTTATGGACACACACACGCACACACACACAGAGGCAGGCAATATGGTTAAAGGTTCAGAGCACTTGAACTACGCTAACTGTACTCGGAATCGATCAAATAAATAAACCATAAAAACACATTTAAAGAACAAACTGAACGCTTCAGCGATTCACTCACATGCGAGGCGAACGAAATGAAAAACCAATGGCGATTCGATAACACAACAACAACAACAACAACGACCACGACTGGAGAACAGAACACTCTAATTGGAGACCAAGTTAATGACCAACTGATACAGCTGACAGCCGATCGAGTCGAACTGACTAACTGGCAAAAGTCAATTGTAGGCGTAATCATTTTGAGTGCTTCTTCTTGCGCCTAGATAAGCAATATTGTACGCTTCTGATCTGACCGAAGCAACTATGTATGTATGTCTATATATCCAGAATTAAAGTGATGACGCTACTGTGAGCGAGAGTTTCAGGAAATACTTGCAACATTGTTTCATATACATATTATTGGGGTTCCTTTTTCTTGGGGGTTTCTAAAGAAAGAAAATCAGAAGATGTTTGTGCTAGTCCAATGAACCAAATGACTAACTGCTGTCGTGATAAACTTTTGTTGTTCTCGAGCTCTGATTGCAAAACAATGGAAAAAGCTACGGAACTGACAGATCATATCAAGTTATCTAAGAGGTAAGTGTTGTATCGGGCGTTCGGTTTCGGTTTCTGCTTAATTTGTTATTGTTATTTCAGGAACGAACGCACGATAAATACATATATATATATATAAATATATATATATACATAATATATATCAGATATCACTAGAAAGTGCCTGAGTGTGTGGATTATTTATAATCGATTTTTTGCAATAGAAAGCATAAATAATCCATCCGAAGTTAGTCACATGAGTAGTGGGTATTGCGTTACGTATGCTTAGCAGCAAGTTCTAGCCAGACCACCCAACCACCCCCCACCCAGGGTGGGCACTCTCTCATTTGTTGTAACATACTCGCGCATACTTTAAATTGCAGCCGTTGCAAATTCCGTGAACCGTGCACAGGAACAATAAATACTAGTCTGAAAAAAGCAAAACAAAACATGAGCACCCCACAACTTGTGTAAACAAAACTGCAAAGCCAACAACAGTGGGCATAACAACAACAATAACAACAATCAACTTTAGGCGTCATGATACATTTTGGTTAAATATCAGGAAAGAACAAAAAACACTATACACAAGTCAAGATAAACAAATTCTCGTTACCATTGTTGTAACGTGTGAGCGGCACACAAAGAGAGCGACAGAGAGGGCTACAGAGAGAGAGAGAGAGAGAGAGAGAGAGTGTATGGGTTAAGGCAGTCAAATTATTGAGCCATTACTCACACAGCGCGAGCAAGGGAGAGCCAGCGAGCGCGGATCTGTGGGCTAGAAAGAGAGCGCGCTAAGAAAGGGTGCCCAAAACACACACACATACATACATATGCAAAGAATTTGCATGCCGCGGCAGACGCAAACAACAACACGATGAAGGCGAAGAAGCAGAGCGCTGCACGTCGCGAAATTCACGTGCAGAGCTTAAAACGCAGCGCAACTTTAACGGTGTTGATAAGACTGACGTCGGCGTCGACGGCGACGTCGCTGCAGCACAGAAGAGGAATTGTTGTTGCTTTTGTTATTACAGTATTTTGCATACAACAGCAGCAGCAGCAGTCGAGCTTAGCATAGCACAACACTGAGCGAGTGCGAGGAAGAGGGATAGCAGCAGAGGCAGAAGCGTGAGCAGGAATAAAGAGAAAAACGTTAACTATGTGTACTTTTTGCTTTGAACCGTAAAACAACAAGAACGACAAGAGCAGCAGCAAAATATGAAGAACAAAAACGAAATGAAAAGAAATGTAAGAAATGAATGGTGAATGGGCCTAACTATGCAGAACCAGTTTCAAAAAGATAGAATCAAAGAGTCAGCGAGAGCGAGGCGAGAGCGCGAGAGGGAGCGAAAGAAAGAGTAAATGAGTAACAGAGAAGCTCTAACAGTGTGTGTGTGTGTGTGTGTGTGTGTGTATGTTGAGTAATCACTTGCTGCATTTTCGAGCTTGACTTTTGTTTTCTGCTTTTTTTTTCGTTTTATGAGAGCTTGTCTAATGCCTAAAACATTTGAAGTTGATTAGTTTTTATGTTCACGTATAATTAGTTGATTAAGAGAGCAGACGAGTTCGATTTGGCAGCAGATCGAGATCTAAAACTGTATTTCAGCCACAGTCTTGGGTACAATGGGCAAATCACTTGTCTGCGGTTGACACTTATTTTCGGAATTGTACTCGAGCAGGAAAATAAAGCACGACAATAATCAGTTCATGTCAGCGTCATAGCCACAAGTCGCAAACAAAATATTCAAAAATTTCAGAAAATTGGCACAGAAATAGCGGCCAGAACAACAACCATAACCACAGACAGAGAGAAAGAGAGAGAGAGAGAGAGAGGAGGGAGGGAGAAAGGGGGCGGGGAGACGTCGGGTCGTAAATGAATATTATAATAATTGACACGTACTTTAAGAGCTCTTTTACCCGCGACTTTCGATGATTTCTGCAGCCAATAATTTTTGGTCTTTTTTTTGTTGTTTTTGTCTCTTCTTCTCTCTTCACTCTTTGGCAGCTGCTGCTCCTCCTCAGTTGCGCTGCGTCGCGGAAATTTTCCACTGTGTGCGGCACAACTTCATTGACCGATCTCGTCCGTGCGGAGGGCGAAGGGCGTCGGGCCGAATGTCACAATAAACAAAACACTTTTCGTACAAATCACTGCGGCTGTTGCGGCGACGGCGGCGGCTGCGTCACATGTATGCGAAATATACAGTTCGACGATCGGCAAAGGCAAAGGCAACGGGAATGGGAACGGGCAACGGCAACGTTCGAAACAAGACACAGAAAACGGCAGATCAGCGCCAGCAACAAAAACACCAATAGTAACAACAGCAACACTGAATGTTTATGACGTTTGTATGTATATGTACGTGTGTGTGTGTATATATCGCTGCGTATATCTTTTACGAAATTCTTTTTATATATTTTTTTAATGTTTTTCGTAATACTTTTTAGGACTTTGATAGCGACAGCGCACGCGGCGGCGGCGTCTCGACAAACTTGAACTTGGCGAACGTTTAGCGGGTCTCTTGGACTCGATCGGCTCGGTCTTTCCGGTCGCACGTTTCTGAGCGTAATGATTTACTGTTCCTGCGGCAGCACGTTTTTAAACACAGAGAGCAATCGAGCCGAACACCAGCAGCAGCAGCAATATCGACAACATGTTTTGGAACAGAGCGAGAGCGGGTCTTAAGCAAGACTCTCAGGCGTCGACATAAGTGTACCCTGTAGCGTATAATAAAGTGGAATTTCTATGCTGATCAACATGTTTTCCTTTGAGTTTTCCATTGTCCTTGAGTCATCGTTTCCTCTTACAATTTCTCTTTTCCAGTGAATTTCTTTTTATTGCATTTACTACCTGCCTGCAGTGGGTCGGAGCACAGGGTATGCGGCAGGCAGGCATCGATTGTTCTGGAGCGCACGTGAGTAAACGCAAGAGCGCATATGAGTTGCCAGAGCCGACGAGGGTGGCTGATCGACTCGGCGCTCTCCCGAACACTCGTGCTCTCTCGCTCGCTCGCGCTCTCTGAGAGCGCTGCTGCAGCGAGGATATGTGACGTAGCTGCGGGTGTTAACTAACTGTAACGGGATTAGAATCACGTCGAAGGCACTCGAAATGTTCCATTCCGCCTTAAACGGGGAGGATTGTTTGCCCCACCAATTGACACGATGCAAATTAACTGATTTCGGGGCTCTCTCTCTAATTGATTGATTTCCCAGGCTGAACGGTAATACGCACATCGAGGTGTGAAGTTTGTGCGCCATTTCAACACTTTACCGCCGTATACATGTTGAATTCCGTGGTTGCTTCAGCTCGAATTCCGAATGATTTTCAACAATTAACTGCCCCAAATAATGCTGGGGAGTAGTATCAGCAGCGCTGATAAACCCACAGCGAGTTCGAAACAAATCTATTTCCAAAAAAAAACAAAAAACAAAAAATTGACCAACAACAAGAGCTCTTTTCTCAAGTATACATTTTCCGATTAGCTGCGATTCATGACGTCAAATCAGAAACTAGAGATTCTATGGCCTACTCTATTTATGCTAGCAATTGATAACGCCCCGATAATTGCTTGATAAATTCGCATTCAAATGGGCTGCGAAATATTTTCTGATAAATTACCATTTTGATTCCGATTCGATTTGACATCTATTTTGATCGAGTGTTAATTGTGTGTGTGATAATTTGCGGACGGAGGAAACTTTCGTCTCACACCTGACTAACTCGATAGCCAAATACGTCTCTCTCTCTCTCTCCCTCTCTCTCTTTTCTTTTTATCAATTCAAATTCTTTGAGTTGATAACAGGCTGAAGGCGGCCCTCAAATTAGCCAGAGCCAAAGTTTCGGCAGGCGCAATTAGGCAGACGCACAAGGGTTAATTAGCCAGGCCCGTTAGCCAGCCAGCCCTAAAAGTAGGCTACACTTTTCGCAGCTCCAGCGTGCTGCCAAGTATGCTGCGAAAAAAGCAGGCAAGTTTTTTTTGCCTGTCGAATTCCTCGATGACACATGCAATTATGATAAGAGCGCAAATCCACGCTCAAAGTCCGAGTGGAATGTGGGCCACTGAGTGACAAAGGCGTGTGGTGAAAAGCTCCTGCTCGAGTGAGTGGATTTGCATTGTCCCAAAAGTTCTTCGGCTACGATGGCGCTGGCGCTGGCGTCGGCTCCTCCTGTTGCTGTCGGCTGTCGGCTGTCGACTGTCGACTGTCGACTGTCGGCCATTGGCTGTGTTGTCCTGCGTTGTCGCTGTGTTCGCGGTCGCACACGCCAAAGGAGTACAACTTCATTTTATCATTTGATTTAGCTGCTCGGGCTCAGCCTGTACAATGCGCACTTCCGTCGCCCATTGCCCAAACGGCATTTTTCTTACCTTTGTAGCGTTTCAGGTTGCCGGCTGAGGCGGGGTCAAGGGTCTTGCGGGTTTGCCATTTGGTTCATCTAACTATGTGCAACTATCTTTTTTCAATTTTCCCGCATGGCTGATGCTGTGCTGTGCTGGGGTGGAGTGGGGTGGGGTGGTGTTGGCTCCGGCGGGTTGCTTACCCAGCGAGCCCATATAAAACGGAAATGGAAGTTTTGTAAATGTTTTCCTTTGTGTTTCTTTTCTCTCTCTCTGTGTACACACGTCTCTATTTGTATCTCAGTGTTTGTGGGTGGGTGTGTGTGTGCAGAGCAATAACAGCAAACACCAACACTTACGCAATACGACGCCTTTGAAAGATGAGCGCACTGGCAACGGGGGAGGCAACGGCCACCAGCCACCAGCCACCACCCACCAGCCGCCAACCTGCTCGTGCCACATGCCAAAGACCTGCACTTTAGTTTTCGGGTTGCAAGTGTTGCTTTTTATGGCACTTGACGCCCAGCCAAGCCCAGCCCAGCCCAGGAATTAGACCCAAACCCCAGTCCCTACTATTTGGCGGCCAACTGGCCAGCCTTTTAGCCTGCCCCGCAGCTTGAGCACCTGCTCCGCTTCAACGTGTTGAATTTCATTTGGTTTGCCAAGTCTTGATAAGAAACTTCCAGCTTAATAGCTGCAACAGTTATGCATATTGATGTGCGCGACAATGTGTGTGGGTGTGTGGGTGTCTGTGGGTGGGTGGGTGGCTACACTTTTTATAGACAAGCTGAAGTGTGTTTAAAAAAAGGATTCAGTAAAATGCCGAGCTAAGCTGGGGGATTATCAGCTTATCGAAGCTTTCGCAGAAAGGATTAATCGTTGCTTTGGTAATCGGCTTGAATATGGCTATATAGATTAAAGTCCCTAATTGCAGCTAATTATGACGGCGCTTATAAGCTGGGCTAAGGTTTAGGAGCTGGAACCTTAATCATAGCTTGAAGAGTAAATTAGAAGCTTTCTAGTCTCTAATAACAGTTCTAATCTTAATAAATTCTTCAATTTATTACCATAAGTATCTCTCACCCTCTATGCTTACCAAATCAGCTGGTCAAAGCTCTCCTCAGCTCATAAGATCACCTCGCACCCATTCAATCACTCTGAACTCGGCCCACTTTTGTAGCACAGTGTGCATAGCGCGATAATTGCCATTATCTTAGCTTAGCGCATAGAAAAGCTGAACGCGCCCAAGCTCTAGCCAAAGCTCGATCAAACACCTGTTGTTCAAAAGCTTGGCACTTGAAGCTTTTTCGCTTGGCTTCAACGATCGATTCTAAGGTGCTCGGCATATGCGTAGCGCCCAGTCAGTCGCCGTTGACGCGTTTGGCTAATAATAATAACAAATATGACGCCAGTGCGAGTCAGTTGACTGGAAAATAAATAAAAGAGAACACAGAACTGGCAAAAGTTATAAAACACCAGATAAAAAGCAAGCTAACAGCGCCCGAGGCCCATATCAAGGCCAGTCGCAAAGAAAAATCTGAATAAAAAGTGCAGTCCATTAAAACGAAAGAAAAATATCTGGGAAAACTTCGCGAAACAAAGTGCACTTGAAAGAAAATCAAATAAAAGTGAGTGAGAGAGAGAGAGAGAGAGAACTCTGTGGACTCTCGAGTGAATCGCTATTTAATTACGCGCAACAAAACAAAACTAAGAACCCAAAGTCCCTGATAAGATAAGAGCAAACAGAACGGAGCAGCCAGCCAAAGGTGGGTCCGCTTCACGAGTATCAAATTTGCATCTCTCGCTGTGCTAGAGACGGTGATGAGTAGTTCTAGAGTAGTTCTATAAGCGATCTAGAGCATGGGCATGCACAAATGATATCACTCTGTAAATGAGACTAATTGTGATTGATTTACCGGTTGACCTGGCGACTTAATGATTGAGTAAGCGACGGGCTACGTTGATAGACCAAGCGATAGGCTGGCGGGCTGCTAGGCAAACTGAGAGAGATTGATTGATTGAGTGACTGATTGAGGAGTGAATAACTAACAGACTGAATGAAAGTAGCGGACTGATGAATGATTGATTGGCTGATTGAGCTATAGCAGAACTGACTGATTGATGAACTGAGTTGCTACTAAGCTGAGTCGATTCTGCGACTGATTGATTGAGCAATCGAGTACATGATTGACCATGCGGCTGACTGATGGAATTCTTGAAAAAATTATTGATCAATTACGAGACTAACAGTATGACTAATGTCGGAACATTTTGGCTGACGAATGAATGATTGAATGAATCGAATGATTGACCATGTGGCTGACTGATGGAATTCTAGAACAAATGATTGATCAATTACGATACTAATAGTATGACTAATTTAGCAACTGATTGACTGATTGATGGACCCTACAGACAACTTACTTGACTGCTTAACCCATAACTTAACTGATTTACTTTAAATTAAGTGACATATTGCCCATTAAAAATGTGTCCCAAAACTTATCAAATACGTGCTCTAACAATAAGAGATATAGAGCTCAAGAAGTGGGGTTGAAGGTGATGCAGAGACACCCAAAAAGTGTTCACAGAGTCGCCGAATCACGTCTGCACTCGACTTCGCACGAGCAAAGCCGGGTAACACCCACCAGACCAGTAGAGTATATAATAATTTTATTTATGGCTAGTCTCGATTTCAATCTGATTGTTGCTCTTGTTGCTGCTGTTGTTGATGTTGTCGTCATTGTTGCATTCGGCGCTCGATTCGCGCTTCAGTTGACGCGTGCACAAATACGCTTGCCGCGCAGCTATGCATATTAAATAACGGGGAGGTCTCTTAATGCCAGTTATATTATGCTCGTAATACCCAGACAATAACGGCATTTGCATGCCAAGGCGCTGGCAAACGTGGCTCAATCATGATTGAGCCCATTCACATGGGCTTCTAATCGAACGCACACAATAAGAATGCGAGCAGAGGCGACCGACTACTGCCTGGCGGGCATATAAATTGGGCAAATCATCAAAATGTTAAGCATTCGACGCGTGTGACAAGCGGCCAAAACAGGAAATTAGCAAAAGCAATCGCTCGCATGTGAATATCAATGCGCAGCTATCTAAATGCTTAGGGCAAATGGAAAAGAAATTTCTCTAAAGAGCTCAAACCTTATACTCGAATCAGGTTCAAGTGTGGCGCATTGAAAGTGGTTTAAAATTGAGCAGCTTTAACTTGATGGGAAAGCAAATGATTTTATTTTCATATTGGCATAGACTAAATTATTTTTGAAGCAATAAATCAATGTTATGCACTTTGGCCAATTAAAAGTCTATATTTATTGAGAGAGCTTGTTTAAGTATGAATAGAGTTTATAGGTTTGACTGTGAGTTCGTCTGTTTATGTAGTCTATCCTAACTCTACTCTATATATGTTGTCTATCCTGCATATCGAGTTTATCCTGTTTTCCCATCTACTCTGTCTGTCTGTCTCTCCTGAAACGCCTGTCTCTGTTGCCAATCCACTCTATTCCAACTATCCATCTATCCTCTCTATCCTGTCTCTCCTGCTTCGCCCTTTTATCTCTTCACTTTATTCAGTCTCTCTTTTGCTTCATAGCATATCTATATTTGCCAACTCTATCTGCTTTGGGTCTTCATCAACTCCTTCTCCTTTTCTGGAAAAGTATTCTGCAGTCAGTTATAGCCGACTGCAACCGTCCGACACATTTTCTAATTTATTAGCACAAAATGCAGTTGAAACTAAGTTTCTCGCATTCATGATTTATGCAATTTATAAATCAATCAAAATATTTATGAACTGAATTGTTCTTTTCCGGCTCTAATCAAACATCTATGAAAATCAAATTGACTGCCAATAATATATGCATATTTCAGGCCAAAAAGCCACTCGAAGAAATTAGAAAATTAAAATTCAAAACAGGCTTAGCGAAGCTCAGCTGAAGTATGATAAATATTTTAGCAAAACTCTCAAGCTTGCGGGGAGCTGAAGCAGAAGCTATGACAAGGCCGACATTGCGTAATTATTATTTATAAATGAGTGTGCATATGTGTATATATATACTCACTTTTATTATATATATACATATATATATTTATTTATATACATATTATGTACTTATGTGGCTCGCTTTGCTGACTGTTGTTTACATAAAAGAATTTTCAAAGTACGCAAATTGACAAACAAGCGTCTCCAGTTAATTTGCTAGAGAGCATGACACTTGAGCTTGATGGACTGCGAGATACGCTGTAAGTCGTAAAATGAGAGCGTGTTGAGCCGAAGATAAAAGTCAGCTGTTAAGCAGATAAGCAGGAAGTCAATGAGCAAAGTTGGCCGAAGAGCTATGAGAGCTGCATGAGGTAGGAAAGAGACAATGGAGTAGAAGCTAG
Source organism: Drosophila paranaensis (assembly GCA_035047545.1). NCBI lineage: Eukaryota > Metazoa > Arthropoda > Insecta > Diptera > Drosophilidae > Drosophila > Drosophila paranaensis. The sequence goes on from JAWNPL010000145.1 coordinate 15,562,244, forward strand.
GGTGTGCTCAATGATTATTTTATTATATATGTGAGCAAGGATACTTCAGGATACATAATAATTAAATTAGTATCATATGTAGAGTTACTTGAAAGCCAATATACCCCACTTTGCTGCTTTAAAAAACCAGAGCATAACAGCACGAAGCTCCACACCGACAGCAACAGCAACAATAACAACAACAGCAACAATTTGCAATTATGCGGCTTGATGAGGAGCTTGTCAATTGCGTGTAGTTTGCACGCTCTGCTGGCGAGTCGTAAACAAAAAGCCCTGAAACATTACCAAAGACTTTACCACAGCAACAACAGCAGCAACAAGAGCAACAAAAGCCAAGTAATAATTAAGTAAACGCAACTGAAATATAATAATGAAAAGGTCTCTCTGCCTTGAGCTTACGCACACACACACACACCCACACACACACACACACACACACAGATGGCTAGTGATGCTGTTGGGCTACTTGCAACAGACGCCACATTCACATGCAGCCATAACTACATAACTCGGCCACTGGGCCACTCACTTATGCAGAGCATGTAAATGGAATGGAAGTCTTGCTGCTAATTTGAACCAATGCCGGAAGTTCAGCTGACAGTTGACAGTTGACAGTTAACAGTTAACAGTCAGCTTGGCTGCTGTCCAGTGTCCACTCCCGACTAACGAGTGTCCTTTTTGCAAACGATTATTATTAAGTGCAGTCAACTAAATAAAGTTGATTACTATTCCGTGTCGAATTCTCAGCCGAATGATGTGTGTCTGCGCATATGTATATAGTATATATATGTATGGCATATATGTATATACATATTTGATATTTCTTTGCGCAGGCCAACAGCATTGGAAATTATGTTGATAAGGCTACGAAATTAGAATATTACGCAATTGCGCTTTTACGCTCTGCTCTCGGCTGCCTTCTCTTCACAATAAATTAAAATAAATAAAATAAATATATATACTTATGTATAGTTCTAAATCAACATACAGACTATTAACAATTCTTTAAAACAATCACAATAACTATTAGAATAGTTTGCTTAATACTATCAACATGGATATAGATATTTATATTTAAATATTAATATGCATATATGAGAGGATCTGGGATCATTCTACATATATTTCTACTTCTGTCTATTTTATTTAATATTGATTGCCTCTTCTCTGCCTTGGCACGAAGAAGAGCTGAAAAAGAGCGCCTCAATCACGCCTCTTTGCGTGCAACACAATCTCCCATTTGGCATTTGCTTGTCAAACAACAGAAGCTAGAAGGCGGCAGCTGCTCATACCTGATCGAACCCACCGCTCGCCCACTGATCGAGTCTGCAACATAACTCAGCGACAGGTCGAGGGGCAGAGTTCGAGTTCGAGTTCGAGTGTTTGGCTCGTCCTATATAAAGGCGCGCCTGCAGCAGCGTTTCTTCAGTCGGATGCCTGATCTCCTGGTGCACAGTCGAGCAGTGGATCTCCTCTTCTGCAGTGTGTGCGAAGTGTTAATAGTTAATAATATTAAGCAAACTATTGTAATAGTTATACTTATTGATTTAAGGAATTGTTAATACTCTTTATGTTAAATATATATATATGTACATGTTGATTTGTATACATATATTTTATTTTTAATTTATTTATTTTAATTTGTGAAGAGAAACTGTTTTTCTCTGGGAACTTTGTTAAACTAAACACTCAAATAAGCTGAGCAGCCATACAGTGCTTTACATATTCGAAGGAGGGCACAGAGAGCGCGACATAAGAAACTCTAGAGAGTAAGAACCCAGGATCGTAAGAGCGTAAAAGCGTAAGAGAGTAAAAGCGTAAGAGAATTGGAGCATTGGAGCACTGGAACGTAAGAGTGTTTTAGAGGTCAGTTATGTTCGAACTCAATTACGTAAGCATTCAATTACGTAAGAGCTAAGTTACGTAACAACGTACTTAATAAAGGTATCAAGTAAGAGCAAATTTACCAAACTTCAGGCATCTAAACGAGATTTTCTAAGTCTTAAGCAACCTTTGCAAATCTATCATTCATTTCCTTATCAATATAATTTTCAGTGCTGGCATATATGTATACATATCAGCATATATAGGAAGTCCATCAGGCCTTTTTTCGCAACTTTTAGATAAAAAGAAAATAGCAGAGGTAAGTGAATTTCTGCCCAGTGCCGCTCTATATGATTCTCATTAATTCAAGCACAGCTCTGAGATTTCCTAGCTTGATTAATAGTGTGTGTGTTAACTAAGTGTTGTTTCAACGGCCATTCCCATAAGGTGTATTGGCTGACTGTATGTATATCTATATATATGAATATAACTCTATGTATACATAAATAAATATAAACATATACATACACACATACATCCACATGCATATGTTTTTTGTTCCGGCTGCAAATTAAGTTAACTCGCAGCTTGTAATTAAGTAAAACGTTTTATTATTATTTTTCCTGTCCATAAGTTTTTTTTTCCTCTGATTTTATGGCTTTTGACTTTTGACTTTAAAGTGTTTTAAGCTTTATTTTGATGTTTTTTATTATTATTTTAAATTTGATATAAAACTGCTTTTAATGGTTTATTTTTAGTCTATTACTGTCATTGTCTTTCCTGATCTCTCTCTCTCTCTCTGTCTTCTCTCTCGTCTCTCTCTTGCTCTCTCCCCTCCTGTCTGTCAATACCTCTCTCTTGCTAAACAGATGGCCATAAACAGATAAATTACATTTGCATTTGAGCTTTTGTCTAAGCCCTCACACATATACATATGTATATACATATATATGTATATATATCTCGATTTTCAGACAATTTCGCATTACATGCATGATATAGTTGCTTCAAGTTTCTTCCTTTTGCATACTATTTTTCAGTCTCCGCACAAATTGATGTGTGTGCTGCACATATCATTAGAATGATTCATTGAACTATCAATAGCATTCGATTCGCTTGACTGTGCTCATTCACATGCCCCAGCCAATACGCAATTTCTCTGCCCCCCCCCCCCTCCCCCTCTCTCTCTATCTCTCTCTCTCTCTCTTTCATCAGTCAGCATGCATTTCATAGCATTTTGATGCAGTTTTTGCCACTTGGCCACAAGAGCCGTTCCATTCTCAGTTGCTGCTGCTGTTGCTATTGCTGGCAGCTGCATTGCTCATACGCCTCGTACGCCGTATCCTTTGCCAGCAGCATTGCCTTTGGCTTGGGCTGCATCTGCTCTTTTTGCCATTAACGTGCTCATTTTCACATCTCACATTTCCCCTGCCAATATAGTGTGTCCGAGCCGAGCCGAGCGAAATACAACAGCCAAGAAATAGTTGAAAAATATTAAAATTTATGATGACAAACCCGTCGACAAAACTTTTCAACGCCAGCTGCAAAGATTTGCTGGTCTGGCCAAAAAAAAGTGAAGAAGAAGCAGGGAAAAAGCACAACAACAAAAATACGTAAAAAGAGAAGCAAATGCAAGTAAAAATATACATTTTTTATGCGATGAGTTTATCGCCGAGCTCCGTGCATGTACACACACGTCCTAGCCCTCGCCCTCGCCCACGCCCATGCCCATGCCCATGCGAGCTACGGCTTTTGTATGGCTGGTGTCTATGGATGCCAATGCAGGAGCAGGAATGGGACATAGGTTGATATGAGAGAGAGCGGCTCGTTCGGCAGCTTTCAATATTCGCACAGCTTTGAGCTTACTTTTTCCATTTCCCAGTGTCATTTTTGAAAAATTGATTTATGGCCAATAGTGCGCGGGCGTTGCTTTGTTCAGGGCGGGGTCTAGGTGGGGTGGCGACAGCACGACAGTCCCTAAGCGGCACAAAAACCTATCAAGTGTCCGACTTTCTAGCTGTTGTTGTTGTTGTTGTTGTTGTTGTTTATGCTGTGTGTCGAGCAAAATATTTTCATTGAGGCTTTTCGTCCAATTCCACCATTTATACTGAAACTTTCTCAATAACGGCACGGAAATGGATCTATTTTTAACTAGACAAAAACTTAAAGTTCCTTAAAGCCTGCATTGAGCACTGTTTGGCATTGGGCAACTGCAACTGCAACTGCAACCGAAACTGCAGTTGCTCCACAATGAGCCGTCAATTAAAACGCATCAAGCGCAAACAGATAGCAGACGCAGGGCTTGGACTGTAAGTTGACGGACTGGGAGATATCCTCGAAGTTTAAATATTTTATTAGCTTTAAGTTTGAAGAGAGCAAAAGGTTGTTTGTTTGCCTTCCATTTCAACTGCTGACTATTGAGTGAGTATTTGCTGAATAATTTAGTGCTGCTAATCGAGGTCTACTTTAAGTCTCACATGCTGAATACAGAAGTTTGTTTGGTTTGATAGCTTAGAAAAGAACTGGCTGAGGAAAGCCAGTTCTTTCCTCAGCCTTAAGTAAATAAGAGCTTGCATACATGCTCGTCCTCTCAGGGGGCTATTTGGACTGCTCACATATTTGATTATATGTTATTTGTTGAGTTGAGTCTCCTTTTGACCAACTGCGTCAAGAAGAGCAACTCGGACAAGCCTCTGCCTTGGTCAGCTTAGTTATAATGTTTTATTATCTAGATAATATAGCTGACATGGCAAGCAGTTATGCTTAGCTTACATCCATAAGCATACTCAACTCATTCTAATCTATCTACCTATCTATCTATCTATCTATCTATCTATCTATCTATCTATCTATCTATCTATCTATCTATCTATCTATCTATCTATCTATCTATCTATCTATCTATCTATCTATCTATCTATCTATCTATCTATCTATCTATCTATCTATCTATCTATCTATCTATCTATCTATCTATCTATCTATCTATCTATCTATCTATCTATCTATCTATCTATCTATCTATCTATCTATCTATCTATCTATCTATCTATCTATCTATCTATCTATCTATCTATCTATCTATCTATCTATCTATCTATCTATCTATCTATCTATCTATCTATCTATCATCTATCTAGTACTATTTATTATTATTTAGGCATCTGCCAAGCTTTACAGACTCGACAAGTTCTCTGAGCTCACTTCCCCTGAATAGCCATCAAAAGGTTCTTTATGCTATATTTCATTAAGAATTTCTCTTCATTTCTTCATTTCTTGAGCACACACTCTGACAATTCTGTAGATCTAGAAACTCTAAAATAGACTCCTACAGACTCCTTTAACTAACTCTTTCAGCTGCTTTCTGCAGTTGGTATTTGCATACATTTCCATGGTCTCTTGAATAACTATTTCTATATTTTATTTACTCTTCTCATACAGAAATGCTACATCACACTTCTCCAAAGTCCTACCCCCCGCCCCCACTCCCTTTCCATTCCGTTCACCTCACATTCTCACTTCGTTTGCTTCTCTTTGCCCAGTTGGCACTTATGCGCTCGCTTTATATAACCTTTGTCGAGCTGCTACTGGGTATTATGACACTGGCAACTGCCACAATATGTGCGCCACGGCAACAGCAACAATTACAACTACAACAATTACAACTACAACAACAACAACAACGACAACAACAACAACAACATTGACATAATAACAAACGTTTACAGAAGCAATTGCTCATTTTTGCACATTTTCCGCGCCATGAAAATGCGCTTTTCCCCTTGCCTCCCGCCCTCGCCTCGACCCCGTGAATAAATGAGGATTCGTTCGAGTCGTCGTCGTTGCCCCAGCCCCATTGGCCACGCCCCCCGCCGCCGCCGCCGCCGCCGCATGTTGTGGCAGGCAGCCAGACATTTATGGCTGGCTTTCAGTGTAGTGCAATAATTAAGCGTTGACTTGTTCAATTACCAAAATGCAATTGCTTTTAACCACGCAACGCCGGGCAGACAGAGGCGGACAACCAGACCGAGAGAGAGAGACTGAGTGAAGTCGCCAGTTGGTCTAGCCGCGAGCCGTGTGGCACCTTCGAGCGGCGTGTCAGCCGCAATGAGTGTTCGCTGTCAATTTGCATGAGAAATGCACGAAAGTTGGCATTCGTCTTTGGGCGAAGTTTTATTTTGATGCCCGGGGCATTAAGGGCGTCAACAGTGCTAGCCAGAAACTTCAGTCCTTTTGCCTTTTATTGGTGGCAGCGGCATTTTGTTGCAGCTGCCACGTGGCGGCAGGCAGTTGAGTCGCATTCCTTGTGGGCCGCAATTGAAATGCATGAGCCAACGCGACGGCGGAGTCGTCTCCCAGCCAAACAAACAGGCAGCCAAAGTTGTAAGCGTGCAGCTGTTGCATGCCACATCGATTTGGTGCAAGCATCAGAATAGTAACGGTAATGGTAATGGGCATTGTTATGCTTATGCATGAGCTACGTGCCACACACCGGCAGAGATAGAGGCAGGAGGGAGGGGCAGGGCAGAGGCAGGCAGTTATATCTGTGGCATCCACGTCGATTAAGCCGAAGCTCTTGTTGCAGGTTGGCAAGCTGGACAGTTGTCGGTGGCACGCTTGCGCTTATTTATGCGCATAATTACTCGATGCTCGATTTGCATATGCGACCCAATCGCAGCTCAAGGATTCGCTCGCATACAAAGTGCCGCATTAAAGCATGCCGCACGCCTCTCAACTGCAACTCTCAACTGGCTGTAAAGATGCGCAGACAAAGCCAAAAAAAAAAAAAAAAGGCAAACAAACATGGCATTGCCTCATTATGTTGAATAGTACGCAGCAAATAAAAACTTGGCACTTAATACAAAGGGGCCACGTACTCGCCGCAGAGGGGCGAGCTCTGGCAGGACAGCCAGAGCAGCCCGAGAGGGGCGTGCCTGTGAAATTTATGCAGCACAAAGCCGCGTGGCAAATGTGAGTAAGCCAAACGACATAAGCAGGCATAAACAGTGCAACAGCAGCAGAAATAAAGCTCGACCCCAGCCACAGCAGCCACCTCAACCACCGCTGTGGGTGTAAATCTTGTTATGCAGCAAATGCGCCATAAAGCTAGCTGCTAGCTGCTAGCAGCCAGGATCAGGATGCACTCTCCCCAAGGCTCTTCTGCTCACACACACACACGCACACTCAGGGTCTGTGTGAGTGTGTGTGTGTGTTTGTTGTGGTGCGCTTTTGGGAGCTGCGGCAGCAGCTATGCGCTTCTGTCCGTGTGCATGCGCCACTCTAATAAAATTTAATAAAAAACGTGTTGCCTCGCATAATGCATCGACAAAGCGAGCAGCCGCGGGAGGGAGGCGCCGGCTGCGGGTAGTTGTGGGGCTGTTGGGGGTTTTACATGCTTTTTTACATTTCGCAAAAAAGTGTTGGTAAAAAATTAAGTAAAGCTTCAAATTGATTACAACATTAAACAGTTGCACTTGAGATTGCCAATAAACCCAAGAAGTGCAGAATTTATGGCAGCGCTAGACGAGAGCTAGAAAGGAGCTAGGAAATGAAAGCTTTAAGCTAAAAGCGGACTTCAGCTAAGGCAACTCTGTTTATTATATGTTGAAGTATGTGAATAATATACGAGTTCTATTCAGATAAATAACTAATGAGAGCGCTTAAAGAGAGCTTTAAGTATGGAGTGCCTTAACTTGTTTGTCTTTAACTGAAGCTTTAAGGCTAAGCTTTTCCCTGAGCCAAGCTAAACGTATAATAACTGATTCATTTATTGCAGTAAAAACAGAGCTTTCAGAGAGCTTTCAAAATAACATGATCTGTAAGCTCTAATAAAAACTGGAATAAAAGATCAGTAGAGCTGTGATTAGAACTTTATGGTACACTTTTTTAATGGCAGCCATAAAAAGCTTCGGCCAACAGCTTTAAGCCGAAGCTCAAAGCTTTAAGCAATCAATGAGACTCGCTTTATAGCAAACCTTACTTAAGCAAAAGAATTTGAGCATACCCTTAGCTTTGTCTACGACATGTAAGCTTTAAAGGCAAGCTTCAAGCTTTAAGTTTTAAGCAGTCTCAAATGATGAATACTTCTTTATATAAAGAATAATATTTAATATTAACATCAGATTGACAATCTGCTCTTCAGAGTCAACTCGATTGCAAAGTTACTCTGAAATTTCGCGCAGTGCATTGCCAGCATCTAAAGGCTAACCACATGGCATCTCGACACGTTCGAGGCATATCAATATGCCACATCGGCTGCCAAGGCAGCTAATATGATAACCCACTCACTCATGCGTTTACGACTAATTTTGACAGGCGTTGCAAGTGCCAGCAGCCATCGAGCTGCAGCAACTGGAGGCGGCCACCACAACACCCCCCGGGCGGGCAGACAAACAGGAAAAGAGGCAAATAGACAAATCGCGGGACGGAAGTCAGCGCATTAGGCATTAGCTGTCAGCCGTCGTACGTGGACGCATTGCAATCAGAATCAACGCCAGTTATTGGCTCTCCCCCCCAGCCGATGCCTTGATGGGCAAGTGTGTCTCCCGGCAGAGCTCCCAAGCACATCATCAATCTGTGCTGACAATCGCCCTGTCCCAGCAAGATTTGGCCCAGGCCCACAAAATATGGCAACAGTTGACAGCGAGTAATGAATATATAGCCACAACAGAATCAGAGCCAGCAGCAGCCCCAGCCCCAGCGCCAGCCCCAGCAGATGAGCCGCCATTTTATTACCATGTGGTGAGCCGCAGCCAGCGGGAGCTGAGGCTGGCAGAGGATGAGGGTGAGAGTGAGGAGGAGGTTGAGCTCTCATTGAAGACAACTGCTGTGCTGCACATTGAGTCTGTCTACAGTCATTTGGATGCCCAGGCGGAATCGGATGCGAATGGCAATGTTATTGGCAGCGCGCTGACAGCCAACGCATATGCCACTTGCCAGGAATTTTTACTGCAGGAGCTCGCGCACACACTCGACGCGTATCAGGAGGCGAATGCCGCAACGCCATGGCCGGAAGATAACTGCCAAAGGCCAGCCGCCTGCCAGCTGCCAGATAGCGCCATAGAGCACGAACTGCACTTTCATGAGCTACATAAGGTAAGTGCCACTGTTATTTTTTGCTATCTCGCTGGATACTCCAGCCACATGTGGTCAGAGTCCATGAAAAGTATCCTGATTGATGAGCATGTATGGAGAATGCCATCATAAATTTAGCTGGTGATGGAAACTTGAGCGAAAATAAAGACAATTGTTGATGGGCTGGTGAAGGACTTGAATGAAGTGCTTGATTGATAAGATTGATTGACTGACTGATTGATGAAGTGTACTGATTGACTAACTGAAGATGCTGATCAATCAACTAATTGGTTAAAAGACGGACTGATTGATTGATAGACTCTTTAAGTGACTGATTGATTGATTGACTGTGACTGATTGACTGTTACTGTTTCTGATTCTGGGAGTCAAGCTGATTGACAGGCTTATAGGATTGTCTGATTAGCCATTGATTGATTGACTAAGTCAGTGATTGATTGACTAATTGATTGACTGTATTAGCTAACTGACCTACTGATTATTTGACTGTTTTACTCAATGGTTGATTGGGAACTGATTGACTATCAAACTTTGCTATTGATTGACTGAATATCTGTATGACTGACCTTCTGATTGACCGTCTGCAACTCCTTAGCCCTCCCCAACTCCACTTACCAAATTTACCTATGCAAACTCTCACATTTCTTCACACTGCAGTTGGCCATAAGCATTTCAAAAAGCCGTTAACACACGCACACCCACTTACCGTATAAGCCCATTCAACCCCTGTGCTAACACAAACGAACACCAGAGGGCGCCCGTGCAGGGAAAAACCACCCCCGTTTCTTGGCTTCTTGCAGCCACTTGTTCTGCTCTGGCTCTGCGCATGCTCAAACCTCGCTCCGGTTCAGCGAGCGTACGAGGCATACACTCAATCGAGAAATCCGCAGGCAACTAGAATTTTCAGCCAGCCCATTCAATTTTCCGAGTGCTGCTGCTTCGCAAGTGAAAAACTCAACAGAAATCTGATAAAACCAGAAAAAAAACCGAAAATACAATTAAAAACTGCGCAGATTATCGGCAGCAATAGTGAATTGGCAAAGGGCGTTGCATACTTTGAGGCAGTGCGAAAATAAAACGTGTGGCAAGTGGCACAAATTGATGCAGCAACAACAACAACAATAACAATTCCAGCAGCAGAGGAAACTTTTTTCAAGGACCTTCAAAACTTGCCGTAGCCGCTCCTGACTACATATGTATCTGTGTGTGACAGAAAGAAAGAGAGAGAGAGAGTAAGAGAGTGAGTGAGTGTGACTGAGACCGTGATTGAGAGTGAAGCTGTCACTGTGGTTGTGCACCTGCCTCAAGTGCAATTATAAATGGCGTAATTCGGTGCGCGGCCGTGTGATGAACATTGATTTGAGCGCAGCATTTGCAGCATTTGCTTTCGTGTCCGTGGCAAGTATCAAAACGGCGAACGTTCGGTATTCAAGTAGCGCCAAAACGCAGCAGGAGACCCGCGGCATCAGCGAGTGCCGCGCCAGCCGACGTCCAACATGGATGAATGCGACAACCTCGTCGTCGTCACATTAGCCGCACACGAGGAGCCCGCAGCCGACGCGCAGCAACAGCTCAAGAATTTGCACAAAGCACACTTTGACATCGATGACAACGCAATAGAGACAGAGACAGAGCCAGAGACAGAGCCAGAGACAGAGCAGCAGCAGAGAGTTAAAACAGCCGAGGAGGACGCAGCAGTTGACGCGGAAGTCGAGGCAGTCATCATGGTAAACACTGTGCCACACAGCAGATGCAATATTGTAGTTAGCTTTGTATGAGTCACTCTGCACCCACCCAGGCAGCCACCCACCCACACCCACACCCACACCCACACCCACCCACACGACCACATCCTGTGATTGTTCTAGTTGCATTGTGCGGCAGGCTTTGTCTGCTGCGCTCATCTATTGACCCGTTTTCGCTCAGCTAATCGCCTGCTTAGCCCACTTTCTTAACTTTCACCCACTTCACCCACCCACAGGGCCAAACGGAGAGCAAGAAGCATGCCAGCAAGGCGGCCCGACGCCACAATGGCAACGGCTGCGCCGCACAGGAGCTGGCCGAGCAGCAGCCAGTGCCGCACACCAAAGGCACCGCCATGTCCTTTGGCTTTCGCAAGAAGCTCAATGGGACGCCCAAAAAGTTCAAGAAACTGCTCGAGGGCAGCAGTGGTGGAGGCGGCGAGGCGCCACAGACAGACACAAAGGACGACAATGGCAATGCAGGTGAGTAATGAGCGCGCGCACCTGGCCAAGTGTTATGGCTTTTTAATTCGAGCCAATTAGGACGAGCTGGCTAATAACGCCTCAGCATGCCAGCCATGCTTAACTGCTTTTCACTGCTATCTGAAACCCTCCCCCCGCCCTCCTCTCTATCTACAGCTCCCGTTCAGTTCGAGAAAGTGGGCGTCGCTGCTCAGAAGACAAATGCGCCCAATCGCACAGGTGCGGCTGGCAAACGCTTTGGCTATCGCGGCGCCGTGCCACGCCCCGCCTCGGCGAGCCTCACAACAACCACAAACACAACCAGCGGCAGCGAGGACACCGACGAGGCAGCAGCAAATGCTCAGAACAACAACTGCAACAACAGCAACAGCAATGGCAATGGCAACAACACCTGCAACGGGCTGGTCAGCAATTGTAAGTAGTTGAGGAGCTCGAAGTGGGAATACCCTTACTGAATATATATAAATATGATATGATATGTTATGATATGATATGATATGATATGATATGATATGATATGATATTATATGGTATAATATGATGTGAAATGATATGACATGATATGATATGATATGATATGATATAATATGATATGATATTTGATTTGATATATGATATGATATTTTATGATTTGATATGATATGATATGATATACTAACTGCCATAGGAAACTAGGCTATAACGTAGGAGTTTTAGCTTAGGAAATGGGAGACATAACTTGATAGATATGAACTTGATAGATGAAAGTGTGAATACCTGTATTAAATCTATATAATTAGTATGTGATGACTATATTTGTTGCATCCGAAGCGATTATATAAAGCAACTGCCATAGGAAACTGGGCTATAACTTATTAGCTTCAAGCTCAGCATAGGTGCACCCACTACCTAACTTTATAGATATATATAAGGATGCTAGCTAGAGAGAGTCCTCTGATTCCAAATAAAAACTTGATTAGCCTCTGCTCGTCACATCTTCCATGACTAAGTTGCAAGACCCCTTGCAAGTGCGCTCTAAATGCAATCAACTATTTGACACGTCTCTCAATGCCAACCTCTCACTCACTCCACCTCCTCCCTTCGATCCGTTTGCATAGTGAAACGCCGGTCGAAGAGCGCACACGCGGGCCGCACGATTGATGGGGAGCCGAAAATAGCGCAGCCCAAGACGCTGACGTTCAATCTGAACCAGAACACAACCATTGAGTATCAGCGGCGTCAGTTCTTTGGCGAGATTCCGGATGAGGCGCACGCCGCAGCCAACGCACGGCCGCGCTACAACTACAACAATCTGGCCAATATGCACGCCAATGTGATGTGAGTAGCTATATAGCTATATAGCCAGATGCCAGATCAGATCAGATCTCATCATATTCACTATCCTCCGCCCTTTCAGTGTTCGACCCACGCCACGCGCTGCTCCGGCCAGCTTTGCCAAATTCACCTTGCAAACTGTGAGCTTGCCCCGGCCGGAGTATCCAGTGGCCATTAGTCTAACGGCGACCACGCCCACCACGCCCAGCAGCAGCGTGCAGAGCCCCGTGCCGGCTCACTCGACGGGCGCTCGGGCCAAGGAGGTGGTGGCCAGCTCTTCCAGGCAGCATCCGCTGACCTCCATTCACGCCCAGCCCAGCAGCCGGCAGCTGGACCAGAAGAGCGTCAAGCAGCTGACCAACAACTCGACTCGGCGCGGCTTCTCGGGCAGCCGCGAGATCAGCGCCGACTCGGGCATCGCCAGCATGGACATGGCCGTCGACTCGGGCAGCAGCTCCGGCGGCAGTGCCTCCAGCTCGAAGCGCAGCCGCAGCCGCCCACGCAACCTCCAGATGGTGATGAGTGGTCGGCACACGTTCGAGGTGCGCGACGTGGACGATCCACCCTCGAGCGAATCCAACTCCTTCGTGGAGACACTGGCGCTGCCCAAGCTGCCCACGGACAACAGTCAGACGACGCCGCTGCCGCTGGTTGGCCTCGTGCGCTCCAACACAGTGCTCAGCCGCGAGAGCTACGAGCGCAGGCAGGCGACCACTGAGCCAGGAGCCCATGCCAACCAGACGCCGGAGACACCGCCCAAGCCCAAGGCCAGTGGCTCCGATGACAGCGAGAGCGTGGACGAGGAGAAGCTCTACCTGGACTCGTCCACCTCCGAGAAGAGTGCCAAACAGCAGAGCCACAGCCAAGCGTCCTCCATGTCCTGGCGCTGCCAGGCGGGCGAGTCCCTGGCAGCCAAGGACTGCAGCAGCATGAGCATCACGAGCAGCGACACGCAGACGGCCCCCAAGGCGGAGGACAAGGAGGAGGACATGTCCCTCGACCTGGATGACATGAGCCTCATCAATACGGAGATGCAATTCAGCACGCTGTGTAAGTAGCTCTGCTTGACTGACTGCGGGATACCCTACCTAAATTATCTATATCTTCCTCGCTCCAGCTTCAATGACGGAAACGGCACCCAAGCCCTGCCCGACCGGTCACTTGCTCAACATGCACATCGTGGACAATCGCGAGGCGGTGGTGGTGCGGCTGCCCAGCGAGCGTCCACGCTCGTTCAACAATGCGCTCAATGAATCCAAGTTTGCGGAGCTGGCACTGGCCAGCAGCAGCTGCCTGCTGCTGGATGACGAGACCTCGCCCACGGACAGCCTGGTCAGCAGCACCGAGGAGTCGGAGGAGGCGGGCGGCAAGCTCAAGAAGCACAAGCTCAACGCCGAGCTGCAGCAGAAGGTCAACGACGTGGACATTGATGATATATCGCCCGTGCTGGAGCTCGAGCTGGATCCGGCCAGCCACAGTCCCGTCTCCCCTGGCACGCCCACGCACGCCTCCCACTCGCTGTCGCTGGGCTCGGACTGCGGCAACCTGATCGACGACGAGATCGCCGACCAGCCGGGGCTGCTCTGCAACAGCGAGGCACCGGAGCACGCCACGGACACGCCGACCCTGATGGAGACCCACACGACCGGATCGCTGCGTTCGCTCAAGAGCCAGTCGAAGGCGCGCACTGCGCTGCAGCAGGCCATCGAGCTGAGTCTGCGCACTCCGGCAGCCGTGCGACGGGCGGTGCTCGAGAGCGCCGAGTCCCTGGACACCTTGTCGCCCTGCGAGTCCATTTGCTCGGACGACCTGATGATGGACTTCGATATGAACAGCAGCGTGGACTCCATAGATCGCACCGTCTCGGTGCGCAGCCGCAGCGGCTCCGACCTGCACAAGCTGAGCACCGATCTCGAGGCCGACCAGGCCGAGACCGAGGCGGAGCTGCTCGCCCAGCTGGACTGCAAGGGCAGCGATGTCATGAAGGAGCTCAACTCGCTGCTGCGCGCGCGCATGCAGCGCAGCGCACCCAGTCCCAGGGAGCGCATCAGGTGAGTCCACCACCACTTTCCCACTGCCAGCAGCCCCACCCGAAAACTTTTCCATTATTCAACTAATTGAATTGGCCGCGCCTGCCCATCGGGCACGCTGCCAACATGCCGCTCTCTGACTTTTCCTTTGATTTGTGCTTTTTATTAGCTCGGCTGGCACATGGCCAGCCAGCGCAGTCCCTTCTCCATGCCCACAGACACACTCAGCGCCTGCACCACTCCCAGCCACTCGAAAGTAATACAACTTCTGCCTAATCAATCGGCCCCAAACTGCACTCTTTAGCTCTCTGCCTTGTCACACCTTTTCTTTCTCTCTCACACACTCTCTCTCTCTCTCTCTCTCTCTCTCACTCTCTCTGTCTCTTAGTCAGGCAGCATCTTGACTTCACTTTAACACTAGAAAACTTTTGGATAGGGCAAACTATTTCAAGTGTTTGGCAGCTCTGAAGGAAAATTCGAATATTTCAATTGGACTTCGGATCTGTTAGCTTATGGCATCTGCAATCTATAATGACTCGAGATTTTTTTGCTTTACAATCTGCTTGGAACTTACCTTTAAGAATTCAGAGTATTGAAGTTTTTAAAGTTCTTCTCTAACTCTCGTTCCCCTAATATATATCTCTCTTTCCCTTTAACTCAGTCTATCTTCCTCTCCCTGTAAGTCTGCGTATCTCTATCTCTATATATCTTATCCCTTGATCAGATTTTGTCTCACTCATCACCTCTTTTTCTGTCTAGCTCCTTCTCTCTTGAAGTATCTCTCTTTATCTCTGTGCGTATCTCTGTTCGCCTCTCTCTCTCCCCCTCTGTCTCTCTGCCTCTCTTTTTCAACTTCGCTTAATCTATCTCTATTTTTATTATAGCTTCCTCTGAATGTATACCTTTTTGCTTATATATCTTATTAGTTTTACTGATTCCCTCTCCCTCTTTCTCTACTGAAGTATATTTCTCTCTCTCACTCTTTCACTACCTCGTTTTATCTATATGCCTCTCTATCTCCATTTGTAGTAAAGCTTCATCTATAACCATATCTTCGTTTTTATATACCTCATTACTTGCTCTCTCTCTCTCTCTCTCTCTCTCTCTTTCTCTTTCTCCATCTACTTCATTTTCCTCTCATTTATCTCATTACTTATCTCATTTCCTCCTTAGCTTATTTCTTAATAGACAGCAATATATCTCTATAGCTCTACTTCTTTCATTATATCATCATCAATGCATTCATCCACTTTTGAGACCCGCCGCCTTTGTAGGGTTAATAACTGCAGTCAGTGCAGCTTGGCCAGCTCAGCGCATTGGAATTGCAGGTCTGCGCTGCGGGCACTTGGTGGATTGAAAATTGAAATTAGCCCAAAACATGAAGCAGACAGACAGATGGGACGTTGGGACAGGTTGAGATTTAAGAGTTGTTGTTATTTGAGTTGGCCAAAAGGTCGTTCCCATTGCCGTGTTACCAATTGGCGCTCTCAATTGCGCTGCTTAAGCGCCTGCTACCACGAAATGTGCTTAGGGGAGCAGAGAAGTTGCCGAGGCGTCGGGGCCAAAGCCAAAGACACAGCCAACAGCCAACAGCCAAGAGGCAACGGCACTTGGCATTTGCCAACGAGCGCCTGTGCCTGGTCGGGGTCTGGCTCGGCTCGGCCTGGCCTGGCCTGGCCTGGCCAAATCGTGGCCGTAGTTAAGATAACATTTTGACTTTGGACTGAGACTTGATGGCGAGTGCCGCATTCTTTTGTCATGGCAACGACAACAACAACAACAACAACAACAACCGGCAACGGCACGACAACGTCAGCGACAACGAAAAGTTGTTTCTGGTTCCAGCCAAAGTTAAAATGTGTATTTCTCTCCCTCTCCCTCTCTCTCTCTCTCTCTCTCTCTCGCTCTCTCTCACTCTCTCTGTCTGCTGTTGCGGCTTTAGTGCATTGGCAAAGGAAAAATCAATTGTCTGCCCATGTGAACCTGTTTCGACCTGCTCGCTGGAAAAGCAGCGAAAAATAACTGCAAAATGCCGCTGGCTGAGCTGTTGTTGTTATTGTTGCTGTTGCTGCTGCTGCTGCTGCTGCTGCCGCCGATCGTGGCTCCATACGCATGCGCCCGGGGATTGCCTTTCATAATGTATTGGTGAATGTCCCCATAAATCGCTGAGGAAAATGGCCAAGTGGAGTCGCCGGCCCACAGCTGCGCAGCTGAATCTGTAAATCTTTTAATCGTTTGAGCAAACATAATTCATATGCAAAGCATACACAACCCACACACATACACTGGCTTAACCTTGGGCCAACAGCGTGTGTAACCCACTCGCTAAATGCCATGAGTCACAGCAGCAGCAGCAGCAGCAGCAGCAGCAACGGCAACAAAGAAACTGCTGAATAACTCGCTGCCAAACCACTGCCAATTGCAGCTGTCAGCTGCACCGCGATCTTTATTACGACTTGATTGTGGCTATCTTGCAATGGCTAGAAAGCTTTCTATTCTAACGGCAAAGACACACGCAAAGAGCTTTCAACTCTTAAGCAAAACATTCTTCTTGCCGCTGACTGAAACGTTCTGGAACTGAGGCTCGGAGTGCGCACACTGACACGAAATCGATAGGAAGAGTGTGTGTATCTGGCAAGTCGACAGATAGATAGACTATAATTAACTTAATAAATGGTAATGAGTATTGATTAACTAGAAATGGAGCAAGTGTCGGCAGGTTGAAGCGAAGGCTTAGGCTTGCATGTGAAGAGTTAAGTGAAGGCTAAGGTTGATAGCATTTAAGCATATATATATAAACCAGATTTCGATACAATATAATATATATGCAAACATAATGAAATCACTCCATATTTTAGATATTCTTTAGTAAAGAACTGAACTGAGAAGATTTTTCATTATTTTCTTATAGATATCTTTAGAAAGAGATCTGTCAAAAATGATGAGAAATCTTCGAAGTTCTGTCAATATTTTTATAAATATTTAAGAATATTTTATAGTAAAGAATACCTAACATACCTTAGCTATAGACCTTCACAGCCAAACAATATTTCCTCCATTTCCAATCGTCACTCGCGCCACTGTGCCGTTCCGTTTCCCATGTTCCGTCAGCCTTGGCGCTCGCAACGCCAACTTCAATAAACAAAACTTCAGTATTAAACAAGATCTCAGAGCGTTCGCAACGGTTCGATGCGGTCAGCGGCGGCAACTTCGGTGTATCAATTAACGAAACATAAATTGTTTACCTTAGAGCGAAGAGAACCAGCCCATAAAAGCTAATCAGTGCGCGCTGTTATTGTGCAAAAAGCTGCGTGGGAGTCGGCTTAATTGCGTTTTTAATAACCAAACAAAAATATAGAAAAAATACAAAATAAGAAAATAGAAAATAAAACTAAAACACGAGCCAGTGACCGAACAGACCGCCCTCGCGGACGCCGCTGTCGATACGCACTGTTGCCTTTTCCATGCCACAAACACAAAGCCGACACCAACATTAACTCCAACGACAGCAGCAAATGCTAATAAAAATCGGGCAGCATTTATTATAAAGACGCGCCGCAGGCACAAGTGTCAATGCTTTTTGTGTGAATTTTGTGCAGAAACTAAAAATAAAATCAAAAATATTTTATAAAAAAATAAAATCGAAATAAAAACAAAACTGGTTTGCCCAAATGTGAGTAGAAAACTGTTGCAACAATGCGAAAACAACAAACATGTAAATAAAGCAAAGAATGTGAGCATGAATGACGGCCTAATACTCGTTCAGCGTTGAATGGGAGAGTTTGAAAGAGGATATTAAATTACCTTTATTATTGATAGGTCTGGAGAGTTATTAATGAATCTCATTTGTGTGTATCTCTTTGAATGATCTGCAGGAGAGGGAAGCAACAGTAAATCAAATGAACAATGTGGAAGATGTAGTTGATAGAGATATGAAGAGACGTGGAATGGGATATGGAAAGATGTCGAGAGATATAAATGGATAGGAATATAAGAAGAGGATGGAGTTGTAAAGAGAGCGAGAGAAATAGATAGATTTTGATGGATATAAATATATGTAAAGATATATAGCTATATAGATATATAGATATGTACATATATAGCTAGATATATAGATATATAGATATGTATGTAGCTAGATATATAAATATAAAGATAGAGCTAGATTTATACACATATATCCATCTACTTGCTGTAGGTCAATATGAGAAGTCTTTAATCTCAAGTCTTACATACATAAAGTATATAACATATGTATGTAGTATATAAGCCCCTGTTTCACCTGTTTTCTCTCTAACTAGTTATATAACCCTAGTCTCCTCATACATACAGTTTCATTTTACTATCTAAGGCCAACCAATATGCCCCTTTTCCGCATCAGATGCACGCACAGCAAAGACAAATGTAAATTATGCAAAATGATGAAGCGACTCAGCTGTAAGACGAAACCACAAAAACTAATATTTGGCCATATGCATGGCCCGTAAGCATTCAAGTCGCTGGCCAAGTGGTTACAGCCCGGCCAAGCGGGTGTCAGTTTCCGCCCCCTTTATTTTGACGTTATTTGCGTAATTTGATATGCAGCGGAAAACAATAGGAAAAACAATGGCAGTGGCTGGCAGAAAAGTGTGTCACATGCAAATGCATTTTGGACAAATTCGCTGGAATTTGATGCCCATAAATAATTACGACAAGGCAAGAGAAAGAAGAGCAGCAAGTGTTGGCCAAGTAAGCTGAGCTCCGCTTATGGCCAGCCAAAGCCGTCAAGTTCAGTTGCTGCAGCGGTGCAGCGGTGGCAGTTCCTGTTGCTGCTGCTACCTTTTGTGGCAAGTTGGCCCTGAGCTGCGCACATTCTGGCCAACCAGCCAGCCAGCCCAGCCAGTCAGTCAGCCAGTTAGCCAGTGTGAGCTGAGGGGCTTCTAAGTGCGCGGGCTGTGCGTACTTAGAGCTTTCAGCTCTGGACATGCATAATTCAACAGAATGTGAGACCGTTGACCACAAAATGCCATTGAGTGCAGATACAGATACAGATACAGATGCGGATACAGCTGCACTGAGAGAAAAGCTATGGGAAATTTCCTCGTTTAACTATTTCCTTGCCTTTACATTCTTCAGATGAGCAGCTTTGTATGCGCAGCTCCAGTTAGGTATTTCCCTTCGCGCACTTCATAAACAAACAAGCTTTTTCTTCGAGTGTATCTATGTAGCTACCAATCAAGCAACTTACCTGCCTGCCTACCTATCTGTCCGACTGTTCGCTCTCTCACAGTTTGTCTGTCTGTCGTCGCTGCCGCCTCTTCCTCTGTCTACCTGGCAGTCGGCGTTGATCATCGCCAGCCAGCCTCATCGCCTCATCATCATCATCGTCATCATCATCTTTGGCTGCGCAGACAAAACTTGGCTGGCATGCCACAAGATACAAGCCACAAGCTACAAGATACACACAGCAACACCGGATTCGGATTCCGATTCTAAGCTCAGATTTACCTTGACTCCCAGTGCGAGTGTGTATCTATGTGTGTGCGTGTGTGTGTGTGAGAATGTTGTGTATGCCGTGATTTTCTGTATGGTTATTACCATTACGACGGCCAGTCGCCAGTTGGCAGCCTCTAATGAAGCGCCCTTTGTGGCTGTCGTTGCCCCCAGCCCATGCCGAGTGCACTTCCGTGCCTATGACAAATGACGTTTCACCAAACAAATTGATAAGTGCCGTTAGGCTCCACATGAAGCGCTTGTCGACGCCTCTGTAAACTGTTTCTTTTCTTGCTTGTCAGCGCTGGCAGTTGTCGGTTAACGGGTGCAGTGGCAGTTGCTGCCACAGCGACCCCAGTGGCGACACTTGCCTCCGGCATGTGCCTCGACTAAATAGGAGACTCCACACACCGCAACGCTCGTTGCGGCAATTGCAAACTCCATTAGCTGCCACTGCTGCAATGACGAACGTTTTGTTGTACCACATGGCACACACACACACACATATATATATATACATATCCACATCCACTCTTGAAATTTCCGGTGCAGTTGTGCAAAGTGCTCGGCATTGTTTTGATTTCAGACTTCTTTTTCACAGTTGATTTCTGCATAGCCAAGCACCACATAAGGCAGTTGTATATAGAGTATATAGAGTATATATACCTGCCCACAATACGATCCAGTTAGCGTGCGAAATTATGAATGTTTGTATTGACTTCTCTGAAATTTGCATATGAAAGCCAGAAATGTGGGTCTGCGCCAACGGCAGCAATATCTATGCAAATATATAGCTGGAGCTGAAGGACAGAAAGAAATAACATTTCATATCATTAGAGAGATAGAAATAGAGAAATATATAGAGCGTTTGGGGAAAGGGAGAAGCGAGTGGGTGACGAAGACGGAGAGTGAGGCAGAGTGGGGAAGAGTGAATAGGAAAAGGGATAAGGACATAGAGAGAGAGAGTGAGAGAGAGAGAGAGAGAGAGAGAGAGAGAGAGAGAGAGAGAGAATAAAAGAGAAGAAAGAGAGAGAGAAATAAGTTAAGGAGGCACAAAGACAAACAGAGAGAGAGAGAGAAACAAAGTAAGAGAGAGAGGCATATAGAAATATAATTGATAGTTTCTCTCTCTATATCTCTCTATTTATCTATCTCTCTCTCTCTCTATCTCTCTCTTTCTCTCTCTATCTCTCTCTCTCTCTCTCTCTATCTATCTCTATCTCTCTTTCCTTATCTCTCTGCTCATTCTTATCTCTTTATTTCTCACAAAAGATCCTGCTAAATATAATTTTAAACTCTATTCTCGAGTATTTCGACTATAGCCTGTGAGCTCCGATTCTAAGTTATCCAAAGCCAGCTAAGCTGGCTGCCAACTACAGTGCTACAAACTCTTTTGAAACCAGTCTGAGGCTAAAGCCCCCCACATGCTTTGCGAATTACTGTTCAGCAACAAGTGCGGGCTGGGCAGCTCTATATACTGTAGATGTAGATGTCAGATGCCAATGAGCATGTAATACTGCTCATTATCTGTGCCCTCGCCTGAACTCGTATATAGAGAAGACTATTGTGATGTGATTTATATTCTCTATAAGCTCTTCAGCCTAACCATACATATATACTCTACAAATC
The DNA here is from genome assembly GCA_035047545.1 of Drosophila paranaensis. Classification (NCBI taxonomy): domain Eukaryota; kingdom Metazoa; phylum Arthropoda; class Insecta; order Diptera; family Drosophilidae; genus Drosophila; species Drosophila paranaensis. Next base: position 15,583,830 of record JAWNPL010000145.1, read on the forward strand.
TCCACTCTCAACTTCTGCTCTCCTCTAATCGATCCTTCCCTCTACTTCTTTGGTTTCTTCTTTCTCTTCTTAACCTACTTTTGGCTGCCTTTTGACATTAGAATGTCATTATATTCAAATTAAAGGGATCATAAACCTGAAACTGAGTTTAGCACAACTTAACATATTTTTTTTTTTTTGTCTCTTCTTCAGCTGAAAATGGAAAAACCATTAAGTCAAATGTTTGATGAAGATTAACTAAATTTTTGTTTGCGCTTTGCTTAGCTTTTTTTTTTTCTGTTTCTTTTTTTTGCCAGCTTTAAGTGAATTTTGTTCCCATTTTCTTGGGCAATTACGTAGCACTTTTGGCATTTGTTTTGTTTCTTTTTGCATTCAAAATAATTAAGTTCGCTTTGCGCGCTGTGAAAGTCAAATAAAAATGCAAACAATTTGTTTTATGGCTCGCTGAAATATACATATACATATATATATACATATTGCTGTCGTGCCAATTGGCCATAAGAGTTGGAGTTTGTTAGTTGTGTGTGATGCGAACTCAAATTACAAAAGCATTAAAATTATGCTTAAAGCCAAGATTTGTCGACCTGAAGCAGACATTTTGTAGCTGCCGCTGTCCCAGTCCCAGTCTCAGTCTCAGTCCCAGTCTCAGTTCGCCCCCCTTTGCCTACGCCCCTGGCCATCGAATGTGAGCTGCTTTTCATTGAGTATTTATTGGCATTTGTTTTGTATTCAATAGCTCGTATAAATTATGCCGTGAAATATTTAACAAGCGTGCATGTGTAAGTCTTGTCTACAACTCCTCTGGCTCCGCCCCCTTTACCTACCCCCTCAGCCCTACATCTGGCAGCTGCAACACGCAACAGTTGACTTTCACCATCAGCCGCCGCCGCCGCCACATATTTCCAACTCCACGTAACTCTTTTTGGCTGGCAGCGCAGCAGCTTCCCAGCATGCGGCTGGCGCACTTAATTGCCCATTGACGGCCCGCACCACCAGCTAGCTGCGTGCGCCACGCCTCCCGCCCGCCGTCACCTGCTGTAATCAATGAATGCCTTTTCACTTTCATTGCGTTTGCGTTTAATTAAAGCTGCATAATTGATATAAGAAATATGTGGTTGCCTTAAGGAACAGCCCAGTCTCCACTCTCCACACAATGTCCTCCTCTCGCCACTCTCCACACCCTGTTCGCTCCACTCTCAGCTGTTCGGGCTGCACTGCGCATGTCCCGATTGTGTCATCGTCATCGTCCTGCGGACAACAACAAATGAGAAAAGTCGAAACATCGATGCGGTTAGTCGCCTCAGCATGTCCAGCGGTGCAGCCACATCCTCGCCCAGCTGCGTGCGGCGGGTGCGCACGGACCTGAAGACCTCGGAGAATAGGTTCCTGCACTCCTCCAGCCAGCAGCGCAACAGCTCGCCGCTGGGCATAAAGCAGCTCAGCTGCAGCCAGCACCAGCACCAGCACCACACCCACAGCCCGCACCACTTCCACTTGCTGCCCAGCAGCGCGCCCACTGCCAATGCCACATATCTCAGGTTCCATTTGGATGCCCCGCCTCAACAGCCTTAGCTAATCCTTGCTTTTGTTTCTGCTTCTCTTACAGCGCCAAGCTGCCTGCACGCGCCACACGCCTGCTGAACCGCTCCAGGCTGCAGGACCAGCAGCTAGCCGGCAACGACTCGGACAACAGTTTGCGCTCCACGCACAGCGGCGCCTCCAGCCGCAAGCGCAGCACCGCTGCCTCGCGCGCCTCCACGGCCTCGTCCACGTCCAGCCTGCAGCGACGCCAGCAGCAGCAGCATCAGCTCGGCGCAACGTCGTCTGCCTCCGGCTCGAGGCGTGCAGCAGGTGGTCTGGCGGGCAACGCGGAGCTGCACAGCTCCTCGGACGATCTGATGTTGTATGACAAGTCCTTCAGGAATGCCATGATCCAGGATGTGCTGCAGTTCAAGAAGCAGCTGCTGCGCCTACGTCGCATCCTTCAGGAGGTGGGTGACTCACTATCTTCGTTTTGCACTCATTTTCCATTTCCATTTTCAATTTTCTTTTGCACACACACTGACACACACACATACATTCATTCACACACTCACTCGCACCTGCACAGGATGCTGAATTTGACTCCAAGCGGGTAGGTTTTCATTTTACTTTTGATTTTCCACACCCATTTTCCCAGCTCATAAATCTTGCATGGGTAATGCTTGCTCATTCATTTTCTTGACTCATTCTAGACGGAGACGCTGAATCCTTTCGAGAATGACAACGTGCAGCTGTTCGCCGCCTGCGGGCTGGACAGCAAGCAGCTGAACGACATCGACCTGGCCAGCCTGACCTCGTCCACCACGGAGGACCCACTGCAGGAGCTATCGGATCTACGTAGACAGGTGGTTTACCTTCAGGTATTTGCACGTTCTATTGCCTTTCGTTTGCTCGTACCACAACAACTCAGTCTGAGAGTACCAAAAGCTCACCTCTTTGCTTTCTTATCAACTTATCAACTATCTGAGTGCATATACTATATATACGACGCAGTCACTGAACAGGAACAATTTGAATATCTTAAAGCGTTTTCTCTTAACGATATATGCAATTGCTGTTGTTTTCTTTCTATATATACATAAATACTATAAGTGTTTCCACTCTGGCATGTCACATACAAAAGAAGACAAAAAACATCCAAACTTATGCTTATTATACATAGTTATCTGTATATACTCCACATAAATATATATCTTATATATCTTGTATATTTGCTATGAGTACTAGATTCAAACACGCACTCTCAAATACTCTTACTCTTACTCTTACTCTCTAATAACCAGCTACAACTACAACTAGATAGTTCAATTATACTGAAAACACACACACAATTCTAGCTGTTGTCTATTTGCCTTGCTCTAAATTCCGAATCTTGGGTAATTTATATGAAGAAAAGAAGCTGTTTCTTGTTACAAAAGAAGTGAGCTAGAAGGGCAAAAGTCATGGGTGTTAAGGGGAAAATGAAACAATGGAAAATGAAACACTTCACAATGATACATTTGAAAAAACATTTGAAAATTAGAGAATTCAAAATGAAACAATTGAAAAAAAAAACAGTTGGAAATGGAACATTTGAAAATGAAACAAATCAAAATAGAACATTTTAAACCCAAAAATTTAAAAATTAAGCATTTGAAAATTGAAATAAATTTCAAAATTTGGGTTGGGTTAAAATGGAATTGAAACACAGTTTCCTACAGGAAAACGGAGAAAATATTCCATTAAATTTCTCTTAAATTCTAATTTATTAAGACTAGAACTGATAAAATATTTATTTTTCTATATTTTCAATTATATGAAGTCTGAAACAGAATGAAAATGAAACAGAGTTGCTTTAGAGCTGTTTCAATTAGCTTTGATTCACATGAAGTCCGATATGAATTGAAAATAAAACTTAGTTTCTTAAATAATAAACATACTTTTTATTTACTTTTATATATCTAAATATCTCCAGTGGTCCACTGGAATCTGAAACACAATTGTAACTAGAAACAGCTTTGAGCCCAATTATCAATTGCAAGCCTGTGTAATTATGTTTTTTTTTTTATGTTTTCTTTTGCCTCGCGGCTAGTTTAGGCTTTGACTTAAGCTGAGCATAAAAAAATTACTTAACTGGGCAATAAATTCCTGAGAGAAACAAAAAACTTGGCTGGAATGCTTGGCAATTGAAATAGTATGCAATTTGGCAATTTTGAAAAAAAAAGCGTTTTTTCGGTTCGGAATTCGGAGCTTGGCTGTGTACGTTGATGGATAGTTTGTACTCCGTATTTATGCAACTCTTTTTTGTGAATGTCTTGAACGAAACACACACTCTCTGGCTTAGTTTGTGAACATGAATATCTAATTTAGCGGCCTTAGCTTAAGCTCAAGCACTAAACTAACAATTGCCACAACATACGTATCTGTGTGTACGTGTGTGTGTGTGTATCTTTAAACAGGGTCAAGTGGACGATCGTGATCGCACCATACGCCTGCAGCGCGATCTCATCGAGCAGCTGGAGGCGGAGAAGCGACAGGCCACAGAGGGTGAGCAGGCCAACAAGGAACGCATTAGCATGGCCACCCAGACGGAGCGGGTAAGTTGAGCAGAGTCTAGACATAGATATAGTACTATATACATATATATATGTGTGTGCACAACATTGACTAACCGAAAGTTATTGAAAACATTTCCAATTCCCATTTCGCAGACTCGTCCACTTGCCATTGGTGCGGAGGGTTTGTCCAGGTAGGCAAACGTTCATCAGCAAATTTATTCTTAAATTTTCTTAGTTTATTTTCAAATTACATTTTATATTTTGTTGCAACTAAACTGAAACAAATTGCTGCTGCGGCTGCTGTCGGCTGTTGGCTGTTGGCTGTTGGCTGTCGGCTGGTTTTCATGCAACGCTGAGTTTTTCGGCTTGCGGCAACATGCAAATCAGTTGCTGCCTCTTGACGCTAATGGCCGCAAATTGTAATGGCAACGGCCCAATTTGGCCAGCTTGCAACAAGTAGCAGCCACAGCAGCAACCACAGCAACAACCACAGCAGCAACAGTTGCTGTTGCACTCACTTACTTTTTTTGTTGTTGTTGTATGTAGCTTGTGCCCATTATCTAACTACTCGTAACTACCATCATCTGATTAACCATTCTCTATATATACATATGTACCTATATATACTTATACCTATATCATCCCACTATGCTGCCTCTGTCTATCTATAGACTACAGTTTGGGGAGCAACAGGTACTATTTTGTGATTTCATTTTAGCCATTATCGTGCTCTGCGCAATCAATCTACTTTGTATACTACACCTAAGCTATAACTGTCTTGATAACTGTAACACCTGCACCTGAACACGAACTAGCTCATAGAGAATATTTAAGCTCAGCTTTAATTGTATTTAATACCAAATACACGAACTCATAGACTAGCTTTAGCTGTAATGCATACTAAACAAATGCTAAGACCAAATCGGAAATCGAATTTTTTGACTATTTAAACCTTTGCCTCGCAACTAAAAAAAACTAGACCGTAAGTCCAACGCTTTAAATGTATAAAATACTAAAAATAAATACTAAAAAATACCGAAAACTGTATTACAAAGTTCGAGCCGCCGTCTAAACATTTGTTTAAGTGCCTAAACTAACTTAAGCTTTAAATACGATTGAAACTAACTCTAAGTACCGTTAGCCGTAAGCCTTAAAACTTTGTTGCCTGACACTTAACACTGTTTGTGAACTATTTCGATTGCATGCGGCAATTAAATAGACTTCCCAGGTAAAGCCGTAAACTAACAAAAATACCAAAATCAGTAGTCTGACTCCGTGTATGTAAGCCGAGCACCTGTAACTGACTAATCTTTGCCTTATCTCTACTGTTCGCAGAAGTAAGCCTGAATATACGAGTTATACCACGCACTTTCCGACGCTCCACTTGCATTGCAACGACTCCACGCTGGCAGCCACCACGATAATTCGTCACCAGCCGCAGACACAGCCCCAGCCCCAGCCCCAGCCGCAGTCGCAGCCGCAGCAGACACCGTCATGCAATGGCCTCAACTCCAATCACAACAACAACAGCAACAACAATTGCCGTGCTCTCAGCCAGACACGACGTCACACGATTATCTCGACCACATTGACCAACTACAATCAGCAGCTGGCCGCAGCGGCCTATCCACGGCGCGCCTCCATCGACTGGGACCGCACTGAGGCAGTTGCGCCTGCAGCTGCCCACAAGCCGGTGCGTATCACGCTGATTGGCGAGCCGTTGCCGCTACAAAATGGCGGCTGTCACAAGCCAACGCCGCCATCCCAACAAAATGGCGTCAAGGCGCACTTTCTGAATGGCTGCCAGAGCGGAGCGAACAGCGCGTTGCCGGGCGCCCATTATCAGCCGTTGTACAACAGCAACAAGATGACAAACCCAACCGTAACTATAGTCTGATTTAGATACCCTACACTGCAAGCAGCCCCCTCGATACCAGATACTCCACAAAAGGAATAGGAAAATGCGCACAAGTGTCAGCCGAAGCTTAAGCAACAAATTCTTTCAAATTTGAGTATAGAAAAGTTTAATATAAAAATAAAGATTTATATATCATATATATAAAATATATATATCTTGATATACTCTCAAATTGTTTTTGCAGTCTTACCAAAACCAGTAAATGAAACATAAAACTTAAAGATTCAATTAAATCTATACAATATTCTAGCCTATAAGCAAATTGCCTACATTTATCTCTGTGTACAAAATAAATATATATGCGAATGATCATGAATATATATTATACATCCGCTCTATGTCTAGTACTTAATTACTTAATTAACTGTTAATTATGTTATTTAATTTGTAGTCTAAGCTTTAGTACATTCTGTAATTTTTTTGTTTGAGTGGTTTATTTAACTGTATTATAGTATACGAACTACTTGATGCTACAAATATTATAACTATATAACTATATACATATATATATTCTACTTAAAGAGCACAATAATCGTAATTATCCAAAATACTTATATGAAAATTGTAAACAATGCTAAGCTTATTAAATAGAGTTCTAGCCAGATGCTATTTATCTATAGAATTGGGTGTGTTTTCCTGCTCTTTAGTTGGAATTTCTCAGCCATCCACTCCAATTGCCACTCGGCTGTGCAGGAAGCTCTTGAGTCATCTACCTCAGACAAGAACCGGATCAGCTGTTGCCGTTGCTGCTGCTTCTGCCGGCAGCAAAACTTGCTTTGCTCTTATCATCTAGCGAGTCTCAGTCACAGTTGAGCATTCGCGCTGGAATGTCGCTGAGTGCGAAACCTTTGCCAGTTCTCTGGCTGCTGTGCTGCGGCCTTTCCCATGCGCTGAGTCAGTTGTGCGAGGCTCAAGGCTGGCGCAGCTTCGAATGCCGTGAGTTGAGCAGCCTGAAAGAGCTCAAAAATATCAAGGACTTTCCCAAAGACAACTTGCACCGGCTGATCATTAGGAACGAGCGCACGGAGCTGAGCGTGGGCATAGGTAAGCTCGGGGCAGCTGCTCAACTAGAACTGCAGCTCAGCTGAATCTCATTTGCAGCTGCGAGCGGGCTGAGCCTCTCGGGCCTGCTGGACTTGGATTTGTCGCAAGTGTCGCAGCTGCTGCTGGAGCGACGCGGCTTCTCCTGGCTGCCCCAACTGGAGCAGCTGAACATCAGCGGCTGCGGCTTGGAGCAGCTGCAGGCCACGCACTTTGCAGCCAACGCGTCGCTGCAGCTGCTCGACGCCAGCCACAACGAGCTGCCAGCGCTGACAAAGGAACTCTTCGACAAGCTACGCAAATTGATTTATGCAAATTTCTCACACAATGCGCTGGAGCAACTCGAGCTGCCTCACATGCCGCTGCTGCAGCAACTGCAGCTGAGCCACAATCAACTGACCAATGTCAGTCTCGGTCTTTGTCCTCAGCTGCAGCAGCTCAGCCTGAATGACAACCAGCTGAGCCAGGTGAGTGAGTGAGAGAGTAAACAGGCACTAGAGAATCTGTATATATATGCTCTGCATATACGACTTAAATGATGAGCTTTGCTGAGAGGTCGTAGCTTTAATCTAATCTATATACGATTCTTACTACACGAATACATATAGACAAGATCTTATTCTCTAGAAGAGTATGCTCAACTAGGTAATGCCAGTTCCAGTTTATAGCAGTCTCTTGAGTACCTGACTAGAACTTGGCTCTGGGAACAGTATTCAAAGCAATTTTTTATATCTATTTGGGATATATATAAACCAAATCTATCAATTTTCAATTAAGTATCTAGAAGTATTGCAAAGCTTCCCTTTCCTAAGGCATTAAGATGCCTTAGCATGACAAATGAGAACCTGTTTGCATTAGGCAATTGCGTCTGAAGCATCGACGAGATTCATTTGCCTGCAACTTATAATTAATATGCATCATCATTAAATATCACTTATTAGTTAATCATAACAGTTTTCCCAGCAAAACCTCAACAATTTTCTTACGCCCACAGCTCAATGCGTCAAGCTTCAGAGGATTGCCCGGACTGCTCGAGCTGCAGCTGGCCGAGAATGCTCTCAGCACCATAGGCAGGGACACCTTTCAACCCTTGACTAAGCTGCGCGCCTTGAATCTCTCGCACAATGAGCTGGGCGCACTGCGACCGCAGGTCTTTGGCTCTGCTGGCATTGCGCTGCAGCAACTCGATCTGTCCGGCAACAACATACGTCTGCTCTTCGACAACCAGTTCCGACCGCTGGACAAGCTTCAGCTGCTGGACATATCGCACAACAGCATCGCCAGCCTGAGCGCTGGACACTTTGCGGGTTTGCGTTCGCTGCGCAAACTGTATCTGCAGTCCAACGATATCATCGAGATCAAGCCGGACACCTTTGCAGCTCTCGAGGATCTGGACACACTCGACCTGTCGCACAACAGCATTGAGTACCTGCACGAGCAGGCATTCGGCAGCCAGACTCTGTCGCGCATGCGCAAGCTGAATCTGAACGCCAACAACTTGAAGCGTCTGCATGCGCTGGCCTTCTCCTCACTGCCCTTCGTGGAGTATCTGTCGCTGGGCAACAACGAGCTGTCCAGCCTAGACGTGCGCATGTTCGCGCCCATGCGGCGTCTGCAGAAACTGCACTTGGGCAACAATGAGCTGACCCAGATTAGCTCCGTTGTGCTGGAGAGCTTGAGCAGCGTCTCGGATCTGCTCATCGACAACAACAAGCTAACCTTTCTACCGGATCTGAATGGCACACTCAGCAATCTGAAGCGTGCGGCCATCGAGGGCAATCCCTGGCAGTGCGCCTGCTTCACGCAGCTGGAGCGTTGGCTGCTCTCCCATCGCGTGACCTATCTGCGGGAGGGCACCGGCTTCTACGACGGCGAGAAGCCTCTCTGCGTGGTCACAGCATTTGAGCACTGTGTGCAGACGCTGCAGGAGGATCACCATCAAGATGTGCTGGATGAGTTCGAGGAGCGACTGAAAGATGGACGCTCATTAGATGTTAGATCAGATGAAGACTGATAAGTGTGTGTGTGTAGTTAGTAAGATAAGCAGCAATAAATGTACTTCGATGAGCGTTGATGATGAAGGCAAAACACAGCCAGTTGGTGGAGCAGCAATTCTTTCCAAGACAGATATTGTATTCAATGGTTTTTACATTTTGTGGTACATTTCCGATTTCTTTTGCTGCGCCTCGCATTTCTGTATAATTTTACAAATTAACAAACTAAAACTCGAGTCGTTTAGGCGCTCTTGACACGCAGAGCCAGAGCGGTCAAATCACCAATGCACTTGTTCAGTGTCTCCTTCTCCTGCTGGGGCGAGATGCTGGACAGCACACTGGACACGATCCAGTTGACCATGTGCTTCTGGCTGAGACGACGCTCAACATGACGGCACTCCACCTGGTAGTCCAAGCGGCGCTTGACCTCAGAGTAGACGTTCATGGCACGCTCGCGGAAAGCGGCCTCAAGCTGGAGGGCGATGTTCTCCTTCTTGGCTTCCATCAGCAGGAGGGCACCATCGGCGCGCCATTGCTCCTTCTTTTCGGCTTCAATAGCATCGGCCAAAACCTTGAGCTCAGCCTCACGACCCTCCTTCCATTCAGCCTCAACTTTCTACAGAAAAATTGCTTTTAGATACATTCCATTTAATATCACATTATAAACTTACATCGATTTCAGCATCAGCCCAGCGAGCGACCAGTGGACCCAGTTTCTTGACCGCAACGACGGCCATGATACCAAGCGACAGACCGCTGTAGTATTCGTGCTCCATGACGTAGATTTCCTTGGAGCAGAGATAGGTGAGCAGACCCACGCCGAATGTGTAGGGGCCGGTAACACCAGTCTTGTTGTAGAAGAACTGGAACCATTCCTCTGGAATGAAGCCCATACGCACCTTGCCGGGGTGTTCGGGACGCTGACGGCGCTCAGCAACACCGCCCGCTGGCTGAGCAGCGGCGGCAGCTGCCGAACGGCTAGCTACCACAGTCAATGGACGCTGGGCTACAAAAACAAGTGAAACAGCATTAGTAATATTTAGCATTTACGCATTTGCCAAAAAAATCAATTTTGACATTTCCTTTGCGAATTGTGCTCGTGATTACATAAACCACGATGGCAAAATTTGCGGTGCCGTAACAATTTTCACGGTCGCCGTTAGGATACATTGGCAGGCGCTTTGTGAAAACAAACAGCATATTCATATACTTTATTTATCTTTTTTGCCGTTTTACGCTTACCTGTAAGGAGTGCGGCTCTTGAGAACATTTTTGTAATAATGTTTCAACGAATTTATGCTACTGAATTGACGTCCGATTCCCTCACCTACTCTGAAGTTCACAATAGAGCATTCAAAACTATCGCATACATCGATAACATATATTATCCGATGTCAATATGGTGCTGTCAGATGCGAAAAACAAAAAATACCAAAAGTACGATTCCCTTCTTGCATGGTATTTTTGTATGTACTTTTTCGATATTTTTAACATTAAAACTAACAGTCAGCTAGCGCATTTTTCAAATTTCTCGCGCTTCTGTTGTCAAGGCAAGACAACAGGTGACTAATTTCGGGTCACTGGAATACTTATCAATAGTATCTAATCCCAAGAATTTCTGAATTAAATATGACACAATCGTTTGCTTATCTTTGTAACTTTACAAGTTTTTATTTAAAAATATGACAATTCGCTAAGTAAATTGTGTCTAATATAACATGAATCGACTCTGAAACATTTTGCATTAAAATACTTTTACAAAATACTATAGAGGAAACACAATTAAAAAAAAAAGATAATAATAGAGGCTTTCAGGATTTCGATTTATGCATATATTATTCGTTTCGTTAATCAGTTCTCAAAGCTATCTGTGTGCACTTTTCATAAATAAAGCGTTAAAACATGAGCATCTTTTGTATTTTTTCGATTTTTGTTTTTCATTTTAATTAATTTTTTTTTGCTAAACTAACTAAAATGACTGTCTTGTGCGTAGAAGATAAAAACCTACAAAGAACATTAAATAGATTAAATAAAAAAAAATATAGATATAAAATAGAAGGTATAAAAATCACTTGCGCTATAGATATTTTGTACAGCATTTGAAGTAAAAGATGATACGTCGACTATTTACAGCGGTGAACATATACATACATATTTAAAAACATTATCATACATGTACATATATAAGACTATTTTACAACTTTCAACATAGTTTGATCCTTGATTTTCGCATACATATAAAACGCAATGATTCGGCTCGCCTAACATTTAAAATGAATGGAGACGATGATTCAAGATGTTCAGACAGACGTGACAGATGTTACACGATTCTCTCGAGTGTCGGAAGAATGATTGGTTGGGAGGGGGAGTGGTTGCAGTCCGTTTGGCTCATTCAATAACATTGAAGCGTGTTAGCAGCTTGTAGTAGAGCCAACGTACCATTTGCTGCACGCGGGATGCCATCCACACGCAAAGGCTACCAGTGTGACGAAGCTTGGAAGCGTAGTGCTTGAAGTGATCTGTGTGGCAGGAGTTAAGTCAACCAAAAGTGTAAGAAAACAGTGAGCAAGAACACACAAGCTATGATACAGTAGAGGCATTTGATAAAAGGATATAATAATGTCCAAGGCGGATGGCCGCCGTTTATGTAGGTCACGTACGTGAACCCGTCCTTGCCCTTGCCTCGTATGTTGTAGTAGTAGGGCAGGAACGAATGTAACGTAAATCTGCAAGTAGGCAAAAGGAATGTCCGTTAATTAGCTAAAGACACGCAAAGCAAGGGCTACTGTCTACATTTTGAATGTGGGTTAATGGAGGTGGGTTACCTTCTCTTCTCGTAGAAAAATATGGCAGGTTGATTTGTAGTCAGCGTGTGCAGGAAGATTGCCTTCACCGCATGTCTTTCTACTGTCGTCAAATGGTTCATCAGTGCGTCCAGTAGCAGCGAACCGATGCCATTCCGACGATGGGAGCGATGCACACCCAGCGATAATATGTAGCCCACGTCAGCGGTACGACCCATCGAGTCCGGCAATATGCCCTTGTCCTGCATGGGAAAACCGCTCAACCTCGTGTAAAACTCATCACTATCACTGATATTGGCTATTACCTCCTTATTAACATTTCGATACGGTTTGATTTCAGCAACAATTAAACCAATTATGGCCAGATTATAAACAGCGGCTAGCGCAAAGAAGCGCGAGCTTGAGGTAATATCCTCGTACCATGACAGTGGATAATCGATTGGAAACCATTCTTGGCACAGCGTCCGGACCTTGAAAGATTAAGATTGAGACTTGAATGAGCCTATTCCTCAACAGGTGTGCATACTCACCTCCGTCAAATCATCGGGCACCAGGAACCTTAGCTGGACATCATTGACCGAGCAGAGCGGCACATGCTCGCAGTCGACGCGTGTAATGATATCGTTGTTGGGCGGAGCATTATGTTTATTGTAGCTAAACGGCCAGCAGACACCCAATATCCAAACGATATGCAATAATTAATTTAAACTGTGTGAGTGTGTGTCGATCATTATGTATTAGTAGGCGACGGCAGCCATTTCACTTGCATAATATTACGCGCCTCGTATAGATTAACAAACTTGTCTCCATATATGTACATGTACTACATATACACAACAGAGAAATAGATATATTAACGCACCCTCTGAGGTAGGCCCCGGCAACAGCAATCGCTATCGGTGCCGTCGCCGTCGGCGACGCCGTCGCCTACTCGCTTCGTAATGGACTCTGTGTTAAAAGAGCCCAGCTTGTCGGCTTGTCTACTCACAGCGTAAATTGTGCCATGCTAGTGGAGCTGCTGCTCTGGTGGTGCCGCCGCTGCTGCTACTGCTACTGCTGCTGCTATTGTTGCTGCTGCTCTTGTTTCCAATTACGGCAATTATGTCCATGGGTTGTGGTGTGTGCACCACAGGTTAAGCGCGGAATTTGATCAACTGTCTGTTTGTGTTATGATACGTCTGAAATTTGAATGATGTGCGCTCTCTGCGTGCGTTACGTTTTTGTGTGTGCGCCTAATTGATTTTAATTAAAATTCACAATCGCAGCATAAAACCCACTTGCTCGCTCGCTCGCTGGCTGGCTGGCTAGCTGCAGGCAGCTCTTTTATGGGGTATCAAATATCAAAGATAAACTACTGCCTTTACTGCCAATAAACTCCATTTAGTGCGAGCTAGCTGACCTGCGTTGATACACACCCGCATTTCTTGCAAAAAATAAACTACACAATTTTCTTAGATATCTCTTTACATTGTTTATTACAACGACTAACGTGAAAAGTTCACTGTGAAGAGCACGATTGCTAGTGTGGAACAGCTGGTTTGCCATTCACACAAAATGCACGCTGTGATGCCACTTGCGCCCAATGCAGTACTGCCCGATTGCTTAAGCGAACCGCCAAATTCAAATGCATATTTTAAATTTGCCTTTATTGTAATTGTATTTTATGTTTTATGTTTCAGTAGCGCCTGGCTTGGCTTGCAGCCTGAGAAGTGCTGGCCACCGGAGCTGCAGCTGGCTTCGTTGGATCGTCCATCACTCGCACCAGCATTGAGCTCTTTGGACCCGTACACCACGTTATGCCATGCTCATCCACGACAAATGTTTCCAGCGTCACCTGAAACTGGCCGCCACTGGAGATGGGCAGCAGGAAGCTACCTGAGAGGAAGTCACGCTGCGGCTTCACAATTTGATTGAGGGTGACTGTGTCGTTGTTGGGCGACTTCACCAGCTCATTTCCAGGGCGTGACGGCAGCAGCTGCGATGTGAGACTCAGCTGCACTGAGTCGACGCGTCGGAAGTGTTTCTGCTGCTTGCTAAAGTGCTGCAGTACGCCCTCCACCTTGATGACCAAGTTGCTGCCAGATTGCACAAGGACGGGCTCCGTGACATTGCGGGGCTGTGGGCTGACAGACAGCTTGATCTGCGTAGACTGCAGTATCTGGAAGAAGTAGCGCGGCAAGCACAGCGGCGTCTTCGTTATGATTTCTATCAGAGCTATGATTACGTCCAAGTGCCTGTTGCTAATGGTTTTCGCATTTGGCGGCTCTTGTGGCAGGTTTTTCTGCATCTGTTCCATTCGCTGGCAGCTCGCGGCAAAGAAGCGCGTCTCCGGATAGTTCCCTGTGGTCAGGAAGACGGGTGGTTCCGGTGGCGTAGCATAGCAAATTGATTCGATAATATGGGCGAACAGAGCGCATTGGAATTCGGCCACCTCAAGGAACTCCAACGTAACATTATCCGCATCAAACGAGGACTTATAGAGGCGCGCAAAAGTCTCCTCGCAAGCCTTCAGGGACTTGACCAGCTTGCGCAACTGATTCGTGACATGACCAAACTTTTGAAGATAATCGCGAGAGTTCTGCGCCAGGCTGCCCGCAATCGCCGGGGGTGGCACAATCACCTGCGCATTCTTCACCGTCACAGCCAAGTGCAGAGTCTGCAGGAACTGCGCACGCAACTTCAGATACTCCAGTTGGAAGCTGCACGGATGCTGCGGCGAGGAGCAGGCTCGCATGCTGGCCAGCGCCTGTTGATATAGATTGCTCGCCGCCTCCAAGCGCCTCATCAGCGGCAGCAATGGCTCTGGGGCTTCCGTGGGCGCATAATTGTCCCGCATATACGAATATTCCAGGCCATAGTTAAGTATGCACTCGGCCTGCGAGATCTGCGCCAGGGCGACCAAGAAGTAATGCATATGATCACTGATCACCATCTGCGAGACTTTCGTATAGATGTGCGCCGCCACGTAGTGATGGCCATAACGACTGGCCGTGCGAGCTATGCGGTAGAGGGTCCAACAGTTAACGCGCTCGATGCACTTCTCGAAGCACTGCACCACCTCCTGTGGCAGATAACAGCCCATGGTCGTCTGGCAGACCAAGGCGCTAAGGATTTCCACTGTGCGCAGCAGCTCCTCTGGCTGCTCCTCGCTATCCGCCAGTTTGTTTAGCTTATACAGAATAATCGGCAGGCGGGCGAGCATTGGATTCGGCTGAAAGCCACAATTTTAGTATTCGAATATTGAACATGTGAGAGTGAGATGATTACCTTGGCTGGTGCCGGCTCGTCCGTTTCCATAGCTGCTTCATTTTCCAGCCCTTCAGCTGTGGAGAATGCAAACTTGCGCATCTGAAAGTGCTCACAGAGCCCAACGGCCGCTTCGCAAATGAGCTTCAGATTACCAGGCGGATAGTTCACGTTGTCGCCCAGCGTATTGGTCAGCATCTCGACGAAGTCAGCTCCAAACTCCGCATTGGCTTGCGTCAGACGTATGCCATCTGCCAGCACTCGGCGCAGATCTCGATTGAACTCCGCTCGACGGGCCGTGCAAAATAGCAGACCTTCCATATGTAAGTTGACCATATCCAGGATGTCGTCGACCTGGGCGACCTGCTTCTTGAGACCGAAGGCCAGCAAGGCAGCCAGCACAGCCATTGCCTGCGTGGCTGTGGTATAGTCGTCCAATTTGCTGATGCACTCATTGCAGAGCTTCAACAAGGGGTCCCGGTGCTCACAGAGCAAATGCTGGGTAGTGAGTGGACACTCACTGAGCTTCAAGAGGATGGAGAGGAAGAGAAACTGTTCCGCTCCATTTGTGCAGAGATTGAATTTCTCAATGAGCACACCAATGGCAGACTTGGGCCAAGCATTGACGCTCTGCTTGTCGGCCAGTTCGTTGAAGGATCGCAGCACTTGAATGCGTACCGGCGTACGCAAATCCTGCATGAAATCCAGCAACACGTTGAGTTGGCCAGGCACGCCCACTAGCGTACGCGACGACAGTTGGGTGAGTGTATTGATGATGGCCACCACAAAGCTTTCGGCGGGATACTTGGGCAACAGGTCCATGCAGAGCTTGCTGACCAAGGCCGCTGTATTGGCGTCGTGGTGCATGTGGCGGAGCACTGGAATGAGCAGCAACTTCATGGGCACCGGCACCTGCAGCGATTCAATCATGTCGGAGATTTTTGCGCACATGCTGATGGCAAAGGAACTCGACTGGGCGGCAAAGCAGCTGCTGGCATAGATGGCCGCCTCCACTTCCACGGTGTCGTGACTGTCCAGAGCACGGCGTATCGCATGATGCACCTGCGCCTTCTCTGGTATTACACGAGACACGGCGCCTAGCGTGCGAAGGAGTAGGGCACGTGCTACTGGATCATTCGAGTGCATAACCATAAAAATACGCCGCACAAAATTGTCAATGTTGAGAATCTTGTCCAGATGATTCTCACTCTGCTGGCACACACGCAGCACCCAGAAACGCAGCAGATTCGATCCGCTCACAAAGAACTCGGACAATTTGATAAATGACGAGTTTATAAGTATAGGAAAGGGATACTTTTCAAAAAGTCGGGGAAAGCGCACAATTGCCTCACATTGTATGCCCTGCTTTGCACTACGCAGCCCCTTGTCCAGCTCCATGAGCACGGCATTGGAATCGTGCTCATTGTCGTTGAGGAAGGATTCGTTGAACATGCTGACACGTGTGCCCGTTAAATGCGCCATTTGAAACTATTTATGAATGCACATTTATCTTGCAAAATGTTGTTTTACGAAATGAAAACAATAAACAAATCTAATACAGAAAACCGAATGCAGTTCACCGGTTTGCCATTCAACTGTGAACGTAGCACGAACATGTGAATATTATGGCTGCCGGTTTTAACATTATTATGTTATCAGTTAACAGCATTCCAACAGATGTTTCTGTTAGCGGTCTTTGTGAAATTGTGTCGCCGTTTAAATTGCTGAAAATATGTTTGTCCTGACTAAAGAAGACAATGGTTTGTAGACTACTAAAAATACATAAAAAATAAAAATATATATTAACCAAGAGATGTGTTGCAGATAAGGAAAAAATCGTGTTGATTCCATCCAAAGCGAAATACACAATCGGTCGGTTGTCAACGGATGTGATTTTGGCTGAGGACCTTAGCATAAGCCGGGTTCATGTAAAGATTTCTCTTTCCAATGGCAGGTCGCTGACCGTGGAAGATCTGGGCTCTAGGTACGGCACATTCATCAACAATGACATTGAGCGTAACAAGAAGATGAGCGTCAAGACGCCAACTCCAATTCAAGTTGGAGATAAGATTCGCTTTGGCGCTCTGAAGAATGTGTGGAAGCTGTCGCAGCTTAAACTGATTACAACTGCCTCCGCGCTGAATCCTACTGAGATAATTGAACTAAATAAGCTTATAAAGCCACTCAATGGCTCTATCCTGTCATCTTGGACGGATGAGTGCTCGTATTTGACCATGGATACGGTTACGATTACAGTGAAGCTTCTACATGCGCTACTGGAGAATAAACCCATAGTTCGGGTTGATTTCTGGCGAGAGCTGCTGAGGTCAGCTAAGCATGTACACGTTCCCAACGACTTGCCAAAGCCTGAAGAATTCACGCCCAAACAACCACCAGACATGCCCAGCATCAAGTGGCGTCCTGAGCGCACCAAAATCTTTGCTGGGATAACGTTTGTGTTCATGAATCGAAAGCACCTCGAAATGTATGGTCCCGTAGTCCAGAAGGCAAGTGGCGCCTGCAAAGACCTCAACTCAGGCGTGCGGAAGCCATTTCTAACTAAACCGAATGTGGTCGTCATACAATACGTGACCTCAACTCAATCTCAAGCAACAGAGACTATTTTCAGTGTGCAAGGTAAGCTTACTTGACAAATATCAATTCCAATTTTATTTAAGAATAATTCTATCAATTATTATAGGTATTTTGGAGCAGGCAGGACTACGCCCTGTACCTGACTATGAAATCGGCTTAGCCATTTTGCACTGCTCCTTGGAAAAGTTTTGTAATCCGTCTTACAAGATAACTGAGAACTCGATGGCCACAACCGAATCCATGAATTCCTCGATCTTGGTGCCCAATACAGAACGCAGTCAGACACAACGAGCCGCAGACAGAGCATCTGAATTTGTTGTCGCCGAGTCCCAAAAGTCGGAAATATATGCGCCAAGCGTTGAAAGTGAGCCATCGGAACCAGTCCAAAGACTGCCAAGGGTATTGCCCAAGAAACGAAATAATGCCATATACTTGGACTCCTCCTCGGATGAAGACGTTCAAGTCGAAGTAGTCGAACCGCCAGTTAAGAAAACAAAAACAGCAGAGAGTATGTCAAAGCGTAAAGCTGGACATATTTTGGATTCCTCTGATGACGATCAGCCCAGTTCTATGCAGTCAAAGAGGGCGAAAACAGTGGTCGAGCCAAGCTTAGAAAGTTCCGTTAAAGACACCATTCAGAAGGCTTCGATTGAACCAACTGCAACTATTTCACCAAGGCGCTCAACTCGTGCCCATCCGCAGCAGCCAGTCGACGTGGAGCCAAAGAAGACGGAGATCTCACCCAGAAGATCTGCACGTGGCAAGCCGGCTGCAGAAAAGGCTACATTGAAAATAGTTCAGAGTGATAGCGAGGATGATGAGGAGGAACTCTTTCAATTCAAATCGCAGGCTTCAGCGCCTGTGGAGCAGGCACCACCCAAGTCAACTGAAGCCCGCTTGCAGTCTAATAATGTATTGACTAAGCAAGCCGTGCCCAGCCCGAAGGTCAATAAAAGAGGCACGATTAGTGTGCGAAACTTTCTGGAAAAGTCACAAAGTCAGGCGCCAAGCCAAAGCCTTGCTCCAGCTGAATCCCAGAAACGCAAGCGTCTGTGCTTGAAGGTAATAAGTGAAAGTGACAGCGACGACGATGAAAACCTTTTCCAGTTTAGCGATGGCAAGAAGCGAAAGCCATCGATGGGTCTTGGCAGATCGGGCAACGAATCCGATAATGAAAATTTGTTCAATTTTAAAACACGTGAGCAACAGGAGCAGAGCAAAACTGTGAGCGACGATGGTCAGGATTCAGTTATTACGGAACCTTTTGTGGATGAATCAAAAGGAAAATCGAAGTACGTTGTGCGCAAGCCGAGGGAACAACCTCGCAAAGTAAACGTTAGCGGCTGGCTATCATGTAGCGGGCTACATGAGGATGTTAAGCCTGAAACGAAACCAGAGCTACAAGCGGATGTGGACGCTATAAAGGAGGAGCTGGACGATGACGATGATAAAGAGAAACTGGAGCATGCCAAATGGTTGGCAAGCCTGAAGGATAGCATCCAAGTGCGCTTGTGCAACATGAGCATCAGTGTGAGCTGCGCAGATAAAACTGATGCGGCAGACACAACTGAGAGCAAGTACAGTGGTCGCACGAACTTTAAAAAGTTTGTCAAGGTAAATAATCAAACAATCTGAATTGAGTTATTAATTAATGTTCCTCTCCTTACAGAAGAGCAGTCTGCATTCGCAGCAGCATATTGTGGGCCTCAAGCGTATGCAGCTGGCTGAGGGAATGCTCTCCAGTCTATGAGTGTAAAATAACTTATTAATCTGTGCGTTTCTTCATGTTATATTTTACTACCAATAAATTTACGAAATATTTTCAAAGCTTTGGCCTGTTCTCTGGCCTGCAGCTTGCGCTCGAAGAGAGTTTTGACCGCCAACCATTCGTGATTTTGTATTGGCTTCGTAACGCAGCTCTCTGGATTATTTTTACGCGCCTTGGATTCACGTACAATGAAATGCTTAACATCTTCGACGGTGGCCAACGAACTCAGCTGGAAAGCAGCCTGTGTCGGAGCTATAGCCGCTTCGCGTGCTATCACAGTGCCCACATCTGCCTTCAGCTTCTGCTTGGCCTTTTCCACTTTCGTAACCAGCGTAGGTGTCTGCACAAGCAGCTTGACAATTGCAGGATTTGGCTCTTCCTCAAGAGCAGCTGTCTGGCTTTCTTTAATCACGCGCAGCTGGGATGGCAATTTACAGTCTTCAGGCAGAAAATTATGCTTTTCCACTTGTGGAAAGTTGTGGCACTGTGGTAGCAGCTTGTTATACAATGTGGCACAATTGTTGGCTTGCACTAAGCTTAGCTTATTTATCTTAGCTACTGCCGCAATTAGTAGAGTGAGGAATTCCATGAAGAAGTTGCTGCGTATCATCTGTCCGAAGTATTTGATAGCTGCCTGGCAGCAGTCACGAATGCGCTCATGCAAATTATAAAATGCTAGCAACCGCACCAAGACAAATTCTAGACTATTTCGGGTGGGCATGTCACCAGAGAGCGCTTCATCGCACGCATCGGGCAAGGCTCCGCGAAAATGCTCCAAGTCGCGAGGTAGGTCAAGGCGCAGCAGTCGGCAGAGCGCTGCATTCAGTTTACAGACAGCTCGAAATCCAGGCATCCCACGAAAAGAGTTCTTACGACGTGCCATTAGACGTCCTATCAAGGCGGCGGTGTTGTTGAACTCCAAGAAATCTGGTCTGGATAGCTCTTGCAGGTAGCGACTGATGACAACATAGACATTCTTTGCTGCATGTTGATTTGCTCGTTATAAAAGAGCTTGAATACTTTTCAATATGGTGCAGCTTACCAAATCCAGTGTCCTTAACTTGTAAGGTCACTAATGGAGGCTTTTTTAATTCAAACTCGTTCCAAAAAGGTAAACTCGCCATGCTTTAACAAAATGTAAACAATCCAACTATGTTATCGATAGCGCTTGACGAGGCTGCCAGATCTGCAAGTTAGTATTTGGTATTTTATAATTTTAAGCGGCGAGATAGTCCACATTATGTAACCAATAATAATAATACATAAATGCATGTATAATGTTTATTATTTTAAATACGCAATATGTTAGAGTTGTTATAGATATTAAAGAGTATGTATTTATCATATTAGACCAAAACGAGAGCATTCGAAAGTCGCTAGCGGCTTATCTTGCTTATTGGCGGTTCATTTGCGTAAGACTGGGCAGCACTGAAAACGCAGAACAGTCTGGCAGCTCTATCTCTACCATATGGTCGTCTCCACCTGTCAGCTATCAGATTTCCTCAATTATTTACTGAAGAGTGCTGTTGCGTGTGCTACGTAAATTTTCTGTTGGTTCCTGTTTTTTTAAATTTAATAAGACCGCCTACCAAAGAGGGCGTGGTTGCCAGAGTGTTAACTGATTAGATAGAAGTCACAAACATAAAACAAAAAACAAAGAGCCAAAAATGCTAGTCATCAACACAATCCGAAATTCCGCGCGATTGTCGCTGCGTAATGCTTACATACGAAATTGTTTGACCAACGAAATCCGAGCAACGAATTTCACGCGCACTTTCTCGCTGGGTCTGGCGCTGCGGCAGCAAGATGTGTAAGTGGCACCTAATTAACAAACACGCCCAAACTAAACCTAAGAAATAGTTGAAATAGTTAACTCTCTCTCTCTCTCTCTCTCTCACACACACACACACAGTGTGAATGTGACCTTCATTAGAGCGAACGGCGAGAGGATAAAGTCTTCCGGGAAGGTGGGCGACTCGCTGCTGGACGTGGTCGTTAATAACAATGTGGATCTGGACGGCTTCGGTGCCTGCGAGGGCACACTGACCTGCTCCACGTGCCATCTCATCTTTAAAGTGCCGGACTATGAGAAGTTGCCGGAGAAGCCAGGCGATGAGGAGCTGGATATGTTGGACTTGGCCTACGACCTAACGGACACCTCGCGATTGGGTTGCCAAATCACACTGACCAAGGAAATGGACGGACTCGAGGTGAACGTCCCAGCCACAATTAACGACGCACGCGCAGCGTAAGATGTGTTCAACGGTTCAAACTTGTTAGATTTTTGAGTGCTATTCGCATTAGTTAACGTATTTCATAGACGATTATTCAGGCAAAATTGTTGTACAAAGCCAAGGCAAGCCTCAGTTTTTATTTTACAGAGATTTTTGCATAAATGAATATTTTGATTTTCGGCAATTTGTAAGCCAGAGAGAGACAATTGTAAATATTTATGTGTTTGTAAATAAATAAGTAAAGTAAAACAGAAATTTTCATAAAATATGCCGGCATTTCCATCTGTATACATTCAGTATTCAGCACATCCCAGCAAAGATTTAGCATAGACTCGGGTTTGTTTTAATAAAAGTAAACTTTTTATTATTTCGCAGCTATCAGATAAAGTAATAAATAAATAATTTAATATATACATCTGCTATATTAACTTATTGTAAACGATTTTCAGCTTTGATTTTGATTTTCTTTCGTTTTTTATCCGCTGTGCCATTTAAACTCGTAATTTAGATAGTTCCATTTTTTTTTTACTTTTTCTTTTTTAAATTATTTATGTATAACTGAAACTTAACAAATCTGACAATGAGAGAAATGACGTCACAATTTTCGTTTATTATTCGATCGCTAAAGAACTAAAGAATTATGCAGATAGGGCGAATCGTTGCCAAGCGAAACTAAGTAATTCAATAAATAGCCGAAGAAAAGCTAAAAATAATAATAAATAGTTGGGGAAATGATCGAAGAGCGTGAGACAGCATAAATAAGTTGGGATTGGAAGTGTGAAATGAAGAGAGGTGCACATAAAACTGATTTGGTTTTCAATTCACGCCGTGCTAATGATGGTGCCATGGATACCTAGTGTGTATGCGTGTGTGTGTGTCTGTGTGTGTGTGTGTGGAGTGCCTTCTACTTAGTTGACGTAGGCCATGCCCGCGCCCTTGCGATCGAAGTGGCGCACGCGCACAAAGAGGAAGGCGGCGACTAGAGAGGCCACAGCCAGGACGAGCAACAGCATCACCAGGCCACCGACGAAGCTGGGCACGGACATGCAAATGGTTTCGGCGTCGGCGGAGCGCGCCGACTGGATGACCACCGTCTCGTTGCTGGCGTTGCTGTTGAGCGCAAAGTTGACGTCGCCAGGTGCCACCACCTGGATGATGCGACTCGTGTTCACGTCGGTCATCTCCTGTGCGTTGCGTTTGTAGATTCGCGGTTTCACCACAATCTCCATGGTGTCGCGGCGCCGGCGCACGCCACGCAGATCATCCAGACCCTCAACAGACCGTGGACGGCCGCCCAGGGAGACCAGATTGCCGCCGCTCAGATCATCCTTGCGCTTGACGGTGCTGTACTGGCCAGGCTGGCCGGGCAGTGGTGGAGGCGGCAGACCCAGTTCGTTGCTGCCCTGCTGAGGCTGTGGCTGAGGCGCCTGGGAGCTGGCTGGGCCGCTGCCCGCATTGGCCGCCGACTCTGCTGTGGTCACCGCTGAGGTCTGGGCCTGTGGCGAGGGCACAACGTCGGGCTGGTTCTCAGAGTAGGCGCCGCTGGCATCGGCAGCCGGATGGCGTGGATCGGGGTAAGCTGCTGGAGGCAGACCGCCCAAGGCGAAGTCGTTGCGTTCGTAGGCCTCTGGTGGTCCGTACTCCTCGGAGAGCGCATTGCCGCCGATTTGGGGCAGTCCATACTCACCGCCAGGCAGACCGGGTCCGCACTTGGGCTCGGGGCAGTTGTAGCGGCAGACCTGGATGACGCACTGGAAGTGGACGTTCATCGAGTCGGGGAACTTGAAGGCTTGGAAGTAGGCGAAGCTGACCACAGATGCGGAGGGTCCGAAGTTCTTGATCTTCTGGAATTTGCTCATGATCTTGGGCCGGACAACGCAGCCGTTCTGATCCACCAGCTGGATGGGAGCACGCTTGCCGTCATGGGCGACGCAGTTGCGCACGAGCATGTCGAACTTGTTCTCGTCGTCCTTGATGGCCAGCACCATGGTCATGGTTTGTCCGATCTTCACGATGCCCGACACCTCGGAGGCCCAGGGACCCTTGCCCACTTGGATCTGCATCCAGCACTGCAGGTTATCGCCCAGGAAGTTGGCCGTGACGGCGTGCAACATGTCCACCTGGAAGGGCCGGAAGGTGACCGCCTTCTCGTAGAAGTCGTACCAGGTGCAGCGCAGCTTGCGTGCCTGATCCCACACCTCCTGCACATAGGGATCGTACTGAATGATGATGGTGTTCTCCACATAGCTGCCCGATGGAGTGGGTGCTCCGTAGCCAGCGGCATTGTGATTGGCCGAGCTGCTCATGCCGCAGCTGTTCAGGAAGATCTCGAAGGTGGCGCTCAGGTGGCCCGTGCCGGGCTGCATGTGGACGCAGTGGGACTCGCTGTAGAAGCCCTTCGAGAAGATCATGCCGTAGAAGGGCCTGTCGAACTCAATGTTCACCCGCATGTGAGTCTTCTCGCACTGCACCTGCAGATGCTTGATCTGTGGACTGTCGTTGGTGCTGGCCAGCGGCCAGGCCTCCTCCGACAGATCGTTGCTGGGACCAGCGCCAGGGGTGCTCAGCGGGCCCTGCGGTGCGCCATAGATGGGCGAAGGCGCTGGCGGACCATAGCCAGCTCTGTGTTCCAATGGCAGCGCGGCCGATTCAATGTGTGATGCATCGCCGTGCACGGAAAGATGCTGCATGGGAAGAGTGAAGAAGGAAAAATAAGTAACATTTGCAAGGGAAATAAAATCTCTGTTAAGCTACAGCTGCAAGTCTCTGTTAAGCTACTGCTGCAAGTCTCTGTTAAGCTACAGCTATGTACAGATAACAGCTCAGACAGACTTCTACTTTCTTAAGTGCCCAGAGTGAATACGTTTCATTTCGAAAATATTCGAAGTAAAAGACATTTTGGTTTGTATTGCTTAAGATCTGTAAAATCTGTCAGCGGAAAAGCTGGTGCGCATGCTTGGCTGCCTGTTTTGTCGTTTAATTTGCGCCGCCTTATGCAATCCGCATCAAAATCGCGCTCTTTTCGAAAGAAGCGTGCCAGAGCGTTGATAATTGCGGCGCAGTTTAAGTGTTTTGAAATTGAATGGCCGAGTGGAGCGAGGCACGTTTGCCTAAGCCGCAAGCAGGGCCTATTGCATAAACCAGCTACATGTTGCTCCCTTACCCTGACAGTCCCCTCCCCTCCCCTCCTCCCTCTCTCTCTCTCTCTCTCTCTCTCTTATAGTCTTGAGCTTGTTAACTCGATTGCGTCGCTTTCTTTTCACTGTATCTTTTTCATTCCCGTTTCACATTTGGTTCATAATTTTATAGCTGTATTTTTTTCTCGTTTCGTTTCGTTTCTTTCTTTCTTCTGGCTGTGCCCGGAAAGCGGATGTAACGCTGTGGCTCGGGCTCAGCCCAACGAAAATCGAAAGTTCAAGACGATGACGCTGTGGATTTTTTCTTCTCAGTTTTTTCTTTTTTTATTTTTTGATATCTTTTGTCGTCCGAGATGTCGTGAGTTGCTTTTGAAAGTGAAATGACCACGAACAACAAACAGACAAATGAAAACTAAATAAAAGAAGCGTTATATTAAAATAGAGCTAAGCATCTCAGCATCTCTCTATATATAGCTGACTCTATATAAACACATTCTAATAACGCATCGATATGCATTTGTCTGCACTCTGCAGTCTTTTCCCCCTATTCTGTTGAAGCGTTTCTCTTGGGGCTGTAGAAACCTGGCGTTAAATGAATAATATAGCAATCTTAATGTATTAATGCGCTATAAACAAGAAAGTCAAAACTGGTACAAATCAGAGCATAACTGCAATTTCGCTGCCCCAATACCGAGGGGCAGACACGCAGCGCCAACTGCTGGCGCTGGCCGGCCAGTTAGCTGCAGTTGGAGTTGGAGCTGGAGCTCGAGTTTTCCGTGACTCGCGATTGCATCTGCGAGAGACTTGCTCTGCATCAGTCTCTCTGTGTGTGTGTGTGTGTGTGATTGATGCAGCTTAAATGGCTGCATAAATAAGCAATTTGCGTTGATTTACATGTTCGCATATATGTACATATGCACATACACATCTGGCTAAATACGTTTTCATATGAATCTTGCACTTCAATCGAAAGCGCAACCAACATAACCCCAAAACCTATGGCCATTCGTAATTTTGATTAATTAGCGTCAAGGCTAACATTTTAAGCGGTTAACAACACCACAGCTAAGCCAAGCTCTCTCTCAATGTCGTCAGTCGTTATTTAGATTGATTGCCGTTGAGCTGGCTAACATTTTGCATGCTCTCTCTCTCTCTCTCTCTTGCTCTGTTATGTTCACATATCATTTTGATTGATTGCCTTTTAACATATTGTCTGACTAACATATGGCTGTTAAGTATTTTTAAAGCGCCACTGTTATGACCTTTCATAATTGTGTTATTTATAACCGTTTAGGCTAACATTTTGCACGCGCCGCTGTTAAGCTACGTTCTTCTCTCTCGCTCTCTCTTGTTTTGATTGATAACCGTTTAACTGCTTAACATTCTTCTCAAGCTATACCATTGTTAGCAGCCCCACTGCTAAGCTAATCGCTCGCTATCTCGCTCGTTCGCTCACTAACTAGCTTTGCTTCAAATAACATTGATCAGCAGCACACAAAGTGCCGTTCAATGCGACTGCAGCGCACTTGCTGCACTTCTTAGCGCTTGGCCGTGCTTCGTGCCTTTGCTTGGCTTGGCTTGGCTTGCCTTGCCTCCGCATCCGCCTCTGCGCGCAGATTGATCTCTATTATACCGCTAGCGATACAGCTCATCTGAACGTTTTTCTTTCAGTGCTCGATCAACCCATCAATATGCCACACAATGGACACTCGCACTGATTTGCATTCGAATTGAATTGGATATTGATAAACGGTAGTCCGTCGCGTCGAAAGTGAGCAGATCCGCTACACAGCTTTGCTTGGTTTGCATATGTAAGAAAGACGCCGCTCGCTCTCTCCCCTCTCTCTCTCTCTCTCGCTCGCTCGCTGTCAACTTGGAAGTGGGCCACTCTAACTGTATAGCGCTTGGTGTTTCCTAATTGAATTGAAATCATATTGATTGGGCTATCGGACAGCGATCTGCATTTCTTCACCCATGTCGCTTGTAAGATTCATCTTTTTACACTTTCTTCCCAGACGGCACTTACCTCTGTGTTGAACGCCAGGCACAAGACTAAGGCCAAGAGGCAACTGTGTCGCGTAGAGTGTCCCATTTTATTGCTGCTATATAAATCCGCTCGACTATATAGCCTCCAAGCTTCTATATATCTGTGTGTGCCAAATCGCTCTCTGTCCGTCTGTTCAGATCAAAACAGTTTGTCTTGAATCTCTGCTGCTGCTTCTGCTGCTGTTCGTCTCTTCGCTGCTTTCTTCTCGGGTTTGTTGATCTTTTGGTGTCTCTTGCTGTAAGTAGCAGAATAGAAAGGGGAACAAGGGTAAACAATGCAGCCAAACAGTTCAACTTTTGCATAAGCTAAATGGAATAGCGACTTAACAGTCGAGCTCTGCACTTAGCATTAACATTAACATTCACAGAATATGTATGCAGATTATACAGGGTGTTACATATTCTCCATGACCTTGTCTTCTCTCTAAGTTTTCTTGCATCATTTTATTGCAAATTAATTTGTAATAATTTTGTTTTATTATTCATAAGAGTTTAAGTAATTTTAAATTATTTTTATATATATTTAAATTTTATTTTTGATTAAAGAGTATCCATAGCATCCACAGTATATATCCATACACTAATTTTAGATCACTTTTATTTTAACATATTTTTAATTTAATAATTTTGTTAATAAATTGTTAACTTTATAAATTTTCAAATATTTTTTCCCCATTTATTTAGACATTAGAGCCACAACCAGCCATAATTAATGGCAGTCAGTTAATGGCTTAATGCTCATAACTTGAGCAGCACTTAAATGACACTATATATACACATACACACACACACACACACAGAGAGAGAGAAGCACACACACTGGCACACTCACACACGATCATTTAGTGCCGCCGAAACTGCATTTTATGTAAAGCAAATGAAAACTCGCGGGCAACAAACAGGAACCACTTTCTATTTTCACTATAACAGTACAACGAGGAGCTGCAAGCACAGCAGCGGCAGCGAGCCTCAACGCCAACGCAGTTGCAAGTTTTCTTCACAGTGGTTGGCCCCACTTTATGGGCCCCATTAATTTGTATTTGTATTTGTATTTGTATGCGTGTGTGCGTGTGTGTGTTGTCTTAGTGTTTGTATTCCATGCTGCTTACTTTACAGTTTGGCCTAGCATAGCATTAACAGTGTGTTAACATTCGCTAAACATTTCACGTGCTGCGCGCTCGTTTCGAATTCGAGTTGAAATTGAACTTGAGAGTCGGAGTCGGAGTCGTTGCCGCTGCGCCTGCGTCTGCGTCTGCTTGCCGATTGAGACTGAGCGACTGAGCTCAGCGCCGACTGACGACCGCATCTGAGGCGCAGCTTTCACACAGCTCCAACTGAAGCTGCCTGGCTGCCCGCCTGCTGCCGGCTGCCGAGGCAGAGTGTAAGAAAATATATAAAAATAAAAAAGTAAGCGGCGGCTGCGGCGTCTGAGTCGCATTTCACTTGACTCAGTGTTGAGTTTTTTCGTTTTTGGGCTGCCTGGGTGAATGTTGTAGCGGGCAGTTTTACTTTTACAGATGGCAGAGGCAACAACAGCAGCAGCAACAACAGAGCGGCCCATCATATGGCACCGTGTACGAGAGCCAGAGCAAGAGCAAGAGCACACCCCATGTAAATGGGCTTTTAACAAGCCTTGGCCATAAATCGACGCGCCAGCTAAAAATAAAAACCGGCTTGTCAGTCACTCAGTCAGCCAGGCAGCCAGGCAGCCAGGCAGCCAGCTGCCATTGAGCAAGTGTACTATTAACCCACTGAGACAGTAACGAACGCTGCGTTGCTGCGCTGCCAACGCCGCTTGACCCTAGCCAAACAAACGCCGAGTCGCTCGTTACGCAATGCCCCCAAAAGAACTTCAATGAATGGGGCTGTCCACAATGAGTATGTGTGTGTGTGTGTGTGAGTGGGCTGCTTAGTTTAACGGTGCTTTGTACTGCTGCTGCTGCTGCTGCTTCACTTTCTTCCTATTCGACTATTTTCACCTGAGTTGTCTCCCCATTTGCATACGAAAGACTTAACACACAAAATTTGGCAATTAACAAGCAGCGAAATTTCGGACTTTTTCCTCATCTCTGATTTTTTTGTTTTTGCTAATTGCTGCTGCCACAAAAAGCTGCGTTATCAAATCAACGCATCGCTAAATGAGACGAGCGATTGAGATATATAAATATATATATACAGCAAGAGAGTGCTAAGACGAATGTCTGATATACTTGCTGAGGTGTTGAGCTGGAGTAGGTATAGAGCTGCTTGCTTCATTAAGGGACATTTATATAGAACTCTATATACTATATATATTTATGATGTCTTATAATATAGTAAACTCTCTCAACATATAGACTGCTTATAGTCCAAGTACTCCTCTCTGGCTAGTGTATTAGAATGCCTTCTAGGCAGCTCTTGCAGCTGATTGGCATTTGGATGATGAGCCGTGCTCGGCTTAAGTGAACATTGTTATTGTTGTTATTGCTATTGTTGTTGTTGTTGTTTATAGTAATGTGTAACTGCTGATGACTGACTTGGCTTGTTATTTGTTGTTGTTGCTGTTGCTGTTGTGGTTGTTTGGCATAAGGCAAGTGAAAGTTGACGTTTGCCATGCGCAACTCCCAGCGAGCTTTCGTCTGGCATCTCTTTTTCATATAAGGGCATTGCTGCTGCTGCTGTAGCTTGAGCTGCTGCTGCTGCTGCCTTTTGTTTTCTTTTTTAATTAACACAATCAAATTACAGCTTACATTTCTACATATCGTTATCGTTATCGTTATCGCCGCCTTTAGACAAAAGAAATGCTTTTTCGGCCTTCCTGTCTAATTAGCCCAGCAGCATCCAGCATCCAAGCAGCTTCCACCTCAACTGGCAACTGGCAACTGGCAACTCTTTTGTTTAGCCGCTGGCAAACATTAAATAATGTGAAAAGTGCCAGCAGCTAGTGAAAATGCAATGAAAAGTTGTTGCTCTTGTTGCTCGTTGCTTGTGGCTTGTGGCTTGTGGCTTGTGGCTTGTGGGTTGTTTGTTTGCTTTGGCAGAGGGAGCTCAGCGCGGCGTCCGTCTATTGATTGAAATGACAATCGTAGCTGTCTCCTTGACTGGTCGTTGTCGTTGCTGTTGCTAGAAACTAGGTGAACCACTGCACCACTCTATACACACAGAGACACTCTACTTGTTCTAATTCTTGATAATTTACGTGCTGTGCTGAGATGACCAGCAATTTGGGCTACAATGAGCCGGATATTGAGCTGCATCTGACTTTTGTGGCCATCGATGACACACGAACTGCTCTGACAGATGGGGCTGCTGATGATGCCAGCAATCAATGCCAAATACTTGGGCATTATCTGCACACAGATATCAATCTATATATTTATATATGTATCTATAATTTCAGTTGGTTTAGCCTCTTGCAGCCTTGTCAATTAGCCAAGTCAAGCCATAAAATGCATTTGATGTAACATAAAGCTAATTTCTTTGTGGCTTTTGATGGGCTTTTGGCCAACAACCGGCAGCCGGCAGCTGCTTGGCCATTTCCATTAAATTAATTGAACGCTTTCACAAATTCCCACCGCCAAACACTTTTTGGCAAGACATATGTCCAGCAGCCATAGATTTTGCTTAATTGAGCACGCCAGCGCCAGCGCCAGAGACAGCTTCAGCTTCAGCTGACAAATTTTTGCGTGCGCCCAACCCAGAGATGAGGCTGGTCCGGCCCGCTCCGGCCCGGCCCAAAAGCCAAAGGCAAACAATGGGCACAGGTTTTGCTTAAAACACACAACAATAAGAAAAACAGAACTCGAAACAGAGATTTTTTCTTCAGCTGACTCTTTTTTTTTTTGTCAATTTTATGTGTTGGAATGTTTTTGTTTACCAATTCGATTGCTGCTTTGGCTGTTGCTTGCTAAGTAAAAGTTTCACTGCCAAAGCAGATGCTGTGTGTCGTCTCTCTCTCTCTCTCTCTCTCACTGTGTGTGTTGCTTCTTTAATATAACGGCAACACACACACACATTTGTCATTGTGGTTGTGGCTGTGGCTGTGGCTGTAAATGATCGATATTATTTGCCATTGTGGCATAGAAATTGTGGCTCCCCATGCGTAATTAAACATATGTCTCTATCGAGTCAGCTGTATGTGTGTATACCTATATCTATATCGAACTGGGATGCTGTGAAAGTGAAATTGTTAATGCCAAAGAAAAGCAAACAACAAAAGCAAATGTTAACCGCCAAGGTTTGCCTGCCCGCTTGTTGTTGCTCTGGCTCTGGCTATGGCTCTGGCTCTTGTCGCCTCTTTGGCCGTCTGGCTGACAGTGAAGGGGCAATTTACGTTTCATTTCATTTAGCGTGGTATGTGCCAGCCACTCGGCACTCGGCTCACTCTTTATTTTCTTTTTAGCTATTAAGTAACGATTTGTTCACATCTCAAATAGTTTTGTCAAAGGGCAATTGTTCGAGTGTCGCTCGAACTGGGCCAGCTGAGCGCGTGCCGGCATAATTGTTGCAGATCGTTGAAACAAAACTCATCCACTTTATGGCCATAAAAATAATTAACTAGCCAATAAAACGATTTATGTAACAGAAGAAAGAAAAACTATCAATTGCTGAGAAAACAAATGACTTAGGCAACGAACTTGGCTGCAGTTTCACAAATGCCCGCAGCTAAGCGCCGCTGACATTATGTAAAATAGAGCAGACAATTAGTTTTCTATGCTCCAGTTTCTTGTTGTTGCTGTTGGCGCGACAGTTTGGCGACAATTAAAAAGTGATAAGGCGCCCGCAGCCCCGCAGCGCCGTAGCCGGTCTCCTGTGCTGCCCAGACACAACACACATGCGGCAAATGAAAGTAAATTGTTGCATGCCAACGGCGCCTGCCAGGCATTCCAGCCATTCACTCAGTTTTTCCAGCGCTTTTCGTGAAATTTTTCGCATATGCGTAGACAACAAAAGCAACAACAACAACAGCAATAAGATAACGCAAGATATAGGGAAAGTGAAAAACGAGCTTGAATATAGTTTTCTGATATGCGGCGACATGCTAAATGGAGCGACAAATGGCCTGCAATTTGACATATGCGCATGTGTGCATGCACATATATAAGATCTATTATATATATATAAGATCTATTAGATCAGCGTGGTGTCAGCTTTTAGTGTCCAATTAGATTTCTCCTCGTTTGTCTGATTGAAGATAGCCTCCGCTGTCAGCTACGACAATAGCTGCAAAGAGGAAGAGCCAGTCGAGGCCACTAAACATGCCAAATGAGTTGAGTTGAGGTGCCGTTAGTCAGGATGCGCCGATAAGCAGCCATTGCAATGGCGACTGCGCACCCCAGCAGAAACGAGACACAATTAACATAATTTACAACTTCCCTCCCTCCCCATGCCCCATGCCCCGTGCCCCGTGTCCCATTCCCCATTCCATTTACTTTCCATTTCGTTTAACGGTAAACCGAATGTAGCGAAATTCACGAATGCAGACAAAGGCCCGATCAGCGTGGACTTGGACATGCATTTTGCGACTTGGTCACCTGGAACTGGGCAACAGCCGAAAACCAGTTCCCACAGGCTTCCCTCGCTCCCACTCTCCCGATCTCACAACAGTTGCTGCCGCTGCCACTGCCGCTGTCGCTGCCTCTGCCATTGCAATGAAAGTAAAAACTCAAGGGCTTGCACTTTCTGGCTGCAGTTCGCAGTGAAAGAGCAGAAAGTCAGGCACAAAAGAGAGTCGACGACAAA
Source organism: Drosophila paranaensis (assembly GCA_035047545.1). Classification (NCBI taxonomy): domain Eukaryota; kingdom Metazoa; phylum Arthropoda; class Insecta; order Diptera; family Drosophilidae; genus Drosophila; species Drosophila paranaensis. Next base: position 15,616,413 of record JAWNPL010000145.1, read on the forward strand.
GAAAACGAAAGATGCGAGCGAAAGAGAAGGCTGCAATCTTGCTGCTGTTGCTGCTGGCATATCCTCGACGTGGCTTCGCAACGCATCGTTAGCTGTGGCTGTGGCTGTGGCTGCGGCAACTGGAGGCCGGTTGCATTTTGCTCTGAAATAATTAGTGACCCAATTTCGAGCGGCCGACGACGGCAACGGCAACAGCAACTGCAACTGCATCGGCGTCGGCGTCGGCGTGTTCCGCTTGCCTGCCCCGGCCAGCCCCGAAACGCATGCAATTTGCTTGGCTTGACTTGGGTTGCAGTTGCTGGTGTTGGCGTAGTTTGTGGCATGCATGCAAAGAAAGTGGTTTTCATTTCTTTACAATTGCTGTCAGCGGGCTGCCTCACTTGCCACAGTTGCCAGTTGCAGCGAGGGGCACTCAACGAGTTCACTCACGCCGCCCTCTCCCTCAGCCCATTTCAATTGCATTCAAATTTGATTAGGCTTAATCAAAGCGCCAATTCAATTGAAATCTGCAGTTCAAATGAGTTTTTGTGGCGTTAAAGATTTCAATTTCGATTTCGATTTCGATTTCGATTTGAGGTGATTGCAGGCGGAGAGCTGCTATGAAGGCGGCAACTGCTTAGTCTAATATCAGTCGTGGACGAGTTTCTAACTGCTTTGCCAGAGAGAGAGGAGAAAATCTGAGACTCCACTCGAAAATAGCTGCGTAATTGTTGTTGTTGTTGTTGGTGGTGGTGGTGGTGGTGTTGCTGTTGTGGGTAAGACATGCCTGCGCATTCTAAACATTTGCTTTTAACGTCAACGGCGGCTCATAAAGCCAAGATGTTGCAGCTGCACGGCGGCAATTGTTGCCGAAGTCTGCGCAATGAAAGTTTTTGTTGTTGTTCACGCTGACTTGGAAAAACTGCGTGAAAATTGAACAGGCGGCAAAAACAATTGCCGTTAATTTAAAATTGTCGCCAAGGCAAGCAGCCAGCAGGCAAGCAGCACCAGCAACTGCGGTGAGTAAACCAGTAATTATATCGCTGCAAGTGGCGCAGCATCTTTCACCTGCGTGTGTATATAGATATGCATGTGTGTGTGTGTGTGCGTTTGTCTGTGGAATCAATTAAAAGTATTGCCAGTGCTATGTTTGGGCAAATGACAAGTGCCAGCAGCAGCAGCAGCAGCACGTCTGGCTGACGGGCCACGCTGCGTATGCGCAACCCACTTGGCAGGCAGGCGGCTAAGCAGCCTGGTAAGTGCAAGCACAATACACGCGTGCCTGGCTGCCACGGCCACAGTTGCAGCTACGAAAGTATCTACGAACGTCTCTCTGTCTCCCTCTCTGTGTGTGTGCGCAAAGCGAAATTGTTTTCATGTGCGCCAAAGTGGAGCAGTTTTTGAACAAAGCAATTCGCTAGCTTAATCAAACACACACACACATAGAGAGACACTCATGTGTGTGTGGAAAACTGCAGAGTTATTGCAATTGTAGCTCCAGCATAAGCCACCAACAACTTGCTGCAGCAGCGCCAAATGAGAAGCGGCACAAGTCAATTTCAGACTTTCATTCGCGCGAAACGCGATGAAAATTTCACCAACAAACGCGACGAGAACTTTTCGCAGCCAGTTCCAGTGCCAGTTCCAGTTCCAGTGCCAGTGCCGCTGCCAGTTCCAGTTCCAGTTCCATTAAAGAAACGCGTCTGCTCTGGCCTAAGCGGGTGGCTGCCAAATTGCCTAGATTTATGCAAATTAAACTAATGAACAAAAAGTCTCAAGTGCCGCTGGCTGCTTCACGGCTCAGCAGCGACTGCTTAACTCTTTGTGTGTGACTGAGTATATATGTGTATGTGTGTGTATGTGTGTGTGTGGCAAGTAGAGCTCTTTTGTTATTAATAATTTCCGCGTATTGCACGCCAAGGCAACTCGACGAAAGTTTTATCGTCTGCTTTCTTTTGCTCTCTCAATAATAGGCAAATCTACACACGCACACACACACACACACGCACACACACACTTACACACTAAACACTTTGCTTTTCTTTCCCAAATGTTGCAACGCTTTTGTGCGCAATTGGAGCTTCGGTTTTATTATTATTTTCATTATAATTATTTTTGACAGAGCAGCTCGTTTGCCAACTCGACTCGGATGCGTTGCATAGAACTCGTTGCAAGCAGACGAGTCGCTATCGAAAGTAGCTGTAAATGCGTTTGCAACTATTCCAAATTGGTTTACTTTGAACACAGATTATTATCGAGCTGGTATAATGTTTGGCAGTTGCCTAACTAGTTGGGGCTGTAGATGAAGGGGAACTGTAGTTGGGGGCAACTGTAGTACTCTCGACTGGCTTACTTCAATTCAAGAGAAATTTATGAAGGTGGTAGAGTCTAGTTGAGGTAGCTAAGAGATATTCCTTTAAGAAATAGTGCAGCAGAGAATTAAGCTTTATCCTTTAGGATATAGTACGATGGAAATAAATGTCTATTAAAAACTAAAGATTGTCTTCAATTATTTTGAGAAGTCTCTCCTGATGAAATGAACTAATGATTTTTGACAGCTGAAGCTATCTGATGACTTCACTAGTAGTTCTGCCTAATGTTAAGCTCTGCTGCTTAATCCTAGTGACTTTCCCTATCGTTAATGTATGTGAGTCTTTAATATAAATGCCTTGACTCACAGCTCCTCAACTGTTTACTATCATGTATGTGCACCCTCTGCAGAGCTTAAGCAATAACTGGACCCTTGACATTTTGTGCTATCTGTATCACAATAATCCTGATTCATTCCGATCTCCATTCAGAAACTCGTATGCCATTCCATTCCATACAATTGCAAGTCTAAGATATTCAGAGAGCTTCAATATCTTATTTCAAATCCATTCAAAGTTATCTCAAAGTTCTTTAGTCTCTATTCAGTTATAATTTAAAAAGATTTTATATATTCAAAAGCCTAATTAAATATGCTTTCAAGACTTTCTCAAGCTTCTTCGTATTATTTTCTGCACATTCACAATTTATTTATGGCCATTTGTGTGTCTATAAATAGACTTCTTTATATAATTTGGGCAATTATACGAAATTCTTTGCTCTGTCGCTTCAGTCTTACCTTCAGTTAGTGTTAATCCCTAGCGGTATTTGGTTGTTGTAATCCCTTTTCTGCGAACCGGTTGGTAAAGAGTGAGTGAGAGTGAGGGAGATAGAGAATGGCACTGCGGCTGCCGTCGAGCGTTGATCACGTTGCCTTTGGCTATATGGCTCGGCAGCTGTATTCAATATCTGTTCAGATTTCGCACAATATATACATATATATATCAGGAGCAAATCGCTCGTCTGTTTTGTTTTGTTTTGTTTTTTTTTGGTAACACTTTACAAAGTATTCGCACAGAAGAGAGTCGATAACGCGAACGCGGCTCGAACGCGTTGAGGGTTCAGGACGAGTCGATATCGGTATCGGAATCGGTATCGATATATGTATGTATGTATGTGTATGCACTGCAGCAGCGTCGCACCTCCAGCTCAGAGACACTGACTCGTCGCACACAAAGTTGAAATGAAAATGCGGCTGGGCCGTATCGCTAACCAAGATTTTATATCGCGTGAAAGTTTTGACCCCTTTCTGTTTTGCAGCTCGCTGGCTCGCTCGCTCGCTCGCTCGGCAGCCGCTTCGCTCCAGCGCAGTCACTGCCGACGCCAAGAGAGCGCGCGAGAGCGAAAGAGCGCGAGCAGTGCGAATGTGGGAGAGTCTTTCCATAGACTCGCATGCAAAATATGCCGTTTTCGGCCATTCGGCTCTTCGGCTTCTCGGCTTTTCGGTTATTCTGTTTCTTTTGGCGCCCCGACCAGAGCCGAGTTGAAGCCAAGCCAAGCTAAGGCCAGCCTCGTGTCCCTCGAGTCGGACTGCGAACCCGTTATAGCTACTTTTCATTTCAGCCCGCTTTCTGCGCGCTTTTTGGCTGCGCCGTCGTCGTCGTCGTCGTCGTGTCAAGGTAACGGATGACGTCGAGTGCGTCGCCGCGATTGCCTAATTCCCATTGTTATTCAGAAAGGGATGCGGCTGATTCACTCGCCAGTTGTCGATGTCTTTTGCTTGTTATTCTGCCCAATGCATTGGAAAATTAAATTATGGCCACGTTATGCAATCGCTAATGATATAATGTGCCCAACCACAATCAGCCTAACTGTTTGTGGTGACAGTTTTATTTTGGCTCTTTCAATGGGCCGACTAAATCATCATTAGACGTTGACCTTTGTTCCAGCCTAGCGGAAATAATCAAATGACTTAATTTGTTGGAAATTATCGAATGCATTGTTTTAATTGGAAGATCTAAGGAGAAGATTGGATTAGACGGGCATGAGCGACTAGCAAATACAGTGAGCTCTGGGATGAGAAGCTGAAATTATAATTAGCAAACTGGAGCAACTTAGATGATTAGCATCATAGTTTATACTCCAGATTTATTCAATATTTCAGTTGAAGTCATATGAGGTTTGCCTAAGTCGACTCTGCTGATATATGTATATGTTTACATATGGTCTATCTTCTTCTTCTTCACTTCCAGCTACTCAGCATACCCCTCTAAACACTATCTTTCAGCTTAGGGTATACACAAACAAAACAAGTAAACAAAGTAACTGCAAAAGCAAGTTCGTCGCCTAAGTCTTTTGTTTCAGCCTTGCATTTTGTATGCAAGAAATGATTTAATTAAATTGTAAAAGTAGTGGAAATGCATACAAATGCAAATCAACTCAATTTCTAAGAAATATTGAAAGCTATTTGAGCAACTTTGGCAGCCAGTGATAAATTATAAACAATTGGAGTCGGATATTGTTATACTCCTGTTATACGTATATACTATATTTAATATATTTATTGACAGCAACGAAATTGCCCCCAATTTCGTACACAATCTTTAAGTTGTGCTAAAAATTCGTTAAGCACTCGAAATATTTCGAAAATCAGCTCAATTTTGAATGATGAAATTACAAAAAAATACCAAAAAAGGAATGAAGACAAAATGTGCCACAAATTTGGCGAAATACACATAAATGTTGAAGATATACATATATATATGTATTTATGTATATATATTAAAGTTAAAAATAACTTTTGTAGATTGTGCTTTGAACTTTCATTTATGCGTGGTTCGTTGGCGGATTTTCTGTTGGCCAATTCGAGCGCCTTACCTTGCCTTGCCTTGCCTTGCCGTGGCTGCCCAAGCGATGACAACATTTGAGAAGGCACGAAGAAAAGGCGAAGAAGAAGACGAAGAAGAAGCAGAAAAAAGCCATGGGACACACCCGGCTAATCGAAAGAAATCGAAAGTTCCGGCTTGGCTACCATTTCATTAAAGGCATATGGGCACATGGCTTGTTGTTATTATAGTAAATCTTGTTGTTGTTGTTGTTGTTTCGGCTTGGCAGTTGTCGCACGCCGGATCTGTAGTGAATCACATGTGTGGAGACTTTGATGACGCTCGTCCCGCTGCCAGCGCCTACCTGCGTATTATTTGTTGAGCTAGTCTCAGCTCTTTTGTGCTCATCGTCAAAACATTGAAAACGGAATTGCACACGAAATTGGGTCAGGGACGTGCTCAGCATGCTAATCAAATTATGCTTACACTTTTTATAAGCATATGACGCACAGCTTAATTCGAAATTGGGAAATGCGGGCATTTTTCTAGAGGGTGCTTGAAGGTTACACTAGACACTCATTCTGCGGGTAGGTGTGGGCGCGAGGGCTGGTAATTGAGGCAGGCAAGCTAAGAGAATGGGCGAGTAATAGGCAAAGGAGGATCAGGGCTGGAACTTGGGGTTTGCTTTAGTTAGATCTGTTAGAGCTGTTGAATGAGGTAAGTCTGCTACAGTGAGAAGTGTTTGACTAGAAAATACTCGAAGTTCCAGCAGTTCAGAAGCCGAATAGCGTTTTAAACCAGACTAGATGTAGGGCAACAGGGGTACCAAATAAATTTGTTCCTTTTCCCAACTTAAACTTTGCCTCAAGCTCTTCCAGCTAACAGCAGCAAACCCACTTCAAGCCTAGACCAAAGCTCAAGTCCCAAATCGTAATGCATTAGAGAAACCCCGCTTTAACGAATCAACAAGCATATAAAAAGTAAAACTTACTCTTGTCATATATATATACATATAGTCAATCATAGTAATCACTCTATATACACTTTTCAGCCCAATATCGTCTACATACATACATATAGAAAACTTTATGTATACATACATCTCTTTGATCTCTATCGAATGAACGCTTAATCACTAAAATATGATCTTTACTCAATGTCTGCTGCATCTGTTGATAAATGATCAACGAATCGAAGTCCATTTTTCACACATTATTTCCATTCGGGGAAAAGCGCTGCCAGCCAAAGACAACAACAACAACAGCAGCTGCAGCATCAGAAATTTATATCTCTCCCCAGATTCATTCAGTTTCAGTTTCAGTTTCATTTTCAGTTTAAGTTTTTTGTTTTCGAACAAAAACGAGTTACATGACAACGTTTTGCACAATTTGCTTGGCTTTTCTTTGTGCAGTTACGAGTATAACGGTGCCTGGCTCTTAAGCTCTTATTGTTTATTAAACAACAACAATAACTTATAATGTGGCCGATCCGCAGGGCAGGGCCAAGTCGGCCAACTCGGGAGCACACACAAATGATGCCAATCATTATGCAAGTCTGATCCGAACTTCGGTCAACGCGCTCGTTGGCATCGCAGCTGGCTGCGGGCTAACGGCTGCTGCCTGCTGGGTCGCTTTGCTCTCAGCTTCACTTTCCATTTCTTTTGTCAGCTGCATTAAGCGTATATATATATATGTGTATGTTTCTCTTTTTGCTGTAGACGGCCCTTAATTGCAGTCTATCGCATTTGCGAGGCAAATTCATGTGATTATGCATCCAAATGCACAATGAACCTTGAATCAAGGCTATATGTATGTAGTTAGACCTTTGCCTATTGACTGAGATGGAGCAATTGAAGGCAGCTCAATAAAGGGACAATAATTATCAGAGTTAGCTAAAGCTAGCTAGAGCTACATTTAATATAGATAAAGTAGAGTATATAATAAAATATAGTGAGAGAAGAGTATGTAAAATATCAACATATATATATCAATATATAGTTGACTATTTCCACAGAGCCTTCTACATATCCTTTACTTAGCCATATCTTATCTCATAGCTTTCCATATCTGTCTGCATCTGTTCAGCCCCTCTCTATGCATAGCTGCTTTAATCGATTTCTCGCCTTTAACTTTTTTTTTTGGCTGTTTTGTCTTAGCCGCTTTTGGCTGTTTTGCCCTTTTTTGCAATCTTTTTTTTTTTGTCTATTGCTGCATAAAAATGCGGCTTAATTGTTGTCTTATGCAGATGAAGGGGTGTGTATATCACAGCTGCATGTGTGTGTGGTCGTTGCCTGCGCCTGACTCATGCGCCATATATCACTTTCACTTGCCATAGCAAAAATGACAACATCAACGAGCAAAAATCTCAATCAGGCAAACAACCCAAAGAGACCTGGCAACACAACCTCTCTCTCTCTCTCTCCCTCAACTTCTTTCTGGCTCTTTCTTGCTCCCAAAATGCCATTTCCTCCTCATGTCGGCTCAGTCTGATACCTCTCTCTCTCCCTCTGTATCTGACCTCTGCTGGCAGGAACTGCCTCTGGGGCCATTTGCATTTCGTTGTGAAATATCTGTTGGCAGTCAACACTCTATAAAAATGCCTTTGGACAACGCCTTGCAACTCATTGTGGCAGCTGCTCACACACACACACACACACACACACACACACACTTACACTCAGAGTTGGCTTGTTGCAAGATCATTGAGTTGCATAAGCACTTAACTGTTTTTGCCAAAAAGAGAAAAAACAACGTAGCAGAAAAGAAAACACAATAGTTTTCTAAAGCCTTAAGAAATCACGCTTTGTGTTTGCCTTTGCAATCATTTCCAATTGGAATTCGAGGTTCGAAGACAAATAGCCAATAAGTATTTATCCAACTCATTTTGAAAGAGGTTTTATTTTGGCTCTTTCTTGTGTGTATCTTTTAGTTTAGTCACAAGATTTTCACTTTCATTCGCTGACCAAATAGCCAAAGATATTGACAGATATCAAATGTAGGTATGTATGTATATATACATATATATATGCAAATTAGTTGAACAACCGTAAGCAAAATCTTTTGCTACAGATATGAGAGAAAGATGGCCCATACGCGCGGCAGTTTCAGCTAAGAGCCAGCAGCTAACAGCCAACTATCAACTACCAGCATACGCAGTTAACAGTTACAAACTTTTTAACTTCTTCTTTTTTTTGGCAAATGAAAGAGAAATTGTTCGCCCGGCCGACAACGACGACGACGAGAAGAAGAAAAATAAAACAGATTTTATATGCTAATTGGTGCGCACACTTCGGACTAAGGCTTTGGCTCTGAAGCGTTGTGCGATGATGGATGAGTCTGGCATTTATGTTGGGGGAGTTTGCAGCTGTTGGTGCTTATCGCAGATAAAAACGGTAAATGACATATTAAAAAAGATATCAAGTCTTAATGAGCTATAAAAAACGTTTATGTTGAATGCATAAAAAATATCTTAAAAATTATTTAATGCACTTAATTACGAGCATAAACAAAACTAACTGAAAATACATATTTTTTATGTTTAATAAATTTATAAAAAAATTGCAAATAATTTTTTTTTGTTTTTTATATATTATAAAATAATTGTTATATATTTCAAAGTATTTTTAATATATTTCTAAATATTTTTAATATATTTATAAATACTTTTAATAAATGTATTTATTATTTTCATTCAGTTATATAAATCGCTATCACAATCAGATCTTCAATCAGTTAAAAGAGCATTTGTCATTCAGCTAGGTTAGCTGTTGTTATTTGGCCTAAGCTAAAGCTTATTTATAGAAATCTATTATGAAATGTGTTTGGCTAGAAAATAAACTATATAACGATATGCATAAATATGGCAAATAGTGCCAGTTCGAGCTCGAATTCGAGTTCGCTTTCTACGGATGGGCTTTTGTGTAGGACTCGCAGGTAAAACTGTTGCGCAACCGAAGCGAAGCAGATTTGGCGATGCATTAATCAGCGATTATGTGGCACAGAATGGTGCTCTCGAAGTGAAAAGCTGAAGGGAATTTGACACCCGAGCAAAGTCAAAAATCAATTTGGTTGCGGTTAGTGGCTTTTGCTTTCGTTAGAAATTAAATATTAGACACGATGTTGGCGCGGGCCACAGCTTTAATTAAATTTGTATGCCGTTTATGCCTAAAATGGATAAATATTGGGTTTGCTGGATGCCATTAGGGCAGCGTACCGGGGTTACTTAATGACCCAAGCAGCGATTTTTAGCTGTAAACTGTGAAAGAGAAATGAGAAACAAAAAAGAGATGCGGAGAAAGCAACGCAAGACAAAATCAAGCCAACTGCAACAATTCGCTAAATTTACAACAGCAGCAGCCAGCAGCCAACAGAACAGGTGAAATATTTACAGGCGAGTCTCTCTGTCTGTGTGATTGTGTATTTGCTGATATGCAAATACGATTTGATTATCTTCATGATTATTTTCGATTGTGTTGTTCGGCCTCATGTAGTTAGTTGTTAATTGACGAAATTATTCACGGTATTTGGGCTTAACGTGTACGCATTTCACCAAATGTTAATTAAAAGTTTTACTGAATTTTGAATGATTGCAAATGTTGCATTTAACGGGTTTCTAACCGGTTTCACTAAACGGTTTTTTAATGCGTATTCCTAATTTTTCATAATTTAGCAAAGTTATAAACCTTGAACTATAATAAGACTGAATATGCAATACGATAGTTTGATATTTAATTAAAAAATTAACTTAGATACATTTAATACTGTGCACAATATTCATATTTATTCTACTTGAATTTTTAAACTGTTACCGAAATCTAAATCATCACTTGCTTGGCATAACGAAACTTTAACCGCTAACCAATGTGCATTCCGAACTTTCAATATCTTAGCAAAGACACAAACCATTAACTCAAGCAAGTCTGATCAAACATGTGTGCTGTCACACTGTTCTTTTTCAAATGGCACTGCCAACTTGAGTCAAACCAAACAGCTGTTGCATTTCGCGCCAAATTGAGCTGCACTGCGCTTATCTGTATGCGTGTTCAACTGCGTTTTATTTGTGTTTTAAATTTTATTGAGAGGAAGAGCGATAAACTGACCCAGAAATATGAGCGCAGCAGTTGCAGAACCTGCAACGGCAGCAGAAAAAGCTGACAAAACAGACGATTCAATGGAAAAACTGGAAATAGACGATGAAGACGAAAAGAATGTGTCAGTTGAAGATATTTTAGGTGGCAAATCGTTGCTAATGTCGGACAGCGAAGATGATGAATCGCCTGCAGCAGCAACGAAACAAATATTCCTCAGAAATAGTGATGAGGAGCGGGATGAAGAGAACACAAGGGATGAGGTGAAGCCCAAAAAGAAGATATCAGCGATAATAGACTCTGAAAGCGAGGAGGAGCCAAGGGAGATGGAGAAGAATTCTAGGACAACAGAAGAAAGAAAAAACAGTGATGGGGAAGAAGAGGAGATTACGACAAAACATAAGCCGCAGAAAAAGCGATCAGCAGTAGTTGACTCTGAGAGTGAAGAAGACCAAGATGCAGGAGACAAGGATTCTGCAACTGGAGAAAGGGAAGAGAAGATAAACTATATTGCGGAAGAAGAGGAAGACCTGACGTCAAAGCCAAAGGCTAAGAAAAAGATAAGTGCAATTATTGACACAGACAGTGAAGAGGAAGAGCAGAAGAAGGAGGAGAAGAAGAAACACAATAAAAATCCGAAGAAAACAGAGAAGAAAAGGAAACAACGATTGGAAAGCGATGATGAGCTAAGCGCCCAGTCCAGCGATGATATCCAGAGCGAGAATGAAACCAGAAGTAAACTCAAAGGCATTGTCGATTCTGAATCCGAATCAGAGCGCAGCAATAATGAAGAGCCAATGGAACAGCAGGAGACAACTGAAGCCTCTGCAGACAAGCCACACAAAGCCAAGCCCATGCGGGTGAGTAATCCAACTTAATCTTTATTCTTCAATTCTTTTCAACATTTTACTTCGTTGCAGGCCTCAGCTAAGAAGGCTTTGGATGGGATGCAGGCCTTACAAAGTGAGCAACAAAGGCTGCATCGAGAGGCGCATATCAATGTGCCCTACCATCAGCCCAAGCCCCGCACGCTGAAAGAGTTCCTTAGCAGGCGCACTATCAACAAACCACTTGCAGTGGCGTTGGCTGGAGGAAGTCCCATGCCAAGCAAAAAGGAACCTAGAAGATCGTTAGCTCTTCGTATGAATAGCGAGGAGCTGCAGGCATATGCGTAAGCTATTGGTAACTTAGCTAGTTGAATATAATCTATATCAAATTACTATTATGCAGCAAACTGATGGAGGAACGCGCCAAGGAGGCCACCGAGTTCTTTAAATCTGAATCAGAGGACGAGGATGAAGATGAGGATGAAGCTGAAGATAACAATGCAGAGGGTGAACCAATGGACACAATAGTTAAAACAACTGAAGCGGATATTGAGATAGGTGACCAGCTGGAAGCAGTTGAAGTTGAGGATCATTTAGCTCTTTCAGAAGTCGAGCCAACAGCTGAGAATACTCCAGAAGTTCTCGACATCGAAAAAGTAGAAGACAATCCAGATATACCTGAGGCCGTTTCGCCTACTAAAACGAGACTGGTAACTGAGATTGTGGAGTTGCCCAAGCTGGACTTAAGCACGTTGGATATTACGCCGCCTTCGAAGCCCTCCACGCCACGTATAAGTGAAGCCATACGACGTCTTAAAGATGAGAAAAGCAGCGATATAAGTCCTTCGTTAAAGGGCGATCCTAACATGGTCATTGATTTGGAAACGGGCGACATGTTCACCAAGAAGCCAACAGGAGTTGATGATTTGCTGCAGCGTCTAATGAAGACACGAGAGGCCAAGAAGCACAAGACTACGGAGACGGTTAAGTGAGTGTAAAGCTAAATGTTAATCATTTAAAATTTTTAAAATTAAAATCTCTACAGCATATTGTCTGCTGCTCATGGTAAGCTGGAGCTGTCGAAGGTGAACATACATCTGCATGAGGAGGAGCCTGTCAACAAGGAGCAAAAGCCTGGCGCAGCCTACATAAAGATGCAGGATCACCTCAAGACACTGATAACCAAGAAGCGCATGGAAGAGCTACGCAAGAAGCAAGCTGAGGAAATGGAGAATACAATCGATGAAGGAGATGAAGATGAGGACATGGATGTGGATGAGGCTGAAGAATATGAGCCAGACGCAAAGCCCAAGAAAATTGAGCTGATAATCAATGAAGATGAGGAAATTGTTGAAGAAGGGAATGCAAAAGAGATTGAAGATGCAGAAGAAGACGAAGAAGTGGAAGTTGACGCTGATGAAGCAGAGGCAGACCAGGAGACAGAGTCAGGAGCAGAGGCTGCAGAGCAAGAGGAAACTAGCAGCAGCGATAGCGAGCCAGAAGAGCAGACTCAAACGAGCAAGCGAAAAAATCGTATTATCCGTGCATTTCAGGACGACAACTCCGATGAGGATGAAGGGGACTTGTTGCAGACGCCGAAGCCAAGCAATGTGCCGGCTAAGACTGACGATGAGCTACAATTATCCGCCCATAAGCTGTTCGACACAGAAGTTCAGCGCTCTGCCAGCGACGAAGAAAACGAACTGCTAGGTCTGTGCTCTGGCAGATTCACTCAATCCGAAATTTCATCAGCAGCACCAACGGTCGGAGCACTCATTAGCCAGATTCCCATAACGCAAACCGCAGCAAGCACTCAACCCGAAGAATTGGAGGCGCTGTGCTCTGGCACTTTTGAAACTCAGCCAGCACCAGAGGGCAATAAAATCCTGTCCAGCGATGAGGAGGAAAAGGAAAAACTGGAGACAGAGAAGCCGCGACAGAAGAAATTGACAAAGAAGAGGCAAAAGAAGAAGGCCAAATTGGGTTTCTCCGATGATGAAGAAAGCGACGATGATCCAGATGATAATGTCGAAGAGGAAGAGGAAGAGGCAGATTACGATATAGAAGAGAAAGAGGAAGTACCGGAGACATTCGTGGACTATGACTCCGAGGAGAATGAAATTTTAGTAGAGATGACGAAGAAGGATCGCAAACTACGTGCGTCGAACTTTGTGGAGAATGAAGCCGAGTTATCTGAATCTGAATGGGGATCGGCTGATGAGGATGAAAAGAATATGGACTGCTACGATATTGAACTGGGTGACGAAGATCAGTTTGATAAGGAGAAAATCCGACACGAACTGGGACAGATTCACGCGTAAGTAGATAATGAACTGTCGTAACAATTTACTCTTAAACTTCTCCTTAATCGCCCTCAGCCGAAAAATGCTTGATCAGGACATACGTGAAGTGCGCAAGATAAAGGAGATGCTCTTTGAGGATGAGGAGGGTGCAGTGCGTCAGCGTCAGTTTCGCTGGAAGAACTCGGAAAATGGCTTGGGCTTTAGCTTGGATGATCCCCGCAATCAGAACGGCGATGCTGAAGCTAATGAGGGCAGCGGCGATGAAGAGAACGAGCATTTGTGGCGCAAGATTCGCTACGAGAGAGAGCAGCTATTGCTTGAGAAGGGTCTAAAGGGGGTAATTAACTAAACTGACGAGTGCTTTAGGAACACCTGAATAATCATTCCATTGTATTCATAGGCAACAGCAGGCAGTGCCTCACCTCTGTCACCCGCTGTGGTTAACAACAACGCAACTGTGCGCAAGCTGACCATAATAACAGCTAAGAAAACCACTGTGGAGGCAAAGAAGAGTTCGCCTTTCTTGATCTCAAAGGGCACACAGCAGCAACAGCAACAGCAGCGAGCGGTGCGTGGCTCTTTTCTGGTGCGGGACAAGGAGACACTTAGCAAACTAGCTGGTTTGACCAAAGGCTCGGCTGGTGACCTGGACGGAACAGCTGGCACTGTGTCCGTTAAATCAGCCAAAGCTAAAAACTTTGTGTTTGCCACGCTAACTGAGGAGGAGCATGAGGTTGGTCACAAAGTAATTCCCAACTATTATCAATATTTATGTTATCTATTCCCTTGCAGAATCAAAAGCGAAAAGCTGCGGATCTGCTAAACAGCAGCAGTGAGACTGGTATTAATTTTATGAAAAAGCCGAGACTGGAGCCCCGCCGGGAGAAGTGCCTTATCGATCAGCTGCTTTGAGTTTTAACTAACTTTTAATTAGTACTAATTATCATTAAATATTAATTAAAGATAACGAAATATTTTTAAATATTTACTGCCAGCTGCTTTTTTCAACCTACAACACTGGTCCCGTGCAGCACAACCCCTGTTGTCGCTTTCCAACACTTCGCCGCTCTCCCAGAAAAATTAAAAAAAAAGAAGGCAAAATATTGTGGGAAACGCTGGCATTTTTTAATGCAAATAGCATTTATAAGAATATTACTCACTGACCGAAAGTCAAATACGATTAACGAACGCAACGGGTAAGCGAGCAACAGAGTTACGCGCTGGAGCGTCGTTAATCTAATCTGGCTTCGAGCGTTTGAATGTACGGTTAGACCGGCGTGCGAGACAGTCGTGTCAAATCAATCAGTCAGTCGGTAGCTGTCCGAAGACGCCGTTGAATGTGCATTAATTAAGGCATTCATTTAATAATAAATACTGAGAGCAACAACAATATGGTGGCACAATCGAAAATAAGCCAGGTGTTCAGCTATCAGAACTGGGTGCATGCCGTCTCAGGCGCAGCCGTAAGTAGTTACCCTAAGATTGGGTTTAAAGTTCAATTTCTGAAATGTTCAATATCCAAATATATTATTTACTCAGGGCGGCTGCATAGCAATGAGCACCTTTTACCCACTGGACACCGTGCGCTCCCGCCTGCAACGTGAGTTTTCGACTAATCAAAACTTTCGGGTGATAAGCAAATTGTGTATATAGATAAAGATTGGACGATTGGACTCAATGGCACTTAATTTGATATATATAGTATGATAGTGCATGTTAATCCACTGATTGGTTTCTCCACTCTTCTCATCTATTTGCAGTGGAGGAGAGCGGCGAAGTGCGCAGCACAAAGCGCGTGATCAAGGAGATAGTCCTCAATGAGGGCTTCCAGTCGCTGTATCGTGGACTTGGTCCGGTCCTGCAGAGCTTGTGCATTTCGAATTTCGTCTACTTCTACACATTCCATGCCCTCAAAATGGTTACCTCGAATGGGGCGCGCGGACAGCAGAGCGCCTTAAAGGATCTGCTGCTGGGCAGCATTGCGGGCATCATAAACGTGTTCACAACGACCCCGTTTTGGGTGGTGAACACGCGTTTGCGCATGCGCAATGTGGCCGGCACCTCCGACGAGGTGAACAAGCACTATAAGAACCTGCTGCAAGGTCTCAAATATGTGGCCAAAACGGAAGGCCTGGCCGGCTTGTGGTCGGGCACCATTCCCTCTCTCATGTTAGTCTCCAATCCCGCGCTGCAGTTCATGATGTACGAGCTGCTCAAACGGAACCTGCAGATATTCACGGGCGGCGAAATGGGCAGCCTTAGTTTCTTTATAATCGGCGCCATTGCAAAGGCCTTTGCCACTGTGCTCACCTATCCGCTACAGCTGGTGCAGACTAAGCAGCGTCATCGCACCAACGACTCGACCAATACGCCCTCCACATCCCAGCAGGCAGGCAAGCAGCCAGCCACGCCGTCGATGCTGGAGCTAATGGTCAGCATACTGCAGCATCAAGGCATTGCCGGCCTCTTCCGTGGCCTGGAAGCGAAGATCCTGCAAACGGTGCTGACGGCAGCGCTGATGTTCATGGCCTACGAAAAGATAGCTGGAATAGTCAAGCTGCTGTTGAAACGATCCGCCTAAGAAGCTTCTAGTCTATGCGTAATTTAACTACAAATACTTTAGATGTAAACTAAGTGGACACGATGGGATATGGATACTGAAAGCACACATGTACACTCCAAAGCTAGCCAATAAGGGTGAATGTTTATGTAATTGAAAGACATAAACAGAATTTCAAGAAATTAATAGTAAATTTTATTAGGTCTCAACAGCGGCAACTGGATTCTCAATGGATTTCGTAATACTCTCCGTCTTCGTATCAATCTCCTGCTCAGCAGCTGCAACGCCTGCGTCGTTTGTCTTCTGTCCACTGACATTTGCCAGCTCGGCTAAATTGTATTTCTTAAATTCTAAATAGTTGTCCACGACGCTCAGCAGGCACCAGCCTCTCAGCACCTCCACAATGATTGACTTTTTGGCATTCTGCAGATCGACTTTGTTGCCAACGTTCTTCGAGTTGACCAGGTCGGCTAGTTCCTTGATTATGGTGTCCCGCTTGATTTGCTGATTGTAGCGATGATTGAATATGATCCCGTATGTGGTTGGCTCCTTGAGAAAGTGCTTGTCGAACAGCGCGCCGGCTGCATTGATGATGTCTGGCATATTGGAGCGAGAGACAGCTTCGATAGGCACCAGACGCAGCACAAACCGGGACATGGCTTTGCCCGTTGACTTTATGTCTTCGACTATGTACTTGCCCAGTGCCACTGGATCCTCCAGTTGGGTGCGTATGAACAAGCAGTTTGTAGTACCCGTGTCCACGTTTTGGAAGCGTTGCTTGCGTAGCGCAATTTTCTCACGACATTTGGCCACAGCTGCATCCAAATCGTCACTGTCGGACCCTCCGCTAGCTTCTACATCTGCTGATGCCTGTTTGTTTTCGTCCTGCTGCTCCTCCGGGCCGTACAATTGGTCCGCATAGTGGTTAAGCAAATTGTAGCATTCGCGCACACATGCCTTTTCGTTCATGTTGCAAGTAACGAGAAAGCCACGTTGTCCTGACTGTAGCACTTGCTTCTTACTTTGCTGGAAATACTTCTTTTTGCCATGCTTAAACTTATTATTAACCATTTTGGATTTCTTTGCAGCCGGTTCCATGTCACGTTTAACGAATATTTGTTGACAGCGCGTAGTGCGACCACACTTACTATACAAAAAAAATACCAGTTTAATACTTTAAATCCAGCATTGTACAGCACTGAAAAACAGCTGTTTGGGAACCGTTTCAAATTTCGTCAAGCGGCTTTATTAGTTTTAATGGTAGATTCAATTAAGCAGCTTTCTAAACTGCTGCCTCGTTTTGAGGACGTAGAAGAGCTGCTGCAAAACGATGTTGAGGCGAGATACATACTAAAGCGAGCAACAGATCACTTTGCAAACGCGAATTCAAATGAAGAAGAAGAGGAAATTTCATATTTGATACGTGCTCTGGTGGACAAAAACTGGGAACGCATTCACAGTGGACATTTTAGTAGCGTGCCGGTGAGCATAAGGAAAATATATGCCCTAGGTTGCTACTTTAAGGTAAAATGCACTTTATACTAAGATACAATTAGATATAACAGTTTCTTTAAGTAGATTTTCTTTCTGCTGTTTGAGGACACAAGTTTGGAGCAGCGGGAACTATGTAACGCTGTTCTGGACGAAGCTCAGCTACTGGGCTGCACAGAGAAGCTGTACGAGAAAGGCATTGAATTGAAAGAGGCGCTGATGAAGTACTTAGACAAAGATGCTATTCCAGCTGCTGTGAATCCACTGCCCGTTTTAGCAACTGTCGAGCGACGTATCGCCGACTGTGATATATCCCAATTGGATGCACCTAGCATAATGGAGTTTCGAACGAAATGCTACGTGGAACTGAATCCGACGCTGCTGCTTAACACGATCAATCATTGGCCAGCGCTGACTAAGTGGCGTGATTTGAATTATCTACTAAAAGTGGCTGGCAATCGTACCGTGCCAATTGAAATAGGCTCTAATTACGCCAGCGATGAGTGGTCCCAGCAGCTGGTTAAGCTACGTGACTTCCTGTACAGACAGTTTGGCCAGGGCAACGGAGATCAGGAGGTTGAGTATCTGGCGCAGCATGAGCTCTTTGCACAGATACCAGCACTGCAGGCGGACATCTGTGTGCCGGACTACTGCACTGTTTCGGCAAATAGTGAACCAGATGTGGACATTAAAGCCTGGCTGGGACCACGTGACACTATCTCACCGATGCACTATGATCCGAAGCATAACTTGCTATGCCAAGTGTTTGGCAGTAAGAGTATTATATTAGCTTCTTCCGCAGACACCGAGTACCTTTACCCGCACGAAAGCGAGTTTCTGAACAACACCTCACAAATCGATGCCGCCAAACCGGACTTTGAGCGTTTTCCTTTATTGAAGCGTGTACGGTTTTATAAGCTGTTGCTTCAGCCGGGCGACTGTTTGTATTTACCTCCCAAGTGGTGGCATTACGTGCGCTCTGAAACACCTAGCTTCTCTGTTAGTTTCTGGTGGGAATAGCTAAACGAATTTGTTTCGAGATGTGTCATAGATGATGTCATCGATTAGACGTGGTCTGTGGAACATGAATCACAAACAGTTGGCTTTGAGTATTAATAAGATTTTTGTTGTTTATTGAAATAGCCAATTAACTCTTGGCTCTTGGCAAACAAAGTATAAAGTTTACAAATTAATACAAAGATTATAAATACAGCTCGAGAACTTGAGAGATAAGAGATAACAGTGAAACATGTGTACTAAGAGCTAAGCTTTTATTTCGTTTTGCGTGTTTGTGTTTGTTTGCTGGTTATGTTATCGATTTATAATCTTCTATCTTGAAATATTTCAAGTTGATGCCGTCGCCCCCACCGCCATGTTATAAGTCTTATCATTCTTTAAATATTTATTTTGCGCTCAATATCAACAGCGCCCGGCTTAGTCATCCTTGCTGGACGCACTTTTAGCTCCGCCACCAATGGTTATTTGCTTCTGCAGCTTGCTGTACTCCTCGGTGAGGCGATCGTATTCACGGTTCAGGCTCTCTGCTTGGGACTTTACTGCTTCCTTGTCCTTCTTCTCGCGATTTAAGTCGGAAGTCAGCTGCTGAACGCGTTCCTTCAGCTTGTTGAGCTGTAAAACGATTATCGGCTATGTTTCAATACTTATCCACGGAGAGTGGGTCTTTTATGTGTATGTGTGTGTGTGTGGACGGGGGATATTTGGGGAATGTCGTTTCGAAAATTTAGTATAGTCTGGCGTTGAGTCCTTGCACACGTTTCCGCAGGCGTGTCAACTGTTTAAAGAGTTTACGAAGAGTTTTACTTTGGTTGTGTCTCTTGCTGCTCGCCCAACACTTTCCATGCGGGTATATTAAGTAGAAATTGCCTTGATTGTACAGCTGGTAGTAGCGAACGGTCTAAGTGTTAGGTGGGTGGCAAAGCTCTTTTAACATGCCTGGCCTGGACGGTGTGCAAAAACTCCAAATGCCAACTATTGAATACTCTAGGAGCGGACTTACCTCATTCAGTGTCGAGTCTTCGGTGGCCTCCTTTGCCTTGTCGGTCTTCTCTGTCAGCAGAGAGCGAGCAGCGGCCGTTGCGCTCTGGGCCTGTTTCATGGAGGCTTCGCTCTGGGCGAGCAAGTTGGCCTGTGCCGAAATCAGTGTGACCAACTTGCGAATGACCAGAACGAGGAAAATGGCAAAGCCGGAAATGTAAAAGTTGCGCTGGGCCCGGAACAACCTCATGCTGTGCTGCATCTCTACGTTCAGGTGGACGTCGCCGGTGTTATCAATGTTGGAGTATTTGCGCATTTCGCGAATAGCCTCCAGCAAGAACAGCACCAGCACACCCATTATTAGGAAAAAGTAGAGATGCGCTTGCTGGGCCAACATGGCCAGAAATTTGGATTTGAAGAAACGATTCCATTTGTACGGGCTGATTCCGGGCAGCACCAACATTAAAACCACTGCGATTTCTGTATACAGAAATCCGGCGATCAAAGTCCACACCAAACTCATTTTTGCAACTTTTCCAATCGAAAAAAAGTGAAAAGCTTACTAGATTTTATTTCTCGTATGCGCTTTATGTTTTTCCTCCTCTGCAAATAATTTAGAATATTGTTTTTTTAATTAGTATGAAACACACACGTTCAGTTAGCCTCTGTAGCTATTTATAAACACGTACCGTGAATTGGCTTACTTTAAATAGCTATAGACATCAAAAATACAGCTGCAAATGATGAAATATGCGTATTTTTATGCCCTCATCCGCGGCCACGTCAACTTCGCCGACTTGATTTTTGACTATTTTCAAAACGAGTTGGCAGTCCCTTTTCTATTTGCTTGTAAACAAATGCCGAACCAGCTGACAACGGATGTCCGACAGCCCTGGTTGCCAGGGTAAGGAAAAAAAAACAAAGTGTGCTTTTGCGCCATCGATCAAATTCAGATGAAGTTTGTTATTTCCACAAAATGTCTTATCAACATTGGTTAAATTATTTGCAATCTGCTGAGAAGAACTCAATGATCAGCAACAAACTGCGCAAGGTGCTCTACAAGTTCCCAGATGGACAGCAAATGGCCGAGGAGTACAATATGGATACGGGCGTAGTGCAACGGCGAGCTTGGCGTAAATGTAAACAGCTAATGGGTGAGCCGGAATGGGATATCGAGCTAGGCGAAGAGCCACGCCAACTCAATTGGGGCGCCAACAATAAGCCAAACCCAGCTGGGGCCGGCGGTGGAGATGCTGATAACATATCCGGTGAGGAATTCACTGTGCGAGAGAGCAATACTGCTCCATTACTAACCAAGCGGATTACCAAGAAGAACATTGAATGGCGTATACGTAATCTCCCCTATCCTATAAGTGTTTACAACGTTACTGCAGATGCTGAGCAGCGAGCAATTGTTGTGCGCACAAACAATAAGAAATACTATAAAGTTATATCTGTACCTGAACTGGATCGTTGCGGCGTCCCCCCCGTCCAGGCCAACATAAGCACTCATCATCAGTTCAATACACTCATCATAACCTACGAGAAGCCCCAAATTCTCTGCGAGATGGAGGCGCAGGTTTTGCTGCTACTCAAGAACGTGGAGACGGAGACAGATATGGACGATTTGTTAAAAGGATTGCTGGCTAAATAATAAACTCAATATGTGAAATATTCATACAAACTACAGAATTTTTATTTATCACACTACTTTTGAAAACTTTCGGCCATGCCGATGTAGCTGGCCAGTGATGGAGCCGATGAGCTAGTAAACATGGTATAGTCGAATGTGGGCAGTTCCAATGGAGTCAGGGAAGGCATCTCATGCTCTGAGCTGCAGTCGAGCGTGGAAAGGCTGTGAAACTCTTGACTTTCCGCTTGTGGATCACTTTGAATCATAGTGTCCACTTTAAGTTCCACTAATGCAGGCGTCACTCGTCGTTCAATGGTCGAAGTGAACTTGGCATCGAAGTCTTGAACGGTTTTGTCGATGGCCTTGGCCACAGACTGCGCTGAACCCACTCCCTGCTCAGGCCTCAACGGCAGCATGGGACTTGTTTCTTTGACCTGCACGAAGTCCTTCACCTTTGTGAGTCCATGTTGTGTTTTCCGCATCTCGATTTGCCGAAGCTTGCGCTGAAAGTCAAGCGTCAACGTATCAAGCACTTCTTTCGATTTTGCTAGTTGAACATTTTTGTATGCATCCTGCAAGTAGAGCAGAGAAGTCTCCAGCGCTTTTATGGCCTCTTCGTAACGATGATGGCGTATGAAACGCTCTGAGCGGCGTTCGTGGAAATGCGCCTGCATACATAGATAAAGTTAAACTACAGTTCTTGAGAGATTTTCTTTTATTTACCAAATTTAGCGGTGCACAATCCATGTTTTCCCTTTTTTGTTCTTGCTTGTCTGCGCAGTATGTGAGCTGCTTGGCAACTCTGTATCACAGATGGTTTACCGATAATTTGAACAGTATATTGTCGATAGATAACTATCGAAACATGTAATATTTTCAAATTTAATTTGTTTTATGTATCTTAGCTTTAATAAATTGAAAATGTGTACGAAAAAGCCTTAGAGCGGCACTGCGTTAGCTTGTTTACCCTCAGTAAGAGCACGTGACGCATGCACAAAAACGGGTACGTTAATTCCCTGAAAATAAGTTAAGGGTAACGAAAACTGAATTTAGTCATGGTCCAAATTCCACTCACCTGCATTTTAGCTGATCTAACAAAAGCCTTATTCGATGTAACTGTGAATATTTTACGGTCCATGCCAAAACTAAATATCTTCAAGCTTCGCTCATTCACTTTCGCCGTAAATCGTATGTTGGCAAATTCCGGCGGTATTGTTTCGACGTCTGGACACACTGTTACACGCTTCATCAACTCCTCAGCGAGTTTACGTTCACCAGGACCGCCCAATACATTGAGAATGTTTTGAAATGCATCGCTGGCCAATTGACAGCACACCAAGCGCTTGTCTTTAAATATTTTATCGAGTATGGGTTTAACTGGCGATTCGCGCTCTTTTTCTGCCTGTTCAGTCAGGAGCGGCTCCTTGAACACGTAATTGCAGCCGCCATTCGAAAGAGCGCTTACATACGCCAGCAAGGTAGTCACATCTAAGTTTAACTCATTCGATAGCGTGGCATACTGATCCAGATCCAAGTCGGGCTCCTCCAACGAGGCAGTTTGCACGCCCATTTCCTTGAGCTCATCTTGCAAAGAACTGTCAATTTTGTTAGAGAAATAAAAAACAATCTGAAAAAAGATAAAGATAATCTAAATATTGAAAAACGAAGCGGGATAAATCATCTTCACCTTGGGGCGTTGAAACATGCAGAAGTGCAGCTCGCTGGCTTCCAGATAGTCACTTGCCTGATCCAAAACGCTGCGAGCGCCAAAGCTGACACAGCCTTTGGCAGCATCCTCGATAGATTTAGAGTTTCGCGCTATTACTTTAATCCATTTTAGACCGTTATTCGCCACGATGTCTACACGCAGAGGACTCTCGCGCGACTCAAGAGTAAATACAGCATTTATATCCACGACTCCCTGCTGCAGGCGCAGCGTTTTTATCAGAAATTCATAATTGACAAAGTTGCTGCTTGTAATATGATTCTCCTTTAAAGTCTTGGTACGTACAACCTGTATTTAAATACGTGTATGTTAGCTATTTATAGACTTTTTAGTTTGCTTAACCAGCCAGACCTTTTCCAAAAATTTCAGTTCCTGTTCAATTTTCCTTTGTACTTTTGCTACTCCTGGAATGTCCTCGAATTCGACCAAAGATTTCTTAAGCTCCTCGCCTAGCCTGATCTTCTCATTGGCTTCTGCATATAGAGCATTCTCCATCTCCATTGCCACCTGCTGAGCTTAAAAAAGTTTTTGTTCCTATTTTGCTATTATTGTCATCGGCCAGCTGATCGACCAGGGCTACCAAAGAAAAAATCGAAACCGATTTCTATCGAAATGAAAGCAACTCTTCAGGGAGTACTGTCAAAAGCCGCCCGCCTTTCATTCTATCCATTTTTTCTTCACCGGTCAAGCCAAGCGGCAGCTCTGAGGATGATGCCGCTTGAGTAATGTGAACAAAAATTAATCCAAACTCATCATTGTTAAAATGTGTTAAAAAAATTAAACAAAATAATAAAAGGTAATAAGCTAATAGTAATCTACTCAGATTAGATAATATTTTAATGATAATTATGCACAAAGTATCTCCAGAAATCAGAAATGTCTGTGCTTTGGTCGCATTTGAAGTGTGCAAAATTAAAAAATAAATGCTGCTTACTTAGCATCGTTAGGCGACACGACGTTTGTTACTGTGGCCTTGGAATTACTAAAGTAGTACATTACCGCTGAAATCTTATTGTTTTCCATATGAATGTTGATCGATTCTAACCTCAACTTGGACATTTTTTTTCTTGCAGCACTACTGCTTAGGCTGAAAATAACTCAGCCTCATCATGTACTTGTATAATTTGACGCTCCAAAAGGGCACCGGCGTCACCCATGCCGTGCACGGTAATTTTTCGGGTGGCAAGCAGCAAGAAGTGCTGCTGTCACGTGGCAAGTCGCTAGAGCTGCTGCGGCCCGATCCCAACACGGGTAAAGTTCACACACTGATGTCTACGGAGATATTTGGCTGCATACGTGCGCTAATGGCCTTTCGTCTGACCGGCGGCACAAAAGGTTGGTATTAATAGTTTTGTAGCCATATTTTATATTCTAACTACGCACAAAACCCAATTGAGGCAACTATGTTGGTTGTTCCCAGTTTGACCTTTTGAATGTGTCTAAGTGCGAAAGTAATTTGACTTGACGTCGCATTTGCTGTGACCCTTAACCACATGGCTTGGCGAATTGAAACTTCGAGTTACAAGAAAATCTAACCTCAAAAAAGTACAGTTTCATTGCTTCCAGTATAAAATCAGATTGTCTATTTGAATTCTCATAGATTACATTGTCGTGGGCTCGGATTCTGGTCGTATTGTCATTCTGGAGTATATTCCTGGCAAGAATGCTTTGGAGAAAGTGCATCAGGAGACCTTTGGCAAATCGGGCTGCCGTCGCATTGTGCCGGGGCAGTACTTTGCCATCGATCCCAAGGGCCGTGCCGTGATGATTGGTGCTGTTGAGAAACAAAAGTTGGCCTATATTATGAATCGAGATACCCAGGCACGACTGACCATATCGTCTCCTCTGGAGGCACACAAGTCCAACACCTTGACATACCATATGGTGGGTGTGGACGTTGGCTTTGACAATCCCATGTTTGCCTGTCTGGAAATCGATTATGAGGAAGCAGACTTGGATCCATCAGGTAAGCATCTCTCTTCTAAATTGTCTTCTTTTCTGTGGCGCTTTAATTCACAGTGCATACGGATAACTACCATTGACACTGTTATGTACTTAGCGCTAGATAAATGTGACCACTGAACCATTGGTGCTGCTGTAATTACCTAGCTGCACTTCACTGATTTGTGGCCCACATTATATTTAATTTAACTACATATTTTATTTCCCTTAAAACTTTTCATTAAAGATCAGCTTTTATTCATTTTCAGGTGATGCAGCTCAACGCACTCAACAAACGCTCACATTTTACGAGCTTGACTTGGGCCTGAATCATGTTGTACGCAAGTATTCTGAGCCACTCGAAGAACATGCAAACTTCTTGGTTTCTGTCCCTGGTGGCAACGACGGGCCGTCTGGTGTGCTCATTTGCTCGGAGAACTATCTGACCTACAAGAACTTGGGCGATCAACATGATATACGTTGTCCCATACCACGTAGACGCAACGATCTTGATGATCCAGAGCGAGGCATGATCTTTATATGCTCCGCTACACATCGCACCAAGAGCATGTACTTCTTTCTGCTGCAAACCGAGCAGGGCGATATATTCAAGATCACCCTAGAGACCGATGACGATGTGGTGTCCGAAATTAAGCTAAAGTACTTTGATACAGTGCCCCCAGCTACGGCGATGTGCGTGCTGAAGACTGGCTTTCTGTTTGTAGCCAGCGAGTTTGGCAACCAGTAAGTGAAATGGAAAATTAAGAGATCTCCTTTGTATTCTAACATTCCTTTTTTTTTTATTATTATTATAGTTACTTGTACCAAATAGCACACCTGGGCGATGACGATGATGAACCCGAATTCAGTTCTGCTATGCCACTGGAAGAGGGTGAAACGTTCTTCTTCGCTCCACGTGCACTAAAGAATCTCGTTCTGGTCGATGAGCTGCCGTCATTTGCACCAATTATCACCTCGCAAGTGGCTGACCTGGCCAATGAGGATACGCCACAGTTGTATGTGCTTTGTGGGCGTGGACCGCGCTCCACACTGCGTGTATTGCGGCATGGTCTTGAAGTCTCTGAGATGGCAGTCTCTGAGTTGCCCGGTAATCCAAATGCCGTATGGACTGTCAAGAAACGCATAGATGGTGAGTCGAGAACAAAGATTCCACTTTATCTTTGTGTGTTATTTATTAAGTTTAGGCCTTAAGTTTGCTAGCTATGAAACATTTCTAATAATTCAACTGGTGCATTGATGATACAGAACACGATACCCCAAGATAAAACAATAATATTGCTTTATATGTACAGGTTGTGCTACGATTGTTGAACTCCCTTTTAAAACATAATGGCCTTGTGGCATCCATTCAATTAACTGATAAAATGATTTCTAAGAAACAGCAACAATCGTAGCCTATATACCTATATATAAACACGATCCAAAAGCCACAAGTTATCAACCACCAGTTCTCTCTTATTTCAGGCGCTTAAACACAGACGTCAACTGTTTGTTGAGTGACTATTGAACAGATATAAAAACCGAGTTATCCAATAGACTCGTGTATAATACTTATAATTTATATTTGTCTTTTGTGAAGCGATAGGTAAGGCAACATTACTGCAGCTCTTAAGTCAACAGATACTACAAAACAAATGCTACAAACCTTCATTATTATTGACTATTATTACAATTAAGACTTGACATTGAACATGATGTGATTACTTATCAACCGTGTTTCAGCTGAATTTTACATTGATTACAATTTGATAACCTGATTATTCAATGTCACCAAAATGCCCTTAATATGGTATATTGCCAAAGAACATTTCACTGACGATGGAACTTTTTGTGTTGTGCTCCTACTTTTAGACGAGTTTGATGCCTACATCATCGTCTCCTTCGTGAATGCCACACTGGTACTGAGCATTGGCGAGACCGTTGAGGAAGTGACGGACAGCGGCTTTTTAGGTACCACGCCAACATTGTGTTGTGCTGCACTGGGCGATGATGCTCTTGTCCAAGTCTATCCAGATGGCATTCGTCATATACGCTCCGATAAGCGTGTGAATGAGTGGAAGGCGCCCGGCAAGAAATCCATTACCAAATGCGCTGTCAATCAACGTCAGGTGGTCATCACGCTCTCTGGCCGCGAGTTAGTTTACTTTGAAATGGACCCGGTAAGCATTTAATAGAGACTAGATAAGAAATGAAATTATATAAGTACAGTCGATATCTTAAAACTGTATTTAAACTTTAATACATTGCTCTGATGACAAAAACACGAAAAAGAACAATCATGTTGAGACACTTTGTGTCCTGCAGTGCTGAGCAACCATTGGACAATACATTCTTAACTAAACTGAACTTATGAAGATTACTAATTGAAAATATTTTACCTATAGACTGGTGAACTGAACGAGTATACGGAACGTTCGGAAATGCCTGCAGAGATCATGTGCATGGCTCTGGGCACGGTGCCAGAGGGCGAGCAACGATCATGGTTCTTAGCTGTTGGTCTAGCCGATAACACTGTGCGCATACTTTCACTGGATCCAAATAATTGCCTCTCTCCGTGCTCGATGCAGGCGTTGCCCTCACCAGCTGAGTCTCTATGTTTGGTCGAAATGGGTCATACGGAGAGTACCACTAATGCCGGTGCGGATGATGATGTGCCGGCACAACGCAGCGGAAGCAATAAAGGCACCATCTATCTGAATATTGGATTAAGTAACGGTGTCTTATTACGTACTGTACTGGATCCTGTATCTGGCGATTTGGCTGATACGCGAACACGTTATTTGGGTTCGCGTCCAGTGAAACTTTTCCGCATCAAGATGCAAGGCGCAGAGGCCGTGTTGGCCATGTCCAGCCGCACCTGGCTGTCTTATTACCATCAGAATCGTTTCCATTTAACCCCACTGTCGTACGAAACGTTAGAATATGCTTCCGGCTTCTCTAGCGAACAGTGTAGTGAAGGCATTGTGGCTATATCGACGAACACACTGCGTATCCTCGCCCTGGAGAAACTGGGCGCCGTCTTCAATCAGGTGGCTTTTCCCCTACAATTTACCCCGCGGGCCTTTGTCATTCATCCAGATACCGGTCGCATGTTAATTGCCGAAACGGATCATAATGCGTACACTGAGGAGACGAAGAATACGCGTAAGGAGCAAATGGCTGAGGAAATGCGTAGCGCTGCTGGCGATGAGGAACGCGAACTGGCTAGAGAAATGGCGAATGCGTTCATCAATGAGGTGCTGCCCGAGGATGTGTTCTCTGCACCTAAGGCTGGACTTGGCTTATGGGCTTCGCAAATACGCTGTCTGGATGCCATGCACGGCCAAACGATGTTCAGTGTGCCACTGACACAGAACGAGGCCATCATGTCTATGGCCATGCTTAAGTTCTCTGTTGCTGCAGATGGTCGCTATTATTTGGCGGTGGGCATTGCCAAGGATCTACAGCTTAATCCGCGCATCTCTCAAGGCGGCTGCATTGATATCTACAAAATTGATCCCACATGCTCGGCGCTGGAGTTTCTACATCGCACTGAAATTGATGAGATACCCGGCGCGTTGTGTGGTTTCCAGGGTCGTCTACTGGCTGGCTGTGGCCGCATGCTGCGTATCTATGATCTGGGCAAGAAGAAGATGCTGCGCAAGTGCGAGAATAAACACATTCCCTACCAGATTGTCAACATCCAAGCGATGGGCCATCGCGTCTATGTCTCTGATGTCCAGGAGTCGGTATTCTTTATACGCTATCGTCGCGCCGAGAATCAACTCATCATCTTCGCCGATGATACCCATCCACGTTGGGTGACGGCTACAACTCTCTTGGATTATGATACCATTGCCATTGCTGATAAGTTTGGCAATCTGAGCATTCAACGCCTGCCGCATTCAGTCACCGATGATGTGGATGAGGATCCCACCGGCACCAAATCGCTCTGGGATCGTGGATTGCTGTCGGGTGCGTCGCAAAAGTCGGAGAATATATGCTCATTCCATGTGGGAGAGATCATCATGTCGCTGCAGAAGGCCACACTCATTCCCGGTGGCTCCGAGGCTCTCATCTATTCCACATTGAGTGGCACTGTAGGCGCCTTTGTGCCGTTCACAAGTCGCGAGGACTACGACTTCTTCCAGCACCTTGAGATGCATATGCGCAATGAAAACCCCCCTCTATGTGGTCGGGATCATCTCAGCTACCGCAGCTCATACTATCCTGTGAAGAATGTGCTGGATGGCGATCTGTGCGAGCAGTATTTATCAATTGATGCAGTGAAGCAGAAGAGCATTGCGGGTGATATGTTCCGCACGCCGAATCAAATCTGCAAGAAGCTGGAAGACATACGCACACGATATGCGTTCTAAATAAGTGAGTGTACTGATTATGTGTATCATGTGGGTGACAGTTAACTGATGATATATAAATTACCTTGGGACACCTATGAAATATGCATTGATTAGTGTAAACATGAAACAACTGACAGACCTATTACTATAGTACTTTAAATTTGTTTACATATACTTATTGCCTTTTATGTTTTTTATTTGCAGTTAATATTGGATTCTCAAGAACTCCTTATTGTGTCTAATCGTATATAAGGTGAGTTTTCCTGAAAGAAACTTTAATTTAGATTGCTTTATGATGAGCTAAGCTTTTACCTTGGGACACCTATGAAATGCCTTGATTAGTGTAAATTTATAATGCTGATAGTCAATTGAACTAAGAATTAAATTACTTATTCAATAAATATTAAAACTTTTCTTTGATCTATTGCAGTCGCTTAAATAACTCAACCATCGATCTTTTGGAATCTTGGAGCACATATGCAATTGCTGAAAAGGTAATTAGATAATGGATTTAGTAGTAAAAGATTAAATACCTTACTATGATGTTTTTACATATGTTAGACTAATGAAATAATTTGATTGTAAATTAATTACTGAGTTCACAACATAAAAGCTAACGATATGAAAAAGACAATCGATGCCTTACTAAGATACACTTTTCTTTTCTTGCAGCTTGATCTTGTGCTTTGGATTCTTTGATTGGTTGAGGTCTAAAATATTCTATAGGTAAGTTTGAATATTAATTGAGATGTAATTAAAACGGTTGCTAATTATTTGTTTCTCTTCTTCATTGCAGTTTAAATATGTAATTGGTAATTCCTAGATGTAGAATGCACATTTATACACCACCACCACCACATACACAACCACTAAATGACTGCCTATTTATACTAGATTTAATTGTTGCATCGGGCCAACATTTGTGCAACATACTTAATTGCCACACTTGTGTAATTTAAGACACAATATTACCCTAATAATAATAATAATAATAAATGTATACAAAGCACAAAGTGGGTCTTAATTTGCATGTGCTTGTTAGCCATGTGGTTGAACTGTTCGTAGAATGGCCTTGTTTGCCTGCACCCGCTGTGGCGTGCCACGAATATCTTCCGAGCATTTCTAGTTTTCTCTCTACCCATCTCTCTGTGGTATGTGCGCAATATCAAATTGTTGTAATTTGTTATGTACCGAGTTATAAGCACAGTAGTTATGCAAATTACGTGCCTCTCCTAACTCTCGTTCTTGGCCCGGTGGCCCGGCCATAAAGCAGGCATCCGCAGACTGTTCCACTTTGTGGCAGGCAGGTGGACAGCGAGAGGGCAGGGGGAGGCTGCATAGTTGCATCAACTAGCTGGCGCTGCGCCATCTGGTTAAACGATTTATTAACTTCATTTCTAGATCATTAGATCGCATAACACGGACATTCATCACTTGTTTGCACTTTTTGCTGCAACACGCAAGCCTGCAGCAGAGAGCAACAACAACAACAACAACGATGACTGCAACGCGAGCTGCAGGCAGCAGATACGCATGCAATTCACGCCACTTGCAGCTGCGGCCTGACCATCGATCGCGCCACCGATAAGTACAATCAACGCTTGGCGCAAACACTTGCCCACCACATGTTGCCCTAACACAGCCACGCCCCCTCTGATGCCCTACCCAAAGGGGTATAGAGATTTGTTGGGAAAGTGTGAAGCGTAGTTGAGCTTATATAATTATGAATGGTTTGGCTTGCCTATTTATGAGATTCTTTGCAAACTAGTTTTATTATTTATACATAGTTAGTATATGTATATCTTACTAAATTAAGTTTTAGTCATGGCCAAAAGTCTGCCCTTTGCCTGGCAGGACATTCACTAGTCGACGTAGCTCAGCCTTGTTTTTGGCATGGGTGCGCCTGGAAGCTGTTTCCATATCCATTTGCGGAATGCGTTCAGCGCTTGCGCAGATGCCCAGTTAGATAAGGCAAATGCTTTGTCTGGACTCTGATGTCCTGTACCTGATCTTTGGGTTCTCCTTCTACTTGTTGTTGGGGCGTTGTCTGCTGCTATCAGCGCTGGGCGATCGTCGATCTGAGCATCTGAATCGAACTCCGCTTGGGCTGCAGCAGCAGCAGCTGAGCTAGATGCTTATCAGAAATGCCTCGCGTGATAAAATATTCGCATGAGAGAGCTGGGAGACTGTGCTGAGCTTGTAAGTTGGGGCCTGCAAATGGAAATGGGTGTTAACGCAGCAACTTTTCAGCTGTCCTCGTTGCTGGCTTGCGTGTAAGAATTTTCTGCGAATTCGCTGAGATTTTAATCGGTTAGCTGTCTGGCTGTCTGGCTGTCTGGCAGGCTGACTCGGTGCAGACACTGCCCGACACTTTCCCTGCAAATGAAATACTCATTTTCCGAGCGTTTTCCAGTCACGTCGTTTCACAGTTAGCAACTTTATTAAAACTAACGGCAAGCCAAATAATTAAAACGCAGCACAGCAAAAAGCGAAGAGGAATTGCAAATTGCGGGCCATGTAATAAATAGAATCATCAGCTAGAGAGCCAGCTAGCCAGCCAGCCAGCCGGGCAGCCAGCCAGCCAGGCGGAGGCCGGTCAGAGCCAGACAGTTAAAGTCAGGGTCTCGGTTTGGGGCTGTCTAACCGCCATCAGCATCATCATCATCAGCATCATCGTGATGATGAACATTATCGTGATCATGTTCATTGGCAGTCGGAGCAGCATTATTTTAATTCACTTAGCAGCTTTGGACGTCGGACGTTTAGGCACAGCTGTGAGCCGGTTGCTCTCTGCGCCTGACAAACCAATTATACAGCATGGATCTCGATGTGCACGTGTAGAGTGATGGGAGCAGAGTGGAGAGGGGAAAGGGGGGAAAGCTGACGATCAGCATATAAGGTGCTTAGCAAAATAATAAGACAACTTGATTACGTTGAGGCAACTGAAAGAGATTAAAAACTTCTTAGAAATTATAATAGAATTATTTAACGCCAAAGTCCAAAGATTGAAGAAGACTAAGTTTGGTATTTGATGATATATAAGAGACAAAACATTTGAATTCATTTAAAATATGCTATTTAAAATTTATATTATGTATAACTAGTAAATTATAATACTAAGAAATCATTTTCATTTATAAAGATCTAAGCTGAGCGTGAAGCTAACTGCTTTCATAATGAGCTGCAGATTCCTGCAGAGAGAACATAAAGTTATCAATTCGCCTTGCTTGGTTTACACCACAATCGCAGCTCCGATTTGATCCACTCAGCTGTCAGAGCAGCTGTAGGGTCTAACCAGAACCAGAACAAGAAGAAGAACACGATGAGCAGAAGAAAAAAACTAATTGCCGCCTGCCAGAAGACGAGGAGGAGCCATGGAGGCAAGGCGGATTGGAGAATGACACACAGATGCCGAGGCA
Organism: Drosophila paranaensis; assembly: GCA_035047545.1. Lineage (NCBI taxonomy): Eukaryota > Metazoa > Arthropoda > Insecta > Diptera > Drosophilidae > Drosophila > Drosophila paranaensis. The sequence goes on from JAWNPL010000145.1 coordinate 15,648,866, forward strand.
TATGGATCCGCATGCTCAGCTGCGGATTGCTGTCAGCAAATCTGTCGTGGTCAGTTGAACGTACTTATCTACCTTCCGCACACATATGAAAGCTCGCGTGCGTGTCTCTGGCTTGACGCAGGGCTGACCCCATTCGGTGTCATTAACCAAGGCCCAAGGTCTGTTTGTTTTGGCTTGGCTGGCAATTTTCGCATAATTGACTGAAGCAAATATGAAATGTGACGCGGAGGCTTTTGTGTGCGCCGCTGAACCCAGTTGAACTGCTGCTGCGGCAGAGCTTGTCAGCAACTCCAGCTCCAGCTCCAGCTCCAGCTCCAGCTGTTGCCTTCAATTGAAGTCCCGCCTGGAGGCGAAGGCGGATCTCGGCGATCTCTGATCCTCAACGACAAAACTCAACTGGGAAAACGTTTCAGTCACTTAGTCAACAATCTGTTGCATCTAATTGTCTTTTGCAGCAAATTACTCAATTCCGTGTTGCTGCAGATGCTGTGATAGCAGCAAATGCAGATCTACCCCTCTCCCTCTCTCTATCTCTGTCTCTCTCTCTGTCTGTCTTTCAACAGGTTTGACATAATTTTCACTTGAGTTTGTTTTTGAGCAGCACAAATTGGACTGCGCTGATGACGATGATGCGTTGAGTAACTCAATCTCAATCTCTTAGTGCACGGCTCCGCATCGGCGCTTCGCATGCCTTGTGGAAACATGCACTTTGATGGGCGTGGCCCACTTCCGCAAGCAATTTGCTGCGGTTCTTGGGCGGCGGGCATAATGGAACATTTTAATGCTGAAACTGATGATTAAAATCAAAGTCATAAAACGAGTAGGAAGACGTGTGTGCGGAGAGTGGAGACTAGATGGATACTCTGTGGGTTATAGGATAAGGTAGGGCATAGAGAGAGGGGAGGGGGAGTGAGTGAAAGAAGAAAAAGTAGCTCTCTCTCTCTCTCTTTCTCTCTCGCTTAGCTGGAGCAGATCCAATAGATCTTTAGCTTCTTCTCTGTCACTCTCATTGCCCAAGCTACCTCTCGGTCAGCTCGATACAGGGTACATGAGCTGAGGCACTTGCGAGATGTCGAGAACGCAGTCGCAGTTGAAGCTGGGAGTCACAACTGAAGTTGCAAGTTGCCAGTTAAATACGTTGATCACTCGCACAGATCATCAACACGAACATGCCACAGCCGCAGCAGAGACACGTCGAGCCAGCGAGCCATAAAAACGGGAGCAGACTGCAAACATAATTGAAAGCAATTTGCGGCTGACTAACTGAGGCCAAGGAGTAGAGCAGACCAAAAGGTGAGCGAGATGGAGAGAGAGAGAGAGAGGTTGGGAGAGGGAGAGAGTGAGTGGAATTGAGGTGGGGTCTGCTGCGGCTGGGTGATCTGAGCAGACGGCAGGTCGAGCGTCAGCATAAACATTACATATATTGCCACACACACACTTCACATACACACACACACTCTCTCCACACACACACACACACACACACACACACTCTCTCTCTCTACACACGTGTTGTTTGTCAATTCAGTTGGCGCTTCGAGTGAAGGGGTTTTCAGTTTTTGCTGCCACATGCGAGCGCGCAGCGGAAGTGTCTCAGTTCCGGCAAATGTTGATCATCTGCACCTGAAGAAGACAGAGCGAAAGAAAAGAAGAGGAAAAACACATTTGATGCAGCTGTTCATCCTCGACAGCCCCACATTGCGGCCCCCGTTTGCTGTTGCGCAATTGCAATGCCTTTGATTTGGTTCTTCTGCCACTCGACTCGTAATTGCGAACAGCTGAACCACATGTGCTGCTGCCCCCAAAAGTCTAATCGATATTTTGGGGCTAGCCCAAAGGGGTGTGAGAGGCCACAGTCAATGATCATTAGCATAGCCACAGCGCACACAGCCGAGAGTGCCCCACTGTATGGGGCCAATTGTTAATTAACTTAAAGTGTCAACTGGCTGCAATCAACCAAATCCGATTTTTTGTTTTTTTCTTTTTAAAGCCATAAAAAACAGATGGAAATTTGTAAAATTACTTAATGGCACATTGGACTTTTGGGACTTCTACTGCAAATTCGCTGTGCCAATAAGCAAGTTTTTGATGAATGCTAAAAATATATTTATTTAACTATGTGCGCTTAACATTTCGTAAGAGGTGAATTCTGAAATATCTCTGATAAGTCTCTAAATCTAACTATCTGTGATTCTTCATAATCTTTCTCTCATTTTGTTTACCTACATATTTATTTACTTCAACTCCTTTTTAGAGTCTTTCTCCCACTCTCTTTTTCCTTTGCCCCCTAATACCATTGTCTCTCTTATCTCTAGATTATCTTTATACTTTGATGCCTCAGGAATGCTTATAGCTCTCTCTCTCTCTCTCTCTCTCTCTCTCTCTCTGTCTCTGTCTCCTTTCTCATTTTTTCTCTCTCTATCTATCTCTTTCGCTATCTCCCTCTTCTCTTCTACTTTCAGCACCTCTTTCACTCTCAAACCGTCTATCCTTAGCCCTCCTCTATCACACACTCTAATGCTTTCTCAACTTCAGTTTCTCCCCCTCTGTTAGGTCGCATGACACCAATAAAATATAGTTTACTAGAAATAGTTGTGAACATCTAAAATTCCCAGAAATTAACTTATCAATTCGCACAATTCATCCAACTCAATGAGCTAAACTTTCAGTGCTTATTGAATAAACTCAGATTGCGAGATTTCATGGGCTGCATTTGAAGGTTGACTCCCTGGGGTCATTTCGCTTAAGCCAAGCTTCGCTGGGCACCAATCTGGTCAGACATGAGGCCCCGATATATAATCATATATATATATATAGAGTGTACAGCTGAATCATGAACCATATACTTGATATACGTATGTTTGTATGTCGGTATATAAAGCAACTTCCTACAGCTGTTGAAACTCAGACACAGCCGGCCAAGTGCGTTGGGCATACGTCGACTGACTATACATATATTTTGCAGTTGTTGCACAAATAATGAATGAAACGCGTTGTTGTTGTTAAAGTTTATCAAGTTGAAATTGCACAGTTGGTTGACTGCTGCCACAACAAACCAAACGAAAGAGCAATGAAAACGCATTCGCCTTGTAGTTGGGGGCTCAGCTTGTGTGCTGTGAGAGAGTGGGACTTAACCTATTTGTATGCCCGCTCATGGAGTGGAAAGAGTGGGTATATTGGGTGAAGGTGAATCAAGTTGGATTAGCTATGAGCAACAGTTGACCAACTTGGGTGTGGTATTTTGGTAAATGCCTATATCTCTTAGAGTTTCATAGCTAGAATCCTTGAGTATAGCAGACTGTTCTTTCTCTGCAAAGATAGCTCTGTAAGGCAGCTTGAACTTCTCTCTAAATATATCCTGATCATAGATCTACAACAGAGTGTATGGAAAACGCCATCAAAATTTCTAGATAGCCACTTCGGCGACCTCCCCAAGAGATGGACTCTAAAGTCGCTTGCCATTGAAATACGAGAAGTGCGGAGAAGTTAAATTAAACTAAATGAAATTTGAGTGTAATAAACCGCGATTAGTGTTTGTTTGTCTTGGAGTCTGCTGCTGTTGCTGTTGCTGTTGCTGTTGGTGTTTCCGTTTCCGACTGGATGGACTGCTCAGTGCTCAGTGCTCAGTGTTTACGTTCCCAAGCCCAGCCGAGTGGAGGGGCTCTCAGACAGTTGTCCACAACCCTGAGCTCAGCGATTCACTGTCAGACGGCGACGCCGGGCCACGCACAAGGCAAACAAGCCGAGCAGCAGGCGGGCCAGATGTTGCTGTTGTTGTTCATAGCAAATTGCGCATACGCCTCGTTGTGCGGCCAGGCGTTGCAAATAGTTTGTCATAAGTGTATGCATGTGTGTAAGGCTGTGTGTGAGTATGTCTGTAAATGTGATCATTCAGCTCACCCACACAGCAATAATTCAAGTGCAGCGCTCATCAATAAAGTGAAATTTTTGCTTTTGGGGCGTGCAGCCTTGCTTGATTGTTGTTGTGCTTTGATGGACACATGCACGAGGCATATGCTATACACACAGATATATATATGTATATATACACAGATATATATATACATGTATTGTATGAACGACAAGGCTGCCAAGGCAGCTGAGGCAGCAACCGGACGCACGTGTTCATTTTCATTTGGCGCAGAGAACCCAACGATAAACAGTCGCAGTCGCAGTCAGAACAGCAACAACAGCAACAGCAACAGCTGTACAACAGAATCTTTGTAGACGATGACGGAGGCGCAGACGACGCTGATGACGACCAACTGCGGAAATTATTCATTCAAGCGCTGCTGCTGGCTCGACTTCAGCTTCAGCTTCAGCTGCGGCCTGGCTCGGCTTGGCTGCTTCTGCCGGGCAACAATTTGAAATTCATACAAATTGCAAGCGGCGAGCGGAACCAGACAATAGCCGCAGCGCTTGCCACATGCGGGGGCAGCAACTGGAGCCACCCAAGCAGCGCCAACATGTCCGGCAGCAGCACCACCAACAGCAGCAACAATAGCTGTCCATCAAACTGGCAGCGAGGCGCAACGAGCTCCAAGATGTGGCCGTTGTTTGATTTCATTTGCCAAAATAATTGTCTCACATTGCATAATCCAACAACAACGAACGAACGAACAATGAACGAAATGAAAGCTCAGCTTTCACCCCGACATTTGGGCCGGGTCCAAAGCCATCAGCAACTGCGGATCACAGACAATAAAACAAAAGCTAAAAGCCAAATCTGAAATAACAAAAAAAAACTGAAGAAAAAACCCAAATTCAGGCAACGAGCTCAGCGCTGGCAGCACTCGGCACACAGGTGTGCACAATCAATCAACATGAGATCCCATTTAAGCTGCTGTAACAATGACCACGATAATCACGCAGCCACAGCCACAGCCACAGTCATAGCCACAGCAGCAAGCAAGCACACAGATCGCTCGTTTTTTTTTTTTTATTTTGTTGGTTCCAGGTCCACGCACAAACGCGTTGATAGCTTCGATAGCCCGAACAAAAGTCAGAGCCAGAGCTTGTCTGACCATTTCGAGACCACCGCACCACAATCGCTCAAGGCAGCAGCTGTGGTGCTGGTGCTGGTGCTCGTGGTGGGGGTGTTGCTGCTGCTGGGGCCACAGCATTGTCTAGACCCAGCTGATTGCTGTTACATTCCACACTTAATTAGCTGCCAGCCAGTGGCCAAACAATGCGATCTATAATTTTACCAACATTTTATTTATAGCAATATGAATTTTTGGCCTTTTTTTGGGTAGATGAAGCAAGCGAGTTGATCGCGTTGAAGGGCTGCCAGCTGGGCTAGCTGCGTGTTGGCTGAATGTGGGAGTGAGAGAGCTAATTGCAGTGTTTGTTGCATATTTAAGCCATTTAATATTATGCTTGACTTTATTATTGTGGAATTCGAGAGGCAAGGAAGATCTTGATAGCTGCAAACTAGCCTGTCCAGGGCTGACATTTCCTGATCTCTCTGCAGTTTTCTCCATTTGAACTTGATGGAAATCTTGATTGACCTGCACATTGAAATCAGTATTTAAATGATAATATAATCAGTATATTTGTTTATTCCTCCTTCAAGCTTCTCTTTACTCACAGGCTCCCTATTCATGGGTAATCGACTCCTATAACTATCTATGCATGCCTCTATTCGTAAGTTCTATCCACTCCTGGACGCCCTCTCCTTCAAACTTATATTTGCTAGATTTTTCTCTGCCTTTCGTACTACTCTCTGCCTTACTCTTACTACCTCTGTATACAAGCTATAATTGTCTAATTCTAGCTTCTGCCCACTCTGCTCTGCTTCTGTCTCCTCTGTGCTTCTCTCTACTAAAAGTAACTCTCCTCATCATAATTCTCTCTCACTCTAAAAGTAGATAAATCACACTATCAACTGCCTTTTCAGCCTCGCTGTTTCCCCTGATCAATTTGTATTTAAATTTGAAATTTCTATTGACTAATTAATCACATTTGTCTAGCCCGTTTCCGAGCGGCAGCTGCCTATGCAATGCGAATTTCTCATAGCTCATTTGCCAGATGGAATGGAGTCGTAAGATTTAACTAAATGTGCTCTTTATCGGGCCGAGTGCCCTCCCCTTCCCTTCCCTCCCAAGACCAGATTGTCGCAATGTTGAACAATTTTAATTGGATATTTGTTCATTGGCAGCCGCTGTTCATGCCGCAAAGCCGCAGCAGCAACGGCAACAGCAACAACAAGTGCAAGCGACAAGTCGAACTGTGCTCGCCCGATCATATTTTCTGAATGCTAAGCGAAATTAGCATATGAATAAGTTTTGGGTGTTACACCAGCTGTATGGCTGGCTGGTGCGTGTGGTTTTCTTGGCTCGCAGCTGAAGAAGGCGGCGGCAGGCATCAAAGCCGACCACCAACAATTGCCACAGTCGAAGCAATCGAGGCATGCGCAGTCGGAGTCGCAGCAACATGTGCACACTCGGACTCGTATGAAAACTAAAACCGAAACTGAAACCGAAACTGAGCTCGAATTGGAGGTCACGTAGTTGTCCGGGCACCATGCAACGCCTTCATTTGGCCAGCGCTGCTCTGTGCCGCATATAAATTACACAATGCAACGCACAGCCGACGCGACTGCAACTCGGCTACAAATCGAATTGCCGCAAAAGCAACAACAAAACCGAGAGGCAAGTGAAACCCTGTAAATGCAATGAAATGGTTTTTAACTTTTGCAATTTTTCAGCGGCAAAAACAAAAAAAACCAAAAAAATTATAAAAGATGTGCGAGAAACGAGAGGAAATGAACGAAGAGCGAATGTGCTTACCAATCACATGCTACATGGCATTCTGTATATATATAGAGTTAGTCATATGATACGATATATAAATATTTGGTGAAATGCTTTCCTAGTTGGGCTAGAAGTGCTGGCTAGAAGTGGTTCGTTTATGACTCTATGGCTCGAACCATTTCCATGTCTTGAGCTTTGTTTCTTGAACCTAGATTCATATTCATTTCTTCAGACACAGCTCTTCCATTTTTCAAATATATATCTTAAGCCAAATTACGCTTGGATTTCCTTGACTTGAGCTTTCCTTCTTTGAACCTGACTTCACAGTCTTCAGTTCCGATTCTTGATCTTTTTGGTTTTCCTCTTTTCAGCTATTTAATATATCAACCGATCAGACTTTGTCTAGATAATAACCCAAAGTATATCCGAAATATATATGAACCTATTTAAATATAGATTTTCTTTGCTGACAAAGTGCATTACAAAGTCCCAACAGCCTCTGGCAAGAGTAAAGCAAACTAAGCTTCGAGCTGAAGGCGTCGGCACGGCAATAATATGGTTTTTGATGTTTAAACAAGGTCAGCTCTTTCGGCTGGCCTGGCGCTGCCATCAAAGGTGGTGCGCCGAGCGATGAGCAAACAAAGCGCTCGCCGTAACCAGAGACGCTGCCTAGCCCCTGGCCCCTGAAGCCACAGCGAGAGCAAGCTCATCGGCCATTCGACATCCAAGTAATAACCATAATGCGCCGCTTCACGCAATTTTCGTTGCTCGAATCCGCTGTTAAAGTTCGAAAGGTTTTCGGAGCCAATCCAATATGGAATGCTTTTTGGGCTTATTTGTTTTAGCCGTTGGCCCGCTGGTCCGCTGGTCCGCTGGTCCGCCTGCCTGTTGGCCCGTTGGCCCTCTTCTTCGGCTTTTCGATTTCGTTCTGCTCCGCATCATTCATTCATTCACTTTGGCCCGGTCGGCGTCTCGCGGCCTTTGATTGCTTTTATTTTTAGTTTTTTTGGTTTTTGGCGCTGGGGCAATAAGCGATTTGCTATGCTTCGATTTGCATGCTCGGCTGCGGGATACGAGTGGGAACATCGGGCAGAAGCTGAAATGCCTTCAGGCTTACAGTTTGGGAGGCATAGATGAAGAGTGGGTGCGAAGGGGAGAAGAAAACTAAGAGAGCTGTGAGATGTGGAGAACGGAATATGGAATATATATAAGTGAAATATGTAGAGATCTCTGGAGTAATCAGAGTTGGATGAGTAAAATTATAGCTCTCTTCACTTTCAGAGATTTCCCAGTGTTAAAACTCTTTGAAAGGATTAGAAATACTTTTAGTCTATATAAGAGATCTTCTGTTAATTGCTCCTCTAACAAGAGATCTCTCTGTAGACTTAGATATCTCAGATCTTGAATACTCTCTTTATAACTCCTCTCCTCTTCATCTATGCTTAGTTATAAGAAAGTTCCTTGCAACTACTTAGCCATAAGCAAAAAGTTCTCATTAATTAAAATTTGGTGTGCTATAAAAGCAAAAAGGAATTGATCAAAGGCCTCTGAATTATTGTATGTATATAGATCATACTATATTGTGTGTGCCATTCTGTATAAACCGATCGGCGCGGCAGTGTATCAAAAAGTATAAATTTTATTGACTGCGGATGCAGTTCATAAACAATTGGCCATAGGCCGGGCCGGGTCCGCCTCCGTGTGGGCTGTGGGCGCAATGTGGAGCGCATCTGTTACATGTTAATGCGCAACAGGGCAAAATATGCCAGATATAGATATATAGTTATAACTGTACAACTGTATATATACGTATATGTATAGATATCTGTGCGATCGCTGGAAATACCCGCGAGTATTTTTTGTATTTATGAAATCAAACATAAGGTACGATCTGCTGCACATTTGGCACACATGACAGCCGCATGCTCCAACAGAATCTCAAATCTCAAAGAGGGGGCTCGGGAGGTGGGGGCGTGGCCGGCTAAACCACACACATGTAGGGGCAGTGGGCGGGGGGGGGGGGGGTGTAGGCAGCCCGTACGCAGTTCCAGTTAAATCGGAAGTGGAAATCACGACCCCTCGACAAAGAGAGCGTGCCACGATTATCACGCTATTTCTGTCAAAGAGCAGGGGCTGGGGTGGGCATGGGCATGGCATAGCTAAGGGTTCCCACATGTCAGCCTCAGCTGTTACGATCCAATACACAGCTATAATATATATATATTCTTTATCTATCTCTCTCTCTCTCTCTCTCTCTCTCTATATATATATATATATATATATATATATATATAGATGAGCTGCTAATGATGGCAACGGGTTAAATGCTCTGCGATCTATTTCGAGGCTCGCGCTTTGCCGCCGTTTTCTATTTTTCCCATTTTCCATTTTCTTTTTTATACTTTTCCAAGTGTTGCCCAATAACTTAGCCTTGTTTATGGCTTTTTGATATTACCCACGTGTCATATTTTACGGTCGGCCTGGGTGCCGTTCGTTTCTCTCGGCTGCGCTTTAAATTTAACGAAAATATTTTGATAGCTTCTACAGTGGCCGTGTCTCTCTCTCTCTGTCTGTCTGTCTCCTCGCACAGTTGGCCAACATTAATTTGAGTCTTTTTCTTTTTTGGCTAGCACTCGAATGCATATTGACACAAAAGTGACATTTAACAAAGTCTCTGCATTTATGGCAAGTGCATCTGAAACACGCCCAACTGACAGCCGACAGACGGCTATGGCAACTGCAACTGCAATGGCAACAGCAATGGCAACGGCTGTGGCAACGGCTGTGGCAGTTGGGGCAACAAGTGCGTCAACAGATGCGGCCTGCCGCCGAAAATGGTCAACACTTAAGGTGCACCTTGTTGCCAGTTGTCGGCTCTCGACTCTCGATATTCGATTGTCGTTTGTGGTTTGCTCACTTGCCAGCTTTTTGGCCAGCCCAACTTGGCCATATTTGCTCAGAGCGACGCCGTCTCTATAAGGCCAGACGACCGATATTTCACATTTTTCGGTTTTTTTTGGCTCTGTTTTTGGCAACTGCTGCGGCTGCTCATAACTCCGGGGCACCTTGCTCTTTTCACTCAACTAATCATATTTAACGTACTCTGTTTTGTCATTTTCGACGATATATATATAAAGAGGCGAAAAGGAGTTTTCTTTTAGCAATGGGTACTACCAAAAGTTGGGAATTGCCTTTAAGTTATATACAAATTTTGTTAAATTATATATATTATACATAATTCTAGTTATGCTAGGTCCAAAAAGGGCTGACCACGCAAGTCTAACAGTATTTACAATGCTTATATTTCAGCAACTGTTTGGGTTATTGTTAACTACCTTTGGAATGGTGTTATACTTTATCCAAATTGGCATGAATGCAGCTTCAAAATAAACTTAAAGTCATTCAAATATCTCCAACAGTTTCTGAAAAATAGCAACTTCTTTTGCTATCGGACTTATGCGGTCAGGGGCTCTGTGGGCCTAGGCTGGAATATACATTTCGTTAAAGACTTCAGCGAGAGAGTATGGAAACTTGAAGCTGTCTAAGTTGCTGCTGCAGTTGCTGCTGCTGTTGTCAAGTGGCGACAATTGTTGGTGTTGCAATGGCATTGCAGGTGTTTGGCTGTTTGCTGTTTGGATTGGCTAACCAAGATTTGTCACCTGCATTGTGAGACCGTGGCAGCACGACGCGGCCAGGCTGGCAGCCTGCTGTTTGTTATCTTCATTTTGGCATCGAGTAAATCATAATTTTGCACCTTCCCGCACGACAGCAGCAGCAGGGCCAGGGCTGGCCGGGGACAGGTCTCAGGTGGCAGCTAGCATGGGATGCTTGTCGGTCATGTCGTGGTGCAGCAGCAGCAACAACAACAACAACAACAACAACAACGTGCCAAATTTATCGCACAGCTCCCATCGCTCATGGCTTCTGGCCCAATGGCACACCCACGCCCACACCCACACCTGCGGCCCGAATCAAATATCAATTATGCGAGTCTCCAGCCCAGAAAGGCTGGCCAATTTCCTGCTGCGGCTAATTATAACTGTCGATGCGAGGCGGGTCTGGGTGGGGCGTGGCAGCCAGTTAAAGTTGTCGCCTCATGTTGTCAGCAATTGTTTGGCGTTAATTGCCCGACGATTTGTTTACGGCCCGCCAATCGAAATGGACAGCAGCAGCAACAGCAACAACAGCAACAATGTTGACAAACATTAGAGAGAGAAACCAACCAAAATGGTGCTCGATACCAAATGCGCATTCAAATCAGGCCCAAAACACGGGGAGTCCCTGGACATGGCAGGCAGCCACGGTAGCGCAGCTTGTCTGTAGACAAGCTAACAAGCCACCGATCAGCGCTCGAGCACAGACCACATTCGGATTGAGCTACAAGGCACGCACAGCGCACCACAGAGCCAAAAACCAGCCACTTGGCAGACGACGACGACGACGACGACATCCGGCGCTGCCTTTCGCATGACAATTAGAAAACTGTTGTAGCTTAGATATATATATATACACACATACACACATACATAGGCACACACCCATGTCGCACCCACTGTTCGCTACTTGTAGCCGAGTCTAGATTAGGACCCAGACTTTCTTTGGCTCGGCTAGACATTGTTTCTATTAATAAACCAAGCCATCAAAAGTGCCAACAGCTCTCCTCTGCAGTTTATCAATGTAAATTCGATTCATTGAGCAATGAGTTTCAGCAAAGTATTCGCTTCGCATATGAAGTGGCGATTGGATGGGGAGAGATGGATAGAAGAGATGGATAGCAAAAGATTCTTTGGTTTCTAATGATTTATGTACACTCGGAACATATCTAAATTTAAGCTGGGAGCAGTTCAAGACTTATGTGAATAGACATATACTCAGCTCTTATCAGTTATTTGCTATTTTCTTACTCTGTTTTACTCACTCCCACAGCTTGCTCTACCGTTCAATTCACACTGATTCCAGCTAATCTTTGAAGTTATCATGCCATGCAGTGCGATCGTCAGGCGCACAATTAAGACTTACATGCTCTTCTATGCAAATCTCATTAATTCAAGTGAGCATTAAAGCGTTTTGTGTCTTTTAATTGAATTTTTCTTTAATTTCCATTGTAAAGTTCCACATTGTTTGCGATTCTCATGAGTTTAAGTTAGCCATAAATATTATTATTTGCTGTTATGTGCTTCTCAGGTTTCTCAGGCAATTGTCAATGAACACTTAAAGGTTTTTTTTAGCTCTAATATGCTATTCCCATGAATTTCAGAAGACGTCAAGCGTAGCTGTGCGAAACTCTTGAACTCATACTTATGTGTTAAAGTAATGCTCATGGCCTAATCTCATTCTCTCTCTCTCTCTCTTTCTATCTCTCTCTACATCTCTCTTTATCTCTCTCTCCTTCTCTCTCCCTCTCTCTCTCTCTCTCTCTCTCTCTCTCTCTCTCTCTCTCTCTCTCTCTCTCTCTCTCTATCCATCTATCACTTTCTACTACCTCTCTCGCACTCACATTCTTTCCTCAATGTATTTCCCCCTATATACCTTCTGCACTTTCGCTTAAGTAAATACAGATGATATATATTTTTATATGCAATAAGAAAACATTTCTCCTGCATCTGAAGAATTTTGAATGAAATTCATAAATTTTCTTAGGACTAACATCAACAAAATTTCCACAATTTCGCATTTTCTTGATGGAACTGCAATTTGGCAATTAGGCAGTCAGTCAGACGGACAGACAGTCAGTCTGCTGTCTCGACAGCCCTTCAGAGTGCAAAATATTTGCTTAGTCAAGAGTCAAACAAAATACACTTAAAACGTCAGGATTGTGACAGCTAAACGGCCCACCCACTCGCTGCCGCCAAGCTAGCTCTGCCACGCCCACACACGCATTAACAAGAGGCGCCAAATTAAGCCATAAATTTCAGACGGAGCTGGACCACCAGCCAAGCGGGCAGGCCGCGCAGGGCAGGGCAGGATTCGTGTAACAGCAGGAGCTAGTTGACTGTGGATAAAACGCCTCTGCACGAGACTTGCCAGTTGCAACTGTGCCCCCGCACAGCCCCCCACGCTGTGCCCCCTGCTAGAGCTCGTTTAATAAAGAGTAAGCGAAAATATATATTCAAATTTAATTAGTCTTCAAGTGAAGAAGTAATATTTCTACAATCTGGTAAATTTCGCAGCTGCAACGAAGTGGGTTGCGAGTTGCTCTTGCTGCTGCTGCCGTTGTTGATATTATGAAAATATGAGCAGCAAGTGGGCTGCTCATGCAGCGCTGTCCGACTGCATCCACATCTGCATTCCAGACGAGTCAACGGCAAATAGCAAATAGCGAATAGCCAGCCAGCCCCACAGCCAGACGCAGAGCATGTGGGATTCAGACGCGACGGCACTTAGTGATGCTGTTGATGCTGTTGTTGTTGCTGCTGCTGTTGCTGCCACATCAATTGCAGCTCGAGACCTGCCTGCCTGCCTGCCTGCCACATCATCAACTGCTCGCTGCTCGCTGCTTGCGTCGGCGTACGCATGATGCGTTCTTGATTGGCTTTGACTCCGACGACGCCTCTGTTGCAGCTGCAGCTGTGACTGTGGCCTCTTGCGACCCCCAGTGTCAGTGGCATTGCGTGTGACATTGCTGCAACGTCTATGTGGCAACTGCACCATATTCATTAGCAGCCGTTAAATGCTCGCTTAATCATGCGCCGCGGGGCCAAACAACTTAGAACTCGAGTGGCAACAGACCCCGGCAGCGATACAGAGACGGCCTCTGTTGCTGCTTGCAACATTTGTTGCAATCTTAAGTGAATTTGTGTTGCAATCTGCAAGTCTTAGACTCAGCAGCTTCCTTTCGCTCCCAGCCAGCCTGCCTACTTGCCTGCCACAACTTATGATGACATCTATTAATCAGTTTTATATGCGTCGCATGCCTCGTCCGCCTGAGATTGCGGCAGTTGGCATAAGCCGCGAACACTTGGCTCAAATCCTGCAAAGCAACTGAAAGAATGCCAAGTGCAGCAAATCCAAGTAGAGAATAATTTATAGAAGAAGATATTTAAAGAGCTCAGAGATGGAGATATTCTTTAATCAGTTTGTGGTATTCTGCATAAGAGAGAATAAAGAGAAGCCAAGGACTGAATGGGTTAATGAAGGAATATGGGTTGAAATGAGAACTGCATAGAAAGGCGATGCAATGGAGAGGAATGGGAGCGAGTGTGAAAGGGTGTGTAAGAAAGAGAAATGTATGAAGATACTGATATAGATAGATAGATAGATAGACAGGCAAAGAGAGAGATAGTGAGGGTGAGAAATATATATAGATGTAGAAAATATATAGACATTATAAGCATATGGACATAAAGATATAGATACTTATGATAGCATTTATCTCGTAAATTTGATCATAAAGTCTTAATGAATTGCCTTAGACCCATTTAACGGTTTTATTGTCTTGACGGCTTGGACAGTTTTATGGGCCACCCTTGGCAGCGCGTGGCTCTCACGCTCGCCCGCCTGTTTGTACTAATTTATTTCATTTTGTTGCCAATTTGTGAGCAATTCAAGGGATCTAAACTAATTTAGCAAATTGATTGGAGACGACGCCCTCCCTTGCCTCCAGGGCTCAAACAGAAATCCAAATCAAACAAATGCGGCAATTAAATTTTCATATGCGTGCCACACGACCAGGATGCCGAGCGCTGAGACGGACGTGCGTCAATTAGGGGCAAGCTTTGGTGGTTGCTCGGCGACACCGTCCGCTGCACACGCCCACAAGGAGGCCTGCCACGTGGCCGCTGCATTGTGCATTGAGTCAATAGAGGCCAGCCGTCGGAGGGTGGGAGTGAGTCTCATTAGCGTGGCACCAGGTAAAAGCGCTTGAAGCCGGCCACGTGGCAGCTGTGGTGCCCACTGCCTGCCCCAGCGGAGCCTGAATGGGAACTGAAAATGTTTTCGTGTTGTGTCACCAAACAAATGTTGCATCGCTGACCCAATTGCCACGCCGGGGTCAATGATAATTTCAGGAGCTTTTGGCCGCGTTGTTATTCGTGCGGTCGCCGAGATCGTGAGCCAGCGCTTGGGCGCTCCTTCAATAAAAGAAATAAGCAAACAGACAGCTGCACGTGGTGGGCCGCCGGTGGTGGCGCCACAGCGAGCGTTGCTCCTGACATATGCAAAAAGCGGCTGCCATAACTGGCAACTGGCAACTGGCAACGGGCTGTTGACTGTGCCACAATAGCTGCTCTCCGCTATTGCTTTTCTCATGATTTGACTGCGATTTGCATTGGCTTCATGGAAATCTGTCAGCGACCTACAGATTTATGGCAGCGGCTCCAGTTGCCGCCAATGTGGGCGTCACACTATGTTTGCCACAGGAAAGAAGACAAAAAAAAAACTGAAACTGAAACTGAAACTGAAAGAAGGTGAAGAGGAAAATCGATAGACGAACGGAAAAGTCTACAAAGCGTCTGCCGCTCCCCTGCCCCCACTGGCTGGGCGAGCGAGAGGGATATACGCTGCATATATTAGAGTCGGCAAATTAATTCAAAATGGCCGCCTTCAAAACGGCGAGTGACATGCGCGCAGAGAGCGAGACAGACGGAGTGTAAGAGAGTGAGAGAGAGAGAGAGAGAGAGAGAGTCTCCACTGCGCCTTGGTTGCCTGGCAACGGCAGGCCAGGCCACTTGGCTGGGGGTTGCTTGGCGCCCAGAGGGTGGCCAGGGCGGGCAGGGCGCCCAGGGTTGCCACGCTGGGAATCGATTGCAGTGGTCACCAGATGCAAGCTCTTCCGTTGGCCCAAGCGATTCGGCACGGTTTGATTGGGTCCTGAACTATCTGCACAGCTATATGCCACGACTGGATGAATCCAATGGGCATATATCAACCCGGTTTAACCACCTCACAATGCCGCCGCCTGCCACTTGACAGCTGCGCTTTGTGCCAAGCAATCAGTGCACGTGACCGACACACGAGCCGATGTTCTGCTCATTAAGAAAGGCTGACAAGCGTTTTGCCATTCGCGATATGATCATCAAATCTCTCTCTCTCTCTCTCTCTCTCTCTCGAGCGACGGCAACAACAACCCTCCTTGAACAGCCCACCGTGATTAAGTCCACTAAGCCGCTGTTGCACAGTGGGAAAGTCACGCCAGTGGCATGTCACAGGCCGCTGCCACAACTGCAGCAGTTTACAGCTCATTGCATTTCATCACGCTTTGTACTTGTGCCTAAAGAAGGAGTTTGAGTCTCTACTCAGAGGCCTGACTACATTGTGAATGAACTTGCAACCGCTGGGAAAGTCAGAGAATAGTCTAGGGAATTCTAGTTACTAAAACTAAACTACCTTTGCTGCAGCTAACAAGGGTACCTCATGTCTATCTAGGCAAGAATATGCCAGCAAGAGTACTTTATCCTTAGTCCAGTAAATCCCTCCCTTACGCTTAGGCTCTTTAGGAATTATCAATAAATTCAAGTAGAGTTTCATTTAGCTCATGCCCGAAGAGTATTCCAGCTTCGCTTAGGCTTTCTCCAGGCGATTTCATTTGGGGCTTTGCATGTTGGCTCTGTCTTGTATCCTCGGACCACGTAATCATGTTACGACACACAGCCTGACATCACAGTTTCAGCAAAAGCGATTAATATCGCACACAACACGAAGCTGGGCAGGAGCAAGACTCCAGACTCCAGACTCCAAACTCCAGACTCCAAGCAGCAGCTCCCACAACGAGCTCCCATTTGGCTGTGTGGAACATGATGCCAACTCTGACTCTAGCTTTGACTCTGTCTTGCTCTGGATGCTGGCCATTGTTGTTTCCAGTGGGTGCTGGCTGGTGGTTGGTGGTGCTGCAGGCGGCCCAACAGATTTCGTTTAAAATGACTTAATGGCAAACAGCTCATAAATTCACGAATTTGCATAAACCGAGTCGACTATTTGGGCAGCATTGCAATTGCGGAGCGGGAAGCGCCCCTCGGGGCACATCCAACAGTCAGGTCGGAGTGAGTCGAGTGAGTCAGCTGCAGCAGCTGAAACACGAGCTGGAGCTCTTGTGACTGGCAGCCTAATAAACACAATTAACTTCATCATTTTGAACTCAAATTATTTCATTTCAATGCGATAAAATCGCAAATCACGAAGCGGCAGCCAAAGCGAAAGCGCGGCTCGAACCAAAAAAGCCAAACAGACAATAGACCCAGACACAACAGCAACAACAACAATAACAACAACAACAACAGCAGCAGCAGGCGGAGATCGGTGAAAATTAAGTCAAACTGTTGGCTGCAAAACGTTTTGCCAATCGGCTGGACCAATCGAACCGATCGGGACTTTGGCCTGTTGCACCCGCACCACAGCGCACCACAGAGCCACTTTCAATTGCCCGGGCAGAGCAGCTGCATCGGGAATGAGGCTGTAGGGATAGCTAGGGAGTCTGTTAGGGGCATCGAAGGTACGGAATAATGTTGCATGTCGCGCCAATTGTGTACACGATTTGACTTGGCAGCCGTCTGACAGTGCTGCCCACAATGTTGCTGTTGCTGTTGCTGGTTGCTGTTGTTTGTGTGTCAGCTAATCAGCTGGCAAGTATCTCATCTTCGAGGACTACTAGCAACTGCCAAAACAACAGCGCAACAAGGCACACGAAAAACTACCAAGTCATGTTGCCTGCTGATTGTTGTTGTTGCTGTTGCTCCTGCTGCAGTTGCTGTTGCTGTTGCTGTTGCTGTTGGTCTCTGGCAAATAAATCTCTTGGCCATGGCTGCTGTTGGCTGTCTTTTGTTTTTGTTGTTTCGCTTTTGCCACGGCACCCAAAAACTTGGACACAACACAATCAGCCAGCAGCCCAGTCATGTATTGCTGCTGCCGCCGCTGCTGCAGCAGTTGTTGTTGTTGTTGTTGGTGTTTCCTGGAAAGCGTTTCCTGCATTTAGCTTTGTTAGTTTGCCTTATAACTATGTTGGCGCTACAGTTTGTTGTTCAATGCAGTTGCATATACCCTACATCTGAGGCTAAATATATACTGTGCAGGGTATATTACAGTCAGGCAAACCCTTGCACTCTCTTAACTCATGAGATACATTATACTGTATACGGTACATTGTTCTGTATTCCCACGCAAACAAGTTCTTTACAGGGCATCTTCTAGTCGTTCACCTGCTGACTTGGCGCACTTTTACCAGCCTGCGCTGATTTAGATCGTGTCCACCAACGAGTGCGCCGCCAGTTGACTTTATGAGGGTCAATCAGGCTAACCGGAGTAGTCGCAACTGTCCAATCCGCGGAATGCGATCGTATCACCAGCCCTGGCACAGGTCGAACATTTTTTCCAGCCCATTGAAAATATTTCAACGTTTTGCATATGCATGCCATAGCCAGAGGCAGATTTCTCTGACCCCATAAAGTAGATCTGCACATGTATATGAATATACATATATAGATAAGTATTCTGAGTAAGGATCAATATTAAGTGAAGAGCTTAAATGATTTTAAGTCGGGTCTATCATCGGCATTTCAATCTCTATATCTTCGATTCTTATATATCTGTCAGCTTACACTTGATTTGACATTCAACGCAAAACAAACTCGACCATTTCGATGCGCATATAAAATCGTATCTATCCCTTTTCCACTTTTCCGATTTCATTTTGTGGATGTTATTCAACCGAAACACAACAAATTTTAGTTTCTCAACAAATTTTAAATTCTTCTTTAACGTGAATTCTTTTAGACTTTTAGATTTCGTAGACTTTTATCGATATAGTCAGCATGTTCGTGACGGCCTTCACCCAAATGGTGCTCGTAGCCGCCTCCTGCTACGGACTCTACGCGCTAACGCCGGGGGACTTTCCATACGCGTATACGGCCTCGGCGTTCTGCCTGGTCCACGGACTGCTGTCGGTGGTGCGCGTCCTTGAGGGTGGCCGGGACTGTGCGCGCTCCTACGCCGTGTCCACGAACATTGTAGACGTTATACCTCTGCCGCTGGCCAACATCGAGTTCTATATGCAGTCAACGCAACCGGGCGTCGCCGCTGTCCACGCCCTGTCATTGATACTGCTGCTCTATGATACGATGGGTAGCCTGGGCGATGACTGGAACAGCACCACGGAGACGGTGAAGGACCTCTCGCTGCTGGGCAACATTGCATCCGGCACATACATGGGCATACAGGACGAGAACTACTTCCACGTGGGCGCGGCTGGAGCGGCGATCGTATCACGCTTCGGCCCGATCATGGCCTGCCAATTCCTACCGGCCGTTGGGCCCTATCTGGATACGCTCGGCAAGGCGGCCATTATTGGAATCACAACGTACGCTCTGACAAACTAACATTATTTGGTCCGTTTTATGTCTGTTTTGTGTTCGTTATAATATATATATTGTCAATCTAATATATTGTACAATGCAAGCGAGATTCTTGCGAGCTGCACTGATTAGCCCAAATGAAGCTGGCGATAAGCTGGCCTGCATTCCTCCCAGCTTTCCAATTGGCAACCCACCCGTTGGCAGACAAAAGCCTAGTTGGCAACTGGGCGCGTGTTTGGCAAGAGTTCAACTCGCAGCTGGAGACTGCACTGCTTTTGGCGCATAGCTGGACAGCTGGCCGGCCAAAAGACTGGCCGACTGCCTGCCTGGCTGGCTGGCTGGCTGGCTGGCCGACTGCAGCCGTGTTGGATAACAGGCAGCAGCTGAGAGCTGTTGGCCAGCTCTCTGGGCCATAAAAATGGTAAAATGTTGCGTTAATGCGACGTTTGTTCGAACACAGCTTTCAAACAGATCGACGCAGGCAATTGTTTGGACAGGCTTTGCCTAGCTACAGACAGACAGACAGACAGACGGAGGGACAGACAGATGGATAGCTGGCTGCCTGGCTGCCTGACTGCCTGACTGCCCGACTGCAGCTGTGTGTGGAGGGGCCTTTGCTTTCGTGTAGACATTTATTCGCCTTGCGTTTGACTCATGAACTACGCGCAGTCTGGCTCTGCGCAGATTTTGCGCTGTTTTTCACACGTGTCTCCGGCACTTTTGGGCATGTCTGCAAACGGCTAACGGGAGCGGCTCTCTAAGCGCTCTGTTCTCTACTGCGCAGCAATGGCGGCCGGACGGAGCTGGGGGCCCCCTCCTACTGCCGCCCTTCCCTAGTCGCTAGTGGTTGGGGGTGGCTCAATCGATTTTCCCAATGCGATAAGGTTTCAACTGCTGCGGCTGTTTTATGGGCTTCCGGCGAGGCCAGGGCACGAATCCTTTCAAGCCGCACACGTGCATCCACTAACCAAGGGTAGCTGCGCGACGGCAAAAACAACACGAAACACGTGTCACGCGGCATCAATTGAAAGCCGCGACTGCTGCTGCTGCTGCTGAACATCCATCAAGACACGTCCCGGAAATCGGAAGTGCGTTGCTGCCGCTGCCTACGCCTTGGCCTTCGTCTTTACCGTTGCCGTTGCCGTTGCCGTTGCCGTTGCCCTTGCCATTTCCCCGCCTGCCTCTGCTCAGAGGGTGGCTACGCCCATGTTGATGATGTCAGCATGCGGGCAGCAAAAAGGACAATCGATTGTTGTGACACTGTGCATTGTGTGGCAAGCAGCCGTAGCAGTAGTAGCAGCAGCAATGCCCCTGCACCACATCTTATCCCATTTCATGCGTTGCCTGGCGAGGCCGTGCCGCGCCTCAATTAACGCTGTCCACTGGAACGCAGCGGACGGCCCACGTCCGCTCCCACGGCTCTCGCCTGCCGTCGCGCTGCGTGCTGCACGTGCAGCGCAGGACATTTATTGGATTTTTGCCATGTTTTTATTTGTTTCTATATTTGCACAGAATTCCAATTATACGCCAATGGCAATGGGCGCGGGAATGGGATTTGGAGTTGGATTTGGATTTGGATTTGGGAAGGGCAATATTAAGGCATTGAGGCGGCCAATGCTGAGCGTAATACAGGGTGCGACAGAAACTACATATCGAATTTGTAATTTGAGCTTGAGTGAGTGAGAAAGGGTTTAATAAGTTGAGCAAATTGATATGCGTAAAGGCTCATTTAAGCTTTTTATATGAGAAAAAAATATATGTATGGAATGAAATAAATATAATTTGGATATATTTCTTAATAATGTAAAATATATAAGGGAACAAGTATTATGATGGGAATGAGCAAATATAAGTATAAGTTTTAGAATAAAAATCTAATTGAATTGGGTTTTTATAATATACTTATTATATTCTAAAACTATATATACATTATTATACTGCCATCGAAATGGAATGAAAAGCAACTGCATTTTTATATTTTTTTATATTTTATTATATTTTATTTTAAGATCATATATATTGTGGATATGTGAATGGAAATAGTATTCATAATATGCGAATATATTAAATGTTGAAAAATATCAAAAAATATTGAAAGTCTTCTAAATGTCTCCGTTTGGTGAAGACCTGGCAACAGCTTAAATTCTTAAGGCTTCCTCTGCATATCAAATGTAGCTAAAATCTTGATTTTATCCTCTCTCGACTTCTACCCAAACTAACTTTAATTAAATCTTCCTTTTGCGCTCCTTTCTAAGAGAGTCTTGTAAGTATTCACTCAGTCAGCTGAAGACCTAGCAAAAACTTCGATTCTTAAGGCTTCTTCGCTCGCCTCGCCTCGGGTCGCAGCACCCTGTATGCAATTAAACTTCTTCCATATCAAGTGAAACGCCAATAGCGCAAACGGCAATTGAATGACGCGATGCCGCCTTGGACTACGTCTTCGAGTTGGACTCCACCCCAATCGACAGCGGCGGCGAGCACACAGGGGGCATCAGTTTCGAGGCGCACGCTGAGGATTAGACGTGTAATCAGAATAAAATGTTGCTCGGAGACGGACGGGGCACCAAAGTGTGCAAACACGAAATCCAATATGCGATATGGCAACACACAGACACACAGACACATGTAATCGCGGCCAGCGGCCATGTCGATGATGACGACGCTCGTACGCATGTCCCTGTACAAACACAGATGCAGCAACAGCAACAGCAACAGCCAAAAGATACAGATACAAATGCGAGTGCGAGTGCGAGCACTGAGTGGAGCGTGGAACACGTGCAAAGCCGCGGGGGACTTGCACGACTTTTGTGACGAGGCCGTAGCTGTTGAGTTCGAGTTGGAGCTGGAGCAGGAGTTGCAGTTGGAATCGAAGCTGGACCTGGACCTGGACCTGGGCTGTGCTGGGCTGGGCTGGGCCACGCACCCAGAAACAAAGTCCGCAATGCGCGTTGCCTGTCGCATTTAATAACTGTTTTTAATAAGTGTCCCTTGCGGCCATGCGTTGCGCCGTCATTTGCATGAGCTCTGCACCACCCCGCCCCGCCCCGCCCCGCCTCCTGTTAGCCAGCGCCCAAATATGTTTTACTCTCGTACTCTAATTGCACGCCCCGTTTGACTCACGCGCGCGCGATCCTCAAGGTGCGCTTGCCGCTTGCAGCGTGCAACATGCAACATGTTGGCTGCAATTTATTAGTGCTGCCATTATCGTTTTTCTTCAGATTTTTAGCTCTTGCTCTCAGCTGCGTGTCGTCCACAACTGCTGCTGCTGCTCCAGCCCCGCTGCTCCTCCGCTTCACACAGTTCTCGATTCCCAATTCTCAGCCCGCAAATATTTATTACTATAATTTTCCATATGTTTTCCCTGCATTGCGTTCTGCTTGTTGCCTTTTTCGGCAAATTGCGCCTGGAAATTGCCGCCATAATTTGTTGCTCACTAAATATGAAGATCAACCAGTTGCTCTTCCCTCTTCACTCTCCCCCTCCCCCTCCCTCTCTCTGCGTCGAGTCGTGCGGCACGACCCACGGCTGTGTCTGCATTTGCGTCTCTCTGTTTTTGGCTCCCCTCCTCCGACCTCTTCCCAAAATTTATTAACTTGTGCAAAATTAGTCGTTTTAGTCGTTTAGTCGCTGCAATTTGATTTTTATTGCAACTTGTAAATTGTAGCGCCATGTTAGAGCTGTTAGAGCCGTGTATCTATGAGATACATTTTTGCCAGCGCTCGCATCCTGCAATTAGTTCACGTCGTTCTCCATCTCTATCTCCATCTCTATCTCTCTCTCTCGCTCTCGCTCTCGATCTGTTTATGTGGCACTGAAATTGTTGCACTAATCAGCTGACAATTTATGAGGCATTCGCATTTGGCTAACAAAAAGAATGCTGCATGTACATAAAAAGCAGACTCCAGGAGAGCAGCAGAGGAGCAGCAAGGGGCAGAGGCAGGGGCAGGGGCAGCAGCTAGTACGCATAACCAAGATAGAGAATTAGTCGAGCTATGCAAAGCATGTGGCGTCCATAAAGCAGTTCAAGAACTTTGATTAGTTGTAATCTTAACCAGCTGCATCGTAAAAACAAGCCGGAAAGACCAACGAGAGGCGAGGGTGACTGTATAGATACCCTGCATATATAACTTTTAGGCATTGCCTTGGGTATTCGACTCCAATTTGATACACTTCAACTCCTATCTATAAAGCCATATCTACTCTACTCATCTTTTATCTATTATCTGACAGATTTCCACATTATCTCCTGCCTGTGACATGCCATGCTACACGTCGTTCATGCCCGCTGGAACTCTTCGACGGCCGCAAAGATGCTTAAACATTTTTAATTACAAGTTCTATGTGTGGGCCCCGTTGACAAGGCCCTTTTAATAGCCCTGGTTTGGGTTGCTCTGAACATCTCTATAAATTACCTCTCAACTGCATTTAATGTCAGCCGAATTGCTATTTCGAGTGGCCAAAGGCTAAAGATTTAGCAACATTTTGTTGAAAGGTTGTCGACTGACAAAGCTGTGCAGAGATCTTGACTTTGATTGTAAATATAAGCAAGGGCTCTAGTTCTAGCATGATATTGCAGGAAAGGTAAGAGCAGGGAGATTGTAACTGGCAGTAAAACTAAATATAAGAATTTTAAGCTGTTTTAGTTAGGTTTCAATAGTATAGAGGAATATATGCACATAGTCTATATATGGGAAAACTATCCGTAAGAAACTAGAAACTAGTCTAACCTAAACTTCGTCAGTCAAACTCTTGACAAAGCTAGCTAAAGTGCATAAAAAATAAGCAATCTTTCATAGTGTAGATATACTAGATATAGATGCAGCTGTGTTTATGATAACGATAATAAAATAGTAATACGACTGAGCAATAGATATTAGAGAGCATAATATAGTTATTTATATTTATTATAAGATCATCATAGACAATATAATATATAATAATCATATGGCTATATATTTTATATATATTACATTGTCTTATAACTTAGTTTATAAATTTATTTGCTTTTTCAGAGTTGGCTTTAATTGAATTTCGTTGAGTTTACTATAAAAAATCATATGGATATTACCCATTTCATAGTTCGAGTCCAATTAAATTAAATTATGAACAATCTCATTTGATCAAATAAAATATTATAGAGTCTTAATTTGCTTACAAATGATCAAATTAAGATTTTTGTTAGCCAGTCTCTGTCGATCACTGGCAGTCTCTCAAGCGCCGCAGCTAATTAAATTGGCCATTCGGAGCGAGTTAAATATATAGTGAGCCATTAAATGTGCCGCAAATCATGTAATTCAATACAATTTGTTGGCGGCGCAGTGCTTAGCACTTGGGCCATTAGCTCAGGCATTAACCGATCCCAACTATTGCAGGCAGCTACTGCAGCCGAAGTCCGGAATCCGCCGCTGGGAGGCGCTGCAAAGGCAAATGCAAATGTCAAAGCCAATCGCGCGCATTCAGATATTCATAAAAATTCAAATGGCAGCCATAAATCTGTCTCTGTCTCCGTCTCCAACTGGGGAGCAGTTCGTGTGGCAGCTGTGGCAGCTGTGCCAACTGCTGGGGCAGTCACGCATTGCCATCTTCCTTGGCTGACAAATAATTTAGCATAAAATCAACGACAACTGCCAATTTTTTAGTAATTAGTCGGCGGCGCCTTGCCCCTAACCCCTACCCCTACCTGCGTGCCCCTAGCTGTGCGCTGCACTTGGACGCAATTAATAAAACATAAAGCCAGCTCCATGAACGTCTCATTGTTGGGCCCGGGAGATGCGTTTGCAGAAAATTAATTGTGCTCCAAGCAGATTAACACATGCGTGGCAGCATTTGGGGCCTATATGACAACAGTTGCGGATGTGGCACGGTTCGTTGCGGCATGCAGCGAGCAGCATGGGGAATGCTGTGCGTTTTACAAATTTGAAAATTTTCTTGCCGCATTTTTATGACTGTTGCTCGCTCGCTCGCATTTTTATGTCGTTGCTGCCACTGCCACTGCTGCTACTGCTGCTGCTGATGTTGCATGTGGCACGCGCGTCGCATAATTAATTAAAAATGCATTTAAACGAAGCTTCACGACAGTCAATCGTTCGTACACATTTGGCAGCCGCGATCCGACCCACCGCCTGCCTGTGAGTCCACGAATCCGTGGATGTGGCACGCCTCCAGCTGTTGCCGACTCCCCCATCAATCGCTGCCACAAGCTGCAGACACACACACACACACACACACATACACAAATACTATTCTAAGAAGCCTTTCGTCGCCGTGCCTCGAATGCAATAAATATGTGTAAATACATAGACAGATGTATGTATTGTACGTACATACAGACACATACATATATCTACATCGAATAAGAGAATGGAGAATTATTTGCTTGTTAGAATTTTGTGTCTTGCAACATGGCCGCAACAGGCAGCCAACATGTGTCTTGTGTCTTGCGTTTTGTGTCGCTTAAGCATTCGTCAAAGATCTCGTGTTGACAACTCACATATGAGCGGCAGACACATGATCTCTGACTGATATAGCCGAGAAGTCGGCTTGAGCAATTCCCATAACCTTTTACCTCTTACTTTTCGAGGCGGGCATGTTAAGCCCTGACCTCAGAGCGCATACTTTCAAAAAAATAATGTTAGCTGCACCCAGAATATGATAGAGAACGTAATGAAGCAGAGGGGGGGGGGGGGGTGATAGGGGGGAGAGAGAGAGGAGAAGTTTCGATCTATTGCCTATATTTCCATTTCTTATTTATCTCGCTCCATAGCTAAGATTTACACTTACAAGTTGATCTACATCTATGTTATATAGGCAGATCTTCCATTCCACAATATTTATCTGTATCCATAAACTAACTGGCCCCTCATAAAGCATCCCCCCCACTCCCTCCCCCTGACAGCTGCATAAACATAATTGATATTTAAACATTGAACATCAACTTTTTATGCACACTCTTCGCCTCGATTCGTTGGAACTGGGAAAATGTGGAAGAAAAATGTGAGTAAATAAAATATATATATTTGTGTGTAAATAAATATTGGCAGAGATCAGTCAGTGAATGGGAATAGATGGAGAGGAGGAGGATGACAGGCGGAGGCAGAGGCAGCTCTCTGTGCTGGCCAAATATTTATGCGCATATTTATGAAAATTTTGTATTTATTTTCGCAGCTCTTCTGCGAGTGTAGGGAAATTAAATAGCTCACTGAAAGCCGCTTAACAGTTGATTTCATTTGAATTTAATGCAACATTAGCGCTTTTTTATGCCCTTGCCGCAAATTGTAGGTGATACGATCTACAGAGGAGGGGACGTGGACCACCGACGGTTTGCGGCTTCTCGGTAGCGGGCGCCGCTGATGTGAAACAGCTGACCAAAATGTACAGAAATATTTTATTTATGCGCCAGATAAATAAAGTGAAATGCCCGAAAAAGCCAAAAGAAACTGAATTTCCTCTGCTGCGAGAACTTTGATTGGCAGCCCAGCAACAGCAGCAGCAACACATGAAGGAAGATTCTTGGACGAAGAGCAGATGCCACAGGTGAGTGGCGAGGAGGAGGAGACGAGCAGACGAGTGGAAAAGTTGTAGCTAGCAGAAGATTAGAGTATATATTTGTGTAAAATATATATGAGAGAGAGAGAGAGTATATATAGAGTACATAAGCTACTACTGCATACTGCATAAGTTTGAGTAGGAAAAGCTATAGCAAATGCCTGAACTGTACTGAGGGGGGGAAGACATATACCTATGTAGCAGAAATACAGAGAATAAGTACTCTAAGACGAGGCTCAAAGGGAATACCTGAATGTTAACAAGCAGAATGGTGTCCACTTAAGATTGTGATGAAGAGAATCTGCCCTGTGATATGAAATTATGAGAGTTTATGTTCAGTAAAGCAGCTCAGCTAAACAGCAGAGATATAGGAAGGTAAAGAGAGAGAAATTTGACATATTTATATATAAAGTCTGTACAATAGATACTACATTAACTGTAATCTGAATCGTAAGAGACTTACAAATAAACCCCGTTAAGAGAGGTAGCTAACATATACGTCAACATTCTCCTACCCTCCTGCCAAGTATAAGCATTCATTGACTGCAGAATCTCTGCCTTCAGCTAGCTCAAGCCACAGCTTCAGTTTATGCCAACCACTACTAGAGCCACCTGTTTACCCACGAAGAGTGCACTCGATACCGTAGTTCAGCTTATACTCAACTATTTTAATAGCCCATCTGAAGCAATTTATGGCTGCGCAGCATTAAATTTGAATAAAAATTGATAGAAAAAGGCGTAGAGCGAGCGAACAAGTACTTCTCGCATGTGGCTAAAAATAAGTTGGCGACTGCGATGATTTATGCTGCTTGGGCAGCGGCCGGCGGGCATTTCTAACTGCCTTTTAACGTGGCCAAGCGAATCTCCAAGCTGATTCATTAAAGCCCAGTTGCGCGGTGGCCCATTCGACACAGTTAACACCTTGACTGAGTCCATGGCACACTCACACTCACACCACTCTGGGATCGTAACGATCGTTGGCACAGCGGGCAGCCAGGCGCTCGTAGCGTTTAACTACTGTACTGAATGGCATATTTACAATATTCGCTCACATTTCGGTTGCCCATAATAAATTCGCATAAATTCATATAATGAATGCATATGAAACGGTCAATAAGTGCGCGATTTGTGCGGCTAATGAACGCCGATTTGTTGCCTACTAAATTTACCACATGGTAATTGATGTATCCACAAGATACACGATGCAGTCCGCGGAGATCGCGGTCCAGATAGAGGCGGAGTGTGTGCCAGAGCTGGAATTATGTTGCGGCAACTTAACGAGCTGCTGCCTGATATTCTCAATACATTTGGAAATCTAAGTGGAAATATTTGATTTTATATACTTCGCTCAACTCACTGAGGATCCTCAGCCGGGGATCGGGGTAGCTATAGCTTTCAATTTCAATTTCGATTTCATTTTCAAAGTTCTGTCTAGCATCAGCGCGCGGCGTATACTTAACACTTGAGTGTCTGGCTGTCTGCGAGGCTGTTGCCACCTCATTCGCATTGAAATGTTTGTTTTTCGATCAATGCTTACGCACTTTTCACACAACAAATACACACGCAACACACAAGCACACACACACGGATACACTCTTGCCACAAAATATCTACAGATGCTCAATTCGAACACCTGCAAATTGCAGAACACGAGAAGATTCGTCACGCAGAGCCCAAATAAAAAGCAAAGGCAATAAGTCAGGCCAGCCGGCCAGACCAACCCCACAAAAACAGCTGACAGGCGGGCAGGCAGCCAGCCAGCCAGCCACCCCTCGCTGATACATGGCCAACCCCCAGCAGGCAGACAACTCCCCCTCCACCCCATACTCCCACTCTTCGCTCTATCCGGCTGACTGGTAAGAGCCAGCTCATGAATACATTTGAACTCGTTAACTTCTCGCCCCCAACCCCCCCACAATGCCACAAGGTTTTGGGGTTGGTTTCGCTTTTTGCCTGGAGGTTTCGTTGGCTTTGCACGTGCACAGCTACGAGTTCATCAAAAGGAATTTGCTGTGTGTGTACGCTGGGGAGCGTCTGACATTTATTAGAATTCCTGCTGCCAGCCCCAACCGGGTGGGGCAGCTACGACGGGCGGCGGGGGGTGTAATAAATTTGCCCTGAAAGCTTTTAGCCGGGTCGCCGCGACAGGAAGTGCGAGCGGCTGCCATGACGGGCGCTTCGTTTCGGTTTGTTGATTCTCAGCTCTCAGTTCTGTGCCATTAAAGTCGGCTTGTTCGACTGCGACTGTGGCGGATTTGCAAGCCTTAAAGCCATTTGTTGCCCATTGAAATCAGAGCCAGAGAACATGCCACACTTATTGACTTTTGCAGCTGCATGAATTGCGAGCTGGGCGCAGGGCTAGGGCGAGAGTGGGAGAGTTGGAAATGGAAATGTTTGTGCATAGGTATTTATTTGTGAAGGAAACAATTTTGAAATAAGCGAAATTCCTTATTTGAGTTGGAAAAGCGCTGGAAAAGCGTTACCAGGTATTTCTTTAGCATATTTTGTCTAGACGAAACTAAAGCTGAGCATATGAAAGCCTTTGGCTTAGAGGCTTTAAACTTGCAGATATGTTTGGTGTTCCTAGGGCTAAGATTAAAATGTCAAGCATTTTTTTAACAGCTCTTATATAGGTAGAATATTGGATAAAAAATATGGATCATACCACAGCATAACTTCTGCCTATCTAAAGCTTTAAGTCCTCTCCAACTCCAACCACAAAATTCCTTAAAAAACAACTCTTAGCAAAGAGAAGCCAATGCTTATTCCACTAAGCAAACATTATCTTGTGTAACCACTACAGCAGTCCAAAATCTTCCCTTCGACATGTTCGACGATTTCAATTACATTAAACAAACACAAACAGTCTCGCTGCATACACGGCCCATAAACAGGCCATTTGTTGTCTAGTTGCTGGGGCTTGTGGCCTCGATTCTAATTAGTCGGCAGCAAATCAAGCAGGCAGCAAATAGAGTTGCGCATATTTGTCAAACAATTTGGTTTTAGTGCATTTACAAATTAAAATTATTTCTATTATCGTTCTGTATTCATGCGCCGAGCAAACAGGCAGAGCAAACATGCAGAGAAAAGGTTGACATTTGTTCGAGCACAAAGGCAAACAGACGAGCTGGGAGAGGGAGGGATTTGAGTGGAGTAGACTTGGTATTAACATTTTGCCAGAGCACTTGTTATTTCATTTTAATTAAGTTAATTGCACGGATTTCGTGTCATTTGGCGATTTGCAGCGCGGCTCGAGGGTTGCCGCCCAGCGGGCAAAGCCTAATCGATTGATGGCACCTCGAATGCCCACTCAGAGTATAACGCACTCAGTCACGCACTCAGCGGACTGCCCTGTAACAGGAACTATTTGAAGGTGGGCCATGATCGACTTGACAACGAAATAAGAAAAGACAAAATGAAGAAGAAAGCAAGCAAAGGCAAAGTTAAGTAAACATTTATAACATTATACTAACAATTATATTTTTCAGTGCATCAAAAATGCATAAAATTAATATTTTAAATATTTAAAATTTCCAAAAATATTATTTTAGTTTTTTTATATTTTTCTTTTTGAAAATAAATATTCCAAAATTATTTCCCGCTAATGTTTAATCTCTTCTCTCATCTTCAGCCACATCTAGGATATCTTATAGCTTAGTTCACTCTCTCTCTCTCTTGTTGGCTTCAACCCTCCAAGTACGAGCTACTGGCCCACAATGAAACAAACAACGAACAACATCAAAATGTGCACAGACTTGCGTGCGAATTATTTGGCAAATGCTCGGAAAAACGAAGCAAAAATTCATTTTTCGGACATTTGTTTTAGAATTTGCCCGACGCGCGATTTGCGATGCATTTGTCTTTGCAAATATTTGCGATTCAAATGAGAAATCTGTTCGAATTGACGCTGAGATATGGTTCATAAGTCGCTTCGACAGTTGTTCAATGGCCAAGCGGCAGCTGCGCTCGAGTGCTGCACTAATTATTATTATTTTCTGAGCAATATGTGGTGTAGAGAGAGCTTGGTATGGGCCAGAGCTCGGATATTGAAGAGATGAGATGGGCTATGGAGAGATAAGAGAGCTAAGTAGACGCCTTTCAAAGATACAAGCGGTGTAGATCAATAGAAGCATAGCTCAAGTTTAGAATGTGTAGAGAGAGAGAGAGAGAGAGAGAGAGAGAGAGAGAGAGAGAGAGAGTGATCTAGAGGGTGAGTGCAGATATCTGGGATATCTTAAAGGGGAGAAGAGCAGCAATAGCAAAACTTCAGCTTAGCTCAAGAAAGTTGAGCAGAAATATAGAAATATATTTTAAAATATGATATATAGAATAGTATTGAAAAGAGTTAAAATAGGTATAGGATAGTATAGTATATAGTATAATATATAACAAAGATTTTGTATTAAAGGAAACTCACGTCAAACATGACTGCTTCGACACATTTCCAATTGCATTTTCAAGTTTAACCACAGCAAACCCAGCCAAGTTCTGAGTCCCCTTCGAAGACTTCCACTCGATATTGGAACGACACTTTAATAGAGTCTCTGGGAGTGGGAAATCGCATTGTATAACTTAATCAACGCAGCCGTCGCTAATGGCTCATGTGGGCATTGCGTTTGGGTTTGGGTTTGGGTTATGGGCTTTCAGGTTTGGCAGCGATGGCTTTGGGGTTTTTGATTTTTGGTGGCTGCAACTTGTGGCATAAACAGTTGACCAACAAATGTGCAAACAGCTCTGGGCGCGTTGCGTTGGGGGTGCTCTGAACAGCCCCTGTCTGGGGGTGGAATGCCGAGTCGGTGTCGAAAGTCAGCAGTAAATGCGTTACGCACTATCAATCTTGATTAGACGTGATTTCTGCTTTTAGACACAAGCGCAAAACATAAAAATTAACAAGCTGTCCGGGGAGAGCACTCCGTCGGCGTCGTATGACTCAACAAAAGATGTGCACGTGCCGTTCGAGAGTCTTGCTGATGGCAGAGATTTCAAATGTTGGCCCGAGATCTAATGGCGTCTACGGTTACATGACTCAAATTGCGGTCGTTGCTGTTGCCCGAATGCAAACAGCTTTTGAAATGAAAACATAAAACTGTCCAACTGCAGCGATTTTCTCATTATTTTGCACCGTTTTGTGGCAATTGCAATAAACAATAAATCCCTACTCCATAACTAAGGCCAGCCGAAGCCCGAAACTGTGCAAATTTATAGCAATTTTCACATGAATTGAAGGAGCGAGACGCAGGCGCCTGCCAACAACAACAACGACAACAGCAACTGGCAGCAAATGGAGTCGGGGCTGGTATCGATTGGCCAGCTGGAGCTGCCTCGGTTGCCACCAAGTCTGAGAGGCTGCGGCTGCTGTCGTCGGGGCGTATGAGTGACGCGACGATCGCCTGTTGCCTGTTTGGCCAGCGAACATAATCGTAAACAAATAAAATTATTGCTGCCGATCATGCACACAAATTTATGCACACAAACACACAGATAGAGAGATGGAGAGAGAGAGAGAGATGGAGAGAGGGAGAGACATACATGGAGTCTACTTTGCACTAATTTTGTAGCCAAGCCTCAGCGGCTGCTGCCGCTGCTGCTGCTGTGGTCCACTCGACAAGGTGTTGCCGCAAGCTGTGTGTGAAATATGCAACAACAGCGTGAAAAACATGAAGGCAACTGCTCGGCTAGCCTCGACTAGGCTCGGCTCTGACTGTGGCTTGACCACGCCACACAGCGGGAAATGTTGGCTGGATTTTCGCGTGCGCAGTTAACCAAAAAGTTGACTCTGAATATCGATGTGGCTGCTGGAGTCCAGGCGAGGCTGCAGCTGGGGACGACTAATACCGGTAGTCAGGCCAGACAGCGACGAGCATTAGGCACAGTGTCCCGAAAGCTATGGGAAATGAAGATAGAATAGATATAACATCATGACTGTCGAGGGCATTGATTAAGCATAGAGAGAGAGAATGAAATATCTGTAGGGAGTGCTACCATAGAAATATATCAATCGAAGTCAGGGATATATGAAAAGTTTGGCATATCAATATATATATATATATATATATATATATATATATATATATATATATATATATATATATATATATATATATATATATATATATATATATATATATATATATATATATATATATATATATATATATATATATATATATATATATATATAACTATATATATATATATATATATATAGTTATATGCTTATTAAAATTCCTGATCAAATACTTTTCTGCAGTCAGCAACAACTCAACACGCTTACAATTCCCACTTGGCCTCGCTAGCAGTTTAGCAGTTTAGATAGCTTGCCTTTTAGATTTCGAGTTAGTTCAGTAGATTCTAATGCGCACCACAGTGCCTTCAAGGTGTCTACTGTCACTGTGAGAGACTCCAGCTACGTACTAAAGCTAGAGCTGCAGCCTGCAGTTGAAGCTGGAGTTCGAGTCAGAGTCAGAGTCGGAGTCCGAGTTGGAGTTGGAGTTGGAGTCGGGGCTGGAAGTCGCCGCGTGCTGCTTGGCAGTTAGACACGTTAGCGCGCGTCTGGGCAATTTTCGCTTTGGCTGCATGGCTGCTGATGATCATTATGTGGTGGGCAATGTGGCTCGGATCTCGGGCCGGCTTTGTCTGCGGCTCGATGGCTCTGTCGGCCACTTGAAGACGTCGCTAATGAAGACTTAAGCATGACGTGTTGATAAAGATCTCTCGCGCACATGAGCTGCACCGTGGCGACTCTGGCACGTCCACCACTCTGGCCATTGGTCAGTCATCATCATCATCGTCTTGGTATTTATGCCACATATTAGCAAAAGTGTAATTTTTAGTTGGCTGGGCCGTTTGTTGTGCTGCGTGAAATGAGCTGATAAACGCGCCGCTGGGCACACATTCAGCCAGTTGTCTATCCGTCTGTCACTCAGTCAGCTGTCCGAACAAATTTCCCAGGAGAGTGGGAAAGTGAGAGAGGGAGAGGGAGAGCGAGCCGTGCTGCTCTATATATGCATTGCCAAAGGGGTTGTTGTTGCATTCGCACCCTCTTCTGCGGTATCAATGACCATCCCAACTAACATTGACAGTTGTTATTGTTGTTGCTGCTGTTGCTTGTTTGACTTGCTGTTGTTGCTGTTAGCTTTTAGCATAATTAAACGACACATGCCACAAAATGCACTGCCAAGGCTTAAGCCGCTCTGCAGCCGTGCCCCAAAACATCATCATCATTCGACACGGCATCCATATGTTCTATTAGTTCGCTCTCTGTACCCGCCGTATGGCCAAAAAATAAATAAAAAGAAGACTGAAACTGGAACTAGGAACTGTGTATTCCGAGTGAACATAAGGTTTCATTATGTTCCGCCCCTGCCTCCTCTAATACCAATGCAAATGAGCATGGGACCTGATGGATTGCTTCTCTAACTCGGCTTTCGCCTTTCTGCGGCTTTGGCACTTCGGTTTCTCGAACAGTTTCCACGTTGATTGATGATCGCTCGCAATGTAAATTTTATTTCTTTCGTTAATTAAAAATAAATACATATAAAAACAGTTACTGCTGAGTCGGTCGGCACAGGTGTGCCTAGGCCAGCCCCGGGGCTTGTCTCCGGCCCTCTGCACAAGGGTTAAGGGGAGCGGCTCTGCGTTAATGAATGATTTGCTTTTTGTTGCTTTTTGATTGATTTCTGAATGAAAACTATGCTCAAGCGACAGAGGCCCAAGGGCGTATTTCGCCTGCTTTTTGTTTATCTATAATGAGCTCGAGCTTAGCGCGCAGATTATTATGAATATTTGCAGATCATTTATCTTAAAAAGGGCTCCGAGAGAGAGAGAGAGAGAGAGAACATGTTGGAAGTTGTCAAAGATATTAGATATAGGGATTAGCAGAGGAACAGTGGGATGTGGGAACAGACGAGAGTTTGTTTATATAAAATACGGTATGGCATATAGAAGACTATATTAAGATATTATATATGATAAATATATAGATTTCCTACATTCAGACTATATCCAAAAGATAGTCTAATATATCAAAAACTAAATTACGAAAAATCCCCAAGAAAATCAAATTTAAATTGAAAATGAAAATGAAAATGAAAATGAAAACGAGAAGTAAAAACAATTAAAATATTTGCAACGCCTCTGGTTTTTAATGATGTTTTATTGTCTGCTTCGACGGCTAGACAAACACGCACACACACACACAGAGACTGAGAGAGAGAGAGAGACTGAGATCAGTTGTAATATATACTCATAGCTATGCGATGTGATGATGTTGATGATGATGATGACGATTTGCGACTAAATAATTGAATGCAGCTGGTTGGCGGTTGTCGCATTAAATTTAGGTGTCTCGAGATGGCGTCTGCAATTGGGAGACACTGTGACTGAGCCAACGACCGCGACAACTGACTGACTTACAGACTAACAGACTGACTGATCGACTGCGGACTGCGGACTGTGGAACGGGTGGTAGGGTATGCGCAGAGGCAGCCGGCAAGTCGCGACGATAATAAATGAAGCGATTGCAAGTGTAACAGAACAATGACAGCAACAATTGCAGTGTTTGGCATTTGCAGCAACTGTTGCTGCTGTTGCAGTTGCAGCAGCCAAGGCAGACAAAGGTCTATTAATAATTTTTTTGGTGCAACACACAACGATCGACGAACGATTGTCGAGCGGCAACAGACGACAGCGGCGCTGGCAACTAACGATCGACAACTGCAACGACAACAGCGACGGCAACAGCAACAGCAACTGATTTTGAGGCAGCAGACAGGCTGGCAATGCGTCGCGTTGGCTTTTCCAAAAATAAAAGCCAAACTAATGAGCCGGCAACATGCAATGCGGCAGCCACGACGCACGTGCAACACAGCACACAAACACATTCATACAAATAATTGATGGTCGCTTGCAATTGTTGCTGCTGCTGCTGCTTCTGCTGCTGCTGCTGCTGATTGACGGCAACTGGCGACAAAAATCAGCGCCTGATTGACAACTCAATTGCAACTGTATGCGTGTGTTTGTTTTTTTGTTAATTGATCTTTCTCTGAGTCTGCCACAGCTGCTCGCTGGCTAGCTGGCTGGCTGGCTGGCTGGCTGGCAACTTGCGGCCCGATGATTTATTGCAACAAATGTTGCATGGAAAACATTCAAGTCCAAAATAGACAAACATGCATCTTTAACTTAATTTCCAATTGGAATTTCACCTCAAAATATCCATTTGTCATTGGCCCCAGCAGCTCCTGCTGCTCCCGCTCCCGCTCCCGCTGCTCCTCCTCCTCCTCCTCCCCATCACAAATTGCAGTTGCGCCGCTGTTGTCGTCGCGTGTCTGTTTCGATTGTCAAAATTGCTTTGCGGCTTCTGTTCGCGCTGACAGTTTATTATGTTTGACTTTGGCTGCTTGTATATTTGTTTTTGCTTGAGATTTGGCCTAAGCAGCCAGACAAATCGCTTGACCTCTAAACTCTGGCTGAAGATCACAGAGAAAGCAACTTGAGAGTTACATGAATACATGTAATAAATATATATATATATATAAATATATGATAAATATAAAGCATTTTTATACCCTGAACCCATTGAAAATGGGAATTCAGGGTATAATGTTTTTGTTTACTTATATCTTGTGCAATAGTTAGCATTTGCTTGGCTGTAGCTGCGTGAGGTTGCACTTCGGCTGTTGTTCGATGTTCACTCGGTTCGACGTTCGATCAAATTTTAAAAATATTTCTAAATATTTGACAAATGTAAGGCTTTTCATGTTTGAATGGCAAGTGTCACTGAGTGTTTTAAAATTTAAATCATATAAATAGTTTCAGTTGCTGCTGAGTTATGGCTAACGAAAATGCTATCACTCTTACCGTGTCAGTTGTCATTGGTAACAAAAATATATTTTATATTATAATAAATTCAATATAAATATCAAATTTAATTTCAGCTTGCATTTCTCTAAGCTGAACATCAATCTGTCTGGATTGTGCGCTATAGTTGCTGATCTCTCCTTAAGCTCTCTCAGCAGTGCAGCCCGGCGAAGTCTCAGCTTAGAGCCGTAGCCAAACGATTTACGACTTACGCTTTACTGCTTAAGCTGCGCCATATTTGTAAATGCAGTTAACAACATTTTGCCCAGTTTGGCGCTCGTCTAAGCAAACAATTGCAACAGAGCAGCACTGCCCGTTGCCAGAGCAGCAGCAACTGTTATCTAGACAACAGCAACAGCAACAATAGTTGCCAATAAATAAACATAATTTCTGACAAAACGTTTTGGTAACAAGCGGCCCAGGCAGCACATCTTCTTGTGCTTTCCAAGTGCCACAATGCAGGCAGAACTTGCCCCAACTGCCTCCCCTTTGCCCTCCAGTGAATTACAAGTGCAACAACAATGTTGTTTGCATGCTGCAGCTGCAATATTGCCGCTGGGCCATGTTGCTGTTGCTGTGGGCCATGTTGCTAGCTGACTGACCGGCTGGCTTGGCTCGGCTTGGCTTGGCTTGGCTTGGATATCTTGGCTAGCTGGCAGGTGTTGCTCTCTCAATGGCTGACTGGCTGCATAATGAATTCATAGTACCCCCTCTCACCCCCTCTCACCCTCCAGCCCAGAGGCTATCCGGCCTGGGCATATTATGCACCCCAGAGCAATGCCAGATCCACGAGCAATATTTCATTCATACATATTGCCGGTGCACGGCCGGCCACATGGCATTCGCATATTCAATCAGCGCCTCGTCTATGAGGAAAAAAAAAGCAAAACAGGTGCAATTTCTTGCCATTTTCTAATTATTTGCAGTCGAGGCGCTTTTATCGCTTTTCACTGGCACTAAAGCGCGCCATTTGCTATCTCAGCTTGATCATAAATTTCATTCCTCGTTTTTATTGCACAATTCTACACACTCGCTTGTTTATAAACAAATGCATTCATTGCTGTGGGCGGGCCGCTGGGGTCTGGGGGCAGCTGCTGGGTATAACGGCAATGCAAACAGATTCAATTAGCGAAAATGTTATAAAAATTTGCCATAGTGCACCTGCAGTGCATACGCCAGAACGCTAGCCATAACAACAACAACAACAATGAGAACATCTTCAATAATAACAATAACAATAATAGCATCTGCCTCAATCAACAAAAAAAGTTAATAACATTACTCAAAGCTATCACTGAGAGCTTGTAGGCGCCAGCCTTGTTTATGGAAGATCTCGATGGGTGTGCGTGTGTGTGTGTGTGTGTATTGAGGGTATGTGCACTCATACTGTACACACTAGAGATAAAGTTTAACAAATATTTAATTAAGAAAGTTATCTCAGTTAAGCTGAAAGCAGCTTAAAAACCTTTGTAGCCAGCAGAAGCAGGAAGTATTTAAGCAAATAAAACTTGGGCTAGAAAAGATTAGACAAAGTTTTAATAAGTTCAAAAGCAAACACATATAATGGCCAGAAATTGGATATATAGATCTAGAGATATAGATCTACATGCTTATTAAATAAGCCTTCTAGACATCGGATCTCTTCTCGTCTTCCCACAAATATCTATAACCACCTCACAGCAGCTTATCCTTTAAATCATTTACCTCTTCAAGTACTAAGCCAATTGAGCTACACTATCCACCTCCCTTTCTCCCTCCCTCTCTCTCTCTCTCTCTCTCTCTCTCTCTCTCTCGCAGAGTCTCTCCAACTTTTTTCTCCCCCTCAAAAATACCTTCCATATTTAAATTCACCAAAAAAACAAACTGTCAGCTCTCAGGCTGTCACGCATCATTGCACAGCCCACAGAGCAGTGGACAGAGCTAAACTGATGTGCCTTTCGCCAGGGCCACGACCTACAGCGTCTCTGCAACGGCCACCTGCCGCTAGATGGCGCTCGCCGCAGAATGTGGAGCCACGGTGAAAGTGTGCGTTGGCATTGTCTCAGCGCTCTCAGCCATTTATGGGGCGTTAGTCTTACAATTAGTTAGTGCCATTTAGACAAATTGCCGCCAAGCAACAACAACAACAACAACAACGACAGCAACAACAACTATGCAAAAAGCTCAAAGTAAACGCCCCGCAATTAGACGAAGTGGACGTCAAAAGGAAAGGCCATTAGATGTGCATGCAGATGCCGATGCCGATGCCGATGCCGATGCCGATGCTGATGCACTGGAGCTGCCAATGGACTGTAGTAGTGCTGCTGCAGCTGTTATCGCAGTCAATCTGCATGCAACAACTGCCAGCAACTGGCTGCAACAACTGCAACACGACGAGGCCACTGGCCGCCTTGTAACTGTAACAAACTGGCGACGGCCCACGGCGTCTGCACGGCCAGCATAGAGGGGCCTAACTGGTATTTCCCAGCGGCTGACTAACCCAGCCGGCAACAACAGGTGGCCTGACTACCTGTCCAAAACGTGCACCGGCTTAAACTGGAGCAGTTTTCCAATTGGCAGCGACGAGTTTTCCGAAGTGAAATGCAGCAACGCCAACTCCAACTCCGACTCCAACTTCAACTTCAATTGCAACTGCTCGAGTGGAGTCCGCAGTCCATGTTGAGCGATGATGTATTTATGCTAAATTGCAAGTTAATTAATGTTGTCTTTTAATTCAAACGTTAAAGTGGCAAAATGTTCGCTGTTGTTGTTGTTGTTGCTAACTGCACAGCTGCTACTGCAAAATTGCAGCTGGAAAATTGCCAGGAAATTGGGCTGACGGCCAAGCAGCTGCTGGCCAGCAAAAAGGTTTTACAGGTGAGAGAAATACGAAATACAAAGCGAACAAAAAGGAAAGGTGAATTTGAATCTAGCTGCAAAAGTTTGCCTCAAATTTGTTAAGGAAATTCAGTTAATAACTCGCCAGCTGTCTGCAGACTTTTAGCACCAGCTGTTATGCAATAGCTAACACTCAATATATATCATATTGAATGCATGTAAATATATATAAATTATATTTGTATAGTATGTCTTCTCTTTCTGATTCAAATTTATGCAGCATAAAAAAATATATATAATTTTTACAATATTTATATGTAATATATTTATTTATTTTTTAATTGTTAAGATTTTATTTACATTTTTGTAGTTTATTTTCTTATG
Source organism: Drosophila paranaensis (assembly GCA_035047545.1). NCBI lineage: Eukaryota > Metazoa > Arthropoda > Insecta > Diptera > Drosophilidae > Drosophila > Drosophila paranaensis. Next base: position 15,688,506 of record JAWNPL010000145.1, read on the forward strand.
AAGAACATTTTAAATCCAACTTCAATCACTTTTAACAATTTTATTTTCAATGGAAAAATTCAAAAACTATTTAATTTTATTTTACATTTTTAAATTTAATATTATATTTTTTAAATATTATTTTAAGTTTTGTTTTTAATTAATTTTGGAATACAAAGAAAAATTCTTTCTATTTGATTTTGTATTTAATTTAGTATTTATTTTATTGTATTTTTTAAATTTATCATTAATTATTTAACTATTATTTATTTATCACAATTATTTAAAAAGTAATTACAATACTTTTTCAATCTTTAGTCTTAATCTTTCACTATTTACAGGGTATCTGGCAGCGCTGCACACACTCGCCTCACACAATTTATGTGAATCCAAATTAAATGATTTGGACGTGAATTCAGTTTTGATTACTCGAGACGTCTCAAGTAGTTAGCAAACTTAGTCGAAGCTAACTTAATGGGTGCCGCTTTATTGTTTTAGTTATTATTAAATTATCTTTGAGTATTCCTCTGCTCACTTTTTATGGACTTTTGTGCCTTGAGTTGTGTTCGCTTTGCTTGAGTTTTCTTGTTTTATGAATGCCATAAATTATTGCATGAACGATTTGTGAAATTTTTGGTTGAAAACAAGAGACAGAAATTTAAGTTAGCGCGGCGCATTTTTGAATTGTTGTTAATTTGGCGCGCAGCTGCTGTCGATGTGTCTTTCATTGGCTGCAACAACAATTTGTGGCATGTATATTAAAAACTTTAAGTGTCAATTGTTGTGACAACTCAGAAACGCGTGAAAATATTGCAAATGAATGTCGGAGACGGACGAACGGACGGAGGACGTCGACGTCGACGTCGGTCACAGGTGCGTATGAGTAACATTGAAAGGCGGCCAAGCAAACTAGTTGAGCCACATATAATAATATATATAAATATATATATATATATATATATATATATATATATGTATATATATATATTTGCCTGCTCTGCTTGCAGGCGGCGTTTGCCATAAATCTGTTGGCCATTTAGCGTTCATCAATGTGAATGTGGTTAGTCATCGGGCGGACGGGCGGACAGTCAAATGAATTGCCGTCGGCCATTTTGAGCGAGCGCTTGCTGTAAATTTGTCAACTTTCGGCGTGCGGACGGACGAACGGACGGACGACAGATGGACGGTCGCACCTGCAGCTGCTGTGCTCATTTCACGGCGGCTGCCATTAGCGGCGGCCCGCTAATGGCCGCCCAGCAGACAACGCCCCACCACCAGCAGCACCAACAGCAGCAACAACAGCGACGGCAGCAACATGTGGCGCACAGCTGCAACACACATCATTGACAGCATATTGGCCAGAGTTGCCACCCACTGTTGCAGGGCAGAGCGGAGCAGCGAATGGTGTCATCAGGAGGCAGACGCGATTCCCTTCACTGCGGCCTGTCACTTGGCTGCCGCATGTTGCATGTTGCACCTGTTTGCAATGCTTTGCGCTTTATTGATAGCTTGAGACAGCAACTGTTGCAGTTGCATGAATCCCTCTCTCCCTCTCTCTCTCTCTCTCTCTCTATCTCTCTCCTCCTCCCAGGCACCGGCACCACTTCGGTTCGCGGTCATTGAGCCGATGATTTGTGGCGTTTCTAAATTGTTTTTCATGTTCGACGGCAGCTGCATAATATGCACACTTTATGTAGCAGCATTTCGAAATTTGCCAGCGAGGGCGTGGCATAAATTAGCAGTCGATGACGTGTGGGCGAGCAGAGCAGAGCAATCTGGGACCCAAGGGACTGGCTAGCGATACGGGGCCACCAGCCAGCGTGGCCTGCGTCATCGACAGCAACAATAGCTGATAAGGGTGCACAAAGCGAGTACTCACAGTACTATAAATACCGCTAGTCAAGTGCAAACAAATGAATTGCTGTATGGGAAGCTTATCAAGCGGCCGCGACAGCGGAACCAGCAACATGACCAGAAATTCGCTGTACCCGAGCGACCGAGGAGTCGACGGCGGCGGAAGCGATAGCTGATTAGCCCCGTTGGCCGATGGCCGTTAGCCTAGTCACAGTCGGCCAAAATGCCGAGTGCAGCCGTTGCTCGAATGGGCTAACGCGCGATGGGCGTGCCGGTGCCCACCTGTTCAACGGCATGCCAATATGACGATCTCGCATTAGGCATTTTTTCATTTGCTCAGGTGTTATGCACTTGATTCCAGCGCGCTATCAGCCAAACGGCCATTGAACGCGCTAATATCTATATAGACACATGAACACCTATATACACACAGATACACATAGCTATATATATATATATATACATATGTACATATGTATGTGGCTAGAGTAGCCACAGCTGGGGGGTCCCAATGTACTCGTCGCATTACGCCCCAGGTAATTACTCAATTCAATTCATGTGTGTGCGCTACGCTTTTGTTGTAGATAGTTTTATTTGCGCTTCAATTACCAAAGCTTATTGCGCACAGGTGACTAGCTGAAGGTGTGTGTAGTATAGCGTGGCGTATACCGAAGCCATACAAAATGGCGTGTCATTTGACTGCGCTCTGCGCTCTGTGCTGCTCTTGCCTTGTTTCTTGATTCGCAGTCGCATCTCAAAAGGCAATTAGTCATGTGTATATATTTCCTAGTGTATCTAACTAAAATATTATCAATTATATATAGATAAGTTGAGAACGGATGTACCGAACTGTACTATAGATAATAAATCGATTGCTTTGCACCCAACTCGGAAGTTTGTAGATAACGAAAACGAATATTTCTGACTTGCTTTAAAAATAGATAAACCGAATTATTCAGATATTTCGGAAACGGAACTGATAAATGAAAGGAAGCTTTTTGGTGATAGATAGTCTTATAGTTATAATTAATTAATGGAGGATTTTGATATATTTCTGAGGGAAGTTTTTGTTATTTTGTTTGTATATATATAAATGGAAGTAGGTTATCAACTGATAGTAAAAGATATATGTATATATGAACAGTGTAAGCTACGAAACAAATATAGAAGATGTGGTAGTTAATAGGAGAGAGAGAGAGAGGGAGAAAAATAGATAGATAAATAGATACATATATAGATAGATACATAGATAGATAGATAGATAGATAGATAGATAGATAAATAGATAGATAGATAGACAGATAGACAGATAGACAAATAGACTGATAGATAGATAGATAAATAGCGTTAAGCGTTGCCTAAAATTGCCAGTAGGTGGCGCCTGTGTGTGTATCTAAACTGTATACATATATAATTAAAAGAAACCTCCTGGAATGACTGCCAAATCTGCTCTAAATAGAATTCAGGGTATTCCATAGTGTGGCACTGCCGAGTCTCTCTCTCTCTCTATATATATCCATAAGTTTGCTTGTGACATTACAACTGATGTTATTTAGCTGCTGTTTCTATACATTTTGTAGTTTTCGCTGCTGCCAAAATGCCATTAACATATTTCACAATTCTCTAAGCGAACATCTGCCACCTGCGTGGAACTATTCACAAATTGTGAACGAACAAGTATATATATATGTATATATATCTAAGTATATATATATATATATTTAAAGCATTTAATGCGGATCAAAAATAAAGAAAGAAATGAAAACACAATTGATCAAATGGCTAACAGGTGTGCAAAATGACAAATAGCAGGTGGCACGGTGGGCGTGTTGGGCGTGGCATAGCTAAATTTTGTGCGCACTCAGATTTATGAACAGCGCGAAGCTGGCAATTTGTGCGACAAATGGCCAAACAGACGTAATAATAACATCAGACGGCCAAACAACACACACACACAGAAAACACTTAACAAAAGGGATCAAAAATTGTGAGAGGAGGGTGGGCGCGGAGGGGCGGGGGCAAGTACTCAAGCACTCAATACACCCCTTGGCCAACTGTCGCTGAGGGTTGGCTTTCTGTATGACATAGAGTCAAGAGGTTTTGAATAAATTTAACACAAGTTATAAGGCGGATGATGAACTGCTTCAGAGAGTGGGATGGGGGTGGGGGTGGGGGTGGTGTTGTAGTCAGGCCTGCCAAAGGGGGTGTTGAGCCGACAAATGTGTACCGGTGTGCCGATGTCCGCCTTTGTTTTGCCATTAGGCTGCTGTTTGCATTGCCTTAATTTGTGCCGTTCATAGGCCATTTGTTCCATTTTATGTCATCATCAGCGTTTCTCACAAAAATGCTGTCAGCTGCCGGCAGCACAGAGAGGGCCACACACACACTCGCACACACACACACTCACACACATGTGCGAATTTGAATGGCATAGAAGAAACTGTAAAAATGGTATGAGCCAACGCTTTTGGCCATGGCCGCAACGCGCGCGCGGCCCAACAGGTAACAACAGGTGTGCGGCGGGCCGAGATTTGAATGGGCCAAGATCCAAGACGCTGACAGCGATGCCAACCGTTTGGCCAAAGCCAAAACAATAAAAGAGCCAAGCACTAAAAATTCATTTGGCCATTGGCATTGTCATAACGCATACGTCAAGAGGGGGCTGCGTGTGAGTGTGCCAATGTGTGTGTGTATTCCCTCGCTTACTTAATGGCCAAGACGTGTTTAACACATTAACGTTAGCGCACAGAAACCTTTAAAACTGTGTGTTTTATATTTATAACCATTTTAATATTCCAACATTTTGCCAGCTGCCAGCGCGAAATCTTGGCTCAAATGAAAATGTAAAACAAACGCAAACAGCAAACAGCTAACGGCAAACGGCAAACGGCAATAGGCAATAGGCAAACGGCAAATGTATGCGCAACTATGTAACACAAAATATACAATAACAATAACACTAACAACAACACTAACAACAACAACAGCAATAACTATTGTTAACAACTTGTTGTACAACTGTGTATTTGACTTTACGCTTGGCTTAATTGCTGTCAATCAGATTGAAATCGATTAGAGATCCTTAAAGCCATATGCCAAGAGCTACCTTTACGGCTTATTGAGTGAGCATATCTAGACTTTAAGACTGTTAACTAAATTTGCTTTAAGCTATATATCAATTATTTAGTCTATGAATGAGTTGAGGCTGGCATTAAGGTGGCGCAGCGAGGGGGAAGTTTGCATATAATACGTCAGATAGATGCTGATGTTGCGCTAACTGATATAGATATAGTAGATATTGATTCTCTAACTGATATTTGTTACTCTCTTCTCTAGATAGCTGAAAGCGGAAGGAAGGTGGATGAAACACCTTTGAGATAAGGCTAACTAGCATATGGAAAAGTTATATGAAAGGATAGATATGATTCGGATTTATCTTAAATAAAAGTAAGCTAAGGATGGCAACGTGATATGCAAAGTTGTTTTTGCTGCCCAAAGGCAACATTTTGATTTTGTATAAATAAGATCTATGAGTGAAGAGAAAACTGAGAATTCTTCAAGGAAAATGCTTAGGAATTGTCAAGAATACTGTTCTACCTGTACGAAGCGAACAGTTTCATTCCAGAATTCTTTAGAATATTGATCCAAGCTGAAGAAGCGCAGAGTTTCCTACAAGACTTTTCTAGAATACTAATCTATCTGGAAGAAGCGTAGTATTTTCTTAAATAAATTTTCATAGTCCCACAAATCCTACATATATAACAAATTCACAGCTCTATAAATATAATGTAGTTAATTTGAAATATTTTCATCAATCACTCAGTATATAAAATATGCCAAATCACTCTATAATATATCAAGTGCTGCATCTCCAACTACGCTCGACTCAAACTAAGCACTTGAAGTATCTGAAAAATCACACCATAAATAAAGCTCTTGAGCTTCCGGCTCTCCCACGCCCCGAGCGACAGCGACACGGTGGATTCAATCAATGGCAAAGGCTATAAATTAATTGGAGCGACTATCAAAAAAAATTATTTTCGATTAGTGCAAAACACCTGTTGACAAAACCGGCCCCAATGAAAAAGCCAGTTTGGAAGACGCAAGCACAAATGTACCCAAAACCAAAAAAAAAAACCAAAAAAAAAACAAACACGAACCCAGATAAAAAACAGATTAGAAATTCAAATGTTCAAGCGACACGCTTGTAGCTGCTGCTCCTACCTCCACCTCTGCCTGTACCTGTATCTGTATCTGTATCTGTACCTGTAAATGTATCTGTATCTGTGTCTGTAGCTGTATTTGCACCCGTTCCCATTGCGTTATAACTAATATCTGTGTATGTATATTTATAGACGGCGCAGTGCGTGCCCGTTAGCGTCGACACCTGTGCCCACTCGGCCTCACCTGCCCATCTAATTGCACCTGGGCCGCCCTCAACCGACTTTAAGTGCAAAGCAATTCCAAATTATAAAAAAAAAAGAACGAGTGTGTAAACAATATTTTGTCGCTTTTTTATTTCAGTGCTCCCATTATCAGTTGGCACTGACAGCTGGCAAAGAATTTGAGGCTGAAATAGCTGACAAAACTTGATTCATAGGCCTCTGCCTCGCGAGTGATATCTATCCTGGGTGCACTCTCGGTGCCTCAGCACCCATTCAGCACCTTGGAACCGCGGCTCTTATCAGGCCACGCATTACGCCCGCACAGTTGCGGCTGCTGCTTATCAAATGTGACCAGATGGCCAACCCGGTGCGAACCTCAAGTCGTCGCCGTCGCCGTCGTCGTCGTCGTCTTGCTCGTAACAATGTTGTACTCCACGAGTAAAAACCACAAAACGTAGCAGACAGCCGCTTATCAGTGTGTATGTGAGTGTGTGTGCTATTTGTGGGCTGCCGCTGCCTTCCCCATTCAGCCCCACTCGCCAGCCAACAGGTGGTTGCACCGAGGGCCCAAGGTTTTCCCATTAGTGATCGTAGCTTTTTATCTGCCGCACGCTTTCAGCATTATGTTTTTTTTTTTTTTTTGCGTTCCTTCTTTCGCGTGCTGCTGCAGCATTTGTTTTTGCCTTTTACGTGCGTTCGTATTAAGTTTTTGCTGTTTTTTGCTTTTTTTTACTGTTTGCACTTGTAATTAAGGTGATGAATTTATTGCAGTCCCCCGTGCCCGCTGACGAGCGCTGCACACACATTGTATTGCGCCTGATACGGCGAGCATGCTTACATGCGAGTCTCAAGTGCACTACATTTGGGCTTCGCATACCCTGTAAGCGGGAGAGCAGAACGATAGATTTAGATGTAGGCAAACAGAGCTTTTATGCTAGCCTAATCTGTGCCTGCGTGTGAGTTAAGGGCCTGCATGCGTGTACCGCATGCGTAAGACATGTCATAAGTATAGAGTAGGAACTGCTGGCAAATGTACATGTTTTAGCTCTGGTAAAAGGTAGCATGTTCATAGCTTAGCTTTTAGCAAAGCTCAGTTTTCACATGCGTGCATGTCACATTTACTCAAACTCTAATTACATATAACATGTCTCAACAAATATGGGCATCATTCACTAGCTAATCTATGAGAATATATATCTGTGTACCTAAAAGTTTATATAATCACAAACTTATACTTCAACTGCCTAGGCAAGAGTAAGCAGCATTGCATGCGTAGGCATGCATGCATGTAATATTCACTTAGCTGAGCATACATATATGTACATATGTTGTTGCACATGCGCATGCAGCCCTGCTTAAACACAGCCTTCAGCCAAATCATGCCTCGCATGCGTGCACATGCGTTCAACTAAGCCCACTCAACTTACAGCGTATCTGTTGGTCGTTTACTGCCCGTCACTCACCCATACTTGCTTTATATATTTATTGTAATTTTTTTGGTATGATTGCATATGGACAGAGCGGGCAAAACAAAAAAAAATAATTGCACTCGCACGAATTTCAGTTTTGGGCGACGTTTTCAATTTTCGCCTTTTTGACAGCATTTCCATTGATTTTATTTAGCAGCGGCCGAGAGGCTGTCCGAGTTGATAAAGTGAGAGCGGCGCACATGCAATTTATAGGGCTTTTAATTGATATCGAAGTGCGTCGCGTCGCCGCTCCGTACCAAACTTATCAATGAGAAATGAGCATTCGAATTTCCGACAGCGGACATCGAGCCCGAAATTGCGTTTCCCCAAAATGATGCGATGCCGTGCACTTAGCTGTATATCACAACTGGACTTTGTATATCATCCGACTCAAACGTTGCCCTGCATCCTGGATGAATCTGTAGCGGATGTGCATACGTGCGGCATGTCGCATGTCGCATGTCGCCCTGTCGCATGTCACTGTTCAGCGTTTTAGGCGTGTGGTGTAACACGAATGAGGCGATTTATTGTATTGCTCGTAATTGATTCATTCAGAGTACCGGGAGCCCGAAAATTAACATTATTTTAATGCAAATTCTGATGCGATGCGATGTTGTGGGAAGATATATTGGAACAGCGTTTAAGGCGAGTGAAGAACATTTTTTTATTATTTTATTTGTGAGCGGACGAACTTTTGCGTTAATTAACCAAGAGTTAAGTGAATTGAAACAGGCTTAGTGTTGGTAAACGATCAAATATAGCAATAACTGAGCTTAAATGTGTTGGGTGTTGGCAAACGATTACTGCAACTGATACTGATACTCCCTCTATAACTCACTTTAGTGTTGGTAAACACAATACTCTAGCTATTTCAAAAGTATACCCACAACACTCTAACCACCTCTAGCTAACAAGTTTCCCAATTGTGATAAATATAACTACATTAATGTATGTATATATATATATATATATTATTCACTCTCCATATCTTAATTGTTGGTGTTGTCGCTTTAAGAAAATCGAGAGAAAAAAAGCCAGTGTTGTTAAGTCGCACAGCAAATCTTTCAATTACAGCTAGCCGGAGAGCATTTAAAAAGCCATTCCACTGGGGGCTAAAAAAAAGAAATAATTAGTAACCATTGCATAAAGATAAAAACTAAATTAGAGGCTAATTTTCTAGCTGACAGAGCTGGCCATAAAAAGCGAGTGGAACCGAATGCGAAAACTGGAGCAAGAGCCCAACTAGGCGACATCAGGGGGAGGTGAAGGAGGAGCTAGAGGGGGGCTGGATGTGATTCGGCTATCTGGTAAATAACTCAATTGAAATGCCAACGGAACTGACACGCGGGCGACAAGAAATTGAAAAATTAAAATTGAAATTGCGCTAAAGAGCGAGAGAGAGAGAGAGAGGGAGAGGGAGAGATAGATATAGTCAAAAGAAACAATTGAAAAGGTTAGCTACCCAGCTACGAGCCACAGCTCGTAAACTAATTAGAAAACGACAGCAACAGTGGCTAATTGCTTGCAAAAAAGGCTAAAAATAAAGCTAAAAACTAAAGCTGACGCCAGACAGAGAGCGAAACAGCAACAGTGAGAGGGAGCGAGCGAGAGAGCGAGAGAGAGCAGCCAGCGAGCAGCTGGCGATTGGCGATTGGCGCAGGTGCAGGCCGAAAGCTTGGGACTGGCGCTTAGCTGACGTCGCAGCTAGGCGCACAGGTGGCTTACACAAGCTCAAGCCATGAGGTGACTCAACAACAACAACAACAACAACAGCGACAGCAACAATTATCGCAGTTGTTGGCAGGCGGCTCTGGTATTGATATTTGTTTGCTATTCGCCGCTTTGCATTAGCCGACATTTAAGCACGGCTATCGATTTAATTTGAACCCGTCGCATAAATTTCAAACGATTTTTCGTTAGTTTTTTTTTTTCGTTGTTGCTGCTCTCCAAAAGTTCCACCCGCGTGCATATCAACCTACACTTGCCGAAAAATCTAAGGTACTTGTATAACTAAAAGTAAAAAATATTTCATAAATATTTTAAAATTCTTTTATATATACTTTTTTATATATTTTTAATTTCTTACACAATTCACTACTAATTTTTTTCAGTGTTTGTCTCAAATTGAAGCCATTTGTAAGTTTACAAAGTTACTTTAAGATATTTTTATATTTTTACCAGATTTTTATTTAAAATTTCCAAATTTCTCCTATGACAACAACTTCTCGCTGATTTTTTTGAGTGTATATCTTCCTAAGGCTCTATATCTAAACTCAAGCTTTATATTGTTTTATTTTCTATAAGATTTTACGCCTGGAATTAAAATATCTTAAATTTTCATTGTCATTCAACAACTTGGCACTGATTTTTCTCAGTGTTTGCCACATATTTTAAGCAATTTATCAACTGCAAACCTTGTGTTCATTAATTTTCAACGAGAGCCTTTCCCACTCCTCTTGGCCATTCCCATTCAACACTCAACAAGTGCCCTCTGATTTCGCTCAGTGTTTGCTTCAGCTGGCATCCATATTTGAACAATTTGTTAACTGCACCTAGTCGACGTCGTCGTCGCGAGTGCAGCAGCCTCTCGTAAATCTTGGCCCAGTCGGCAGGTTGACAGATTCGTTAAATTTTATACATAAGCGACGGCTGCCAGCCACTCCCCTTGCCTACCCCTGTGACCCTGCCCCTGCCTCTGTCCCTGTCCCCCTTGTGCCTGCAGCTAATTTGCGCTTTTTTGTTGCGTCAAATGTCGCCGAAATGTTGGCCAAGTTTGTTGCTGTTGCTGTTGTTGCTGCTGTTGTTGTTGCCATGCGCCATTTTTTGAAGTTTTTATGAGCGCACGGATCAAAGTTCAGCATCCCAAATTATATGACGGCGTGCGCTATATATCTATGCTTTGTGGGCGTTCGCAACGCGTGTCTCGCAGTCCGCCAATCGATGAGATTCGACTCGACTCGATTCGATTCGATTTATATCTGCAAAAGGCGGGCAGCCAATTAAGCAATACATTAAAGTTTCGAGAGTTATTTAATCTATAATTGAGGAGTCGCGTAACAGTTTATATCCTAGCGCGGAATGGTAGGCAAAGATATAAAAGGTGAACAGGCTATAGACATAGTTGGCATTACTAGTTTACTTATGTTTATCTCTATCTACATAGGAATGAAGCTGGCTCTGTCACTATATCTCTGTCTTTGTAATTCCCTCTCTCTATCTCTCTCTCTCTCTCTTTCTCTCAATTTCCTTATGTCTCTCTCTATATCTTAATCTCTTCTAAATATTATCTCTCAATTTCTCTCATTGTAATTTTCTTTCTCAGTATCTCTCGCCAACTCTCTCCAATTCTCCCATTCTCTCTCTATATCTCTCTCACGCTTCCTCCCTCTCTCTCTCTCTCTCTTTCTCCCTCTCTTTCTCTCTCTCTCTTTGTTTATCATTTATTTTTCTCTGTATTTCCGTTTCGCTTTTTCTCGTACTCTCTTTCTATCATTTCCTTTCTCTCCCGCTCTATTTCTCCCTCTACATTACATTATTTCTCTCTACACCTCATTTTTACTCTATCTGTCTCTCTCTCTTTTTTCCAGTATCTCAGATACTAAATGAACTACAAAAAACTCTTATACCAAATATCATTTAAAATAGTTCCAAAACCAAGATGGTATATGGTATGGTATGCATGCATACTTATAACAGAAACCCCTCCGAAACTCTCCATTATCACGTAATACCATCTGCAAGTCGCCCAACTATAACTAACCAAGCAACTCTATAATAGCCAAGGAAAATCTCTACTCCGCCACTGTCACATCTCCCATGAACAACAACAAGCGCAGTCGAGCTGAGTCAAGGTTTTGATTTGGCTCAGCTTCCGCTGGCAGCTGTCAAAGACAAATTGTTCAATTGGCCCCGCTCAAAAGTAAACAAAAACAGAAAAACAGAAAAAACAAACGTGAAAAACCAATAAAAATAAAAATGTCCAAATGAAACTTGATGTTTCTTAAAGGCAACCTTCAAAACGAACATTAAAACGAACGTGCGATGCAGTTTTCCGCAATGCGAAGCCGCCGGCCGAGCGAGCGCGAGAGTGAGGCAGATGCTCATTGAGAGACTGACGTGCTGAGAGAGGGAGAGGGAGAGGGAGAGGGAGAGGGGGAGGGCAGAGGGAGATAGCGAGCAGCTAGAGACGAGTCGCGCAAGTTTTTGGGGCGTGGGTTGCAATCAACAACAACAGCAATGGCAAAGCTAACGAGCAGACGGCAGCAGGTGTGTGCCACAATTATTGACTGACTGATTGAGTGAATGACAGACTGACAGAGAGACAGTCATACAGTCAGTCAGAGAGTCGCGCTGTCAGACAGATATGACATTGCAATGCCGTTTGCCGTAGACACAGACACACACAAGCGAAATGGATTTTTAATTTTTTTGTTTTGCTAAGCTACTTAAGAGAAAACAACAGCAACAACAAAAGCAATAGAAACTAATATAAAATATGGAAAATTTCCTATTCATATTTTTTTTTTTACTTTTGCGCAACAATAGATAAACAAACCAATTAAGGCACGTGCACAGTTAGCCGAGCGTCTCGTTTGGGGTTAAACAGCATCGCTCTCGGCCCTGAGCTCTGAGCCTCGTCCGAAACAAGCTTATCAAAGTGTTATCTGGTGTAGCAACCCCAAGGATCGGGCCGTTTAGCTCAATCAAATTCTGCTTTGCGCTCTTAACTGATGGCGAACACGTTTTAGCATTCAGCCTCGGCTGTCCGTGGGGAAATCTTGCGGCGCGAAGGGTGCGGCAGGGGCAGCAGCAGCACCAGCAGCAGCAGCCATATGCCACAAAGTGTTGCACGCGGCGTATGCGTAACTTAAGCCCTGCACTAATTGAGTTGGCAACATGCAGCGAGAGGGGCAACAGCTGGCCGGCCATGGGGAATTATTAGGTTACAATTTGATGCCGAGTTGCCTGACGATTATGACAGATGGCTGCTGCTTGTTCTTGCTCTTGTTGTTGTTCTCGTTGTTGTTGTTGTTGTTGTTGTTGTTGCTGGAGTGGCAGCTTCTCAAGTGCTTGGCTGCGCTTTTGGCATGTGGCATGCGGCCTGTGGCACGACAGGCGCGGCACTCGGTCTCGCAGCTCCAGCTCGAGCCTCGCTTTCAGCTCCGTTGCTGCAGTCTCAGCCACATGTCATGATTGCTTTTTACGTTGAGTGGGTGTCTCTGTGTGTGTGTGTGTGTGTGTGTGTGTGTGTGTGTGTGTGTGAGTCATGGTACGTGCTACTGTGCAAAAAGTTATTAAATTTTTATGCGCCTTTCTTCAAGCAGCCTGCCTCTGTTTAGAGCCGCTCCTTAATAACAGGCAGTGGAGCGAAGGGGTGTGGGGGGCTGCAAAGGGTTCACGTGTCGTACGTGGCGGCCATTAGCGTAAACATTTACGGATGCGTTCTTGAGTGCCAGCCAAATTATGCGAAATTTGCCGAATGGGTCAACGGAATAAGTTGAAATTTGCCAATTTTCCACAAATGCTGTAAATTTTCTATTTACCCAGGGGGTAGAGGGGTGGGGGTGGGGTTGTGGGCAGGGCTGAAGAGTGGGGCGAACTGGGTAAGACAAACAGAATTTGTGTGTTTTGTGACTTGAACCAAGGCAAGGCACAGTGGAATGAGTTGATATCTGTATGGGATTGGCATGAAATTGATTTTAAGGGTTGTTCCAGGTAAGGGAGAAGATGAAGAAGGAGAAGAAGAGTATGAATAAGATGAAGTAAAGTCAGTTTGCTTGATTTAACTCAACTAATGAAATTGAAATTATGAAATCAATTTGTTTCAGTTTTGAAGCTAAATTAAGGTTAGGTTCACGCTTCAACCCCTATTTAAGCGCAGCCAAAACTTAATTACTATATAAGTATGTGCTCAAATCTCTCAAGTAAACCTAGCAGTGCTTATCACCAACCTTTGCTGACCCAGTACCAGTCCACGTTTTTGTGCACCACTTGCCTGGCTGCTGCCCACGGTGGATGTCAAGTGACCCACTGGTCGGTCGGTGCCAAAGCAAACACACACAGCCTTAGCCGCAGCCACAGCTGTAGCCGTTCGAGCGATATGATCAAAGTGAACACACAGTTCGGCTTCCATATGCTGGCAAATGGGCGGCGGTGGCGGTGCACGACGTGCACTGTCAGGTTGGGTGGGGACTGTGGTGCATCAACGTCAACAACATCATCATAAATGGCGATGCGATGCGAGCGATGCAGTGGGGCAACCTACTTACTGCAGCAGCTGCAGCAGCTAAAAGCATCAATCAATGGATCAGCTTTGTCTACGGCTGAGTTGGCTGGCTGGCTGGCTGCACTGAGACTGAGACTGAGCGCCATCTATTGGCAGTTGGCTGACACTAAACAATGATGTTCATGAGCAGAGATCAGTTCTCGCCTCGACGCGCGGCCACTCAATGAAATTTCCATTCAGCTTGTGACACGCGGCCTAATGAATTTCAATGAAACGCACACATACACATATGTATGTATGTATGTATGTATGTATGTATGTATATACTTTGTCAAATTTACGTAACGTTAAATTTCGTATAATGAACATCTGTGCAAACAGCCCAACCCCGGAGACACTCTGGCCCTGGTCAGTTGAACTGCGCTTCTGCTGCCAGCAGCGCCAGCAGCGGCAGCAGCGGCGGCAGAGCAGTAGCACATCCGCATCTCATCAGGCTGCTGATAATCGTCATCATCATCATCAGCTTTACGATCATGAGCCATCCGCCGTGCTCCAATTTTCACAGCTGGCCGTTTTGGCGTGCTAATGAAATCGAGCGCGTTTTTATTTGTTTTTATGGCATTTGTCAGCGGACGCATTGAGTATCGAGTGTAAAAGTATCGAGTATATATATATATGTATATATATACATACATATGTATATTCTCTTTACTGCATGCATTGCAGCTGTAATTGAAACGCGGCCTGTGGCTTAATTGAGTCCAAGACACACAAAACAAAAGCAACAACAACAAAAGCAACAACAACAAAAGCAACAACAACAAGAAAAGCTAAGCCCACTGACAGACTTGTCCGTCAATTCGCCGCGGCCACCAGCGTCGCTCAGAGATCGAGCCGGAGAGCCTCGCAAATTAGCCGAATGTGTCTCGGTATCGCGATCTACATACATAGATCTCGCCGATCTCCGCTGTCGATCGCATGCAAATTCTCTAATTGTTATTAACAATTGCCGCTGGGCATAGTTAAGCAATTAAAAGACACCAGACGTGAGTGCAGACGCTAATAAAAGCCGTTATTTCTGCTCTTTTTGGCCGCTTTGGCACACAATTTGTCGGGCTTTTGTGCTTGAGTTTGGTGTGGCAAAGGGTATGCTGGCTATGTGATGTCAGTTGTAACAGGTGAGGGATTGGGCAAAGTATATTAGATATATTTGGAGAGTTATTATTAAAAATAAATTATTTAACATTTTTATTTATTTATTAATTGCTAATCATTAAATTAATTTAATTATATTAAATCACTTACTCCATTTCATCACAGGGTATTTCACAAGTGTCATCTCTGGCCGTCTTTTGCCTTTTTGCTTCTTTCTAGTTTGCTTTTCGATTGAGTTTTCGTTTTCGAATTAGCTGTGGATTATGTCATGCAATTAACAATGGCACATTGCGCATTGCCTTTGTTGTTGCTGTAGCTACCGCATTTCGGCTTTGTCAGTGGCACGTTTTGCACTACGTTGCAAAACAAATGCTCGCACTGGCATTCGCATTCGCATTCGAATTCGCACTCATTCTCGAATTTGGCTGGAGGAATGGCAATTGCAATCGACGACGACGGCGATGTGTTGCGTGCACTTTGTGAACTTTTGTGGCTGGCATTTGTGCAGCTACCGTTGATTAACAGTTGTTATTGCTGTTGCTTTTGTTGTTGTTGTTGCTGGTGCTAGTGCGGCATGTAATTAAGCAGCATTGACATGTCTAGTTCGAGTTCGAGCTCGAATTCGACAACTGAGCACAGCAAATTGACGTAAGCGCATGCGTCAGCGTTGATTGATGCGGGCATTTATTATGCACACAGCAGGAGTGAGTGAGTGAGTGAGCGAGAGAGGGATAGAGAGAGGATAGTTGGGCTGGGGTTAGCTGTAACACGGTTCGGCAAACTGTTGTGATCTGCGCGGCAGCAGAGCAAGTGAGATCGACATCTGGCTGGGCGTGACTCCAACATTGTCGTCAGCTAATGCTAATGTTGTGTGACAAACGTGCGTGTGTATGAGTCTCTCTCTCTCTGTGTGTGTGTGTGTGTGTGTGTAGAGTTATGTCAAGGCTATCATCGACACCATCGCATTGTTAAGCAGCGACACCTGCTGGCGAGAGAGATCAAATAGCTGGGCTTAATTTAGCAGATATTCTGGTTAAAGATTTAAAATATATACTAAATATGAACATACGTGTTTTACACAAATATTAATGACTAAATGTGAATTGAGTAATGTGAAAATTATGTGCAAAAGTCTTAATATCAAGCGACAGGCATATTAATTTCCAATGTACTTGTTTGTTATCTCTCAGAAATCAAATTTATGTAACGACTCCACAAATGTTAATTAAAATGAGCCAAACAAAATGTGAACAAAATGTGAAACGGCTTTATAACGAGTTGTTGGCTGATAAATATTCCATATGATATATAATATAGATATACATTAGAGAGAGAGAGAGAGAGAGAGAGAGAGAGAGAGAGAGAGAGAGAGAGAGAGAGAGAGAGAGAGAGAGAGAGAGAGAGAGAGAGGGAGAGAGATCTATATCTGCTTGAGGTGCGAGTTCTCCACACTTTGGGTGCAATTAGTGTAAAAAGATGTTGGCCAGATACAGAGAGAAATTCAGTTAGAACTAAAACTACTAATTGGCCCAATTCTCACTTGGGAGGCAGGGGAGTAGCCCACGCAGCTATCGAGCTGCTCATAAATAAACAACAACAACAGCAAGAGCGAAGCGGCATGCAACATGCGCAACAAGAAACAGAACAAGCTGGCAACATGGGTGTCAGACAGGCCGAGTGGGTTTTATATGCAGATGCGATCAAGCGGACGCCTGCAGATCATGTTGCCAATGAGAAGAGCGGAGAGTGGAGAGTGCGGAGTGGAGAGTCGTTCCGGTACGTGTGAGCTGATAGGCTGGGTGGTCTGTGCCAAATCAATTGCCTGCCCTGCGTAGCCAAAGCATAACGAAAGCAGCAGAGCGAGAGAGGGAGAGCGGAGAAGGGAGAGTGAAAGAGAGAGAGAGAGGGAGAGTGGAACGTTGTTTATTTTGCATAAATGTTGCCCCAAATATTGCAGCTGTAAACACATTTAATGAATGCCCATGATCGAGGCTCGATGATGATGATGATCAGCTTCGAGCAGCGCTGCGACTTTTTGCTTCAATAAATATTTGTTTAAAGCTCCGCACAGGCCCAGGGGGCAAGTGGAGAGTGGAGAGTGGCAAGTGGCAAGTGGCCGATGCGCCCACACACAAGAGTGGACCACCAGGCAAGATCGATGGCTGTTGCAGCTGCTGCCGCAAATATGCTAAGTGCTCACAGTTGGTACTCAGCCTCTGCTCCCTCTTCCTCTTCCTCCTCCACTCCTACTCTTCCTCCTCCTCCTCGTCATCTTCTTCTTTGTGTAAACAATTGGGGGCAGATGGACTGCAAACATTTTATTGGCTACGCTTGCGTTGCTTCATTTTTATTGAGTTTACTTCAAACAGTCGGCACTCCACATGCCACATGCTGCATGCCACATGCCACATGCCACTTCATAGTGCCACAGCCACAGCTGCCTGGGCAGGCGCATCTCTTTTTCAACACCTTCTTAGAGGCTGCCACAAACAACAAACTTTTCATAATTTCGCTTAGACTTTGATTTCTCATTGATTAACTATATAGTATATATAGCCTATAGATCTGTATGATTAACATGTCTCGTGCAGTGGCTCAAGGTGTGGCATGAAGTGCCGCTGCCCCTTGTTGATGTTGTGGAAATTTAAACAAAACTTTTGTTTGGGTGGCATGTTCAGCCTCAGCCACAGCTGCTTGAAGCTGCCACGGGAAAGGGAATCTGGGCAGCGTCGCTGTCGGCACAGCCTCTGGCCATGTGCGTCGGCCGTGTTGATGTTTGGCTTCGCTTTGCCGCTTCTTTTTTTTGGCTGAATCATTTTTGACAGAGCTGGGAAATGTTTACAAGTAAATTTCCTGGCCAAAACAATCAAAAAAGTATATTTTTTTTATTTATGCCTCAACTTTAGGCAAAGTCCAGAGTTCAAGCAGCAAAAAACTCTCCAAAAGCAAGTATAAGACAAGTATAAGAGCTTAAAATAAGTAAATATAAGGCAAGTTTAGTACCACAAATTATATAAAATATATAATATTAAGCATTCCTAATTACATTTTACTTATATTAAGATATTTATACAAATTAATTCTTAATTAATGCAAACTTAAAAGTTCTCTTAGCTAAACATCTATAAAAACCCTACATTTTTACTTAAAACAATTCATAATACCTCCATTTCACAACACATAAGCTTAAAAATCTATTTTTTAACACACATTTATGCAAAAATAAATTTTAAAAATCAAAATATTAGTCAACAGTGACCTGCTCCAGGTGAGGCTCGAACTCACAACCCCGGCATAGCTCATACACAATAGTACTGATTATAAGTACCGTGCGCTAACCAATTGCGCCACTGGAGCTGTTGTTCGATGCCTGCCAAATGCGCATGTAAAGCGGAGAGCCCCTGAGAACTAGAATATTTGCTGAGCGAATTCTGACTCGCGCTCTCTGTTCTCTGCTCTCTCTCTCTCTCTCATGCTCAATCATTTTGTGGCACGCTGTGCGTGCGTGTGTGAGTGTTTGTGCTTGGGCTTGCGTATGTGTGTGTGTGTGTATGCATGACATTTGAAATTTTTGTTAATGCCGTGTTAATTCGCCGCGGCAGCAAAGCTGATAAGAACATGTATGTATGCTTCAACAGAATTAATTTAAAACCCAATAAATTGAGTCATTGCGAGCTAATGAATGCAATAGACTATCGACAATCGACAATTGGCATGACAACACTATATATGTATAATTAAATAAATATGTATTAATGCATTGAAAAGTGAAATTAGTTTAGTAACAGTTTTTACTTTCAATGGACCGGGCGGATCCAACCCGTGCACAACTTACTTAAGTAAACAATGTAAATTTTATGCTTTTCACTTTCGTTGCGAGAACAGGTGCAGGTTTATAGCGGCGATTACGAAAAGCCCGTTAAAATTGCAGCGACATCAGATCCCAGCTCCAGTTGGCACAATGCGAAACGCTAAACAAAACAAAAAATGCAAAAAAAGAAGAAAAAACAAGAGCAAGCAGCAGCAACAACAGCAACAAAAAAACAGTTACAATTCGATTTCAAATGAATTGCAAAATGCAGCGAAAACAATAGACGAAGTAGAGCACGTGGAGGGGGGCGCGGCGAGGCGAGGCGAATAAGCAAAGCACCGAGCAGCACGGCGAGTAGTTTTGCGGCGATTACTGAGAAAATCAAGCTCGGAGTCAGTCAGGAAATGCAAATTGCGCTAATTACGTTGGGCATAAAGCGTTGCGATATTTACTGTTGTATGCACATGTTGTTGCTAGTATTGTTGTTGTTGTTGTAAGCGTTATTGCCATAATCGTTTCTAACTGAATAAAAATAAAATGCAATGCATTGAGCATAAAGTACAAAGAGACAAACACAACAACAACAGCTGTGACAAATGACCATTGTATGACATTAATAATAATAATTTAATGCTGGAAAAACGATTTCGCAATGGAAAAAAAACTTAGCGAAGCGCGCAAAAGCCAAATCCCTTGTCATGTCATGCTGCAATTAAGCAAAAGCAACAACAACAACAGCAACAACAATTATAAATGAAAAGCGACAACAGACAGTGGGACATTAAACAGTTAATAATTCCAGCCAACAATTAATGATCTATGTAAAATGTGACCTCAAAATACAACAAAGTCTCTGCCTCATGGTAAGCCTCTAACTGTAAGCGCAAGCGAAATCCAATTAGAATCCAATCGGACGACGGCAGCGTCACATATCAGCTGCGATGTTTTTCCATTTCCAAGCTTACAGCAGCTCGGTCGGTGACTGGCGCCAATGTAATCAAAACAAAGATAGACGCAAAAAAAACAATTCGAGGAAACAAAACTAAGCTCGCCAATAATAATAATACTATAAACTATAAACAAAAACAAATCAAATCTTGGAATATGACATGAAACATTTCAAAATAATAATAATACTAGAGCCGTATGTAAAGCAACAGCTCTTTAAATGCAATTTTATATTTATAGACTATCTATATATGTATACTATATACCATCTATATACTATATCACACATCAAGTTGTTTATAATGCAACTTTACTGTATGAGAGCTGAGTGGGGCAA
Organism: Drosophila paranaensis; assembly: GCA_035047545.1. Classification (NCBI taxonomy): domain Eukaryota; kingdom Metazoa; phylum Arthropoda; class Insecta; order Diptera; family Drosophilidae; genus Drosophila; species Drosophila paranaensis. The sequence goes on from JAWNPL010000145.1 coordinate 15,708,670, forward strand.
AATTCCCCTTAAAATTCCCAGAAATTTGTGAGAAATTAAAAATGTTTCTAAATGAATAATAATATGTTAATGATCGATAAAGATCAGAAATTTGTTAGAGCATTATAATATAGAAAGCAAAAACTGAGAACAGAATAATTTATAAATAACAAAAAATACTGTATAAAAAGCTTATTAAGAATTGTTAATAATATATTAAATGGAAATTAATATATAAATTAAATAAAAATTAAATTTTTTAGCATCATCTAATATAATTCAAAAACAATTATATATGTAAAGAAAAATATCTTTTTAAATATTCTAAAATATATAAATACTTAAAAATTATATATAGACTACTAAAAAATATAATAAATATTTTAAATTATTTTATTAATATTTTTAATAAGAAATAAAAAACATAAAAATAAATATTCAAAAGTATAGAAAAAATACAATCAAAATAAGAACTAAAAAATATATGTAATATATTTTTAAAAATAAATAAAAATATATGCATGTAAAAAATATTATAAAAAATGTATAAAAAACAATCACAAATAAAAATCAAAAATATATAAATAAATATTTTAATATTAAATAAAAGTCAAATATAAATAAATATTTAAAAAATATTTATAATACTTAATTATCAAGCTATTAAAAATTTTATTATAAATTTCACGCTCTAAAAATACTTTCAAGATATTTATCTCACAGTCTCAGCTGTGCCTTAATTATTATTTTCGTCGAAATGCAATTTTGAATAATATTTATTTTGTCGCTCTTTATTTTCGCACGTTTTATGTGAGTCATGGAAATTATCTTAAGTTTTCCGTTTATCAATGGGGAATCATTTAGGCAAACGCGCCCTCTTTTGTCCGGGTTTTGTACTTGAGCTTATCAATGGCAATTGCAGTGGAAATTAAGATAAACGCGAGGCCCACGCTGCAGCGAGGCTGATAAAAGTAGCTTTAGTCATGCATGACAAACATACATACGTGCATGACATGCATACATACATACATGCACATGCACTCATATGCATGCAGAGCAAACACACACACTCCCACTGCCCGTATGGGTCAGCCAAAACGTACCTTAATCTCACTCAAGCACTGCATTAAGATTAGACCTTGTTGTTATTGTCTTAGCCACTTGCCTGTCTATCGTTGTTGTTGTTATTGTTTGCTTATCAGCTGCAGTCGCTGCAGCAGTCACTGCTGCTGCCGCTGCTGGCTGCACTTGTAGCGCCACTTTCGGTTTTATTTGCTAACGCTGCAGTTTCGAGTTCGAGTTCGAGTTCGACTTTGCCTCTCTCTGAGTTCACAGCGACTTGAGCGCGGCGAAATTGTTGCTGGACAGAGCGAAGCGAAGATTCATCATTTTGTGTGCTGTTGACACAGCTGCAGCTGCTTTTGCCTTTGCCTTTGCTTTTGCTGTTGAACTTTGCAATGTTTGCGCTGGCAGCGACTTTTACCTCAGGGCCAGACTGCGCTGCCCACTTCATCATCATCATCATCGCAAAAGCTGTTGAGAACAGACGCCTGCGTAGCTCTAGCTGGTTTGCTTGGCTGCTCTCGCACGCAGTCGCCCCCGCCTGGCAGCTGTCTCGCTCGCACGCACATTCGAACTCGCACACACGCACACTGTTACAGCAGACACTTTGCATGTTATTTGTTTCGTTTATTTGACTTTCTCATTAACTTTTGCTTGCTCTGCGCGCTGCGCGTCTCTTTTTTCGCTCTTCTCTTGTGTTTTGTTGTTTTTGTTTAGCTGAAAGTTGCCGCAAGATTTGTGTGCGCACCTGATCAAACTTCACGTTCGCGTCATTTGCTTGTGGGAATTATTTTGTTGATCTTGTGATTTGCCAAGTTTACAAGCGTATTAGTATGCGTGTGTGTGTGACGCCTAAGCTTAGGCCTAGACTTTGAGCCTAGACGCAGGTGCCGCAATTAAAGTCTATTAAGCTGAATTTATAACCCGCAGCCGCAACGGTTGTAAATTTTAAAATTTAGTCAAATTAGCGCAGCGACGGCGACGGCGACTGCAGCAGCGCCAGTAGCATAAAAAAGTGCTAAGCAAGGCGTCTCGGCGAGTGCGAGTGCGAAGGCGAGTGCATTGCAGGTGTTTGAACTCAAATGTCAGCTGCGGCGAAGGCGAACGGGGCGAATTCGGGACGCATTCGGGGGATGGACTAAATAATTGGGCGACAGACGCTGACGCTGCGTCGCTCTGCTGGCAGTAAACATAAAATTTGCGAATGGCGATCGCGCGGCGCGTGCAATGCGAAATGCAAAACAAACAGTTTTTCGATATCACACCTACATGCGCGCACACAGACACGAACAATTGAATGCGTTCAGGAGTAAAAGTATGTCACACTCACACACACTCGCACTCGGTGCGAGAGCGTGAGAGCTCTCTTTGAGAGAGTCGAACTGGAAAGCAGCAAATGTCTACATATTTCAATTGGGCTGCAGCAGCCAAAGGGCGTTGACATTTCGAGCGCAAAAGCAACGATTGCTCGCCCTCTCTCTCGCTCTCTCGCTCTTGCTCTCGTGCCATTCCAGTGTCAGTTTCCAGTGCGCTGATTTGTGCCTGTCGCTTGGCCGCATTTGAATTTCTGTTTCGTCAACTTAATCAAAACGGCGGCCCAGTTGGCGCTGACGTCGGCGCCGGCGCTGGCAAAACGAGCTGGTGACAAATCTGCAATAGCAGCAGCGACGCCAGCAGCGGCAGCAGCAGCAGCCGTGCCCATTGTGTTGCACCGCCTGCGCCTGCACGGCATCTGCATGTGGGCGTCGCTTTGCGGACGCCGATTTCGAATTTGATTTTTGGGCCTGCCTCATGTGGTGGTGGGTCAAATGCCTGGCCAAAAGGGTGTGACGTTTGTTTCATTTCATTTTTGTTTATTTTTGTTGTTGTTTACCGTTTTTTTGGTGACTGTCTTTGGCTTCGACATCGAATTCGAATTCGAGCTACGAGCTGCGAGCTGCGGCCGCATGTGGGCTTAATTTATTTTGACTTTTGGCCATTTAGCTTGAGATTTATCTGGCCTAAACTATGCGCCCAGCCAGCCAGCCAGCCAGCCAACAATGACAACATTTCGGAGTCGCCTGCGCCTGTTGACGCGTGGATTTAATGTGCCAAATGCGAACTGCGAGCGGCTGTTCGCTCAGCCTGTTAACGGATTAGAGCCTGGGTGGGTCTCCATCTGGCACCATAAACCATTTCTTGACACGCCCGTCAAATTGAGTTGTCACCCAACAGTTCTCAGTTCTCCACTCTCTGTTCTCGGTTCTCTGGTCTCAGCTGTCCGCTGCTCATGTTCTAGGGATTAGCGATAAACGAATCATGCCGGCCGGACCTAGACAACATTTCATAAACTCAACATTATTTATCATAAATTTACGGAGTGTTTGTGTCAACAGACGGAACTACAAAGATTTGGCTCTGAAGTGCTCAGATTTAGATATATTTATTAGTATTATTCGTGAGGTTAGGAAAGCATTGGCTGAATGTAAAAGATTGTTTACTTTTGAGTTTTCTTTGAGGAACTATGGCTCAAGAGCTGTATTTTGTTATAAGCTATAGGCTTAGACAGGGGAATATCACTGGAAAACGTGGTTACACTAAGAGCTTGACTGGAATATTGGAAGGATTTCCATTAAAATCTCTAATGATACTGGTACATATGCTATTTCGTAAGGCTTTCCCATAGGGGAACCTGAATTCTTATACAATTATTCCAATATTCCAGCCAAGCTCTGTCCAATATTCCAGTCTATATCTATCCAATTGTCCAGTCTAGCTCTTTCCAATATTCCACTCCAGCTCTTTCCAATATTCCAGTCTAGCTCTTTCCAATATTCGAGTCTATATCTGTCCAATTTTCCAGTCTAGCTCTTTCCAATATTCCAGTCTTGCTCTCTATACTATTCTATTATTCCAGCTCAGGTAAGCTCTCTCATTATTAGCTTTTGCTTCATCAACTCTCCAATACTGTGCCTGGAATTTAAGGAAGGTTAGTTCTGTTAACCCACTGGAATGGAATATGCGCTTCTCTATTTCATTTTTAGTACATCCAAAATCCTCTGTAGCATCTGCCTTCCGTCAGCTCTTAACTCTTTATCACAACTCACAAGATAAACAACAAATTTTTGTCACATTTCAAATTCGGTTCGCAGCCAAACTCAAGTGTCTTCGGGTCTGGAACTCTTCAACTCTTCCAGTCTGGAAATCTGGAGTTTTTCAAACAACAACAACAACCAAACTGCTGACAATTTGTATATCCGTTGGCTGCTTTGGCCGGGCTCTTTGTTTAGGCTGGCAACTGCGGGTGCGTCTAATGGTTCAATCAGCGGCAAATTCTCCAATCAGTTCCCACATTAATTATGCCACAATTAAAAGACGACTACGGATAGGCCGGAGTCTGGGCGCGGGAATTCCACTTGAATGGCTGTCAATAGGGCGCACAATGCGCCACTTGCGCATGTGTGTGATCAGCTATTGACGCCCTCGCTAGCTACCTCTCACTCTCCCTCTCCCTCTCTCACTCTCTATCTCTCTCTCTCTTTCTCTGTCTGCGATGTTGACCTCCGGCGTGGACAAATGCCTACACAGCTGTAGCTGTCTGCAAAGTGTTTGCAAACTGTGCACAAAGAGGCGGCTAATTTCGTAGAAATCACAGAGCGTGATAGACAGAGAGAGAGGCAGAGAGAGAGAGAGAGAGGCAGAGAGAGAGAGAGAGAGAGAGACAGAGAGAAGGGGACAGAGACTGACTAGAGCAGCGTCAGCAATTGGACTGGGAACGGGTGGGCATTGTCAGCGTTACGCATTTCCTCTCAGGTGTGCCGATCTGTCAGTCTGTCCGCCCGTCCGTCCGTCCGTCTCTCTGTGTCGGTGCCAAACAAAAGCGTTAAAAAGTAGGTGCAGCTGGGGCAGCGGCCGTTGCGGCTGCGGCGGGATCGCAATCGGGATTAATGAGCAACAGTCGCAGACAACAACAACAAACAACAACAACAACAACAACAGCTACAAAGTGAGTGGGAAAATGGAAAGGCCGCTCATTGAGCAAACAAACAGCAAATAAGCAACATGTATGAGAACGATGTAAGGTAGAAGTTGATGAACGCTTAGATACCCTGTAAAATGGGATGGAAAATGGGAAATAAAAGTGGAGAGACGTATATAGAGTATAGAGAGAGTATACAGTGTATAAAGAGTATAGAGAGTATGGAGAGTATAGAAAAAATATAGTATATATGGTATATAGATAGTATATAGAGTATGTATATAGAGTATATATGCATATAGAGTATAGAGAGTATGGAGGGTATAGAGAGTATAGAGAGTATAAAGCGTATAAAGAGTTTAAAGAATATAGAGATATAGAGTATAGAGAGTATGGAGAGTATATAGAGTATAGAGATATAGAGTATGGAGAGTATAGAGAGTATAAAGAGTATATAGAGTCCATAGACGATCTACTTTCATAAGGTAGATCAAGTCTGAGTCATGCTTTATAGTTATATATCAAATGCTTTACAATATGTCCTCTCTATGCAATTCTCAAGAGCTCAAGGAAGAGAAGGATATGAAAGGAATTTCCCATCTATTTCTGCTCAAGCTAGTGCCAATGCTTCTGATAGATCCAGAGCTGGTATACCAATATACATCTTTGCTTAAAACAAATCTTTCCATTTCATTTAGAATCAAAACACCCACTTATAACCACTCAATTGCAGGGTATCATAACAGCAAAGCCGTGCTGCTGCTGGCTGTTAGCTCTTGGCTGTTGGCTGAGGTGCTGGGACTGGGACTGGGACTGGGACTGGGTCTGAGCTGGTGGCTAATGATGCCGCTGCTACGTGACGTTCGTTGCCAAGTGGCAGCGAAAGAATTGTTTCTGATTTTTTCGCTTTATGAATTGTGCCATTCTGTGGCGTCGTTTGTCGTCATGACTGCAGCCGCCTTATCTGACTCTCTCTCTCCCTGTCTCTCTTGCCTTTTCTCTTTATCTTTATCTGTATCTGTAGCTGCGACGCACCTCGTTTTCCGGCTTACGGTAAACTCTGTTGACTTAGCCGAAAAACGAAATGAGAGATAAGAAAATGCTGAGTGGACAGCAGTCAGCAGTCAGCGGACGGGACAGGCGGGGCATGTTGCATGTGGTCGCTTCTGTTTTTTTTCTTTCTTTGGCCTTTTTTATATCCATCACTTAATTGACGGCTCGAGGACTTTTCACAATAAATCAAAAAGCCACGATGATTTGTTTGCAATTTAAATGCAAATAGCGACCACCCAGTTGGCAAGAGGAAGAAGCGTCCAGGTTGGGGCAGAGGCATTGCAAAATTATAACTTAATTTCGAGCAACGAAAATGTTGGCAATCGCTCGAATTGCTGCAGAAATCGCCTCGAGCGACAACGGAGCGGACAACAGGCGACGGGCGACGGAGAGGCCAAAAGTGGAAGCCACACAATGCGAGCCAATGCGAGACCACGGGGCATGATTTGTCTTCAAAATCAACTCAGAGACGAAGCGAGAAGCTAACGAAAAAACTCTCAACTTTGAGCAAATGAATGCGAAATGCGAGATTTGCGAATCGATTCCAAATTGATCGACCGAGCGAATGAGCTGCAGCTGACAGAGACTATAAAAGTCTTCAGAGATTATGATTTAGAATGCTAAAAATAGCTTAATGAGCATTAAAAGTATAAGGTTGCTGGCTATATGGGTTGCTTAATGGCTATCGATAAATATCGATATGCGCAAACTCTTAAATATTAAAGTTAGCTGTGAGTAAAGTCTTAATTATGGTAAATGTCAGACCTCAGTAGAGGTTGTCCTAGTCTTTCTATCAGTATTACACACATATTTATGTATTTAAAAAGTTATCGATAAATCTGTCAGGTGCTTAAAAGCTGCATATGCCTAGCCTTTAGTTTATTATTGTATTCTGCAGAATCTTGTTATATGATATTTATTTTTGAGGACTTTCTAGTGAGGTTTCAGCTTGACAGCAGTTATCGATATTAACAACAAGTTATCGGCTGTGTTTAGGCTTTGTTTGCATCGCTTTACTTTAGCTCTGAGCTTGTTATAGACTGAAACACATTAGTGACTATGGATTATTAGCTAAATTTTGAAGATTTCCGTTGTATTTACTAGTTCGATAACTATTATCGATATGCATACAAAGCTATGACTATAGCTACCCTAAGAAGTCAAGTATTTCCTAGAATAATCTAACGTATTATGATAATAACTTTGCTAACTTTGCCTCTGAATATAGTTATCGATATCAGAGCCTAATCCACCCGTGCAGTTGGTGTGTAGGGCATTTGGCAGAGGCCCGACTAAGCTCTGGCTGTAAGGGCAATTCCAAGAAACGCATTGCTTTGTTTGACGTCTCCGGCTGTGGGTCCCAGTCAGCCGCTGGCAGATCAAGCTACACTCGAGGGCCCCAACCCGCCGAAGCCGAGCCCCAAATATTAATAAAAGTCGTCATCGTCCAAAGGAAGCGCAGTCGAGCCCAAAAATACAAATGAAAGACCAAAGCCAAACCACAAAGCACACACAGAGAGAGAGAGAGAGAGAGAGAGAAAAGGCAAAGAATGGAAGAAAAAAAGCTATGCCACGCCGGTGTTCAACAAATTTCAATCTCGGCTCAAAGGCAAAAAGGCGGCCAGCAAGAAAAAGAAGCATCAGCAGAGGCTGGGGTAGGGGCGGGGGGCAGGGGGCAGGAGGGCAGCTTTAGAGGCAATGGAGACTGCTTTTGGGGCAAGATGCACGTGCAGCATTGAAATGCGCAGCGCGTTGTGCCCAAAGGATCTGCGCTAAATAAAAAGCAGGCAAGCGAGACAGACGACAGCCAGAGAGAGAGAGAGAGAGAGGGAGAGAGAAGGAGAGAGAGAAGGGAGAGGCAAGGTAGTCGAAATGAATTGAAAGAATTCCTTGCGGGGCCGAAACGTCGACGGGCAACTCGTCTCGTCGCAGATCAAACGCAAAGATACCAGACACAGGCGGAGTACAGGGTATGCAGAGGCAGGGGTAGGGGGTGAAGATGTGGGGGGGGGGTCTGCTCAGGGTATCACAGGGGTATCTGGATTCGAGGCTTGGTCATTCGTTTTGACCAAAATGCGCCTAAGAATTTCTGTGGCTTCGCCTTGCGCCTGCGTCTTCTGCGTGTGTGTGTGTGTGTTTGTGTGTGTGAATAGTTTTTGGTTGAATTTGATTTTATTTTTTTACATATTTTGTTTTGGGCTTTTTCAAGGCTTTTGTCGTTGGCCTTTGTTCTGGCTGCGCGCTGCGGACGGCCACATTATATTACGATTTGAATTTCAGATTGAGTTTTAATAGCACCACCAGCCACACTGTGGTGCAGAGCCCAACCACACCTGCATTTGATGTGCCTGGCTCTGTGTTACTTTTCGCAGTTCTGCTGCAACCCACCTTTTCTCTGCCTCTCCCTCTCTCTCTCTCACTCTCTATCTGTTAATCTCGCTCTCCTTTTTTTGGGCGCGTAGATCAGCTGCCACAGCCGCTTGCCGCTTGCCACTTGCCTCTCGGCGCTGCCACATTTCTGGGGTGTGAAATTTGCGCATAAAAGTAAAAGAGAAAAAATCAAATTCAATTTCACGCTTTTTTATTAATTGGCCCAGTCGAGTCGAGTCGAGCTTTGGCATCGGCGTTAATGAGATTTTTGCACACCGATTATGAGGCCCAGTCCTCAATCTCAAGTCTGACTCCCCACCCCTGCCCCCATGCTCCCTTTCTGCTGACCAAGTCGAGCGCAATTGAGGTCTTTTAGAGTTTGCCGACTGAGCTTGTTATTGCTCTTAGTGGATGCATTGATAGCGCTGCGCTAATTAGACAGCTGACAGCACGTTTATCACAGGGTATATATTGCACATATACAGAGAGAGAGAGAGAGAGAGAGAGATAGAGAGATAGAGAGATAGAGAGAGAGAGGAAGAGGGTATATATAAAGATATGATCAGTTCTATATATACATATTATACAAGTGGGCATACGTGCGCAGGCAAAGCTTAGATTCTGCAGTCTTGATGGGCAAATGTGATCCATATTCTCAGATAATGCTTAAAAGATTATAGAAAAAGTGTATGCAGAGGGTATATGGGATGATCTATAAAGCAAGTCAGGCATTGCCTAACACAGTTTCTATAATCGAATCTTCTTAACAAGAGATTTGCTCAACCCAGAGTCAAGTCTATAATCGAGTTTTTTGCACACCTTCAATGCAGTCTACAGTGGAGTCTTATGCATTGGATAGATTTTAAAGAGAGAAAGATAGAGAGAGAGAGGGAGAGTCGTAGAGACATGTCGTTAGATTAAAATAAAAGTCTCTAAAAAAGAATAAAGCAAAAAGCATTCATTGAGAGAGTTTTAGATCTCTGAAGGTGGGAGCTGAGAGAGCACTGTGTAAAGCCTTACATAGTTTTAAAATAATGTTAACATAGCCTTAACATTATAACATTAACATGAAAGTCTTTAAAGAATAGAGAATTCTATAGCTGAGATGCTTAAAGTGACCAAAGAACCTCAATGCTGAGGGCATTGCTGAGTTTCTGCTTAAACTAAAGTTAGTCAAAATAAAATATATATTTTAACAAGCTAAAAACTCAAAATAAAAATATATTTATAGTTAGTTAAGCAAGCAAAAAATATAAATAAATAAAACAAAAATATATAGATATTTTTAAATAAAAATTCGCCAAAAATAATTATATTTTTATATAAAAATTGCCCAAAAAAAATTAAAAAAAAAAAGATTTAATCTTAAATTCAGTTTAGCCATTAAAAATAAATAAAGCAGCTAAGTAATTTGAATTTATTTCGATTTAAAATTTGTTTTTAATTTGATTCTGGCCATAAAAATGGCGAGTGTCAAAATGCAAATGGAATAGAATTGTGCATAATTCTTATCAGCGACGGCAATTGAATTGTTTTGGCCAGCGGCTCTGACTAATGCGCCACCAGAGTCGCTATGATTGATATGCGATATGCAAGTTGCAACTGCCGCACGCTGCACGCTGCACGCTACGCAAAACAAAAGGCAGCCAGCAGTCGGCAGCAGCAGCTGCAAAGCGAGGCAAAGCCAAAGCGACTTTGATAAATGCCATCCCACGCCTAGGCCAAGCTCCGACTCCAACTCCAACTCCGACTGTGGCATGCAGCAAAAAGCCATTTTGTTAGCTGGATTTCATTCATTTTCATTTTCATTTTCATTTTCATTTTGTTTTTGGTTTTGCTAATTGATTCATTGATCTTGGCGATAGAGCGAGCTCGTTAAATAATTCTTGCAGTCATTTGCACACCTGACCAGCCCCTGCCCCCACTCCAGCTGTTGGCAGCGTCCAGTTGCCGGCCGTCAATTGTGCACAAAGACATTATTAGAGCCGTCTAAGGAATTCGAATCCATTTCCATTGTGTGCACGCTGTGGTGGGCTTGGTTGCTGCTGCTGCTGCTGCTGCTGGTGGTTGGTGGCACAACAGCAACAGTTGCTGCTGCAATTTGTTAAATTGACAAAAACTGTGCGATAAAACTTGGCGCGTTATTAAATTCAATAAATTTTCGTTACGTTTTCCTTATCGCCGCCGCGAGATCAGCAAATACAAATTCTATTTAAGATACGATCCGCAATTCTGTGATCGATAACCATGTTAATTGTGGGGCGTGGCGCACGAGCTTGTCACGGCCTCTTCTTGGCCAAGTCAAGCTGGAGACTCTCAGAAGAAGCCGCCAGACATTTGTCTTTCGGGGCCCAAATAAAGCCACTTGACAGTTGCCTCAATTCGCGTATAATTTACGATAATGCGCTGCGCTTTGATTTAGGTCTGGCTTCAGTTCGTGCAGCAGTTCCAGTTCCAGTTCCAGCTCCAGTTCCAGTTCCAAGAGTACTTGACTAACTTACGAGCTGTCGGCGTGGCTGATGGACGCACTCAAATGCGCTGCAAATTTATGTTGACATTCAGTTGACACACACACACACACACACACACACACACACACACACACACACACACACACACACACACACACACACACACACACACACACACACACACACACACACACACACACACACACACACACACACACACACACACACACACACACACACACACACACACACACACACACACACACACACACACACACACACACACACACACACACACACACACACACACACACACACACACACACACACACACACACACACACACACACACACACACACACACACACACACACACACACACACACACACACACACACACACACACACACACACACACACACACACACACACACACACACACACACACACACACACACACACACACACACACACACACACACACACACACACGCATGCACACTGGGCCACCTTTTTGGCATTTGTTTATGACTAGCTGCCTAATTATTTTATATGGCTGCCGCATAGGCACAGGCACACACATGCCACCACTGTTGGCTGTGGCATCGTTGGCGTTGGGTGCGCCAGCAACAGCAACAGTTGCTGCCAAAAAAAAAAAAAAAAAAGAAAAACTAGCAATATTCGCGGCGCCGTTTGCTGTCGATATGAAAATTTGTTTGCCATAAATATTGTTTTTCACGCGCCGCGCAGTAGCTGCCGCATGCAGATGCAACAGCAGCTGGCGACGCCAACGCTGCCGCCTCCTCTTTGTCATTGGCTCTGTGATCCGCAGATCGGCGGATCAGCATTTTGGCCACATTGTTGTCAGACGTCAGCGCCCCAAAAGCGAACCTCAAGGAAGCAACAACAAAAACTGGCAACCGGCAACCACCAATTGGCAGCTCGTATAAATATTTGCGCTCTGCTGCATAATATTCACTTTTAGTGGATTTTCCATTTTCCATTTTTCATTTTATTTCGTCTTTTTTATACCCTGAACCCATTGAAAATGGGAAAAAAGGGTATAATGGTTTTGTGAAAATGTATGTAACAGGCAGAAGGAGGCGTGGCAGACCCCACAAAGTATATATATTCTTGATCAGGGAGAGAAGCCGAGTCGATTTAGCCCTGTCCGTCTGTCTGTCTGTCCGTCTGTCCGTCTGTCCGTCTGTCCGTCTGTCCGTCTGTCCGTATGTTTGAACGCGTCGATCTCCGAAGATATAAGAGCTAGAGACTTCAAATTTTTTTGGAAGTTCGTGTATTGTACGATTCGATCGAGTTTGTTTCAAATATTCGATAACTATCATCGTTTTAATGTTATCGATTAAAAACCGATATCTTCATTTAGTTATAAAATTCTATTTAATTCATCTTTCTAGCTAGAGTCTTCAAATTTTGCATTTAGTGTTATTTGAGCCTTCCGCAATTTCGGTTTTTGTTAAATTTTGGATGCCACGCCCTCAAATTGCCCATTCGCCTCAAATTGCTAAATCACGTATTTCAAGTACTAGAGACTTGTGCTTTGGCACATACACACATATGAATGTCATGATCACGCCCCACAAATTTGATCAAAATCGTTCGACTAGAAAAAAAGTTATTAAACATTAAATATCTCTTATTATCGGCGTCTTGCAGCAGCAGCGAAGCTGATGAGTCATAATGCACAGTTAGCAGATTGTGTGTTGGTGCGTGCGTCTGTGTGTGTGTTCTTGTGCGTGCGTCTGTGTATGTGTATGTATTGCTTGCTACATATGTACATACATATAAAAGTAACGGAGAATGTTTGCGGCTCTTAGGAATCGCAGTTCTTCGCAGGGTTCAGGGGATCTCTTTGTCGAGCAGTCTCGACTAGAGCACTCTTACTTGTTTCCATAATTTATTTAACGCTTTTCGCAATTTATTGCGCATATTTTTATAGGCCTTAATGAAGTTGACTTTTATTTTGCATATTTTGACCAATTATTAGCCGCAAGATTAAGTATCTGGAAATCTCTTGTGGGTGATTTATAATTCAATTAACCCATCAAAGTGGCTAGGCGATCGAAGACCTAAGTGGAGGGATTGGAAGAGTGGTTAGATGAAGGGATTAAGATGTAGAGATGGAGAGGTAGATAGATGCAGATGGAGAGATAGAGAGATGGGTGTAGATAGAGAATGGAATATGTAGATATTGAGATTAAAAGATAAACTTTTTGAGATAGATAGATGGATAGACAGATATATAGATATATCCCTCAATATGAGATATATACATAGATGGATGGATAAATGGATAGATGGATAGATAGATAGATATATGGATAGATAGATAGATGAATGGATATATAGTTAGGCAGATAGATAGATAGATGGATATATTGATAGGTAGATGGAAAGATGTACAGATAGATATGTAAATAAATAGATAGAAAGATAAAAAGGTAGAAGTAAAACTTGGAAGATATATGGATAGATAAATGGATAGATAGATGGATAGATTGATAGATGAAAGAGATAGATATTATTAAAGATAGATAGATAAAATAGATGGACAGATGAATGGGTAGATGATATATTCCTATATAGAAACAGACAGATATGTCTATCAGACTGAGGATTGTGGAAATAGATAGATAGACAGACAGTTGAAAAGATACTCTCAAAGATACACTTAGTTAAATAGATCTTTTCATACATATCTTAAGCATTTATATATCTTAAGCTATATAAAATGGATCTAAAGCATGAGTTATACTCTCCCATTGACTCTTAAAGATACATTTGATACAGCCAAGATACATTGCGAACTCTAATTTGTATGTTTCAGATATATTTACCATTACAGATACATTTACCAGTTGTATATCTTTGCTATACAACTATCATTTCTCGTTTCAGATATATTTAATAAATGTATCTCAGATACAATCTAAGCTTTTCATCTCATGCCAAAGATACATTTCATAAAGGTTATATACAAAGTGTATCTTTAAGATACATTTCAGATATCTTAGTCATAACTTGAACTTCTCATCTAATGCCAAAGATGCATTTCATATGGAATACCTTCCCACCAACAACATCAGATACAATGGCGATTGTTCAGATACAAAGCTTGAGATAGACTTTTCAATCTTTTATCTCTTTACGCCTGCTCAGTTTTCATTTTCGTTGGCATGTGAAGTGTTGGCAGACAGGAGCCGTTGCAGGCGATCTTAATCAGCGCCTTTTGGCAACGACAGCAGCAGCAGCAGCGCTGGCAACATGTGGCATGCCACACAGCCCAAGTCTGCGGCGTGAAGTATGTGCTTCCGCAGCAGCGACTGGCTTTCGATCAAATGTCTGAGTCGCCGTTGTGGCCGCCGCACCTCGCAATTGTTGTCGTTGCCCGCTGGAAGACAGAGGGCCGCCACGACTGCTGCTGTCATTAGGCAAACGTGTGTGCCTATGCCGGCTGCAGTGGCCACAAAAGAAGGTGACGCAGCTGAAATCAATGCGCTGACCAATTGCCACACTCTGTGGCCGCAGAGAGAGCTGGCAATAGAGGGGGCCTGCAGACAGCTGCTGGTCGAAAGCTTCCGCCAGCTGATGTTGCCCGCTTCCGATGCACATCGATAGATACATGTGTGCAACATGTGCACTTGCACCTGAGCGAAAAGCCGCCCCAGTGGGGCTGCCTTGCGGTTTCACCTGCTGGTAGTCGCGCCGCGCCACCCTGACCACCCCCTTTTTGGCTACGCTTCGGTTTCGATTTCCCAGCACAGCCAAGAAAGTCAAAAGCTGCGGCTGCTTCAATTACACAAAGTCATGCAGAGTTCCAGCTGGAAACGGCGTCGATCCCTTCCCTCCCTCCCTCCACCCAACGGCCAAGTCAAGCCATTGCGCTGCAGCTGAAAACCCACGAAAGTTGCCGAGCCGTGTCCGCGTTGCTGTTGTTGTTGTTGTTGTTGTTCGCGTTGGTGTTGCTGTTGCTGTCTGACTTTGTTTTAGTTTTTTGCTGCTTAGCGAAACAGGTGCGTTTGCGTTTTGCAGGTGTTTCCCAAAAGCCACCACCACCAGCAGCAGCGACGGCAGCGACTGCCAACTTGGACTCGACTTCAGCTTCTGCCCGCAGTCCCCTTGCACTACGTCTATGTCTATTTCTATTTCCATCTCTCTCTAACTCTCTTTCTGCTTGTCTCGCGCTGTTTAGTAGTTACGCTTTACCGCTAGTTGCACAAATTGCCGCCCGCCTTGCTTCGGCTCGCCTCGCCTCGCCTCGGCTCACCTCGTCTCGGCTCGGCTCGGCTCCCCGCAACTGGCGCCAGCTGCTCATGCGCTTTGTGTTTCGTGTGAAAATCACAATTAAATGCAATTTTTATGCGCACCTACAAAGACGTCGCTGCGGCTGAGACTGCCTCGGCTTCGGCTGCCTTCGGCTCAGCTTTCCCATTTTGTAGAGTTCGGCTTCGGCTCAGCCGTTCAGCTCGGCTCGACTCGGCTCGGTTCAGCTCTCAGCTGTCAGCTGCGCTGTTCGAAATGTCAGCTTGACAATTATTATGTCAAAAATTGTTTTTGTTTTTGTTGGTTTTTCGTTTCTTTGGTTTTTCGCCGGCTGCGCAGTCGCAGTCGCGGCCGCAGCTGTTGACTGTTACACGAGTTTTTATGGTAATTCAAGTTTCACTGATTTCACGTTCCGTGTCGCACCCAAAAACATAATAAACCACAGCGGCAAATGGGTGAAAATCGAGCCAGACTTTGGCTAATTGCCAAACGCCGAAGCCGAGACTGAAGCTGAAGCTGGAGCTGGAGCTGCCGCCGCAATCGTTGCCCAAGCCAAAGCGTTCCAGAGCCACGTCGGTTGGAAGCTGTTGGCGGCAGCTCGACAAAAACAAAAAAAAAAAAAAAAGAGAAACAATTAGCGCATACCAGAGAGAGAACGCACCACACAATGTGGGAAAAACAATTGCAGCCAGCTCAAGCGCACAATGCATGTGAAGCAAGAGCTCAGAGATACACTGTAGAGGTGTGAAGGCGGGGTATATTGGCATGCATATAGCCATAAGCTGAATCTATTGATGGTGTGGTATATCTAGAGACTTCTAGAACTCTCCCTCTCTCTCTCTCTCTCTTTTTCTCTCACTCTCTCTCTCTCTCTCTCTCTCTCTCTCTCTCTCTCTGTCTCTGAATTATTATCATTTAAGCCCTTTTCCCGCCATTTCTAGCCATTTTCTACAGCTTTGAGCCATACAAATTTTAAGTACAGAGTATCTCTCAGTCGTTCATAGCCAGTTGGCTGCATTTGATTTGGTTTGCGGGCAGCCAAACTGACATTTGAATGGGGCGACTGGCACCGACTAGCCCCACTCTGTCTCAGTCGCAGCCCCCAAGGCAATTGGTCAATTGCTTTGTAAGCTGCAATCATTAACGCTAATAGCTGACGGCGACGCAGACGTCGACTGCGACGTTAGCTACACTGACGCAGCTGCAGTCGCCGTCTCAGTCCCTCTCTCTCTCTCTCTCTCTCTCTCTCCCTCTCAGCTGTGTGTAAAAACCCAAAATTCGAAAAATTTCTCGAAAGAGAATTTCATTATATATGTATAAGTATATATAAGTTTTTGCACACGTGCAACTGCCGCTGGGCGTCTCTACCTGAGGCTGTGGCTGGAAAACCCTTAATGGGCAGCGGCGCAGACAATGACAATGCGTGAGAAAACTCGTTCGAGCGCATTATCAATGTCTGCCTTGGTGCTACCCTAACGGTAGTTGTTACGTTGCACTTGTTTACATGGGAAATGGTTTTCCACATTGTTAAGAGAGTCGTCGCTCGTTTTCCACATAACTCCGCTCCGCTCCGCCAAAGGTAGCAAGTTTTTCCGGCGAAAATCAAACAAATTGCATTTTGAATAGTATTTTTATGTAATTTATTTTGTAATATCTATAATTTTGTTTTTGTTTTTTAATGTTTATACTTTTCGCATTCTCTTTTTTCTTGCATCGTTTTACATAATATTCTGAGGGGAGGGAAAATCAAAATGAATTCAAATTTTCGTTTGCCTTGCTTTTACAATATTTTAAAACGCATAATTATGCTAAATAAAAACACTTTGTACAAAGTATGCTACAGATCACAGAACATAAATATATTTATATATTTATTAATATTATTATTATTATTATTATTCAAGAGTTAAAAAGGAGGAAAACTTTTCGCGCGGTTCCTTACGACTAAAATGATAAGAAAATTGTTCCTTGAGGTTTTTTCCATGTGTGTGTGTGAGTGAGTGTATGTGCGAGTGTGTGTATAAATAATAAATGAAACGATAATAGGATAAAAGAAATTTCTAGTTTGCTTTCGTTATGTATTTAAAATTAATAGGAAAATATTTTACTTTTATTTATTGAGAAAATGAGAATGAAAATGTTTCGCTTGATTTTGTTTAGTTTTTCTTTTGCTTTTACTTGTTCTCGTTCTTTTTATTGCTGTTCTGTTTTGTGTTTTTCTTTCTTTTCTTTTCTTTTCTTTTTGCTTTGCATCTTATCATTCGTAAAATTATTAACATGTTTTTTTCTTTCTCTCAAACTAGAAAACAAAAATGATTAAGTTTTTCATTTCATTTGATCAAAGGAAAAATTAAATTGTTTAAAGCTTTGCCAAGTTCTTTTCTTTCTTTCGTTCTTTCTTTCTTTCTTCTGCTACTTCTCTCTGCTTCGCCTACTTCTGCTAATAGTTAAATGTTAAACGTTAAATGTTAATAATAATAATGTAATTAGTGCTTACATTTTGCTTTGTTTTTAATGCTATTTAGGTTCTCTTTTCTTTTGTTTTGTTTTGTATTTCTTCTTCTAATAACTAAACTCTTTCAATGTGTTGGTGTGAAATGCTTTTACAGTCACACACACACACACCCTCTCAATGCGTGTGTGTGACTGCAGTGTCTATGTAGTTGATATCATTAATTAATCTGTTATTGTTTGTGGAGATCTTCACACGAGTTGGTTGTTTGAGTGGAGTTGAGTTTCGAGTGGAGTTGACTGTACTACACTGCGACTAACATTAATTCATATGATTTCTATAGCTTTAAATGTTTATGCTTTTATAGCTGTAGTTGTTGCCGCTGCTGCTGCTGCCGCTGCCTCTGCTGCTGCTGCCAGCCGCTTTACGATTGCCTGCTGTCCTTTTCGCCGACGAATTGCTGCAATGAGAGTAAAAGAGAGCGAAAAATTAGTCAAATTCGTCAAATATAAGTGTTTTGTATAAGTGTAGGCAAGTATAAGCGAATGCTATGCAAGCAAAGTATAAGGCGAAGTCTCAAGTATAAGAAGCACAAGCCGAAAGTCAGCCATGGCGCATGGGCGCATGCAAGCAAAGGCTAAATATAAGAGTTTTCTACAAAGCGAAGTCTCAAGTATAAGCACAAGGCAAAACTCTTAGCATAGAAGCAAAGGCTACATATAAGAGTTTGCATGTGAGTGTGTAAGTAAGTCTTAAGTATAAGAAACGCATGCAAGCGCAGTCTAACTGTTTGCTGTGTGTGTGTGTGGTCGGGGGTATAAGTACTGCGTATGCATATGAGGCTTGAGGCGAAAGTCTTGCTATAAGTGTATATGCCTGACTTGCACAACAAATCACGAATTATCAATTAATTTGCTGTTGTTTTTTTTTTCGTTCTTTGTTTTACAGTTCTTCTTCTTGTTGCTTTTTGCTTGCCTCGTTTGTTTACGAAGCGCCTGAGCTTCGTGTGCATTTTGTTGCTGTTTCACTGTTTTACTGTTTTTCTTTTCATATTATTTATTTTTATTCTCATGATCGCGGCATAGAGAGAGAGGGAGACGTAGCAGGACAAGGGCCACAGAAGAGGCGCCAACTGAGCGCCAGCAGCGCAAAACTAAGAAAATCAAATGAGCTCGAAGCAGAAGTTGTTGTTGTTGCGTCTTCTAATGTCGCTGCCTGTTATGTTGACTGACCGCAGCAGAGCTTTGTCGGCAGCGAGAAGTAGAAGGAGGAGAGAGAGAGAGAGGTGGAGCAGGAGGTAGGGCAGCGTCAGGGGTGCGCACAATGTAGAAAGCGACCGACTGGCGACTGGCGCACAGCTGCGCGGCGCGAAAAAGTACAAAAAAAGAACAGCAAAGCAGCACAGCAATGGCAACAACAACAGCTACGTAACGAGAACATTTTGAACACGTGCATTTCTTCTTACGTCTTATACATATGTATCGCATGTGTGTGTGTGTGAAACGAAGGAATTTGTTGTTTTGCGGCCAGAGTGACACATCATAACACACACACCCGCACGCATAGTTGTGGAGAGTGGGGTGTAGAGTAGAGGTCAGGGCGGAAAGTCTGAGGCGTGGGCAGCATGTCTCAATCTTCAGTGCAGATGTTTTGCAAGAGCAACACAGACGTGCATAAGGCCTGAATGACCGACTAATTGTGCGGCGCTTTTTTGCTTTTGTTTTTTAAATGCAAATGCATAATTAATCAACAGCGAGGGAGAGAGAGAGCGGCTGCAGATGGGAAGTTTTTTATTTGAATTGTTTGAGCACGAATTGTTAAGAAATATATGTGTATAAACATACTTATATACAAATACATCATATTCATAACCTGTTGTATTATTTTTGTATATATTTTTTTGCCAACATCATTTATAATCAACGCTGCAGCGGGCGAGCCAATGGGAAATGCCAAAAACTGCGCTAATGAAGTAAGCAGCAAAGCAGAAGGAGAAGCAGCAGCAGCGGAGAGAAGACAGACAGAGAAATAACTGAAACGGCGGCTGGCTGCCTGACTGATGATTCTCCAATTCTCCAAATGTTGAAGTCAAGCTTAAAGCTGTGCGTGTAGTCGCTCACACACATACACACATGTATGTGAAATAAATTTAAGTATCTGCAGGTGTTCATTTAAAACATCACAGACAGCAACAAAGTGGAAGAAGAGAGGAAGACAAAAAAAAAAGGCCGCGAGAAAAAAAAACACACACATACACACAAAATTAACAGCTACGCCGCAGCGGCAGCAACAACAAAAGAAAGAGCAGAAACGGCGACAGCGCGAAATATGTGAAATGTCTACAAAAACAAAATGAAATTGTGCGAGATTTATTGTAGCTGTTGTTGTTGTTGCAGTGAAAAGAAAGCAAGGCGAAAAGTATGTAAATTTCGCACACTCACGCAAATCAAATTGAATTATATTTTTAAGGCGAGAAATGTAAATGCCGCAACGTCCTTAGGCTTGCTTAGCAGCAAATGAGGTCACAAAAACAACAATGCGAAAAGCAAAAGGCAAAAGGCAACAAAAAAAACGTCGCTTGCATGTGTAATTTCTGTTCGATGTTTTTTTTTCGGCGACGTTTCATTTGCAATGCAAAGAGTATTGTGGTGGGTGGGGTTGACTTACCGTCGCTAAACTGTTGGGCAGCTGCTGCTGCTGCTGTGGCGCCGTTGCTGCTGCTGCTGACGCCGCTGCCGCTGCGGCTGCTGGCAGAATAGTGTTGGGACTCTGGCGATCGGCGAGCGGCAGGCGGGCGGCAGCAGCGGGACTAGAGATTTTGGCCAGCTGCTCCTGCTCGGCGGCCAGGCGCTGGGCCAACACATCGCCGGCTGCATCGAGATCCATCTCATCGCTCTCCTCCTCATCCTCGTCCTCGGAGCCGGCGCCGCTGGCAGCTGCGGCGGCGGCAACGCCGCTCAGCGCGGCAGCTGCATCGAAATTGTTTATCTCCGGATGTGTCTCCAGCTCCGTTTGCAGATCGCAGATGTAGTCGATGACGTGCTGGATGATCTCCAGTTTGGAGAGTTTGCGGTTCTTGGGCATGAACGGCACCAAGTCCTTCAGCTTCGACAAATACATCTTCATCTCGGCATTCTCGCCGTCGCCGCGGTGCGGCGGATGGCGGGCGATACGGCCGTTCGGATTCATCGCCGGCATCGAGGCACCTGTTTGACAAACGGCCGTCAGGGACTTCATTTTCGAGATGATCGCTTTACGCTCCTTGAGTAGAATTTTGGCGGCTTTTTACACGGCTTTTACCGGTTACTGCGAGGTTTCAATAAGTCGAAGATAACTGTTTTTTGTTTGTTTGTTGAAAATTTAGCTTTGGTTTCGCAGCGAGTTTTGTTTGACTTTGATTTTATATTTTATATGCTTTATATTTTTTACCGTTTTTCGAATTTTTAGCTATTTCACTTTCCACGCACTTTCTGGCTGTTGTTGCATTTGCTTTAGACTTTGACTTTGATCAACAAAACAAAACACTTTAATCCAGCGTGTTTTCTTTTCTTTTCTTTTTTTATTGCATTTGTTGTCGAGAGTTGCTCAATTTGGCGTTCGCTTTTGCTTCTGCTTAACTTTACTTGACTTTGCTTTATTATTCTTTTCTCTTGCGCGGAGAAGCGACAACCATCAACGGACACGATAAATTTGGATTTGAATGTGAGAGCGAGCCGAACGGGGCTTTTATACCCGAGCACGAGCCGAACGGCCGAGTGCTTCGTGTGTAACAGAACGAAGACGACGCTCGCGCTCACGCTCTCTCTCACTCTCCGCTCACGCTCTCTCACGCTGACCAAACAAAACCAACCAACCACCAACGGAGCCAACAGCAAACTCGTTCCACGCAGCCAAGAGGGGAAATGCATCGATTTGTTTACCTTTCCATATATTTCATAAATATTTATTCCGTCTTAAAAACAATATATACAACACTGCAAAGTATATTTAAATTTTAATAATAATATATCTAGCTGCAAACTCTGCAATCGGCCCTCTCGCAGAGCGAAAATACGAACGGCCACACGAACGCAAACAAAATGGCTCCGCCTATCGCAGAGCGGGAGAGTGAGAGAGCAGCGTTGGAAAATTTCTGTGCACACAAAAGGGGCAATATTGTGTAGAGCCTGTGAGACCACAGGATCCCAAACAGTTGGAGAGTTTGAAATCAATCTCAGCTGCGGCTCGCATTCTGGCGGGGTAAATCTGTGTAGAGCTGCAGCAACTGGATATTGTGTGTAGAGTGGCAGCTGTGGACTATTAATACGAGCTGAAAGGGGCAATGAGCTGCCTTGTGGATGTCATTGAATTGTGTTGGGCAAATAAATGCTCAATGCTAAATATTACGAGTCTACAATATAAAATTTAAACAAATATTTAATATTATTTAAAGTATTTTATTTAGAATTAATAAATCAATACAAATATTAAATAGCTTTGTTGAATCCACTGCCTTCCACTTCCCCAGCTTCCACAAAATCTCAGCGTTGCGCTGCCAACTCTCAGCTGTGTAGAGTCCACTTGGCCTCCACATTGCCTCCACTTGGCGTCCACTTGTCCTCTACACACAGACAACCCACAACTCTCAACATTGGAGATTGAGTCTGTAACAACTTCTGTAGAATTTCCCCAGCTTCCGCAGCTGTGCTGCCATTGGTCGGCTGCCAGTGCATTCGCTCTCTCGATCTATGCTTCGCTCAGCCGCTCTCGCACTCGCGCTCTGTGTGATTTTGTGAATGAAAACAGATTCGGTGTATGAGACGTTATTTTCTTTCTTTCTTCGTGGCTTATCTTAATTTGGTTTTATGGTATCACCGACCAGATACATTCATCTTCTGCTCGCTCTCTGTGTGAGTGTGTGTGTGTGTATTGACTCCGCTCCCACATCGTAGAACAATTTGTAGGGTTTCAGCTGGGCATGAAATCACGATCGAATTACACGAGACCACGAACCACAACGACGAAGGCGAAGGCGACAACGACGCCAGTCGAGTGTTTGATTTGAGTTTGGATCTGGATTTGGAATTGAGACAGCCGCCCATTGAGGAAATGTGAGGGAAATGCTCATTGAAAGTGTTTGTGAAAAGTGACACGTCTCTGGCCGCAGTCTGGAGTACTTCGAGTGCTAATTGCTGCGCTGCATTCATTCACTAAGACAAGAGCGAGCGAGAGGGAGAGAGACAGATGCACTACTCTCCAAATATTATATTCATTGACTCAAATTAGCGCCAATCAGAGGCAGGGGCAGGGGCAGGCGCAGAGGGGAGCGTCTGGGCTGGAAACTGTAATCTGTGGAATTTCGCGCGAGTTTCCAAGTAAAGCGGCGAAGGTGTTGCATGAAATACACGAGAAACCGTGTCGAAAAACTAAACTGCAAATAATTAAAGCATAAAAAATGCTAGCAAAAAGCCAACAAACGGTTCAAATTTCCAGCAGAAATACCGATCATAATTTTATGACTTTGCCAAGAGTTTTTTCCTCTCTCTCTCTCTCTCGCTCGGCGAGGCAGGACTTGCTTTACGACTCTCCAGAGTTTCGCATGAATGACAAATGAGCAGCGACGACGACGACGGCGACGCAAGCAGATGCAACAGGTTAAGTGAGGCAGAGGCAGGGGCAGGGGCAGCCAAGGGGGATGCATAGAACCTGCGATGCAAAGCGTTGCGATCACATGTCAATCAGTGGAGCTAGAGCTGAGGCTGGGACGGTGCCCGGCTATAGATGGCGTTGCAGATATGCATGCCGCATGCCGCGTGCATGGCATGTCGAAATCCAATACGCGTCACTCAGCCAGTGTCCGCGAATAGGCCATTAAAAGCCAAACCTGAAGGGTGACAACCCCGCCGCTGCGCCTCTGCAACTCTCCTCTCGCCTCTCCACTGCCCAGCTACCCATCTCGCTCTGGCCTGCTGACATGCTGCATATGCGCGAATCTCATTAATGAATTCGGCGCGACAATTTCTGCGCTAGCCGTTTCGTTTCTTGTTGTAGTTGTTGTTTCATTCCATTTTTGTTTCATTCTTTGTCTTATTTTTAGCATGAGTGTGACTCTGTGAGTGTGTGTGTGATGCGCTTCTCTCCTTGCTCAACTGGCATTCAGCACATCATTTCGGCGACTTTTCGCCGCAGCCTTGTCGCTCGCATCCGGCCATTGGCTGCGCTCGTAACTGAATACTAATTCAAGCAATAAGCGGCACTCGTAGAGCTTTTGTTTATTTTGTCTGTTTGAGCAAAAAAACAATAAGCAGCAATGCGTGGGAACGAGAACTTCAACTGTAATGGGTTTTTTGCTTTGTTTACGCAAATGCGTAAGCAAGAGAGCGGCTGTGTAGAGTGCGGCTGTGTAGAGGGAGAGAGAGAGAGAGAGAGCGCGCTGTGTAGAGCTAGCTTCGCTTGCGCATTGGCATGCGTTAGAGCAGCGCCATGAGTAACTCGCTCATTTGCAAAGCTTCGAGCTTCGAATTGCACGAATTGGTTTCCAATTGGAATTCGATCAGCAGCTGATGACGAAATCCAATTACAGTCGAGCTGATGAATATGTTAACCAGCTAAGAGTCTATTAAAAGGCTGAATTGATTATTGTTATTAATGAGCTAACCACTAAATGGCTGCTAATTTACCCAAAGGTAAATACGCATTAGTCAGGCGGCTACGAAAACTCCAATTATCCTAGAAGCCACAAAAAACAACAGCAAAATGAATGCAGCCGCACAAGGAGCGAATGGAAGCCAAATAAAAGTCGACACAAGGATCTGTTTCTGCCTGTGTGTGTGTGTGTGTGTGTGTGTGTGACAAATGTCAATGGCATTGCAGAAGGCAGAAGGCAAATGAACTGCTGTCAAAATAACCCCTGCCTATTATAAAAAGGACGGCGACAAAAGGCGCACAAAGGACGCGTCGCGCTATTTGTAAAGCTGCCAAAGGATATCGATGGAAATGTGCAGCCGTCACAGGGACAGAGACAGAGACAGAGAGAGACAGAGAGAGAGAGAGGGATAGTGTGTGTGGCAACCAGGTGAACAGATCAGATGCGATTAGGGATTATTATGCTATTACGCAGGATACGATTAACAATGCCGGCGCAAGGATAACAACTGCGCCGCACGCCGCGGCATATGCTACAACATTTTTTGGCTCTCCACACTCAGCGCTACGCCGAGGGTAGCAGGACGAGAGGGGGGTAAATATATTTAGGCAAATGTGCGCAGCCGCCTCGATTCTCACTATTTTTGCTACCCTAATTGAGTGGGAAAACGCAGAGAGGGTCCTGCGGACGTCGTCCTTCTGCGTCCTGCATTGCATCTGCACCATTTATTTATGTTTTTTTTTTCGTTTTCGATTTTGGCCGGCTGCCGTTATTTGTACTGCATTTTTACCGTTGCGCTGCAGCCGCCGCGTATCGAGTGGCGGCCAATGACTGCGGCCAGCGGACCAGCGGGCCACCGGGCTTTTAATACCCTGTTAACTAGTGCACTAGGGTGGTTCGCCGTGCGAGAGTGTGTTGGTAACAGGGCAGTGGGTTGCATGGCAATAAAATTTGAGATAATTGATGAAAATGTGGGAATATACGACTATAGATACCCTGTACCCGGTTACATTACTTGTTTATGTGGGGCAGTTAGGTATTCTATTGCTCTACCTACACTTTCCATAGCTTGCAGCAAGCCCATTAGCATTAGGATAGCATTTACAGGGTATTTTGCAGGCACATCATTTGCCTGTGCTTCAATTTGTTGTTTATAGGTGCGCTGCTGGCGTGTTAATTGGGCGCAGCTGGGCGTTCTATGAATATCCTGTCAACGTGCCAGGACTAACATCTATGTGGAATGTGGCATGTGGCATGCGGTTCGTCCTTGCATTATGCAGCGCCGCCGGCTGTGCCAGACGCTGTCTAGACGCGCCTAACGAGCTGGCCAAGAGCCACACTGGGCGCGGAGTTCTAGAAGCTGCTCAGATTTGGCAGAGAAGGAAGAGGAAGAGCCAGAATAAGGCTGAGTCATTTGGCTGTTGCGACTTCATTAGCCGCCGTCGCGACAACGCAACAGGTAGCGAGCACAGGTCGTCGATTGGGCCCAAATATTATTGCCACAAGCCACTTGGCCAAAGCCAATCACAACATCGGCAACAACTGCACAGATTTTCGCACAAATGGCCCTCAGCAGGTGGTCCTGAGACGCAGGATTCGCTCCTGCACTTTGAGCTCGTCAATTTGTCGCCAGTCGCTAATTGCCAGCTACCCAAAATAGAAGTAGGCAAACCACTCAGCTTACACAGATATACATATATATATATATATACATACCTATATCTGTCTATATCTTTATGATGGATGAGGCTTGTGCTGTGGATGGACCGCTCAGCTCAGCTAAGCCGACATTTGATCTGCGAAGGCGATTCGCTTGCACTTTTTAGCTCTGACTCAAAACCAAAAACCACAAAAATTCGAAAACTCAAAACTGAAACCTGAATCGGGGCACAGCTCAATTTGATCAGATGAGCCGTTTGTTGAGCCAAGAAGTTAATCCGCTCATTTGGCCAGACATTAAAACAAAATTGTTGAGATCGAATTGTGTTTGTTTTTTATTTCGATATTTCTTTACCTTTACTCAAATATCTAAAGGGAGAGTGAGAGAGAGAGAGGGAGAGGGAGAGGGAGAGAGAGCGAGAGAGAGATTTCCCAAGGCCTGTTCCTCTCTTATCTAGGATTAGCACCCGTATTTATATTGATTTGTATTTGTCTTCCTGCTGTTGGGATTGTAGAAACTGATAAACTACATTAGATATAGCGTAACATATGTTTTACGTCATATATATTACGTAAAACTGATAGATATAGATGTGGATAAAACTATAGATATAGGTATGGATATTGATATGAATATGGATATAGATATAGATGTGCATGTATGTAGATACGGATATAGATACGGAAGGAGACATATATATGTACATACATAAATGTATATAAATAGTAGATATTGATCATTATAGTTATAGATCCCTATATTCTCTGAGTCTGTCACTCTCCTTTCTCTATTCTCTATCTCGCTCTCTTTTATCTCGTAATATCTCTCTCTACATACATATATTCTCTCTTTATATGCTCGCTCTCTCTCTCCTCTCTCTCCCTTTCTCTCAACCATCTCTCTCTTTTCTTCCAGTCTCTCTTCTTTCTCTCTCTCTCTCCCTCTCTCTATTTCTCCCTCTCTCTTTGTCACTCTCTCTATATCTCCTTATATGCTCACTTTATCTCTCTCTATCTCTCTCTCTCCACTCTCTCCATTTCTCTCAACCATCTCTCTCTTTTCTTCCAGTCTCTCTCCTTTCTCTCTCTCCTCTCTCTTCCTCTCTCTCGCTCTCTTTGTCTCTTATTCTCTTATTCTTCCCTTTTTTATTGATTTTTCTTAAATCTCAGCAATTTCGTAAATTTTTTCCCATATTTCCCATCTGAAAGAAAGCATTTTTCTCAACCCCACATGAATCGTGTGATTGTTGCATGCCACATTCCATTGCGGATGCGGGCTATCACTATCTCTCTCTCCCTTCTCTCTCTCTCGCTCTTTTGGAGATTTGGTTTATCAGCAGCAGACGCGAACTTGCAACTTGCAACGTCGCCTGGTGACACATGCGGCACGGCGCAGATAAGAGTCTCCGTCTCAGAGGAGCGTCCGCTGTGGCACAGCTGCCGGAGGCATTCGACGCACATGTCCGCCGTGCCGTGTTGTAGTTAGCACAAAAGTTCAGCTGCATTCGTTGCCCGCTTTTTGGGGTTAAAAATCTTGTGAAGAAGAACAAAAAAAAACGCAAATGCCATAAAAATGATGCGGCAATTGCCAGGCGAACTGGTTGCCGGCTGTCGACGGTCGACGGTCGACGGTCGACGTCGAGTACCGATCTCAATCGAAGAGCATGCCCCTGCCTCGGCCGGAGTGTTCATGACTTCTGTTGCCGGCTGTGTGGCATGTGTGAAACAAAGCCACATATGTACGTCTGTGGCAAGGGCGAACGGGGGCAGCCAGGGTAGGCCCTGCGCAGAACACAAAAAAAAAAAAACCAAACGTCCTTGCGAGCAGCAGCAGCAGCAGAGGCAGAGGCAGGAAGCGCCGTCATAAAAACTTGAAAGAGTCACAGTTGCAACGCGCTTGCCACGTGTGCTGAATTTCCGCGCAAACAAGGAAAAACTGCGGAAAACTGCGGCACAAACATTTCAAATGTGGCAGCCGCCGCCGCTGCTGCTGCTGTTGCTGCTGCCATTGGCATTGCCATTGCCATTGCCACATTGACGATGATCAACTCGCCGCATATGTCGCACGCAGCAGTTGCAAGCAGGCCCCGGGGGCAGCTGTTCGCAAACGGTAGCTGGCTGGCAACTTTCTATGCCCCTTGCAATCAAATTGCAACTGCAACGGCAGCAACGGCAGCTGCCAATGGCAAAGATCGAGACGGGATCTGGACTATGCGGCGGTCCGCTTGACTTTCATTAGCATTTCTAACGGCCACGCAGCTGCCAGCAGTTGTAAATGAAACTCTGCTCTACTGCGCGATCTACTGCGTAAGCAGACATACGTATATAGATATAGATATATATGTACATATATATGTGGATATAGCTATATGCATTGCTGCTGGCACAGTGGCAATTGCTGCTTGATGAAAATCTTTTAAGCGCTGACTTAACATACAAAAAATATTATGAAATTATTAAATCAACTCAAAAATAATATTATAAAATTATATATATATATATATATTTTTTTTTTTTTAAATATTTTATTTGCTGCTTTTTTGTCAGAGACTCTATAGCGCATTTATCACTTTATTTACTTCAAATAAAATTATAGAAATTAGTTTATCAACTCTGCATCATATATTAGTTAAGAATATCTTAAAGATATTCTTTAATATGCCTATATAAAATCATTATGATGGCCTATACTATAGTTAGCTGAGCTCTTGATATGATTATGTAAATTCTAATAATTTAACAGATATAAAATAGTTTTATAAAACAAACTTCAGCGCAAATTTAGTGAATTTCTTTGACTTTTTAAGTAAAGTTATCTAAAATCTTTTATCTCTACTTCTCTCCATAATAATGATAGCAGAGCCTCAAGGATTGCTGTTTGCTGTTCTCTTGTGTTTTCTGTTGAAAACAAAAGTTTGTTTATGTCTCAAAAATCTTGTTACTAGATTTTGTATATATAATAAATCTGTCTATAAGTCGCTGATTCTTATATTTGTCGCTCATATTCATAAAGTAAACACTGTGCGTATTGACAGCAACTGTTGCTGTTGCTATGGCTGTTGCTGCTGCTGTTGCTGTTGCTGGTGAAATCAACAATTTTTGAGCCATGGAGCCGCAGCTGGCGAGATCGATCTGTCGATCAGTGGAACTGTCCAACTGTCGGTCGATTGGCTTTTGGGCCCGTTGCATTTGCGTTGTAAATATTTTTAATTGCTATTGGAATTTCTTCGTGTGCGCCTCATGGACACATCTTTGAATTGAAGCCGCAGCTGGAGTCGTGTGGGTTGGCGAACTGTAGCAGAGCAGCAGCAGCACTTGTTGCAGGTCCGGTTGATCGAGCTGCATTTGGCATTGGCAACATGTTGCTATAGTTGATGTTGCTGTTGTTGTTGCCGTTGCTGTTGCATGACAAGTCACTGGCAAATGTTGCTGCCTGACCGTTTGACATAATAACTGGCCACATTAGCAGCAATTGGCATTAGGCAATTAACTTTTTCTGTAGCTCAGCTGCGAGCGCTTTCCTCAGTCAGGCTTTTCCTTATGCGCCGCATTCATTGACACCTGCAATTGTTGCTCGCGATGCCAGCAGCCAGCAGCAACATTGTGTTGCTGTCGTGTTCATGTTGTTGATTGGCAATCAATTTGTTGTCAGTTTCTATGATTCGCAGTGCCTCAAATGTGGCTAACTGTCTTTGTCTTCAACTGATTCTTCCGCTGCTGTTGCTGCTGCTGCTGTGATAATCTTGCTGTTGTTGCTGGGCAACAGACTGCCAAATAGATGAAACTTGTTTATGTTGCTGACATGGCCTTTGCATAGCTGTAGTTCGCACAGCAACAACAACTGCAACATGTGGGTGCCAAACAGTGACGATTGCCAGCGCGCATGTTGCTCAGCCCAGCAGCAACTCAACTCTCAGCAGCAGCAGCAGCAACAGCAACAGCTGTTGGCAATGTCAAATCTTGCCGGTCTGTCAGTTTCGCTTGTGTCTGCCATTGACTAGACATATGGCCAAGATAAGCGGCATAATTATGCAAATTTGTTATTATAATCAACGGCAACAACAACAACAGCTACAACAGCAACAACTGTGACGACGACAGCAACATTTTATGGGCGACTTAAATGCCGACAACGGCAATAGCCAAGTGACGCTTATGGAGCGTTAGCATTAACGATAACAACAATAAGATTAACAGTTGTTACTCTATATATAGTATATATGTATATGATCCATATATATATTAATTGTATTTTACAGCTATGCAATTAAAATAGAAAAAAGCTACGGATAAAGCAAATTTTCAATGAAATATTCAGTTTTACTTCCTGCATATCTATATCTATATCTATATCTATGTCTTAGTTATATATAGAGTTTGATATAATGAAGAGATCCTAACTATATGAACTATATAAACCATATATTCCTCATCTATATCAGATTATACATACCCTATCTATGCCTATATGTCAGTTTTATATATAGAAGAGATCTTAACTTAGCTCTAACTATTATATGTGTATATATTCCATATCTATATCAGCTTATACATAAACATGCCCAACTCTCTATGGATAGTTGGACATCGAGTGATCTCAACTATCCACCCACTATAGTAATAGAGTTTTTCCTCTATTACTTCATCAGTTTCCTAGGGTATCCAAGCACTAGCCACAGCTGCTAGTTATATAAGTACAGATCTTGTCGTAGTTCAAACAAAGCGCTCATAAATCGCGCTGGCTTTGGGCAGACTCGTAAAGTAACGTTGTGCTCGAGAGATCGAAGCTGGAAATTTGAATACAAACATTGACGAGCGAGAGAGAGAGAGAGGGAGAGAAAAGAAACAGATTTGGAGTCGGATGCCAAGTTGCGGCTACAAATCAATTGAGCCAGTCACAACAATCACATTGAGAGGCGATCGAGTTGGCAAGGCTGTCTGTCCGTCCGTCCGTCCGACTGTCCGTCCGGCTAGGCACAGGTTCCAGCGCAGACAAGATCGATGGTACGCATGCATAAATGCCTCCATAATCATTTTGTTGTACGAAATTTAGACGTCACTTAACTGTCAGTCGCCGCAGCTGAAGCGCCTGACGAACTGCAGCCAGGCAACATATGGTAGCTGGGAGGAGGTGGCGGAGGCGGGGGTAGGGAGTCGGTCGGTCGGGCAGACTGCGCGCACAGAATGGAGGAATACAAAAACCCAAACGCGGCACAGCTCTCGGCCAGATCATGTCCATATTTGCATTTTTGAAATGACACATGGAAATTTTTGAAAGCGGAGCAGCCAAAACGGCCAACAGATTGACAGCAGCTGCAACACACACAGGCACACACACACACACGGACAGAGAGACAGAGACAGAGACAATATGGAACGGAACGCTAAACGAAAGTCGTGCACAAACTCAAGCTGGCGACATATGGATATGGATATGCTATATGGCTATATGCCTACGTCTGTGTTTGCTTGTGATTGCGCTCGTTGCCAAAGATAATTGCTGTCGCATATTTTTGGCGTCCACTTGTTGTCGCCGCAACAGTAACTGCAACTGTTGCTGCAGCCAACTGTCGGCGGCATGTGTTGCCAGCGCTGCCTTTTCGGGCAACATGTTGCAATCGGAATGCTGGCTGCCAAAAAAAAACAAAAACAAATGCTAGAAAACTGAATTTATGAAAACGCATATTTTCGTGCACTTTGCGCCACTGTGCAACGTCATCGGCGCTTGCCGGTGCGCCAAGTTCAATGTCTGGAACGGCGAAGCAAACGAACACAGAGAGAACGCTGCCAACGCCAACGTCAACGAACGAGAGAGCGCAGCGCAAAAAATAACAGAAAACAACAACAACAACAACGGCAAACGCGTAGGCTGCACAGAGCAATGAGACAAGAACGAAAACAAACACGAATAATTGAGATAACGGAACCAGTACCCAACACTATGAAATCAATACAATAATGAAATGAAAACGAGGCTAAAGCTTGACTAAAAGAAGAACAAATGCAGAAGAAGAATAAATGAGTGCAGCGCACTCGAAATACCCTAACTGGCATAGAACTAGTTTGTTATAGTTAAAACAGCAGTTTAATTGAGATTTACTTTTATTGCTATTTGTTATTTACTTTTTTGTACAATCATTTTTATTTATTTATTGTTTAATTTCCTTAGTTGCCTATATTTGAGCACCATCTGTTGCAAACGTTACGATGAACTCATCAATGTCGGCTTTTGCGAGTGTATTAAGCAAAATTTAAATGCAAAAACAATAAGCGTTGGCATGTTGAGAGAGCACGCACACACACACACGCACACACAGAGAGCGCACGAATGAGCGAGGCATTGCAAAAGAGAGCAAACACAGTCAGTGCGCGTCGCCGGCAAATTGGTTCTCTCGTTCCCGTGGGCTAGTCACATTGTTGCTGTTGTTGTCATTTTAGTTTTGTGATAAAGACGCAGGCAAATGGACATGCACAGGCTGATCAGCGAGGTTAAGCAGCGGCCGGCACTGTGGGACGCCAGCCATCCGGAGCATGCTAACCGCGTGGAGACGCTGCGCCAGTGGCGCTGCGTGGCAGATGCGCTTGGCCTCAAAGGTGAGTCAGCCGCCAAGCCAAGCCAAGCCAAGTCAAGTTAACTTACGCTCTCTCTCTCTTTCTCTCACTCTCGGTGCACAGTGGAACTGTGTCGCAGCAAGTGGAAGAACCTGCGCTGCAGCTATCGCCGGCACCAGCATCGCACCCAGCAGCAGCAGCCACAGGCGTCGCCCTCGCATCAATGGGCCTATGCGGAGGCCATGAGCTTCCTGGACGGGCGCCGGCTGCGCGCGGACAGCAGCAACAATGAGGACGACGATTGTGATCTGGGCCTGGCCGAGCCCATGTCATTCAAGACGGAGCTGCCGGCAGACGATATGGAGGCGGACAACGATGATCTGATGCAGCAGTTCCAAAGCCTGGCCACGCCCCAAGCACTGCGTCGACTCTCGCACAGCATTTCGCTGGCGAGCGCCGCCGCCGAGGAGCAGGCGGTGCCGCCTGTCAGTCCCATGACTCCGGGCTCGCACTCGGCCATGGCGGCCGCAGCGGCGAGCAGCTGCCACTGCGCCAAGCGCGTGGACGAGCAGGTCAACTTCCTGGAGAGTCTGGAGCGCGAGGAGCAGCAGCTGATGCAGTCCACCAGCCAAGACTTGGCGCGCTGCAAGAACATCCTGCACGTGGGCGACTCCGACTACAATTTCCTCATCAGCTTCTTGCCGCTGATGAAGCAAATGACGCCGCTGCAGAAGATTACCTTTCGGGCCAAGATGGGCGAGTTGCTGCTAAGCACGATGCAGCAGCCGCAACAGCAACAACAACAACAGCAGCAGCAAAAGCAAGAGGAGTCGCCGCAGCCGTCGCAAATGTTGTTGAACCAGCAGCAGATGGCCTTGGACCAGGCCCAACAAGTCAGCACCAGCTCCACAAATTGGAATTGAGAGCGCGGCTTTTCGCGGCGAATCGAGAGAATAGAGCGAATTGCGAACCGAATCAGTGCGCCTGCTCGCCGCACAGTGGGCGGCAAGTGCTCGAAAAGGCTGAGCAAAAATATTGACGTCACAAAACTGAAAAACAAAAAAATTATTTTCTTTTAATTAATATATGTACAAAGTGTTTGAGATTCATATATGTATGTATGTATGTATGTATGTTTGTAGGGCTGTCCGATATATGTATATATAATACTCTGTGTAATTTTAAAAACTAGTATATCAACATTATCTCTAGCTGCTACGAATTGACATTGTGAAAGATTTGATTCGCCTGATAAAGAATTTGTTTGGCAAACTGTAAACAGTTTCGAATTTCTGGGCTTCTGAGTTGGGATTGTTAAATCAGTTGCTAATTTATGCAGTAACCCTTGACTTTAACTGCTTCACTTGTCCGCCCGGCCTAACTGACTCATCAAAACACCCTTAGCCACGACGACGAGATCGCTGCGTTTGCCTTTTGTAGTGTGAAGAAAACATTTTATTGTTAACATCTGAACCCTTGTGCGGAGCAAGGGTTAGGCGAAGGGTGCGTGAGAAAATTGTTGATTTGATCATCAAAAAAAAAAAAAAAAAAAAAAACAGGGGATTACGTGTATTTTTATTTGGCTTGAAATTGGGTTTTACGCTGATCTAAGATCTGACTGAGATTTTGTCCAAAGTAATAAAATAAGTGAAGAGAAGCTGGAGTTGGGAGTACTTCACTTTGAGATACCCTACAAATGTAGATAGCCTATATCATAGTATATGCAATCCGTCCGTCGTAGGGTATCGTGGGTCCTCCAAGCCTAACCCAACTAGGTGCGCCATCTACAGTTACCGTATAACTGTCATATTTACGTAGCCCCAATCACAGCTGCAGGAATGGGGAGCTTCACGATTTCCTATTTGCAGTCATGATCTCATCTCGCGACTGGCTGCATCAAGCGAACGGAAAGGGATGGAAGATATGCTTAATAGTTGCGTGGGCGTACAGCAGCTGCAGAGCGGAGCTCAGGCTTAGGCGAGACGCTATAAGCTGCCTTCTGGACGGCCCACACACTCACTCACACACACACAGATGCATGATCAATAAATTACAGTAGAATGAACCGCATGTAACAGGCTATGGCGGCGAGCGTTCAATGGTCAACGGCGGTGGTCCTGTGTTAAAAGCCAAGTCCAAAGTTAACATGGCCATAAAAGCGGCTACAAAGCAAACAACAACAACAACAATGGTATCAACAACAACAACAACCCGATTGGAGAGGTCGCCCGAGAAATCAACGCAGCTGCGGATGACGAATCGAAATTGACATTGAACTGCAGCCGAGGCGACAACAACAACAGCAACAACAGCAACTTGTTGCTTGCCTGTAGCCTGCCAGTTGCCAGTTGGCCAACACACACACACACAGATAGAGGCAAAAACGAGTCAACTGTAAAGGTAAACAATACAAAAAGCGGGCCAAAAAAGTTTAAGGTGTGTTCTTGAGCTTGAAAGTGCTGCCGTTGCTGCTGTTGCTGTTGCTGCTGTTGCTGCTGCAGTGATTGCTGCAGTCAACACTCTTAACTGGGCCCAAACTCAATTGCAAATTAACAGCAGGCCCAGAATCGAATGCAAATTGACATTTGTCACTCGAACGTGCCCACTTGGTAGCTAAATTCCAGCACGAGTTGCTGCTGTTGCTGTTGTCGTTGTCGTTGTTGCTGCTGCAACATGTGTGTGCACATTCCATTGGCCATTTCCATTTCCATTTCCATTTCCATTTCCATTTCCATTTTCCATGGCCGCGCTTTCAACTATTGCCGCATAGAACGTTTGTTTTTTGATTTGATGGATTTTCGCACCGTTTGGCTAATCCCCAGCTGAGTTTTTGGTCAGGCATAAACGTGTTAATGACAACAGCAGCAGCAACAACAACAGCAGCAACAACAACAGCAGCAACAACAGCAGCAAGTCTTACCTGTTGCGCGTCTTTTCTGCTGCCTTTCTTTGGCTCAGCTTTTTGTTCTTTTGCCGACAAATGCAAATTTCTCAAATCCATTCCGCTCACGTCAAATATTTGTATAGATCTTTCTGGCGTTGCAAGTGCATTGTGGCACACAGGTGTTAAAACTCGCAGCTCATTGTTAATGCGTGTGTTTGCATTGTTATTTTATGGCTCTAGATGCTGTTCCTTACCGTTGGCTGACTGCAAGACGTTTGCATATTGCGGAATTTCCCAGCATTTGCTCGATTCATCGAAAGGGTTTTCCGAAAACCCGAAACGCTGACGCCTCATGCAACACCTTTCGCATTTATTTGCATTTGGGCTAGAACAAAAGCCGCAGCAGGTGCAACAGATGTTGCTAACCGATTATGGATTAGAATACGTTAAGTGTTTCCACGGACAATTGGCTACGCCAGCCCAAACTTACGTGAGTCTCCATTGAGATTGTCCCAGACGAGAGGCAAAGCCAAATGGACATCTAAGAGGTCTGCATACAATGCAGGCATTGAATAGCTAAACTCTTCTCGAACAGTCGACTGGAGTCGCATGTTAGCATAGCTAAACTGTCTATAGAAAAGTCCTAAGCTCTGTTAGTCTTTGTTTGCAATTGATTTGTAATTCCCAAAGAGTTGAAGCATAGCAGATTATATGCTAAATGAGTTTGATTACTGTTAAGCCTCAACATATTATGTTAACTGACAGCTGAAAATGTTAAGTCAGAGATCTCATTAATCTATCAAATAGATATATCTACAGTTAGTTTCGTGTTTCATTTATAATTCCCAACTGGTTACAGCGCCAGTTCCCAGCTCTGCAGCTCATTCAACACAAATCTAATCCCATCTAGCCATCTAAGTACTAACATCAACTAGTTGTGTACTATGAAATGTAAGCTTCTCTCTGAAATCAGCAGTCGTCGATCTCATTAATCAACACCGGCTCTATAATATTGAATTCCCAGCATTTGATTGATCGGGTTTATTTTCAGCCTTTGCATGCTCAATTCCCATATTCGCCAATGCCCCAGCCTCCAGCTCTCCCTCCTCCCAGCAAGCCCCACCACACATAATGATCCGTTTCTCAACTCTTGCTAATGCTGACTGCAATCATTGACCATAATATCGGAGTGCGGCCTAAACAGCGATCGCTCAAACCAATCAAAACAGGCACTTAACATTTGGGCACCCAAAATAATACAAGACGAAGCAACAGCAACAACAACAAATGCTCGTTAGTTGCTGAAGATAAAAAGTAGAGGCAGAAGCAGAGAATACGCTGAGTCATTCGAACCTGGCCCAAAATGTGCGTCCAACTATTCTGTTCGCTTCGCTTTGGCTTCAACTTTGGCTTTGCCTCGCCCTCTCTCTCTCCTCTCTCCCTCTCTCCCAAGTCTTGCCTGGCAGCAATCAATGCTGTATGACAGCTAGGTTAACAGTCGATCCTACGCGCTTCCTCTTGATTTCGTTAAGTAAATCTCCAGCTTGGCTTGGGCAACCTTCACGTGCGCGTCGCCAGCTGTCCGTGATGCCACTGCCTGCTGCTGCTCCTCCACTCTCCCCTGCTCTCTACGGTGTTCATGGCTTGGCTGTCGAGATCATGATCATGGCTTTAACTGGCTCTTGGCAAGAGGCCAGAGTACGTGTATTTTTAACTTGGCTGTTGCTCTTGGCGTTGCCAGCGACTGCGTTTATTGTTGTGTATGTCTCGACGGACCGACAGACGGACGGACCGACAGACGGACACACAATGTTGGCTCTTTAGGAGCAACCTATGCGAGTCTGTCTGCCCCTCCCTCTGGCTCCAGAGCTCCACTCAAGCTCCATTCGGCGTCTGCGTCGGTTTTCTTTTTAAACGCTTTTAAACACCTGAGAAACTTGCTTTTTAATGTGCGCACATGTGTGCGGCTCACGATGATCATAACGATGATGATGATCATGCGAGTCTAGGCTCGGACTGTGGCTCGTTTGTGCGATGATGAAGCAAATATAACAAATCTCAAAGTTATCAGCCCGACACGTTGCCTGGGCCACGCAGCTGAGTAAATCAATTGCCGCGCA
This sequence comes from Drosophila paranaensis, assembly GCA_035047545.1. Classification (NCBI taxonomy): domain Eukaryota; kingdom Metazoa; phylum Arthropoda; class Insecta; order Diptera; family Drosophilidae; genus Drosophila; species Drosophila paranaensis. The sequence goes on from JAWNPL010000145.1 coordinate 15,746,139, forward strand.
CAATTCTAGGAATTCAGCTCCAAGTGCAGCTCTGCCCCCCTCTCTCTCTCACTCTCTCTCTATCTCTCTCTCTCTCTCTCTCTATCTCTCTCTCTCTCTCTCTGCTAGAGTGTGCCGCTCTTCTAGCCCACGCCTTGCTGGCTGCTCATTTGAATGCGATCGCGTTGGCCGCTGCTCGTTAATGTGTTTGGCTGCCCCCACGGGGCATTTGGCAGCGGCAACATTTGTCAGACGATGCCTCCAGAGGAGGCAGCAGCCGCAGTCGAGCAGCAGTCGAGCAGCAGTCGAGATTTATACCTAAATGATTAACCATTTCTTACTCTAGGGGAGCCCGGATCGCTGCCAGTGGGTGCCACTTGGTGTGAATTTGTAATGCGCCCGCTTTTTACTTGGCATTGACTTTGGCTTTGGCTTTGGCTTTGAGTTGGGATTTGGGTTCGGCTCGACTCGGTTTGGTATGCTGCCTGCTTCCTCTGCTGACCATTCTTTGGCTGCCTGGCGATTGACACCTGCATGCATTTCTTGTTTCTCAGGTGTGCGACGGCTCAGCTCAGGTGTCTCTCCCCTCTGTCTCTCTGTGTGTTTCTTTATTTCATTTCTTCATCTTTTGCCTCTTTTGATTTTGGAGTTGAGTCATCGACCATTAACAACGTTGTTGCTGTTGTTGTTATTGCCGTGGCTATTGGAAAGGATTTCATTGCTCATCTTGTGGCTCAGGTAGTTGAGCCGTGTTATGGCCATGTTGTGATTGTCCCACAGTCACATTTTGGCCGCAACTGAACGGAACTCGCTTAATGCATTTGCTCTGCGTTTTAATTAGGCAAAGTGCATCTTTTATTGCCTTTGTTGAATAGTCTGTAGGTAAACAGAAACAGAAGATATCCTATCTGCTGTGTAATGTTTATTTTATGAGCTGAGCAATGGTAGCCAAAGCATTTGATAAGAAAATGTAAACTGAAAGGATTATTTATGTTTGGAGAGTATTTAAATTGGGCTTCAAATGAAATTTGTGTAGAGCTAACAAAAGTAAATCAAACTGCATATAATTTGAGCTTACATAGAGTGCTGTGAGCTTATGATGAGCTAACTCTACACTAACTCCTCATGCAGGTCAAGATCTACAAACACCTATCAGAAGCTACATCTAGATCTACATCTACATCCACCAATCATTATCTGACTACATAGAGTACACTGATGAGCTAACTCTACACTAACTCTACTAATCATGAGCTAACTCTACAATAACTCAACATCTACATGTACATTATCATACACCAATCAAAAGCCAAGTCTACATTTAGTTCTACATCCATATCCAGCAATCATGAACTAACTCTACACGAACTCTACACCTAGGTGTACATACAGCAATCGTGAGCTAGTTCTACATAGAAGACAACCATGAGCTAACTCTACACCGACTTTACATCTAGCTCTATATCTATGTATGTACATACATCAATCATAAGCTAAGTCTACATCTGCATCCACCAATCATGAGCTAACTCTACATAGACTGCACTCATGAGCTAACTCTACACCAACTCTATATAATCTATGCACATCAAGATCTACGATCTACATACATACACCAATCATAAGCTAAGTCTACATCTAGATCTACATCTACTTCCACCAATCATGAGCTAACTCTACACAGACAGCAATCAATCTCTCTCTCCCTCTCCCTCTCTCCCTTACTCCTATTACATGTAGCCCAAAAAAAGCTCTCTTCAGCTAGCTGTTGCTGCTGTTGTTGTTGTTGCTTTTAGTTTTTTGTTTTTCCTTTTCTTTTGTGCGCTGGTTCGTTGCTCTCTTAGCTGCTGACCAGCAATTTCCGATTGTCTGATTAAGTGACAGAGCAAAAGGCAGAGCCATTACATAAACTCCGCTGCAATTAGTTGGCGCATTCACGTAAAGCTCAATGTGTGTGTGTGTGTGTGTGTGTGTGTGTTTGTCTCTTTGTCTGTCTGTGCGAGTGTCAAAGCGGGTCAGCAGCATTTCGCCAGCCGAAAAGCAAACAGCTCCAGAGCTCGAAACTTTTGTAGTTGGCAGCCCAAAAACGAGGGTACTTTACCGTTGTGTGTGCAGGTGTGCGAAAGCATTAAAATTCCACTCGAAAAGAGCTGAAAATTTCACAAAACAACAACAGCAACAACAACGTGGCTGGCGTCTTCCAGCCACAGCCAGAGCCAGAGCCAACAGCGACTCAAGTTCCCGCTTACAGTTAACAGCTGAAAGCAAAATTAAATGACTGCACAAAGTTCAGGCGTAAGTGCTTAAAAAAGTCGCACGACACTCAAATCACGACTAGAAAACTGAAAAGGTTTTGGAGCAGCAGCAGCAACAACAACAGCAACTTCAACGAATCTTCCAAGTTGCAAGTTCAGTGAAGTTCAACGCGAAAAACGTGCAGGAGCAACAGCAACAGCAACAGCAACAGCAGCAACACTAGTTGTTGCAGCTGCCAACAATAATAATACGCCCCCTATTCAGCCTCCTCCCCCGCCCCGCCTGGCAGCCAATCATAATCAGAGGCAGGCAATCAAAATTTGAAAATTTCTGCTGCAGCGCCGTTAATGAGCGACTCAATGAGCTTTATCTGGCGGAAGCTACGGCCGCCACTGCAGGTGTTCGGCAAAAGAAACAAAGAGAGAGAGAGTGAGAGAGAGAGAGAGAGAGAGAGAGCTGCGTCATTGATTAGTAGCTAAAAAAAAAAACTAGACTATGTCAAAGAGAGATAGAGAGCGGGAGTGGAGAGTGCTCAAGCGCATGAGCTACTTTTATGATTTATGAACTTAACATGCCCTTTCTGTTAGTCGTGCTGGGTATTTTGCAGCTGGACAATTGCGCGGTTCGTTTGCGCCGCCTGCGACAGGCAGCTGCCAAAAAACATAAGTCACGATTTTCGCTTTTGTTAATTCATCAGCGAACAATTTGCATTTTTGCAGCGCGGCGGCGCGCTGTGCATTTCTTTGCGATTTCTTTGGCTCGTTAATCTTTCTGGTGCGACCCTTTGCAGCAGCAGCAGCAACAGCAGCAATTGCCAACAAGCAACTTTAATTAGCATTTTTACGCCAACAGCAACAACAACAACAACTCTGAATGAGAACTGCAATTATCGAACAACTGGAACTAGTTCGCTTTGCTCTGGATTGCGGGTGGTGCAGCAGCAGCAGCGGCAATTGCCAGCTGCAGCAGGCGCAACTCCGAGCTCCACATTTCCCACAGCAGCTCTTTGGTTGCAGCGAATTTCAATTAAACGGCACGTCAGCAGCGATAAGCACAAAGAGGCGAAGCAGCAGCAGCAGCAGCAGCAGCAACAGTTGCTGTTGCAGTGACAGCAATGCGTTAACAATTTTCGCGCCCCAACAGCTGCAACTGTTGCTGCTGCTGCTGCTGCTGCTGTGCACCATCTGCCAGTAGCCTAATTACGGCTCAAATGCTGACATAGTTGGCAGACGGTAGCCGTTGCTTCTGCACTTCTTCTAGGCCCAAATTGGAGTGCAGTTGCTGCCCGCCCGGCTTCGTGCCACATTCGCATCATCAGCTTCAGCTTCGGCTTCAGCATTTTCCCCCCAGTTTTCTTTTATTTTTAACACAAATCAAATTAAGCGCTCGTTAGCTGTGCAAAAATTTCACCACGACATTAAGACACCCTTTAAAAAAAAAAGAATGAAAGAAAAAGGAAAGACATTTTGCAATCTCGTGTTGCGTTTTATGTCCTGCGACTGTTCACGCAACATGTTGCCTGCCTCCAGTTGGGGCAATCAGAGCTCGCGTCGCAGAACGAGGTCGCGTCGCCTGCGCCGTGGCAAGGCGTAATTACATTTAAGTACCGGCAACCGAGCCCAGTCAACTGACAACCCACTGAGCGCTGCAACCCAAAAAAAAAAAACGTAAAAAAACAAAGCAACAACAACTGCAAATTAAATGCAACGTAGCCTGGCAGGCATAAGGCGCTCGAATCCTGCAGAATCTGAACGCAAAGTGAATTGTAATTGGGAACACGGCGCATGCAGTTGTTGCCGCTGCCGCTGCTGCTGTTGCTGTTGCTGCTAGTGGCAGCTGTGACGGCAACACTCGAAGCGCGACTAAATGCGCAAAAATGTTGCAAAGACGGTAATTTACAATTGCAACAAACTGTTGCTGCGGCACCACAACGCCAGCATATCGCCAATTGAGCGAGCTGCCCGACTGCTGCGCTACCCTGCTGTGGCCGCAGGCCAACGTTGCACCTTGAGTGAGCCCCCATTAGCTCGACCAATGCATTTGGCCCATGATTGCAACTGGGCGCAGTGTGCCCAGAGCTCATGCTAAATTGGCTCTAAGTGCAGCCAAATGAGACTTGGATAGTACTTGAGGAACGAGAAGAGGAGGGAGGGATTGAGAAGATGATAGAAGAATAGAAGTAAATATAAAGATGCAATGCAGATATAGATAAAGATACAGATACAGATACAGATAGAGCACAAAGCGTACAGCATACAGCAAACACCAAATGAATCTTGATAATGATGAATAGATACATATATAAGGTGTCCCGAAATTCACGCTAGAAGTAGTTTTGAAAGAAATCACAGGTTTATAATTGCAAATTGCAAAATTTGTATTAATTTATATAGTTTTAATAACCCTGAACTGTCAGCTGATTTTGTTTGGCTTTTAAGTAAAATCTTGCGTGATTTTTGGGACACCATCTGTATGGCCTATAGATAGAGGCTGTAGACTAGATCCAAAACTCAATCTCAAGCCAGCTCAACTCACACTAGCTTTACAGGGCATTCGGCAGTCGTTGCAGCCGCATTAACCCTCAATTCGAGCTATCTGCAACTTCTCTAAAAGGTTAACAAAGCGCAGCCGCGTCGCATTCAGCAGCCCATTGGCTACTGTGAGTAGCTGTTGCTGCTGCTGTTGTTGCTGCTGTTGCTGCTGTTGCTTCTGCTGTTGTCCATGGTGAAATCGAAAAGTGTTCTGGACAGGAAATGTGGCTGCCACCAACACCAACACCAACAACAGCAACGAGGCGCGACAGAAGCCCAAAAGGAATGCAAACATGAAACACGATAATTGAGCAGCGTGGAAAAATTGCCAAAGACGCGAAATGGACAAATACGAATTACAGTATCCAAATCAGTGTCTGCCACTGACTGCGCCCCCTTCTGGCAGTCCTCCTGCTGCTGCTGCTGCTCCTGCTCCTCTTCGAGCCTCGGGCAGCTCCCAGCAATTTCGTATGCGGCGGCAGCTGCAAAATTCATTTGACAAAAGCAGCGAGAAACAAAACAGCAACTGACCAAGCAGCAGCAGAAGAAGGTGAAGGGCTCTCTACCCTCTCTCTCTCTCTGTCTGTCTCTCTCTCTCTCTTTCTCTCTCTCATGCTGTACAGGAATTCAAATAACTTGGCGTTTAATTTATGAGAATGCGCGGTAGCTGTTGCCGCAGCCCCAATGTTGCCCCAATCTTGCAGATGCTGCGCATGCGCAGTCGCCGCGCCGATAAAAATATTTTGGCCCAAATTGAAGTTGCCCGCCCGCCCCTCTCTCCCTCTCCCTCTCCTTGTGGACCAATCGCCTCGTCGGCGCATTTTATTAATCATGTGCGTAATTTATTTGGGCAGCCGCGCACAATTTCACCCAAATGGAAATTGCCACAGTCCTGCTCGCTCCTTTGATTGGCTCTGGCTCTGGCTCTGGCTCTGGATCTGGCTGCTGCGTCTGCGCCTGGGGCGGGCATTGGACTGCGCATAATTTACATATTTTTACCGCTTGGCCGTCCAAATTGTCACAGGTGAAAGATGCGCACTCATTGCATTCATTACACACACGCACGCACGCTCACTCACTTACAGCCAGCCACGCCCCTCTATTTCCGCCTCATTCGCCGAGTCGTTTATCATTTCTTGTTAACCAGCTCGAGACTCGCCGTGTAATTTGTCGAGGCATGCTTATCAGTCGCCTCTGCCTGGACGACTCGCAATCGCAATCAAATGCCAAGGCAAACAAACATTTGTCTCTGCCCGGCCGGGAGTGGGAGCGGGAGTAGGAGCGGGAGTAGCAGCAGGAGCCGGAGCAGCAGCAGGACCACCATAACGACGCCTTATCTTATCGGCTGCCGCCGCTGATGAGTCGACAATTTACTCATTGGGCACTTGCTCTCAGGCTGGGGTGAAGCATACACAGACTCAGGCCACCACTGGGTAATTATCTGGCAAAGAGTAGCGAGGGCTGCTTGAAAAGATTGCCAAGAAACATGTGTGAAATGTGAAAAATTTAGATAAATAATGTGGACAAGGAAGGAAGGAGGCAGGAAAAGCAGGAATGCAGGAGGGAAGCAAGGATTTCCTGTTAAAAGAATAGAAAGCTGATCCTTTCAGGGTTTTTTATAGTATTAGAAATATATATAGTATATAGAAAAGGAATTTCGAAGTTTTCCATATGACATTTTTCGTTTGTCTGAGCAACTTTTCGTTGCACCCTCGCTCTGCCTATCGCTGCGCATGTTTGTGTTTCTATCGTGAACAATTCCCACTTTGCGTTGTCCTTATTTGTTTTGGTGTGTGAAACTCCCTAGAGAAAGAGAGAGAGAGAGAGAGTCGCCCAGGCAGTCAGGTAGAGCTGCCCAAATTGATAGGAACCGCTTCGAAGGGGTCTCTGTGTATATGTCTATCTTCCTGTCTATCTCTGGGCAGCTCTGTGACCTCCACTTGAGGCGAGCAACGCGTTGCACGTGTGCATCGTGTGTTAATCTCTGTTGACATTCCTGGAACTCGCATCTTTGATTTCGTCCGACAAATCGTTGCTGTTCCTTAGAGTTGGTTTCGCATTACGCACGTACGTAGGGCTCCTCTCTCTCTCTCTCTCTCTCTGTCTGTCTGTCTGTTTAATAAGCGTTAAGTTGGCAGGACTCAGCGACAAATTATGCCGAAGACTCTGCGCAGCGACTCAATTTGCCTGCGCTCCTGTGTTCTGGTGGTGGCCGGCCGAGCAGCCTAAGCCAACAAGTGTTCAAATTAATGATCCACAGATTTGTTAAATTTCGTGGCTCATTTCTGATACACATATGGGCGTGGCAGCAGCAACAGCAACAGCAACAACAGCCATACATTAATCGTGAATCAAACCTCAGAGAGCCTGGAAGACCATCGTTTTTATCGAATGGGTCGCATAAGCCGCTAGCCCCTGAGCATATTAATGGCTTTTGTGCGTTAAGATTGAGGAATTTCATAAAAGAGAGAAAAAAATAACATAAATGAAAAGAAAGGAAAATAAAAAACAAGGGGCATAAATATCTTTTCGTAGAAGCAAGTGCACAGGGCACAGGGGCTGCCATTGTTCTTGATGATGATGATGATGATGACGAGGCCTGGCCTGGCCGGGGCGAAAGGGGCAAGGGATCAGGATCGAGGCTTAGGCAAACAGCGTGAGGGTTTCCACAGGTTTGAGGTTTACTGTCGCGCAGGATGGGGGCGCGCTTATTATTCCAATTTGAATGCAAACACTTGTCGACGTGATTACCATACCAAGGGCATAGCTGGATAGGTGGATACCTGGCATACCTGTGTCTTTTATTTAACCACAACAACTGCCCTGTGGGCGTCCATATCAATCCGTTTCGAATTTCATTTTCCCCTCTCCTTCCATTAGCCAACTGCTTCTTATCAGCACAGAGCTCCCTTTCCTTTTAGTTTTGGGTTCAGCTCAGGGCAGGCGGACGACAGCTTATCAGTAGCGCTCGGCCTTAAGAAGAGCAAATATTGGCTTACATTAGGTCATCGCGCGCTGATAAAATGATAAAGAAAGAAAAACTGAAAGTGGCTCGTCTTAAGGTCTGAGTTCAGTTCAAACTGTGACTGGGAATGGGACTGGGACTGGGACTGGGATTGTGACAGGAAATGCATTCACATTTTGTGGACATCATATTTCACTTGATAAGAAATGTAATTCATGACAACCACAACAGCAACAAGTGCCCAGGGCGAAGCAAACGCACTTGTAGCTGAACCTGGACTTGTGGCTGACTTGTGTGTAGACATAAATAAGTATATATATATCTGTATATATATATATATATATATATATATATATATATATATATATATATATATATATATATGTAAGATTTATATATAGAGAGAGTGTCAGGTTTGTCCATAACCAAATCCAAGTGCTGCCAGCGACTGTATCGCATTACCCACTCGAGTTGGCGCTGTTTATTTTTTGCTTTTTCCCAGGCGCAGAACTTTCAGAAAAGAAAGAGACTGAAAGTCACGTCGCATTCGCTGCGGAGAATGTCTTTGCTAGATGGAAATGTCGGGGTCATCGACGCATATATACATATACTACCATAATATATATATATATACATATGTATAACTATACAAATATATGTGACTGCTTTGACCATTATGTTTTATGTCTTGCGTTTCTTTCTATACCCATTGCCAGTGGACACAAATGGGGTGTGTTAATTCTAGCCATAGAAAGTGGAAGTAGTTGATGAGCTAAGTTAATCTGCATATGAAAGCAAGAGAGCAGCAGCTGAGGCGAGCATCTGTCTACATCTGTTTGCTTTCTATATATATTTCCTTTGCCATATTCCATCAGTGTGGATTACCTATCGTCATCATAAGCGTCTGCATCTCGAGAACTATGAGAGCTATTTGCAGGAAACTTAATATATATATTCTTCAAAGCTAAAGAACTCAGTGAGGAGAAGATTTTCATGAATCCTTATCTTACGCTTTTCACGTAGCTTTTCAAGTTCAGGCTTTCTTCGACAGAGCTAATGCTATTAGGTTGTTGTTAGGTATACGAATATCTGGTACAGAGTATCTTTAAAAGTGAGAGATTTTCTAATGCAGTGTATCTAAAGCAGAGTATCTAGTAGAGTTTAGCTGCCATCTGATGCAGCCTATTGGGTGCAGAGTATCTCAGTACGAAGTATCTGCTACTTCTTGTCAAATGCAGGGTATCTGCTAGCCAGTCACACTTGTATATCATATATGTTCTTTCTTTAAATTTAAGCGTCTGTGACAGTTTTATGGCGCATTTGGTTGCATTGATTTGGGTTCCATTTTTAACACTTTTCGAAATTTAATACAAGCCGCATTCATATGGCTAGTGTAATACGAGATTTATTGGACAAGTATGGGTATTATCGACCAGAATGCGCCACGAATGTGAAGCCCACATCATTTTCGGTGCGATTAACGCGCTAACAGAATTCGAATTCGAATTCGACACAACACAGAAGAGGAGGAATAAGTTGTTCGGAATCTAACTCAGAAATTGCCGTTGCCAGCTTAATTGGAACCCCATTGTAAGTGTCCGTCTGTGTGTGTGTATGTGTGTGTGTCTGAGTGTGGATAATAGGCTGGAAATTATGTTTTTATTGAAATAAATTAAGTGCACGTGCGTACATGTGGGCTGAAAGTTGCTCGGACTATGCCGCATGATAATGGACAGACAGCATTTGGTCTGTCGGGCAGCGGAGTGGGGCGGGAAGTGGAGGGCAGGCAGTCGGATTTCTCGCACTCTGCCCCTATGACAATGCAAATGTTAATCCAATCTAATTCTAATACGCACCGCACTAAACAAAAGTTCTAAACAAAAGACAGCCTTGCCTTGGCGTGGAATTAAAGCGGCATATGCCGGGCTATGGGTAGCGAAGCTAACTGGGGAATTATATATGTATGTGGAGAAGATGAGTAAAAGAATATATATTATTTTAGTAAATTTATATGTATACGTATATATTAAAGAAAATGAAGTAGAGTAATAAAACATCAAAATGTTATTAAACAAAATTAAGAAATTAAATGTATAAAAATATAAAATAATAAATAAGATAAATAAAAAATATTTTAAAATATATATATATATATATATATATGTGTGTATATATAATATATATATATATATATATATATATATATATATATATATATATATATATATATATATATATATATATATATATATATATATATATATATATATATATATATTTATATATATATAGATATAAAAATTAATATCTAAAAATACAAAAAATAAATAAAAGTAATATAAAAAAAAATATAAAATATATATATATATAAATATAAAAATTAATAAATCCATAAAAATTGATACAAATTATTTGAATTTATTAATATTAGCATTGCTTGGTCTCTTTTACTTGAGGTCTTTCATTTTATAGTACAGGCCAAATATGATTGCCAATAACTATTGCTTTTAGCTGTTATTACTCAGTCACTCACATACGTATACATATGTTCACATTCATATTCTCAAGTTATATTTGCATGCTAACAAAAAACAGAGCTGCAACTGCAAAGCTATTAAAAATCTCATTAAATATATAATAAACAGCATAATTTGACAAACCCAAAAAAAAGGCGAAAAATAATAAAAATAAAATAAATAGCTGTTAAAAGGCCTGTAAATTTGCATATGCAAAAGTCTGGGCCAACAATTTATTTAGCACACTCGCAGCCCGCAGCAGCAACAGCAGCAGCAGCAACAGGAGCAGCAACAACAATGGACTAAAAGTTGTCTGTGCCATAAACATAACATGAAATTTATTTAATAATATAAACAAAATGTGCGCCAAATTGCGTATCAACAGCAGCGACAGACACACACACATGGACACATGGACACATTCAGCAACACACAGAAACTTGGAGGTCTGGAGTAGCTGCTGGCCAAGCAGTGGCCAAATGGCCTGTTTGCCTAGGCTGGACATTAACAGGTCGTAAACCTTTTGGCAGCGGCCAAACAAAAGACAAGCGCTGAAACGAATCACAGACCTCTAGCCCATGGCTGGGAGCTGGACGAGCGCGGACGGACTGGGGCTGGCAGGCGGGGCACGAGCTACGAATCTTTTGGAAATCGGAGCCAGGCTACGGCTACAAAACGGCGCTCTGTCAAATAAGTCCCAAAATAGCGGCGCAAATTTGACCAGAGACATAAATAAGTTTTATTGTTGTTAGGCTGGGCAGCGGCAACAGTTGCTGCGGTGACTATTGTTGTTGTTGTGGGTGGCATAACAGCAACGGCAACAGCAGCAGCAGCAACGATTGCCGTTGGCTGAGCTGCAGCTGAAGCTGCGCATGCGCATGCGCAGCCAGCAAAATGGATAAAGCGCAATTGTTGTTGTTGTTGTTGCTGTTACTGTTGTTGTTGTTGCTTGGTTTATTATTAAATATTACGTACGTTTGTTGTCCGTACATTTGTTTATTGCCTCGCAGCGGCATTCAGCATGCGCCCAGTTGTCATAATTGAATTCCAGCAGCGGGCGTTTACGTTTGCCCAGTTACCGCTACGATCTGAGCTGAGATATATCCCTCCTCCTCTCCCGCCCTCTCTCTCGCCTCTCTCTCTCTCTCTCTCTCTCTCTACCTCTGGCTACACTTGCGTGCTGAGAATTTGATCGATTCGTTCGATTAGTTTGCGGCACATGCAATCGACACGCAGCATTCTCTTTCAATTGAACAGCCCAGTTGCCACAGCCAGCTAGCCAGCTAGCCAGCTCCCCAGTTGCCCCAAGGGCGTGGCAGCGCGGGGGGTGGCGCGAAGCTGTTGATTCAATTTGCCGCCAAATGCTGCTGGGCCAGCGACACTCCCGCCAATTGGGAAATTGTCTCATTGCAATGCCAGACAGCTGACTCTGGCTCAAATGACAACTGGTAATACGCGCTATTAATATCGCCAGCTACATGTGTCCCAGCTGCCAGGGGTCGAGCTGGGGTATCGCAGCACTACGTATATGTATATGTATATGTGTGTGTGGGTGTGGCGTATCGTGTGCTTCAGGAAGTGAAAACAATAGAGTGTCGCATTTAGTGGAGTATTTTGATATCAATTAGCAATGTCAATTGCGCTGTCAAATTAGTGAAACTATGAAAAATCATAGAGGAAGTGAATAGAGAGAGCGAGTAGAGAGAGAGAGAGAGAGGGAGTTTGAAGAGAACTCTTTAACTTGACTGCTTTTGGCTGATAGACTAGTTAAGTGTTAATCAATGTAAACTCAAATGTTAAGCAAATGTTAAACTACATTCTGCTAAGTGTAGCTAAGTAAGTGCAGTTACAGATAATGGTATTCCTGCTGTGGTTCTATGATATGATTACTTCTTAGCTTACATTAAGAAAAACATATGTATAAGTCGCTCACCTCTATGCGCTTCTCATGCAGGCAAGTAAGCGTTAAGCCTCCCCTTCTCTCCTTTCATAGTTTATGGCTTGACTCTTTCTAAAGCCCTGTTCAAATTATTTAAGTCTTATTGTGTAGTCAACCCAATTCCTGAACAAAAGCTTAGCTTAAATTACAGCCCACACACACTCGAGCGTACACACTCGCACACACACTCCAAAATGGGCATCTCACTGACAACTGGAGCAAGTGAAATGGACAAAGTTGGAAGATGTGTAGCTAGGCAGCCAGGCAGCCTGAACGCACTGGGGGTCAGTGCTTCGTTTACAAGATATTCAAAGAGCTTTGCATATTTTAGGCGCGCTTGGCGACATTTGAATGGAACAGCAATAGCAGCGGCAGCAGCAGCAGGCGCAGCAGAGATAGAGGCAAGTGCTACGCAGCTCCACTGGCTGCTGGACTGTGGCTAGGTCTGTCCAGCTGTGGAGCTGGTCTGCTCGACTGCTCGACTGCAGGTGGTCGTCGTACAACTCTATTTTTTATTTTGTCGCGTTCGCTGAAGTCTTTGCAGCGGTGGTCGCTCGTTTATAAGTCGCGGCCAAGCTGCTTGGCTTTAGCTTCAGCTTCAGCTTCAGGTTCAGCTTTTGCCTTTGCTTTGTCGGCCCGCTTTTCCAGTCGCATTTCCAATGGAAAGCCCCGTCGGGCAGCAGGCAGCAGGCAGCATAGAATGCAGATAGCACTCAGGCATTGTATCTGTATATCTGCATCTGTATCTCGATCGTCGTGTGGCGTGCGTCCACTCAGAGTGGGGAGTGGGCAGTGGAGGGTGGGGAGATGGCTGCTTCGACTTCTTTTTTGCATTTTATGCGGCTTTTTGGTATGTTCATTGTGAATTTATTGTAGGTGATTTTATCGCTCAAACAAATGTTGCATTTTACAAGTGCTTCAAGTGCCTGCTTGCCAACGTTTGCTAAAGACGGCGCTTATTAATGAGCTACAGCCAGAGCTGGAGCTAGAGCTAGAGCTGGCGCTGACGCTGGCGCTCGAGCCGATCTCGATCTGGCGCTAGTTGTACGCAGCGGGTGCCTGGCAACTGCCAACGGGCCAGTGGGAGTTGGGAGCTCTGAGCTGGGCTTAGCTAAGCAAACGTACCTAATCGCAGCCATTGAGTGGGCTGTTCCCGTCCATAAGCCACAGCCACAGCCACAGCTGGCTCTATTGGCCATTGGCCAACTTCAGCTGTTAGCCCGGCCAAACAAATTGGAATAATCATTCCTTTCGACTCTACTCAGACTGAATAAATTTCTGCACAATTAATTTCAAATTAAGCCTCCAGCTCTTTCGGTGTTGAAATTTATGAAAATTGCCCCAAAATTGCTCACGTTGATTTGGTTTCTTTTTCAGCTTTGGTCAGGAAATCGAACGAGCGACCAAACCGCAGCACAATTTAAATATATTAGTTAAGTTCTGGACAGTTTGGATATATAATATGTGTGTGAGTGTGATGTAGAGGTGTATATTATATGTCAGGTAGCTGCTACTTATCTCTGTGGACTTATGAGATATAATATGTAGCTATGATTAGGACTACAGCAGAGCGAGAGAGAGAGAGAGAGAGAGAGAGAGAGAGAGAGAGAGAGAGAGAGAGAGAGAGAGAGAGAGATAGGGAGAGATGGACAAAGCTAGACAAAGCATATACCAAGTGATGCCAAGCCTTCGACCTGGTCTACGTCTTCTTCTCTTTAAGGCCTATGAGGCAGATACAGATAAAGAGGAACGTGAAGGACCTTAGGATAAAATCAATCTCTCTATAAGCACTTCTAGATGTATAAATCATATATGTTCTTTATAACTTATATAAGCCAACTAGCTAACCATACGACCTTCTCTTTCAGAGCTGCTTGACCTCTGAGTCACCTATCTAACATATAATATATAGCCATCGACTATATCATATATACGCCTGCCAATCGACCGATTGAACCTAATGTCCCTGTGGACATTGGACTTGTTTCATCCACTTAGAGCCATCAATCATGCCGCGCACAAAAAATCAATAGGAAAATACTTAATTGAATACGATTGTGGGCCACGGCAGGCAGGCAGGCAGGCACGCAAGGAGGTCAAAGGACTTGGCTGTAAGTGCGCGCACCTGCGTCGATTAGGGCTAATCAATGTTTAACACACACCGGTCAAACATCAATCAACTGATCGAACAGGTCAAACTTAGCTGCATGTCAGCGATTAAAGACGCGATGCGCTGTCCATTTGTGAGTGGCTCGACAGGTGAGTACCAGGTCTGGTGGGGGTGCAGGTGGGAGCTGTAGCTGATTGCTGGGAACCGGCAAATTGCTGTCACAAGCGCCAAATTATGCGCTCGCTCCACTAGCTGGGGACTTAATCGAAGACAAACATCTAATTGACATAAAGCCGACATGGCAAACGAGCCAAGGAGCCAACGAGCCGGCGATCCACTGCGAAGCGGGCAGCCAAATGAAGACGAGGCGCGTATCTGGCATCCACTGGGCATATTTATGGCAATGGTTCAAGAGTTCAGCAACTGCAGCCAGTTGCCAGTTGCAAGTTTAATCAAGGCTTAGGCGTCTATTAATTAGCGGCTTACAAGACTTTGGCTCTGAGGCAACTTCATTCGCAGCGCGGGCGAAGCAGCCATGTGTGAACCTGTTGCTAGATTCTCTCTCTCTCTCTCTCTTTCTCTCAGTCTGTGTGTGCGGTGAAAGGTGCTGTTGGCTAGAAGCGTTTTTTTCTTTGTGGCCCTCGGGCGGAGCACGTCAAAGTGACGACCATCAAATAAAACACCTGACGGCCGAGCCAGCAACAACAGAGGTCGACATTTGCCAACACTCGCGGTCATAAAGCAAGCGATTTAAGGTGAAAGGTGCTCAGCTGGAAGACTTTGAAGAGTTGCAGACACGCCAAAAGAAATATGTCTGAAAATGGCTTGGCTATAATTAATTTGCTGTTGTTGCCGCTGCGGCTGCTGCTGCTGCTGCTGCTGCTGCAACAGCAACAGTTGCTGGCAGTCAAAATCGAAAAGTCACTTATGACTGACACTTTGCATATGAGGCGGCAACCGTCCGCCTCCTCCCGGTACTGTCTGCCCCCAGCTGAACATCAAGTTGAAGATGAAGATGACGACCCAGACATGCAGTGACTTATGATTTACCTTCTTAACTCGACTCGACTCGACTCGCCTCGACTCGGACTTGGGCTCAGCTCGGCTCACGTTGATTTCGCGTGATTTAAGCCAACAAATATGTTTGCAGAAAAAGTTATGAGCATTTGATTTACGATGTGCTGGCCAAGTTGGGAACGCGCAACGCGCAACTGGCCGCAGTGCCTCCTCCTGGGCGTGCGCTGATGGATTTGTCAAGTTTGTGGGTCAAGCCTTGCGCACTTCACTCTGTACAGACATGCACACAAAGATATACAATATATATATATATATATATATATATATATATATATGTATATATTCTTGTTGCATATCCGCCTCACGATGATTACTCAAAATCACAGCTAGAGTTGCGTTCCACACTCGCCTGGCAGCTGCCTCGTGTGAACTGCGCACAGTCGGCAACTAATTGCAAGAGACAACAACAAATTTGTATTTCTCAAATATTTACGAGTTGCTGCCGTGAAAGTGCGGGAGAATAGCCCAAGAAATTTTGCGTAAATTGCAAATTGCGAAAGTTTTCATAACATAAAATCAATAATTGCAAGTTTTAATTATGCTGCAACGCTTTAAACTTTGTTTTTAATAGATTTCTCTAGTTTCAATCAGCTAAATGTGAAGCTGCTGTTATTAAAAGCTGCAATTAGACTGTTAACAGTCTTTTAATGCTCAAGCTCTGTTATTTACAGCAGCGCTGTTAAGCTGCTAATAGAAACTGTTAACTTAGCAGCAGACTGTGAAGGGAGTTAAAAGCAAACAGAGTTTGGGTATTTGTGTTGAAAATCAAACATTAATTAAATAAATGCGGGCATATATAAGTAAATATATATATGTATATATATTTTACACACTCACATCTAGATTTAGGCAACGTTTCGAGGCGTTGCCCAGACAGTAGAAAGTCTTTTGTGGCTGGGCCCGAGTCAAATGGTTTGGCCAGAGAAGGCGTTGAGTTGCCCTCATCATTGGAACAACATTTTTTCACAGCAATGCAAATATTGACGATGACGTCACAATGTCACAGCGTGTCATCAGCACGCATGCAGCCCAACCCCTAAGCGAGGCGAGGCAACCCTCAGGGCAGGCGCCAAGGACGCAGAAAAACTGCGCGAAAAAGTGCAGCTGATTTGATTTTTTTGTTTTTCCTTTGGCTGTCGGCATCGTGGGAATGTGCGAGCAGCAACCCTAGAGGCAACCCTTCGACTTGGACTTGGACACAGCTGCAACCGAGCGCGAGTCCATAGCTGGACAAGAGGCAGCAGCGGCAGCGGCAGCGGCAGCTGGGAGTACAGTCTTGGCTGGGATTGATGATGGCCTAGGATGATTGGCTGGAATGGCAGCCGCTGCATATGTCACTGGATACAAATGTATCTATAGCTCGAAATCAGTCCAATTAAAAATAATAAAGGCGAAACGCAGCTTGTTAGTGCGCTCAACTCGCCGACTCTCCGACTCTCTGCCGGCTGCCAAGATGGCAGATTGCACCCCAAAAATAAACAATAGGACTCCACATTTTTCCTCGTTGTCTTCTCTTAGTTTTGTGTTGGCTCTATGCGCGTGGGAAAGCCTCGTTCCATCCATAACCAGGCGACTGGGCCTGGGCACCTGCCGCGCCCCAAGCGTCAGTCGACCATATTTGGTTTACATATGCCACAGACTCGGCAGAAATCGTGATCAAATCAAATGCCCAGCCATAAAATTGTGGAATTCTAACAGCAATTTCAGCGCAACACGAACAACCTAGCTGCGGTGGATGCGGGGAGCGAGGGGCTGGAGGGGGCCAAGTGTTGCCCAGGCGCCTGACAATTCTATTTGGCACGAGCTCATTAAGCACCATTTATATGCAACATGAGCCATGACTGGACCAAAACTGCAGCCGACTACCGATCGACTGTCGATCGTCGGACAGTCAACAGCGAAAACCTCTCCAAGCTCTCGTTGCGAGTCAATGGCTTTTGCTTGGCCTGGCCTGGCCTGGCCTGGCTCGTTGACAAGTTGTTGACGCTGCCAAATGATTTACTGCCTCCAGTTGGCTCCCGACCAGCAACGAGATCGAGCACAGCTTTCGGCCACATGCCAAATTCAGCTAACAACGCACAAGTGCCAACACGTGGACACCCACTTATCTAAGGTTCTTGAAAGCTCTAGAGAAACTAAATAATTACCTGAGCAGCATAGATTGAAAATGATCACAGTCTGTAGCTGATCATGATATTTGCAGTCTCTCTCTCTCTTTGTAGATCAAGTCTTATGCCTATGGATCAGCTAAGAGATTGATAGATCGGCAGACAGTTGAGGCTTATGATCAGTAGCTGAAGAACTGCTTGATCAGTAACGGGCTAGCTTTTGATGTATATGTGCATACATGACTAGTGTAGCTTTTCATCATATATATGTACATATAGTATGTGTACATCACAGTAACTAGAGGAGTACAGAGTCTCATTATATATACATCACACTTGCCAGAGTAGTGCAGAGTCTCATCATATATACACATATATATCTATAACTAAGCCGTTACTTTTCAAGCAGTTCTTTAGCTAGTGCAGAGACTCATCATACATATATACATCGATCTCCAGTCGGAGAATGTGATGGAGGGCTCAGAGTCCATGTCGATCTGCACGTCATGCATACATTATAGCCAGCGACTGCAATTAAGATCGGTTAACAGTAGTCTAGACCCGATAATTATTCATATAGCACATTGTGAACAATTGAATATTGAATTATATGGCCACATTTAGCGATTAGCATATAGCACTCGACTCCTCGCCGATCGGCTGACAAAAACTGTCAACGTCGGCTGCCAGCTGATTTTAATCAGTCCGAAGCTGAAGTGTGCCAGCTCGAGGTTTGGGCTCAAGGATTGTGACAGCTGAGCTGACATGGCGAAAATGCATAAGTGCGCACAGTGGACACATTATGACGGACTGCGACACGACATATGCATGTCTGGCCATGTCTAGGAGGGGAGCAGGGGAGCTGGTGGTTCGACTGCAATGAAACAATCAATCAAAGCGCTGAAAAGGGGCTTGTCTGGAGCTTGAGCTTGAGCTTGAGCTTCAGTTAAGCAGGGGAGCAGCGTAACGGTAACTACGAAAAGGCACAAAATCAAATTACCAGCAATGATTAATCAATCAACAGTTGTTTGGCTCAGCTTAGCTCTGCTCGGCTCGGCTCAATGCGATAGCCAACACGATCTCAGCGGCTGGCCTCGTTAGTGGGTGTGTGTGTGTGTGTTGGCCAAGTGGGTGCGTTCTCACAGCTGGATGCCAATACTGACAATCACGATCACACACACACGTACACACCTGTGTTGTAGACACCACGTGTGCGTTCCGGGCAATTGCAAATCAATGCTTCGTTGCCGCAGGAGCTTGCCTTTGGCTGCGGCTGCGGCTGCGGCTGCGGCTTCTTCCCTAAATGGTGCGATCTTACCTGGCCAGGTCGTGCCAAAAATGGGTTTGCAACTGGAATTCGCTTTTAGCCAAACAGCCGCAGCCGCAGCCGCAGCAACAACATCTTCCAGCTGCAGCTAGCTTTGAGGCGCAGGTGGCAATTGCCAAGCAGCTGGCATCGGGCAACTTGGCAACTGGTGTGAACAACTAGAAAGTTTTTTAGCCCGAGCAGCGAGCAGAGCGAGCAGCGAGAGCTCGTGAGAATCAGTGCAGCATAATTTATTGGCTGCGCGACCAATTCAATTTATGGCCAACTAATGAAAATTTGACAAATAGCAAATGGCCAAGCCATTTCGTTCTAGCCCAGGCCAATAACATTCATCATGCCGTTCCGTTGCGAAAACGTTTCCGCATAGAAATTGATTGACAACTCGAGGAGGAGCTCGGCTCCAGTTGGAGTTGGAGTTGGAGTTGGAGTCGCCGTCAGTGAGCCAAAATGGCAACGGCAGCCAAAACACGTCAATTTCGAGGCCTGCCGATTTACGGGCGCCCAGCTTCGAGCCAAGTCGTGACCCGCGTGCATTGAACTTTTTTGTTGTTGGCTGTTGGCTGTGGGCTTCAGCTGTCCGATCTTGTCTGGGGTACGGAGCGAAACGCTTTGAGATCTGCTAGCACGAAATGCAATTTCCAAAAGAGCTGAGGAAAAAACGTTATTGTGGGAGCTGCGCATAATGAAGCCGTTGGCCAATGGCCAAAAGGTTTGCTCTGTCAATCATAATTTGTTGGCTTCTTCTGCTGCCCTCGTTTTCCCACATTTTATGGACGGCTGCCCCTATGGCTGGCCCTGGGAAAATCTCTGGCGTAACTGGAGGCTCGCTTGTTGCGCAACAATTACTCGGCTTTTGGTTTAGTTTGGTTTGGTTTGGGCCCGACCCTGTCAACGTGACCAATTGGCAGTCCAGTTGGCAGTCGCAACCCCCACGCAGCCAGCGGCAACACCTTCGCTCGTACCTTCGCCGCCACGCTCCGCCGCACTCGCTTCCTCGCCGAGAGGTGCAAATGCACCTTTCGAGGGGTTGACTGACTTCTGAATTGCTTTACGCTTGTTTTTCGGTCGACTCCAGAACGGAACTGCGCTAGATTGGCCAAAAAGCGAGCTCGTCTTCTAACCAATTTTCACACATTGCATACGCAGGTGCTTAACAAATATTCAGGTAATATGTTAATTTTTATCGTTATGCTAAACAACGGAAATTAAATTCAACAATTTCGACTTGCAACGCTTCATTGAGCGTTGAGCTTCTTGAATTTAGTTAACCAAGTCAAATAACCTAGATATTCTCATCTAATTAACGGCAATTCATATTCAAATGTTTTATTGCCTGAAGGCCAGCTCAATTGTTGCTTCTAAACAGACACTAGATGGCGCCACAACAGCCGACGGCACGCAGCTTCACTTAACGACAAAGCGGCAACTGTCTATGGTAGTTTGGCTCCGCGAGAGTGTTGAACTCAACGAACACGATAACTTAACGAAAAGTGTTGCGACAACATTGAATCATTTTCGTTGCATACTTTTGGCGCTATGAAGATAAAACTAAACTATATAAATCAGAATTTGTATTTGTGCTAAAAATAAACACAAGAAAATAATAATGCAAAACTAGAAACTGAACAAAGAACTATATAATATATTTAATATGACGTTACCTTCGATATAATATATCGATCTTACTATACCTCATTTAACGAAGACATTTTAAACGGCATTGGGTTTCCATAGAAACGCCTATTCTTACTTACTATAATATATATTTGTTGACATTAGCATTGAAACTGATTAAAATCATCTATCGATAGCTTGTCTAATTGATTTGATTGACTTGATATTGGCAGCTTGCTATCGCTCACTTTTAGAGCACAAATTTGAGTGTACGGCAACGCCGGCAGCATACAATCGATATGTGTATCGCTAAAACGAGCTGGCAACGCTAGCGAATTATCGAAAATACATTGACTGCAAGAGGTAGCATTGCAAACAATATAGATTGTCACATAATCTGCCATTCGTAAACTAACAATCAAAACTAAGAATATGTCGAAATTGAGTTTTGACATCATACCCGCAGCGCCGCGCGGCGACATAGTGGGACTGCAAGCCGTTATATCCAAATTGGAGAACCATTTGAAGAGCACAAATGAGAAACTTGGCAATTTTCGGAAACGCATCAGAACGGAATCGAATATTAAATCGCGTGATATATACTTAAACAAGGTCTACACTATGGTCAAGGAGCAGCACACCCTGCAAAGCATACTGGAGAATTATAAAAACAAGCTAAGAAAACTGGAATCTTTAAAGAAACTGGTAAGAATTGACGATTAACAGCCTTACATACTTAACTCTAATATATACATATTTATCTCTATAAAGAAATCAGTTCCGATGCAAGTCCCACAGCAAACAAAAAACTCAAAACTCTACGAACTATTCAATAATTATGAGTCGAAAGTAAGTAAAAAGTTATTTCTCGAGAAGTTAGATCTAAAATGAATTCTATTTCAGGAAACTAGATCAGACAGTCAGAACGTGAGAACTCCTGAGTCATCATCAGTAAGTAAAACAGAATCATAGAAAACTAATAATAATTATTCATTTATATTGATTCTCTAGAAACGTAAAATAGAGGAAGATGAGATTGTAAATGGAAAGGATAGACCAGCTAAGCAAATTATCATTGATAATCATGGCGAGACAATGAAATGCTTGAAAGCCCACGTCAAAAAGCGCATTACTGAGGAGGAACAAAAGCTCGTAATTCCACAAATTGTAAAAGTTGAGGCAGCGAAATATTTGGATGATGATATTCAAATAGTGGATGAATCCGAGTCAGAGACAGAGGATCTTAAGACATCTGAGCAAGAAGTCAAAATAGAAATAGCTGAGGAAACGATAAACGTTGAAGAAACGGAACGAATTGAAGAGGAAAAGCCAAAGTCAACTGATGCCCCTCCCTCAAATAGTTTCCTGATTAACAATCAGCGCGATGCGATGCAATGCCTGAAGGCTCTGCAGGAGTATGCAATGCTAAATGAAAACTATCGAGCAATAGGGCTTTTAAGTGACACAGAAAAGGCATTCGTGAGCCCAGCGGATGTCACAGACTTTGAGCTATAGCAATATTATAATGTAAATCTGCATGTGTATATGTGTAGGCTAATGAAGACGATTTAAGAAGAGATGAACCTTTGTTGTCCTGTGCTGGCAAGCATTCTGCAACGGTTAATTGTAAATAAAGTAATTAAAAAAATAAAGTAGCATTATATTTACCAAAATCCAACTCCTTTCTATCGCTTAAAAGAGCGCTACAAAATGAAATCGGCAGACGCGCTTAATGTGAGAATAGATTTTAGTTTTATTTCAATTTCCAGTGCTGCCAGGTGTTCCATTTCCAAATGTTTTTGTGCATCAGCTGTTAACAGAAGTCAGATATGTACGGTATTTTTTAGCCTATTTTGTCAACGAGAAATGGTCACCCTTATAAAATACAGCTATAAACAAATTCCTGAAAATTTCGGCACTTGTGCGAAAATGTGAGTATCCACCGCTAGTTTCCTAGAATTGAGAGACAAATAGATTTTTTTTTTTTTTCAATTCAAAAGGAAATAATTTGCATTCAAGTTGGATGTAAAATATATAAAGGCTATCAATAAACGAACTTAGATTGATAGCAAACTATAACAAATGAACAAATCTGCAAGAGACGAAAATGGTAAGCAGCCGGCGCAACGCAAAAGACTCGGCCGGCCACCTAAGGTCAGCGCGCAAGAATCTGACTTGATTGAAGAAGTAGAATCGACAGCCGAGGATCGCACTTCTGCGGCATCGCCAACAAATTGCCGGCGAAGCACGCGGAAGAAAGTCCAAAAGTTCGACGTGCTCGATGTACTCAACAAGAGTCGCAAGAGTCACAAAATACAAATTGAGGCACGAATTGATTCCAATGCACCGACTACAACTACAGCATCCACAGCCCAATTGGCAACGAGCTCGCCTACTGTGGCATTGCCAGCAATTGAGGTTAATCGCATAATTACACCACGCCCGCCGCTGCCTACGGTCACGCCGCTGCTGCCGCTGGATTTGTTCAGCAAGCCGAAGCCAATGCCCAGCTTGATTGTTGCCCAGGTGAGCAGTGATAAGACGCCCACTGCCAATCAGCAACAGCAGTCGCAGCAACAACAACAAAAGCAGGCGCAGCAGTCGCAGCAACAACAACAGAAGCAGGTGCAGCGTAAACGTGGTCGTCCGCGCAAAGCTCAGTTTATAGATAATGCAACTGAAGTTGATCGCTCCAAAGGGAGCATGGATTCCACCACAATGTTGCCAAGCACCAAGCAACAAGCTCTTTCTACAATACGCGAGTCCTCTGACTCAGATGAATCTGAAAAGGGCTTCTCAATCATTGTGGAAGATGAGACAAGCGGAGAAGCAGTGCCTGAGGGCAACGATGAATTAGAAGAAACAGTTGAAGTGATTGAGACTGAGATTATAACCGTGGCATCCGATGAGGATTCAGACTCGCAAATTATATTTGTGGACATTGAAACGGCAAAGTTAGAAGAGGAAGCGGGCGCTGAAACCGAAACGGCTGAAGAAGCTGAAAATGAAGAGATAGCTAAAACAACTAAAGAAACTCGCAGCTTTAAACTGATTTTTCCCAAGGCAAAGGAACCAAATGTGGCTCGGCAGATCAGCATTGAGGAGGAAGTGCCGATTGGCGATAATGATGATGACAAGGAATCGAAACTCTTAGCTGAAGTGCTCAGTGAGCCGGCAGAGCTTTGGTTTACTGACGATGACAAGGATGAGACAGAGCAAGAAGCTCAAGATGAACAGGAAGAAGAGTCAAAAATGACAGTGACAGAACAGAAGTCAAAAATGACAGTGACAGAACAGAAGTCAAAAATGACAGTGACAGAACAGAAGTCAAAAATGACAGTGACAGAACAGAAGTCAAAAATGACAGCGACAGAACGGAAGTCAAAAATGACAGCGACAGAACGGAAGTTAAAAACTGAAGTAGCAAACGCACAGTCTACTCAGAAATTAGTGGAGGACATAAAGAAAAACGTGAAGCAGACTAAACCGACAGCTGAAACAATCAAAAAGCCGTCCGTTTCTGAAACTATTGAAGCATTGGCACAGAAAAAGCAACTTGACAATACAAATACCGAGAATAAAATTGAGTTGCAAGAGAAAGTTAAAAAAGAAAAAGAAATTCCAGAACCAGAAAATAAGGTTAAGCTGCAGAAGGAAGTCCACGTGGTGAAAGAGAAATTGTTGCCAACAACTTCAGCCTTAATATACAACGAAGATAAGATTAAGGTTAAGGACGAGCTAGAAAACCAAATCAACGTGGAGAAGCAGCTCCACGTGCCAAGCTCTTCTACAATGAAAGGCAACGAAGATAAGATTAAGGTTAAGGAAGAGCTGAAAAAGGAAGTCAACGCGCAGAAGGCTGCCTCATTGCAAAAGTCGTCAGCCATACAAGAGAAGAAAGATGAACCAAAGGAAGCTGTAAAACCAGCAGCACCACAATCAAAACGGAGTGCAACTCCGACAACTGTAAAGGAACCTATCGAAAAGGTGAAAGCCAAGGAGGCCACTTCGTCCAAGGCAATAGCCCACTTTGAATTAGAATCTCTGAGACGTGCCGCTAAAGCTACTGGCATTGAGTTAAAGCTTCCAATGACAATGGAGAAGCTTTTAAATGCCAACCCAGGGACGCAGCCAGCAAAGAGCAACGAATCGAAGAAGGAAGACATTAAGAAGCAGTCAGGCTTAGGCCTGGGAAAAGCCCCACCAGCAAAGATTGAAAAAGCGAACTCAGCTGAGAAGCAACAGCAGCCAGTAAAATCTGAAGACATGAAGATAGATCTTCCTCAAGGAACTACAGAAACAAAAGTCGATGTCGCCGAGTCACTTCCAAAGCCGAAAGTAACCAAATCCGCTTCAGAAGAGCGCAAGCCAGAGTTGGCCAATGTAAAACAAATTGCTACAGAAAAGAGAAAAACTAATGATAGTCCCAAGTTGGATAAGTCTTCTTTATCCAACACTTCGATGGTAGAATGTGATGCACTCTTTAAGGACCTGGACAAGGCACAAGCACAGATGCGTAACGAAGAGAAGGCCAGAAAGAAGTCTAAACAGGCTACCAAGAAGCAGTCGGCCGACCCCTTGCCGGATCGCTCCACGCCGCAGCCTCGTGGCAAAAAGCAGCCATCAAACGAAAGCAGCCGTCGAAATACCATTTCCGAAGAGCGTCAGGAAGATGTGAAATTGCCCTTGAGCAACAAACGCCGCAACTCCGTGCACCCCTTCAAGTCAGCGCAGAGTCCAGAGCGCGCCACGGAGTCGGAGCAGAAGCCAAGCACAAGCAACAAAAAGAAGTCGGCTCAAAAGAAGAAAAAACGCAGGGCAGCAAGAGCAAAGCAGCTGCTCGCCAGCCAGGATTCGATGGATTCCAGCTCTAGCTCGTCGACCAGAGCTGGCGATGTGCCTAGCAGCCTGCCAACGCCCACTTCCGAGCTAGAGGCACCCAATCCACTACATGACATAGCCAAGTTCATTGAGGATGGCGTCAAGTTGCTCGAACGCGACTACAAGGTGGAGGATGAGCAACAGCAGCAACAGAAAGATCAACAACCACATGAGGAGGCAACTGAAGTTGAGTTGGCGCAGCATGTGGCAAATCTGGAAACACCGGCCAGCACGCCTGCTCCTTCACCTATTGGCAGCTCGGATGATCTGTCAGCGGGTGTACGACGCTCGCATCGCATCAAGCAGAAGCCGCAAGGCACCAAAGCCAGTTTGGGGCGTGGTAGCAGCAGCCAAACGCCCGCTATTAGCATGGAGCAGCAGCTAAGCGAGCTCGCCCACATCGATGCCATCAACGACCAGTTCCTGCGCCAGGAGGGCCTCAACACATTCCAAATCCTGCGGGACAACTACTATCGCTGTGCGCGCCAGGTGAGCAAGGAGAATGCTGAAATGCAGTGCGATTGCTTTGTCACCGGCGACGAGGAGGGCCAGGGCCAACTGCGCTGTGGCGATGGCTGCATCAATCGCATGCTAATGATCGAGTGTGGCCCACTGTGCACTTACGGTGACCGCTGCACCAACAAGCGATTCCAGCAGCATCAGGGCTGGCCCTGTCGCGTCTTTCGCACTGAGAAGAAGGGCTGTGGCATCACGGCCGAGCTGCAAATCCAACCTGGAGAGTTCATCATGGAGTATGTGGGCGAGGTGATCGACAGCGAGGAGTTCGAGCGTCGCCAGCATCTCTACTCGGAGGATCGCAATCGCCACTACTACTTCATGGCGCTGCGTGGCGAGGCAATCATCGACGCCACCACAAAGGGCAACATCTCACGCTACATCAATCATAGCTGCGACCCGAATGCAGAGACTCAAAAGTGGACGGTGAATGGAGAGCTGCGCATTGGCTTCTTCAGTGTGAAGACCATAATGCCTGGCGAGGAAATCACTTTCGATTATCAATATCAGCGCTATGGGCGCGATGCGCAGCGCTGCTACTGCGAGTCGGCCAATTGCCGTGGCTGGATTGGCAACGAGCCGGAGTCGGATGAGGGCGAGCAGCTCGATTCCGAGAGCGAGAGTGAGCCCGAGTCACTAGTTGAGGAACAGCGCCCAGAGCAGGAGTCGAAAAGCAAAAATCTCAAAAGCAAATCGAAGAAACAACTTAAAATGCCAGCTTCGCGCAAACAGCGCAAGGAACAACCCAAAGCCAAGGATCGCGAATACAAGGCGGGGAGGTGGCTGCGTCCGTCGGGCGGCGTTGGAGGCGAAAAGTCGGCGGTACGTAAACTAGATCAGCTAGAAGACACTGATGTGCTTGAACAACTGACGCTGCTTAGTCGCAGCGGACTCAAGAATCAGCTCGACACCTTGCGCCTATCGCGTTGCATGGTGCGTGCCAAGTTGCTCCAGAGCCGCCTCCAGCTGCTGGGCGTGCTAACTCGTGGAGAGTTGCCATGTCGTCGTCTCTTCCTGGACTATCACGGGCTGCGCCTACTGCACGCCTGGATCAGCGAAAGCGGCAGTGATGCGCAGCTGCGCCTTGCGCTGCTCGAGTCACTCGAATCGCTGCCCATTCCCAACAGAACGATGCTGAATGACAGTCGCATCTATCAGAGCGTGCAGCTATGGAACGAGCAGTTGGCTCAGCCGGAGGCAGCAGCACTGCCACCAGAATCACAATTGGACGAGGAGGAGTCAATGCGTCAACGCATTTCGGCTCTGCTACTAAAATGGAATGGACTACCAGAAATCTTTCGCATACCCAAACGCGAACGCATCGAACAGATGAAGGAGCACGAACGCGAGGCAGATCGCCAACAACACGTGGCCACCGCACTAGGGGACAGTAACAGCGCCTCCTCGGTGCTTAACACCGATCGCTATAGACAAGATCGTTTCAGACGCGACACCAGCAGTCGCTATGAGAAGTCCAAGCCGCCAGCTCGCATGAGCGGCAACAATACAATCTGCACAATCACCTCACAGACCAAGGAATGGCAGGGCTCCGCGGAGGGCAGCAGCGGCATCAAGCCTGAGAGTCGCAGACGCTCGGAGTTCGATCCGCGTCGTACCATATCCAAAGAGTTGCGTCGATCGCTATTCGAGAGAAAGGTAAGAGATGCAAAGAGCTCAGATATAGAATATACTCTAAATTTGTTATTTATTTTCAGGTGGCTCAAGATGAGGCGGAAAAGCGCGTGGGCAGCGAGGATTGGCGTGAGCACGAGGCGCGCTGCGAATACTTCGGAGCGGATTTGAATACCGATCCCAAGATGCTTCCATTTTACCAAAACACTGAGACTAATGAATGGTTCAACAGTGAGGATATGCCTGTGCCTGCGCCATTGCGTTGTGGCGATGCCGCTGAGCCACCATCACCGGAACAGCCGGATGATGTGGAGTATAAACTACCCCCTGGCGTAGACCCATTGCCACTCTCTTGGCACTGGAGCATGACACCAGAGGGAGATATCTACTATTACAATATACGTGATCGTATTCCTCAATGGGAGCCACCAAACGCTGAACAGCGTTTGCAACAGCTGGTAGAGGACTCACCAGAAAAGGATCCTGAGCCGGATGAGGCAGCAAATTCGGACGATCTTGTTAACATTGACATTGACTATGTGGGCAGCCTGAGCGCCAAGTCGCTGGCCCAGTACATTGAGGTAAAGATTCGTGAACGCCGCGAAATGCGACGCAATCGCCTCGTCTCTGTGCGCGTGATAAGTCCACGCCGTGAGGAGGATCGCCTCTACAACCAGATGGAATCTCGCAAATACAAGGAGAACAAAGAAAAGATACGCCGACGCAAGGAAATTTATCGACGTAACCGCACCGAAACAAATACACAACCACCGGCTGGAGAGTGCAGCGATTCGCTGCCCATTCATGGGTATCTGTACTCCTCCGATGAGGATGGCGCCACTGAAGGCGCGAGCGGCTCGGCTCCACTTGATGCCACTGCTGATGGTGATAAGGAATTACTGGAGTTGCAAAGTCGTCGCCGCCAAATGCGTTCCACTTCGCCATCGTCTACCAGTTCCATTGAAGGCGCTGAGTCGTTGCCAAGCGCAAAGCGCAAGTTCCCCCAGGCAGAGGGCCAGAAAAAGCATCGGGACAGCAAGCGCAAGAAGTAAGCATAGAATTAATACACTGATTTACTATATACTTTATACTTTTGTAATCTTTCTAGTTTGACAACTGGACGCGATGCCAGTGATAAGTTTCACTTTGAGATTAGTGGCCATGTGGCCGAGTTTTTGCGTCCCTATCGCCAGGAGAATTGCCAGATGGGCCGTATTACAAGCGACGAAGACTACAAGTTCCTAATCAAGCGAGTAAGTGTATATAGGCTATACTATTTAAAAGTAAATCTTATCGAGCATTCTTGCAGCTGAGTCACCACATCACCACCAAGGAAATGCGCTACTGTGAGGCGACCGGCAATCCGTTGGCCTGTACCGAATCGGTTAAGCACAAGTCCTACGACTTCATCAAACAATACATGCGCAAGAAAGGGCCCGTCTACAAGAAGCCAGTCGATAAGCCCGACTAATCAACACATTTTTCATACAACACTATTTTCCTTAAAGCTTTTAGCTTACAAATATTAGCATAAGCAACACATTGATATAATTTTTAATTTTTTGTTTTACATTTACCTCATGCTAGGTATCGCAACATTGAAACCTTTTGAAGTTCTTATGATACAAATATTAACATAAGCAACTTATAGATATCATTTCTTACATTTTTTCACATTTACCTCATGCTAGGTATTGCAACATTGAAGTCTTTAAGTTCTTATGCATCAAATGTAATTAAATACATTACTTTTTTTTTTGTTATGTGCCAAAACTAATAAACTTTATTAGTGCCTATGAAAGGCCATCCAGGTATTATGAAGTGAATTCATGAAATATATTTAAGTTGTTCTATATGCTATCATAACTTGACCAAATTATCTAGCTCCTAAGCCTTAGTTCTTATAACGCTATAAAAAGTGAATTGAAATCATTTTCGGAGAGAGTATGAAGTGTCGTCTCTCCTTTACGTTGAAAACATTTTCTGTTATATTTTTATTTTTTTTTTATTTTACTTTCTTAAACATCAAAATTAATGTTACATTGAAGTTAATTAATAAAAAGATTCGAAGAGTCGAAAACTTTCTGTGATTTTATTTTAAATTAGAAAAGTTTTGACTTGTAAAGCTTTCAAATATTTTAATTCTTTATTTCAGTCTTCCATTAGTTTGTCAAAAATTGATGAATTGTCGTAGAGGTAATTATCTATAAGATTGAATATTGGAACTTTTTATTTTTATACTTGGGACTTTTAAATTTTAAGCTAACATATCTAACATCTTATAAATATAACCATACACATATGTATGCCCTAGGTAATAATGGCAATTGACTCAGGGTATTGTATTCTAACTAAACATTTTATACTTTATAACACATGCTAAATAAATAACAAATTACTTAAGTACATATAAGGGAAATCAATTATCAACTCGACTACGCACTTTCCTTAATCATTTTTGTGAGCACACAACAAATGATTTGAATGCATTTGTTTAAACAAATTCAGAGCTGCGCGCTCTCGCTCTCTGTCGCCACCATGCGCAGCTCGCTCGCTCGCTCGCTCTCTCGCTCTGCCCACACACTAAAAATAGCAACAAAGGCAAGTGCGCACACTCTCACACACACATGGGCAGGCACATGGGTATAACGGCACACATGCACGATCATAGAGCGAGAGAAGAGAGAGAGAGAGCAGAGCGCTCGCTCACTCTCCGTAAACAAGTTTGTGAAACTCGCCAAACCTGATTTTCCAGCCGTCTCAGAGAGACTGGGAAGCGCGTCAGTTGCACCAAATTGCTGCTACGCTCTACACGTTGCGAGCGGAACGCTATTTACCAGATGGTCGCTGTGTGCCTAAAAACCTGCTGCAGATTTCGATAATACCAGAGGTAAGCGCAGGGCTTATCTGGCAGCAATTTGCCGAACTATAAACGAAACTCAATTGTTTTTCTGTGTCGTTCAGGCGTTGCCATATCAAAGTGCGCTCGATTGCGTTAAAGAAGAGAGGGATAAAGAGAGCGAGAGAGTGAGAGGCGAGCGCATGAGAGTTTCCGTTAGCTGCTGCTGTGTGCGTGAGCGTGCGGAACTGAGCAAATGTCTGACGTAAGTAAAGAAACAAAACAATTCGTCAAATTGTGGGGCGGTAATTCCATACTAGAGCAACCAGTAGACGAATTTGGCTGATCAGGTTAAACTGGAAACTGGAAAAGCTCTGAAAGGTTTGCATTGTAGCTCAACTCAAGTCAAAGCACAAGCACAAATGCAGGTGTCGCATTACAGCTGATGTGAGAACATATTCGAGTCTTTCATTAACAACAATTTGAAACTTACAGGACGAGGCCAGCTCATTCGGAGCTGGCTCCCAGCGCATACGCAACGTGCTGACCCTGGAGGAGCGCGTGGAGGTCATACGGCAATATGATATCATGCCCAGGTACAGCAAGCTGGCCAAGAACTTCAACTGCAGCTGGGAGCAGATCAAGAGCATCGTCTCCAACCGAGAGCCCATCATGGAGTTCTACGAGGCGACGGGCCACAGCAACAAGCAGCCGAACTCCAAGATCGAGGAGCTGCGCAGGCGCAAAATCAATTTTCTGGGCCATTGCCTGTACGAGTACATACAACGCGCCCAGTTCTATCTGCGCGTGGACATCACTGAGGAGCTAATACGCACCAAGGCCTTGGATTTCCAGACTTTGATGGGCATTGATAACTTTGTGCTCAATAAGGTGAGCTCTGGAATGATAGCAGCTGATATAACTTTACTTAATATCTCCTTTCCCACTTTCTCTCCTCCTCTTCATTAAAGTCCTGGATCAATCACTTCAAGGCGGCCTACAACATCACACTCTCTAACCGTCAGATCACCATGACACGCAAGCCACCGCGCTCGTTGGATCTGCGAGATATAATGTCGTACTGTGGCAAGAATATATCCACGTCGGAGAGCAACAAGTTACCTGATTTACCTGCTCCCACGCAGCACACTCAGGCCTTCAGCACGCAGGCAGCGGCCACGCCGCTGCAGGTGAGCGTGCCCGCCACAACTGGGCGGGCGGCATTGCTGTCGCCGCGCAAGCCCGTGGACATACGCTCCTTGTATCGCACCAAGACTCTGGTGGCAGCCTCCACCCAGAACCAGGCCACCTTGGATGAGCTGCAGCTGCGGCGCAAGCGCAAGATCAACTTTCTGGAAAAGGCGCTGTTCGAGTACATTTCGCGCTCGCAGTTTCATCACAAAAACAAGGGACGCCTCGATGTGGATCACCTGCGCGAGGTGGCGGTCAATTTGCGGGATATACTCAAGATCGAGAACTTCTTTCCGGATCGCACGTGGTTCAATCACTTTAAGAGTCACTATAACTTCAGCTTCTCGCAGGGCGTCCACTACGGCATGATGCTGCGCCGGGTGCCCCTCTCCCTGGATCTGCGTGACATAGTCAGCTACTGCGGCAGGCATGAGCAGCGTGAGCAGTCGATGGGCAACATCACGCTGACACCCAAGGAACCAGAGGCAGCTCGCTTTGGGCCTGTGCCACTGGCGGAGCCGAAGCCGGCGGAGCCGAAGACGGCGGAAACAGCCAAAGAAGCTAGCACAGCCGTCGAGGATGACGATGACTGTGTGGCCATCGATGAACCGCCCGAACTGATCGAAATCAAGGACGATGATGAGGAGCCAGACAAACCTGTGCTCAAGCGCCAAGCTGCAGAAGATTCCATACCTAGTCTACCTCTAAAGATACAAAAGATTGAATCCCTGAATCCCGGAGCGCGCAGTCCGGGCCTCTATTCCGAGGACAGCGCCGATGCAGAGCCATTACCACGTCGCGTGGCCAACTATAAGGATGCGCTGCTTCTGCTGAAGCCACTCGAGGAGTTTGCACTGCTCGAGGGGAACTTTCGTGCCATTGGCCTGCTCACCCAGCTCGAGAAGATCTTCGAGGGGGCGGCCAATCCGGCGCAGAATGACAAATGAGTTTCGATACTTGCAAATGGAAACCTTAACTGAAACCTGAACCAAAAAATGATAATGCTGGCCTAGCTATATGCATAGTTGATATATGTATATATATGTGTAGAGTATATACGATAAGAGTAATTACAGTGTATTAAGAGCGTTGCTCGCTGAAACTGGGGAACATGAAGAATTGACATATATTACAAATATAATATTGTTATAAACACCAATTTTCAGACTACGCTCGTAAATACTTCCATATAAAATGTTAGGTAAACGGAAAAGTCATATTTTGGGCTATAACCGGTTGGGCTCTTAGCCGGTTTCTAGTATCTCGGCAGCTGGCTTTATAGTGGCGTTCTAATTCTCATAGATTCTGGTTTTTGGCTGCCTTTAAAAGTCATATAGCATCTAAATTCGATTGATTAATAGTCTCTTCAATGGCTCTGGCCAGGCGAAGGTCAAATGATTCGAAATCAGTGAAGTGTGTCTTATATCTGGCATTCTAGATGAATGGGTAGCCCATTTACCTGTGGAGACCTGTGTATAAGTTAGCAAGGGAAGGCATTTGAATGGCTATGAAATTCTATAGAAATATATACATCCATTATATATTATATAGACCAGTCAGATTATAGCTACTCGGATGTCTCGTCACGTGGCCCTGAGCCCCATCAAAGTGCAATGCACATGCTGCTCGGGTTACATAAACCGTTTGGCCCTTTACGTACGAAACATACAATCAGCGCTTAAACTTTACGTTCATCCTGTAAAACTTTACGCGTCCTGGCCATTTGCGGATGGGAGCTGAAAATGACCTGCAGTGGCTGTGGCAGTGGCAGTGTGGGGCAAGCGCCGCCGCAGGACTTGGCTTGGCTGGGTAAGTTGATTTGGCGGGCGAGCGAGCATTGAACGTGCGTGGAGCGAAGCGCTGTAGGTGCTACATCAATTTCAGTTGGCTAGAATAACCCAGCAGCCAGCGGCGGACGGACAGTGGGGTGTGCATGTCCGATAGCACAGCAGCCCGGCGAGGGACAACACGCACACAGACACGGAGATACAGCTATGCTTACATAGATGGAGCTACGATTACACAACCGTCCATATAGCTGGAAGCAGTGCACAGAGGATGCCTACATCGCACGCCGCTGAGTCAAAGTTTCGTTTTTCGTTTTTGCTTGCAACCCTCCTCAGCGAGCAGGACTTTCATTTCAAGGATTTCCGAACCGACGTCAGACGTCAGCCAGCGCTCCGCTCCGACTATACACGCTAAGAGCATAGAGAATGTAGCTATAGAAAACCCACTAGTGTAGGTTGTAGGTGCAACGCGGGAACCTTGCGGCATCAAGGCGATGAACGAAGGAGAGCGAGGACGAGAACGGGAAAGCAAGTCGATGAATACGAGCCGGAACAGAAGAAGCAACATCAGTGCAAAAACGACAACGACAACGAGAACTCGAGTCGACTCAGGTTACTGCTTGGAGCAAACATTGAAGCCCCAGTCAGTTCGAAGTTTTGACATAAAACCCCGCAGGCCAAAACGAAAAGGACTTAAAGGCATAAAGCTTCATATAGGCAAAGCTGCCATAGGTACATATATGCACGTGTGAAGGGTACAGCTACCTGTGCACAGGGGTGGCTACAGCTGTCGGGGATTATACTGTCAGGACTGTGAAAAAAGACTTAAGCTAAGGCCATTTCACAGTAATGATCAAAGGGAGTTATGTCATGCACAGTCATTAACGCCGCTAGCTGAAAGATAAGCTTCGATTCATAGACCTTCTGGCATTTCCTGCATCACTATGACATCGTACTTCCGATGAAACCTTAACTGGTTTTCGTTTATCGTAAGCAAATTGACTCATAATTGCACAATTCCAGTTTTTATCTCATTTTAATATATTCCAATAGACTTTTCAGTGCATCATTAGTCATTTTGTAAGGCGAATCTCAGGTATCTTTAAGATATATTTGATTTTCAGATATATTTATACCTATTTTGTTGTCTACTAAATTCCCAGTAGATATGTTCTTAACCCATCTATCTATATATCCGTTTTACAAACTCCCCTCTGATGATATAATCTCTGATACATAAATCCTAAATAGTTTAAAGAGCTATGCAAACATTTTGCCAATAAATTCCCAAATATTATTGGCTAAGAAACCCACATATAATTCAATTTGTTTTAAAAATCGCTTAAAAAGGTAGACTGGTTTTCATTTTTCGTATATATAAAACTGACTCATAGCTCCGACATTCCAGTTGTTATCTGATTGACTTTTCAATAGATTGTATATATATGTGCCTCGGCTGCTATTTATATACTTATTTGGTACACTGCCTCTGTCTCTGTGTGTGTGTGTGTATTGTGTGTATAGATCATATCGATTCTTTTTAAAGGCAGCCCATCTATAAACATAAATCTCTTGACGCTGCTCTCGGGCTCAACTGAACTGAACTGAATTGAACTGAACGAACGGACTCCGTGCCCGAAAAGTATATCAGCATTCGAAATCGAGCCATAATCGATGCCATTGTATACCAAAAACGAACGAGCTCTCTCGCATATAGAGCCAAAAACAGTAAATCCGAACCGACGAACCCCGTTGCCATGTGTCAGCGCAGAGCAGGGCAGAGCAGCGCGAGGTTATCGTGCAAGACTCTATGAATACGAATACGAATACGAATACGAATAGAGTCGAGTCGAGCGTCGTAGTCGTAGTTTTATAGATATAGATACAGAGAGATACACACAGAATGGGAAATGCCGAGGGGCAGGGACAGGAGGCAGGGGACAGGGCACGGCTACGCCAATTGGTGGTGAGTGGAAACGAGTCTCAGTCTGAAACTTCGAGTTCGCCTGAGTTAGAGTTTGAGATTCTCTGTAGCCTCGACATGGACAGACATCGACATCGACAGCCAGATGCTCGGGTTGTTGCTGCTTAAGTATTTGGGTTGTAAGCCTCTTGGGCTCCTCAAATATATATACTTATATATGTATATACAACACGATGTTATTGTTGTTGTTGTAGTTGTTGTTGCTGGCATTGCTTCAATTCCATAGGCATCATTGAGACCCAGAGCCAGACGATGATGGCACTTGAGCATCAGCTCCACTACAGCCAGTTCTCGACTGGCTTAGACTCTAGGGGAGGCATCGGGGCTACCAGCCATGCCATTCTCCTCCAATGCCGATGATGATGATGCTGCTGCTGCTGTTGCTTCAGTTTTCAGTTTTCAGAGTTCAGTTTTCAGCTTTCAGTCATGCGCCCGAGCGACCCGCATTCACTCGGATTCATTCGGCCGGTCGGTCGGTCGGCCGCTCGCTCGCTCGCTCGCTTGTTCGTTCTGCTGGCACAGCTTTCGATAGATGCTAATCTATCTTTATTGTACAAAGATGTCGAGAGGATGTGTATGCGAATTGTGGATTGGGGATTGGAGCTTGGGGATTGGGGACTGGGGATTGGGGAATGTGTGCACAAAGACGACAGTCGGTGCGACAGTCAGTTGTTCAGTTGTTCTGACTCTCTTTTTCGGAGGGGGCTGGGGGCTGGCTATAAATATAAATGGTCTTTGGGCATTTGTATGTATTGGATTTCACTTGGGTTCGATTTCGGTGTGAGCTACGTTTTAGGGAAGCCAAACGACTTATATATATGCTGCACACAACACACACATACCTTTTTCGAAAGGTATTATTAGAGCTATGTGCTTGGCGCCCGCTCGCCTGCAGGTGCCTCTCAAGCGGTACAGTTGCGTTGCCTTCAGCTAGCCATGGAAAACTCTAGAAAAAGAGAAAGATACTTTTCTTTTGGCGTACGTATACTATGAGATATATGTTCTTTGATACGTTAACTGCTTTGATTTGATTTAGAGCAATTGCTGGCCCCATGTTCTTTCCCCTTTACCGATTCCAGTTAGCTATAATATAGCCGAACTGACTATTAAAAATGATCTCATGACCGCAAAGTGCTCATTGACAGCAAACATCATTAACAATCAGCCTAGGAAAGTCCCTAGTTACTAGAATAAACTGATTACTAACTTTGTGTATAATTGTAGAGCATCTGTCAGTCGTCAAAGGCCAAAGTCTAATTTACAAACACAGCGTAAAGGATCAGCATCATTCATTCATAATCTCTGGATCGGGTTTTAAATGATCGTATAAACGACACGTTCTTTGGCTCTTTTATGTTGTGAGCTGGAATTCAGTTTTCCAGTTCCAGTTTCAGTTCCAGTTTTCCAGTTTTCCAGCTAAGCCAATCGAATCGAATGGCTGGCAGAGAATACAACACGAGAGATATAAAGCCCAGATATGGAAATGGCAATAAACTCGTATACATAGCAGACGAGGGAATTGGGATTACTAACTGACGCTGGCAGCGGCGTCAGCGTCGACAGCGCTGTGAAGTGGCAGCCAACGAGGCCACTGGCACCACCAGCCATAGGAAGAAGCGAATGGCACAAAGGAAATTACGAGGAAAAATTCAGGTCCCTATAGACTGCAAATAGAATAGATACGCACCCATACACACACACAAATATATATATATATATATATATATATATATATATATATAAATATATATATAGAGTGAGCTGCATATAGATTATAGAGCACACAATGGACGAGATGCAGAGATACGAGAGCCGAGAGTCGGGAGTCGGAGATACCTTCAGCTGTGGCAGCGACAATGGCAGCAGCGGCAGCAGCATCGACTCGCAGACCCGGACCTAATCAAAAAAGGTAATGGAAAAATACTATCTGGTTGCTATGGCTATGGCGATGGCTATGTCTGCGCTTACGTCTGCGCCTCCCTCTGCATATCGTATCTGTGAAAAGGGACGAGCGAGCGCTAAGGACATTCAGAAGTTGTTCTGTGGATGCGGTCGCCGGGATAGGCGGTATGCGGGCGTTTCAGTTCAATATAATGCATGACCATAATAAATTCTATGGCTAAATCCCCGCTCTGTATAAAAAGGTCATAATAGATGAGCTTTTGTCAAGGACTGAGTGTGTGTGTGTGTGTGAAAGAGAGGAAGTGTGGGGGAGGTAGTTATATATACATATAAGATATATATATATATATATATATATATATATATATATATTTATATATGTAGGTCTGCATCTGTATGTTTTATCCGAGTCGTAATCATTCGGTTTTCGTGCAAAACGCACAAGGAAAGGTCATTTTCTTCGCTCGTTTGCCACAGCTCGTTTTTTGGGAAAGGTTGCCAAAGGGCTTAGAGCTCCCTTATAGCCGGCCCCTTACCGCCTGGCCCGTAGCTCCTAGGACAACCCCAAAAAGCATTTGAAAACTTCTGCCGGACAGTCGATAGCTGCACAAAATATAATGTATATTAATGTCGAGTCATCGTCGTCAACTCTAGAAACTTAAAGCATAGCTCGAACCTTCGACCCACCCAGCCACCCACTCAGCCGCTGCTGGATGTTGGATGCTGGGCGTATGGCGGATACTGCGTGTGGTTTAGCTACCTTTGCTAATACTTTTAGTTCGCATTTATGCACACATAGAAAATTGCTTATACTTTCCCAGCTATATGCTTATGCTTATATATATTTATATATGTGCATAAATTTATGTGTGTATATAGATTTTTCAACCACCATAACAAGTCGTAATCCAATCCAGCTCAATTGAACCGAGCTGAACCGAACCCAAACTGCATTAACCAGCAGCACTTCTACTTCGACTACGACTTTGACTTCCACTGCTCTCGCACTAGTCCGACTCCTCGTGTTAAAACTAATCCATCAAATTGCTTTGGGCGACCCACAACCAACGACGATAATGGGTTTAACTACAACACGTTTATAGTGTATATATTTGTTGTTGTTGTTGTTGTTGTAGCTTCTGCTGCTGTTGCTGCCCGGGCAGAGCTGAGTAGAGCAGAGCAGAGCTGAGCAGAGCAATACTTCAAGTTACAGATATACACACGTCGCAGTGGTATCAACTTCTCAGCATCTTTTAGATAGCTCCATGTATGCACGAGCTTGTTGAGTGTGTGTGTGTGTGAGTGTGTGTATTGGAAAAGATGTTGGCGTAGAATGGATTTTTCTGTTTATATATATGTACATATATATATATTTATATATATAAGTATATATATGTAGAGCTCGCATTGAAGTTGCTTTGGCATTTCGTTAACGGATATGTATAAAATATAATGACCTGGGAACCGAAGCAGCAGCTACAGCTACAGATACAGATACAAATGTATCTTTTGGCCGACGATTGATTGAAGACGCATAATGTGGGTAGCATACGAATACGAAGTACTCGAATCGTATCATGCGGAAACTTGTTTAATTTGGCCTGATGCCGAACCAAAAAAAGAAAGATATATATATATCTATATCTATATAAATATATGTATATATGCGAATATTATTTCTCGCACTATATTTGCCATTGGGCTGGACCAAAAAGATGTGCTAATTATATGAGATCTGCTGAGATATTAGAGAGCAGCTGCTTGTAGTATTCAATAGAGTTTTATAGCACTAATCAAAGGTAGTTTTCCATGCTTAGATCACGCGCAGCGAATTCGAGTTACCTGAGATGGGTGGATCGAATACAGATCAGATAGGTCAGTGGGCAAGCAAGTCCAGCAGCCCAGCTGGCGCTGCTTAAAGTGCTCAAGTAGTAAATGCTTGAATAATGCCATAAAAAGTCGTATGATGTCTATAAAAACTAAATCACACATAAAATATATTTAGGATATATATATACCCAGCATAAAGACTATATATTATAGAAGAAAATTCACACATAAGTATGTACAGTTATAAATATATATATATAAAGAACACACCCTATATCATTAAAATAGAGAAATTTACTCGACGGGCGGGCTCTACGTCTCGACGCCTTCGGAATGCCATCAGCGTGCGCTATAGACGACGCACATGAAGTCCCGAACCCGGGTAGCGGTAGCACACGACTAGCCGAGAACATCAGCCCCCCGCCCCCAGCCCCCAGCCACAACCGCAACAACAGCTCCTGCGCCCCCTCCAACCACCTTAATAAAAAGTCTTAGCGTACCACCAAAGGGCCCAACAGCGCAGAGCCAAAAGCACCCCAAACCTCGGGTGAACTTCGGGTTTTTGCCATTGCCGGCTGACTGACGAACGTTCGGACTGACGGAGTGACAAACGAACAGACGAACAGACGAAGAGGCAGACGAGCAGACAGACAGGCAAACAGTTTGCTGTTGGCTCTGCTGCTGCGTATTTGCTCTGCACGCCTGACGCCGACGGCGACGTCGACTGCGAAAGATATTCTGCCCGTCCTTGCCGACTGCCTTGCCCCGCACCTCTCCCGCGCTGCCCACGGCCCTACCCAGTACTTGCTGCTTGCTGCTTGCTCGGTTGGTTTTGGTTTGGTTTGGCCTGGCTTGTTTGGGATTAAATATTTCCTATAGATGGGAAAAACGAGTCGGTCGGGTCGGTCGTCGAGTCGCTTGGCGCTGTTGTCGCTAGTTTCGTATATTTCACTTTGTGCTGAACGTTCGTCCGAAGCGGTTCTCACAGCGCGGCCAAACGCGCTTCTTGTAGTTAGCCAGGCGTGTGCTCACTCGACTCGATACGATATACGCTGCGATTTGATTTGATTTTCGGCTTGGCTCCAGACCGATTAATATATATGTGAATACATCAATAAATAAATATATATATATATATATATATATATATATACAGATAAATAAACATACAGACTATATAACGATAATCGTGCAAAGTTTCATTCAAGAATCGAATGTTTTTTGTTGTGCTCGACACGGCACACGCTCCTTAAGTGAGTACCACTGTGCGAATGTGTGTGTGAGTGTTAGTGTGTGTGTGTGTGTGTGTGTGTGTGAGGCGATGTAAACAAACGGGGTCTTGAGATGCTGCCTCTGCTGCGGCTACGCCTGCTGTTGTCATTTGTTGCGGCTACCGTTGCCTTAGCTCTTGCGGTGTCTGTTCCTGTCGTCGCTCTTCTTCTTCTTCTTGTTGTTGTTGTTGTGTCTGTGTGCAATTAAAAAAGCGGCGCAGCGCGACGCGGCGTAGCTGACGTCGCTGCTAGCGGCGTCGGCTCGACGTCGGCATCGGCATTTGCATGCCACACGCGCCGCCAGCTGAGGCAGCAACAGCGGCAGAGCAGCAGCAGCAAGTGTTTAAAAATGTTTGCGGGTCGCGTTTGTTTTTGTTTGCATACAGTTAGACTGCGCGTAGGCAGCGACGTCGACTGCGAAAGTGTTTTGGCCGCTGATTGTTTTGGTTTGTTTTTGTTTTGGTTTTGGTTTTCATTCTGCTTCAGTTTTTATTTTTATTGTGCTTTCGCTTTTCGCGCCTATTTCCGCGCTGGCTGGCGTGCAGCCTTTTCGGTTGGTGTGAGAAAGTACCGTGGCACCGATAAGCGGACATTGACACTGGGCCACCAGCAGCAGCAGCAGCAGCAGCTGATAAGCATCTAGTTTTGAGCTCTGAGTGCATGTGCAGCTTAAAGAACTTTGTGGATATGAGTATATAGTTCAGATATATGTGTACATATATATGCTAATATAAGTATAAAAGGCAACTTTATGACTGCCATAAATAAACTCTAATCACAGCCATAAAAGTAAATCATGGCTACATTGGATTACATCAGCTAGTCAAAGAAAAGCTTTTAATATATATATTCTTCTGTATAATCATTTTTTATATATCTCAAACTGTACATGTATGTGTATCTATATACAATTATAAAAGGTTAAATCTAAGTCACCTTGAACTATCACGACATAAATAGATATATACACATACATACATACATATATACATACCATATACATACATCTACCTAAGCATGACGAAAATCAATCTAAAAAGAAAAAATTACCTGACAAAATGAAAAGATATGAACACAAAAAAATCATATACACACACAGACGCACACTGACAAAAGTAAATACATACGCAGGTCGGAAATCTGAAACTGAATTTGGAATCGGAATGTTAATGCTACG
Source organism: Drosophila paranaensis (assembly GCA_035047545.1). Lineage (NCBI taxonomy): Eukaryota > Metazoa > Arthropoda > Insecta > Diptera > Drosophilidae > Drosophila > Drosophila paranaensis. The sequence goes on from JAWNPL010000145.1 coordinate 15,787,571, forward strand.
AATATTCGAAGCATAAAAGGCCAGAACGGGCAGTAAGTAGGTAAAGCGCCTGACGGAATATATAAAAGCCATAGCTGGGTTATACAGAGATAGAGAGATATCGAGATACAAAAGATACGGGGCAACAAAAGGGCGCTCGACGCAAGAACTGTAGACGTGTAGCTAAGGCTCACGACGCTGACGCTGACGCTGACGACGATGATGATGATAATGATGACGATGCACGAAATTTCACGAATCCCCAAAGCAGCCTTACAGCTAAAGCCGACAACCTTAGCCAGTTGTAGGCAACCATTATTCAGGGTGTGCGATGAGGAGGATTTAGGGCGCGGAACAGGGACGATGTCTCAAGGCGATTAAGATAAAGTGCCAATCGATATAAGGGAAAGAAAGGCGAGCAGGGCAGGGCAGCATCATCAGCAGCAGCAGCAGAGACAGAGGCAGAGGCAGAGCGCTGAGATGAGCTGAGGTAAGGCAGCGGCAAAGGCAGAGCAGGGGCAGAGCAATATGTATTCGTATAGCAGAAAAACATCCACAGCCACAGCTCGAATGCTCGAACGCTCGAGCAGTGTATATAGCTCAGCGACGACATAAAAGGAAATATAAAACCATTTATAAAGCAAGTCAGTCAGGGGAGATTTGAATTGGAATTGATGGTGTAGTGCACTCGACTACAAGTATATGTACATATATATGTGTATGTGAGTGTGTGTGTGTGTGTGTGTGTGTGTGTGTGTGTGTGTGTGTGTGTGTGTGTGTGTGTGTGTGTGTGTGTGTGTGTGTGTGTGTGTGTGTGTGTGTGTGTGTGTGTGTGTGTGTGTGTGCCGGTGAGTCTGTGTTTTTGCTTGGCATACGAAGCATAGACGAAGACCGAATCGCGTTCTGTGTCGTTCGTCTTGTGTCAAGGTGCGCGACGGGCTGTGTGTAGAGATATCTTGAAGATGCTCAGTAGAAGGAAGGAAGGGTTTTTTGGGCTACGAAACTTCAGCTCGCCAACTAAGTTTCCGGCACACAAAAAGTTTGCGCCAACAACAGCTGCACAGCTGACAGAGAACAACCCCTAAGCTAGCAGCAGCAGCTCAGCTCAGCTCAACTGAACTGAAAGATAAAACCCAATTCCGTAAATCCAACCTGCGAGCGCAGGGCGGAAAGGGTGCGAGGGCACGAGGGAGCGATTTCTAATAGGAAATCTTGAGGCGAACACGAACGTAAATTGCTTTATGTATTAAGTCATCTTATTAATCGAAAATACCGGCTCCTCTGACTCAGGCAGGTGGCTCTTATTCAAAAGGGGGCATCGTCGCTATGTATCTCTGACTCAGCAGAGTATTACCCTCAATGTTGAGCAGGAGGAGGCGGAGGTTCGACCAAGTCGTTCACTTTACTCAAGTGTTGCTAGAGCAGAGCTAGCAGCAGCAGCAGCAGCTATCTTCGTATTTGTATCTGTATGTGTGCGTGTGTGTGTGTGTGTGTGTGTGTGTGTGTGTGTGTGTGTGTGAGCTCTGCCGATATGGGTATGGGCGCTTGGGTGCTCCCATAATGGAGCGTTCGACGTACGACTGGTTCTGGTTTTGGGGGCTGAGACTTGGGACTGGAAAACGTATCGATTTCTGAAGGCGTACGCATCGTTGCCTCAGCAGCGCTTCAAATTTATCAACAGTTTTATATGCATGTGTGTGTGTGAGAGAGAGAGAGTGAGAGAGATGTGTTTTATGGTGCGCTCGTATCTGTAACTTATAGCGGGCATCACGCTCGTCGTACTGCTCTTGTATATATTCAAACTTTCTGAAGTACCTACATAACTGACAGTCTCTCCCTCTCTCTGTGTGTGTGTGCGTATCTCTACATACGTGTGTGTGTGTGCGTGCAGATGGTATTTTTCCAAAAACCCGAGGTCGTAGCTATTATAAATACAAATATATTATATAACCCATAGATATACATGTACGTACAGAAATATAATGCGTCATGCGCTGAACCCCCAGAAAATCTGGTTTCTTCATAGATTTCAATATAATTTCGTGGTAGTTTTTGTCCTTCCCTACTCATAGTATTGATTCATACTTCACGAGAAGCAGTCAATTTTTATATTACAACTTCACAATTTCAATATAATATGTAAGAGTTTGTCTTCTCCCCGATAAGAGTACTTCTCCCTAGAGCATGACTCAAAGGAGTTTGGCTGCAACAAAAGTTTCCTAGTTTTTTGATGTTGATTAAGCACAGAAACTTTTATTGAACTTTCTTTCAAATTGTTTTGCTTTCTTTTTTTCAACTTTCTGAAGGGTTGCCTGGCATTTTCTAAGCTTAAAGTTGATTGCACTTTTTGCAATTTGAAGCTGCTTAACCGTTATATGTTTCTATGTTGTAGCATTGCGAGGGTGGGCTGAAAAGATGCCTGCACGTGTAACATAAATACGGAAAAGATTTAAATTTAAAGTAATATTTTAAAATTGATTCCGTATTCTTTTCTACAATATTTTTCTATCATTTTCCATTTTCAAATAAATTGCGCCCTGTCAAGCCGACTTATTAACTGCGCCTCAAATTTCTGGCGTTGCCAGAATGTTTGCTCGAAACGCGGCGAAATTCAAAGCAAAGCGAATGACAGAATAGAAAATAATAAATGTCAGTAAAAAGGAAGAAGGCAGGCAAGAAATGACTCGAAATTCTTCGTTTGTGAATTAAACTTAAATACAACGAATTTAATTAAATAATTATCAATTTCTCTTCTCTTTGCAGCTGGTTATTTCTATATTTATGTTCTGATTGGTCTTGGCGGGCATTTATTTGCAACGCCAACAAAATTCATCAACAATTCGGGGCGTAAACAGTTTACCAGTTGCCATGCCGACTATACGGCGCTGCTGCATCATTGGATGCCTGTCGAACTCAAGGCAGCACCCAAGCATGCAGTTCTTTGCCTTCCCACGGCCCGACAATCCCTTTCACAAGCTGTGGAAGGAGGCGTGCCACGCCTCGCTGAGGCGCATCATTCCATTCAAGAAGCCCGTGGTGTGCGCCCTGCACTTTGATCCCAGCGTACTGGGCGGGCGGCGGCTGCAGTCGAATGCATTGCCCACCCTGCGCCTGGAGGTGCCCTCGAATTTGGAAGCCGTGGAGCAGCAGGCCATGGTGGAGGAGATCGAGCGCAGCCGCAAGTGCGCCTACATCAATGCCGTCGTCTACGAGTGGCTGGTGCGGGCCAATATCAATCCCCAGCTGAGAGGCAGCATCACCCATGGCATGATCAAAGACAAGGCGGAGAATGCCCGCCAGGTGATCGGCAGCACATCCTTCATAGCGGACAATCGCTGGCTGAATCGGTTCCGCGAGACGCACCTGCAGGGCTTCGCTCAGAAACTGGCCACCAATCAGCTGAAGCCGATGGGCACTTCGCTCTGGATACCGGACATTGTGCAGGACCTGCAGCATCTGTTTCCGCCGGCCAGTGCCGAGCGAGTGGCCAAGCTGGAGGAGATGCCCGAGCAGTATATGAACTACATGCAGCAGTACGGAGAGTATGAGGAGGACGAGGACAGCATGGACAACAAGGAGCAGAGCTACCAGGAGCAGCAGCAACAGCAGCATTACGCCCTACAGCAACAGCACCTCCAGCAGCAACATCAGCAGCAGCAGCAGCAAATGAATCAAGCCTGGCCTCCGTTCCCCGGCCATCCGCACGGTCATCCGCATCCGCATCCCGGCTTCAGCTTCAATGACTACTACTTCGAGCGCCACCAGCAGCAGCTGCAGCAGCAGATGCAGCAGCACCAGCAGCAACAGTTGCAGGCACAGTTCGCTCCGCCGCATGTGGTGCCAACACCAGCAGGCGCAGCGCAGCCACCTCGCGAGCCCTTCCAGCCACAATTGCCACCAAATCAGTCGCAGCAGCGCGTCAGTCCCTTCCAGCCAGTTCAGCTGGCCAAGCGTCCCAAAATGGAATCTCCAGCCGACGATGAAGTTCAAGAGATCAATGCTTCAGCTGTTGCTCGTGGATCGCCGCTGTCATTGCCTCGGGTCGAATCCACAGCCACCACACAGTTGGACCAGCACTCTCCCAGCCCCAAGGAGCAGAACAACAACAGCGGACGAGACAGCGCCAGCAGCAAGGAGAATGCACCCAAGACTCTGGCTGACTGCCACAGTGGCAAGTCGACACCCGTGCGTTCCATCAAGGGCAACAGTCCACCCGCAACAGCATCCACCCCAGCATCGCCAAAGAAGCAGATCGGCAGTGTCGGAAGTCAAACAAATGGACACAACTCCCCAGAGCCGGCAGACTCAAGTTCCTTGGCCCATGTGCTCAAGGAGCTGGATAGCTATACTCAAGCCTTGGAGTACTTAAAGCCTCTTGAGGACTTTGTGCTCTTCAAGGAGAATTTCCGTGCCATTGGACTGCTGTCGCAGCTGGAGCTGGTGCTGCGCAAGGGAGACAAGGCCACGCTTATAGAGGGTTGAATTCTGCTCAAAATTTGACGAGAAAAACAGAAATGTGATGAACTGTGTACATACATATACATAAAGTAGTTAATTAATGGCGTAGTATTATTAATTTGTCTTTCCACACAACTTGATTTAAGTAAGATGTATTTGAGCAGAGGCGAACTGTGGCAAACAAATGATATTCGAAGAGATTAAAATAAAACCTATTAATTTATTTGAGAAAAAACGTATTTTTATTCGAAAAGCAACTGCGAGCTGAGTTAGCAAGTCTGGCAACGCTCATGCTTGCATTTTACAGCACTGTAGTGTTTCGCTGTGAATGGCATTTGGTGACTGAAATGATAAACAAAACAGAAGCAGCAAATATTTAAGCAGATTTTTGCAAATCAACAAAAAACTAAGTACAATTTAAATAAATAGCAGATGTCGCTTCTTGAGCAATATGAACAGCAATACGCAGCGCTAATCGCTGAAATAACTGCACATATTGGTCGTCTGCAACAGAACGCAAGTGAGTGCAAGCCTCAAACATATTTTTACGACCAGATTGATTAACTCCCCTCACTCGTCGTAGCCGAACGCAATGAACTGTGCACCAAAATCGATGCGAGTCTGTCCGAAGCACAGGAGCTGCTCGAGCAAATGGGTCTGGAGGTGCGCGAACTGAATCCATTGCAGCGCAGCACCTTCAACAATAAAATCCAGGTCGCCCAGGCGGAACTGAAGCGCCTGCAAGGGGAGTACAAACAAACAAAGGACAGAATACGATCGCAGGCAAATAGTTTCACGACTCTTGATTTGGTTGGCGGCGGTGACTACTACGAGGACGTAGCCATTAGCAATGATCAACGGCAACGATTGCTCGACAACTCCGAGCGCATTGAGCGCACCGGCAACCGACTAAACGAGGGCTATCGCGTGGCTGTGGAGACGGAAGCGCTTGGCGCACAAGTTCTAAATGGTATTTATAATGTCTTTGCCTCTCACCTGAATGATTTATAATACCTTGCATATAACTTGGTAGATTTACATCATCAGCGCGAGACGTTGCAGGGCGCACGCGCTCGTCTAAGGGAAACGAATGCCGATTTAGGACGCGCCTCCCGCACCCTTAATTCCATGATGCTGCGCGCACTGCGCGAAAAGGTCGTCCTCTACGGCGTTGGCGTTTGCTTTGTGGTTGCTGTCGGCGTGAGCCTCTATCTAACATTTGCACCCAGCTCCACAGCGGCCACATCATAAAAAAGAAACACAAATTAGCGCATTCCTTGTTGAGTTAATTGTTTATTTATTATTAGTTTCAATTGTGAGTTAGGTATGTATGTATATTGAAGAACTCTAAACACTAAACTACAAAGCTTATTTACTATGACTTATGCCCCTTATTCATTACACATATGAGTGTTAAATGTATTTAAATAATAAATTGTTGGCTTTTGTGTGTCTGGGCGCATATAAATTATACAAATAACTATATCATATTGAATATATGTATATCATTTTAGGACGTTTTAGCATTAAATTCGCAGTGAATATTTACAAATAATAATAAAACTAACCAAGTGTTTGGTATTAATAAAATATAAATAAATAAATTATTCAAAATGCATTGAGTTCAGCTCGAAGCGCCAACGAATTAGCCAAACTCAATGTTCCCCAACTGCTAGCAGCTGCACGAGGACGTATCCTCGTTAATCTCTGCCTGGTTGTTTTTGTCCACTTGAAAGCTTTGCCGTTCGAGCGCCTGCAGCTCCATTTTGGAACGATTGGCCTGCACCAGTTGGCGAGAGATGTCCTGGAACATTTCCTCGATACCCTTGCCCGTGCGACAGGATGTCTTGTAGGTGGCACTAATCAGGCTGTGGCACTGTTCACAAAAGGCTTCGACTTCCTCGTCGGTTACCTCTGGCTCGCGGCCCTCGAGATCACACTTATTGCCGCATATGAAGATTTTGGCATTCTCCGCATATGTGACTATATCTAGCAAGTGTTGCGACAAGGAATGGAACGACGCCGCATTGTCCAGGGCAAAGACCAAAATAGCACCCTCTGCAAACTTGTAATAGGATGAGGTCACAGACGCCACCCGCTCCATGCCGCCAGTGTCCCACAATTGCAGCTGCCCAAAAAGTATTCAAATCAGTCTTCAACCGCACCAAGGCACAATAAGACTCACCTTAATTTGTTTTTCGCCCACCTTGTACTCGCGGTCAATATGATCTAGGCCCAGCGTCGATTTGCGGTCTGTGTCGGTGATAAAGGTATTGTTGGTGAAGCGCCTGAACAAGGAGCTCTTTCCCACGCCGTAATCACCGCAAAGTATAACCTTCTGCTTTGGTATGCGAACCGATGCCATGTCGTTGATTTATTGTAAAATATAATTTAATTAATGCCCACCCACACCTGCTGCTAGACACAAAGAAATATAACAACACAGAGCACCAACAGCTGTTTTAGTGGTGTTGCCACTAAGTTTATTTTCGCCGGTTCCATGTCGTCGGCGTTATCGATAGCACAGTCTTAAGGTGCATTGTCAACTGACCGTTTTTTGAATGGATTGTTGCTGATAGGTTTTAGTTTTTAAACAAAGCTCAACACCAGATATGTCTTATAATATTTCTTATTATTCCATAATCAACTTAGTTGGTTACTTATTGCTGTTATACACATTTCAGTTCTTGTTGTGTACTAACTCCTGGTTTGACACTTATAGCACTTGTATGGTTAGTGCGTGTAGCCAATAGATCGAATACTGTATTACGATTAAATTTGCACTAGTAAATAAACGCTTATCAATATTGGCTGGTATTGACGTTTCTGATAAGCCATTCCATTATAATGGAGCCCATCGAGCTGCCGGTAGTCAAAGCACTGGCAACTGCCGGCTGTAACGGAAGATGGCGTCTGCAATTCCAATGCTAGCAATATTTTTGCTGAGCTTCGCAACACTGGCACTCGGTGAGTTTAAATAAGAAGTAATAATATGGAAATTGTGACTCACAGACAATATATTAGGCAAGCCCGGATATGGACCCGGCGAACAGGATTGGGGCTATGTGGACGTACGTCCTGGCGCCCACATGTTCTATTGGCTCTACTACACCACGGCTGATGTGCCCAAGTTTACCGATCGGCCCTTGGCCATTTGGTTGCAAGGTGGACCTGGAGCTTCATCCACGGGCTATGGCAACTTTGAGGAACTGGGCCCCGTAGATTTATATGGCGACCATCGAGACTGGACGTGGGTGAAGGACATGAATGTGCTATTCATTGACAACCCAGTGGGCAGTGGCTTCAGTTATGTGGATAATACGGCTCACTTTACGGCTACGAACAACGAAATAGCTTTGGATCTGGTTGAGCTAATGAAGGGTTTCTATGCCTTGCATCCAGAATTTGAGACCGTGCCATTACATATTTTCTGCGAAAGCTACGGCGGTAAAATGGCGCCCGAATTCGCTCTGGAACTTTACTATGCAAAGGAACGAGGGGAGATTAAAAGCAATTTGACATCTGTAGCTCTGGGCGATCCTTGGACATCGCCCATTGATTCGGTACTGGAATGGGGCCCATTTCTGCTTCAGATGGGCATCGTGGATCACGACGGCTACAACTCGATCATGGAGGCTGCCAACTTTACGGCGGAACTGGTGGCCAAGGAGCGTTGGATACAATCTACTGCACAGTGGGGCAACACTCAATGGGAGGTGATGAAAGCCTCGAAGGGCGTCGATTTCTACAATGTGCTCAAGGAGACGCGTGGGGATCGCTTTCAGCGACAGATGCTGCAGTCACCCCAAGGTGAGTTACCAAGAGATTATCAACTTGAATTGAGTACAATAAATATCTATCTGTAGAGCGCATGTATCGCACCATGGTGAAGTACGACATCGACGAAGATCGCGATGAGCTGCTGGAGAATCTTATGCGCGGACCTGTGGCTGAAACTCTGGGCATACCATCCAATGTCAAATGGGCCTCGCAGAGCAGCGCCACCTTTGACGTCCATAAAACTGATTTCATGAAGCCCGTCATACACATAGGTAAAAGAGAACTATATCGAATATAAAAGAGTATTACCTAATCCTTTATATACTCTGTATATAGTCAATGAACTGCTGGACAACACGACCTTGAAGGTGGGCGTCTTCTCTGGTGGCTTGGATCTGATCTGTGCCACACCAGGCACCGTCAACTGGATAGACAAGCTGGACTGGAGCAGAAGGGAGGAGTATCTGGCGGCGCCACGTGTTGCGATCAGTGTGGATCGCGTCTTGGAAGGCTATCAGAAGTCGGGTGGAAACTTCACCATGTACTGGATCAACAGATCTGGCCATATGGCGCCTGCGGACAATCCCGCCGCCATGAGCCATGTCCTGCGCGAGTTCACTGGCTTCGGATAGAGTTACGAGTCATGTAGATAGCGTCGAATAAAGTTAATAGAAATTGAAGCGAACCACATTGCTCGGATGCGATAAGCGTGCATTAAGCAAAAACTTATGGGCTTCTGCTAGATTTATGAATACAGGCGATAAGGAAAATAATTTAGAAACCTTCAGCCATATATAAATAAGTGTCCACGCTTAACTAATCACCCGTTAAGAGCTGAAGACGTACATATGTTTTTGAAATTGCGATCACATTGTATCGTAATGTTCGCTTCGCTTTCATTCTGTTTTGTCCACACGTCACTCAGGCAGTCGAAGAATATAAATTCGCTTACCTTTGCCGTGTGGGGCTTTAGCTACGATCAGACGGTCGACAGAGTCCGAGCTGTGCGGTCGCAATTAGTGCAAAATGAATGGGCTCTTAATCAGCTTTACTGTGCTCCTAGCACTCTTCAACTCCGGCGCCGTCAACGGTAAGTGGAATCGTTAACTGCTCGACCTCAATTTTGGCCGACATCCAACTGTGCTTTGAGCCCAATTGCCAACAAATATGCCAACCGAGAGCCAGTGGTAGGAGGAATGCGAAGCCAAATAGAAGTGAGCTTAGAGTGAACTTTTGATAGGGAATTCCTATGGGGAATTCTCGAGTAGATCCCACAGGATCACCAATCAGATGACAGAGTTTGTCTTTCAAGGGAGTTACAGTGCCTTTTCTACGTTTTTACTAGATCAGTCAGTTACTAGATCAGTCATAACTAGAGTTATTTCCTAACAGATTGTAGAATCTATTTTACAAAGCAATTAGTTGTAATAGTATCAGAGTAGAAGAGTAATTATAAATGAACTAGTTGAGCTCGTCAATCAAAGGCTCTTCAGTAGCTGTTGCAAGTATAGATAATTATCTTATCTTGCGAGCTGCTATCAATATATATATGAAGCAGACTCAGGTAGATGCTACTCCACGAAGATAGCAAAGTTCACGAGAAATCTATTAAGATAGCTGTCAATACATTAATTAAAACTCAAGAGCTTTGCTTCTTAAAATATTTATTTTGTTATCAACTTATTTTTTATTTAGTGATTGTAGTAAGGGTATCTGCTAGTCGTGCATTCCCAACCACTACTTATCTAATTTCAATTCATTCTCTTTGCAGCCCGCACGGGCTACGGTCCGGGCGAACAGGATTGGGGCTTTGTGGATGTTCGCAAGGGCGCCCACATGTTCTACTGGCTCTACTACACCACGGCCAATGTCACCAGCTATACGGATAGGCCCCTGGCCATTTGGTTGCAGGGTGGGCCAGGTGCCTCATCCACGGGCTACGGCAACTTCGAGGAGCTGGGACCTTTGCAGCTCGATGGCAGCTACCGCGACTGGACCTGGGTCAAGGACATGAATGTTATATTCATTGACAATCCCGTGGGCACTGGCTTCAGCTACGTGGATGCCACCTCTGCTTACACCACCACCAACAAGCAAATCGCTTTGGATCTGGTGGAGTTCATGAAGGGCTTCTATGCGCTGCATCCGGAGTTTAAGAAGACGCCTCTGCATATTTTCTGTGAGAGTTATGGCGGCAAGATGGCGCCAGAGTTCGCCCTGGAGCTGTACTACGCCATACAACGGGGTGAGATCGAGAGCAATTTCCAGTCGGTGGCTCTGGGTGATCCCTGGACATCGCCCATTGATTCCGTGCTTTCCTGGGCGCCCTTTCTGCTTCAGCTGGGCATTGTGGATCAAGGTGGTCACGACAAGATCGAAGCTGCAGCCCTGAGGACCAAGAAACTAGTTGATGAGGGGAAGTGGACTCAGGCCACACTGCAGTGGAGCTACACGCAGTCGGTGGTGCTGAGAGAGTCGAAAGGCGTGGATTTCTACAACGTGGAGACGCCCACACGCGGCGACAGGTATCTGAGGCAGTTGATCGAGATGGATCCGGAAGGTGAGCCACAAGCTGCCAACTTGATAAACAGTTCCTAAAGATCTACATTGTAGAGCGCATGTATCGCACCTTGGTGCACTTCGACATCGATGAGAATCGCGATAGGATGCTGGATGATCTGATGCTGGGACCCGTGACGAAAGCACTCAACTTAACCACTGGCATAAAGTGGGGCGCACAGAGTAGCGAGACTTTCAACAAGCTCATGGGCGACTTCATGAAGCCAGCTGTGGAGATTGGTAGGTATTTATATATAGAATATATATATATTTGATGTCTACATCATATATTGTATTTGCATAGTTGAGGAGCTGCTGAACAGTACAACTGTTCAGGTTGGTGTCTTCTCGGGTGGCTTGGACCTGATCTGTGCCACGCCCGGCGCGGTCAACTGGATTGCCAATATGAAGTGGAATGATAAGGACAAGTACTTGAGTAGCCCTCGCTCTGGCATCACCGTGGATCGCGTGCTGGAGGGATACACGAAAACAGCTGGAAATTTCAGCATGTTCTGGGTGAACCGCGCGGGTCATATGGTGCCAGCTGACAACCCCGCGGCCATGTCATATATTCTGCAACAATATACGAATTTTGGCTAACTCAATGTAAACATGTAACACATACACATACATACATACATGTGCATTTATAAACAGAAAGTTATGCGTGCTCAAATTTGAAAATAGGTTCTTCCATTAAGTCGTTTCGTTGCGATCGAATTGAATCCCAAACAAGTTGAGTCAAATGTTTCTCAAATTCGTTCTGTCGTTCGTAAAGTTCTCGCATGCGCAGTGTTAAAAGAGAGCGAATTGCTAAATAGAAATGGAAAATTGCAACCCTCTCTCGCTCTAACCGCCACACAAATACGTGAGCGTGCGTGTGTATGTGCATGTGAGTGCGGCGTCAGATAATGGCAACAGCGCACAAACACACACACACACATATACGGTCACACGCACACACGTTAAAGTTGCGCGCTGCTTGGACGCTTATCACGAAGCTCTCCGCCGGCGCAGAAAGTGCTCTCAATGCGCATTCGCGCTCACAGAACGAACAGACACAGCAACGGAGCAGCAGCAGAATGAAAACGGCAGCCGCTGGCAGCGGGTGGGCAGCTATTTTTATACATATATAACGCTGTTCTAGTCGGGGCAGAAACTCATAAGCAACTGCACACGTGTGCGTATGCGTTTGCCGTGCATTTGAACATCAACAACAACAGAAATAAGAATACCAATAACAAGTGCGAAGAAAAGTGCAGAAAAAAGTGTTAGCGAAAGGCGAAAAGAAGAGAAAAACAAAAACGAAGAACAGGCGACGTTTTGCTGCTGTCAACGCGCATAATCGTAGCCATCGCACACAGACGTACACATACACACGTACGCAGGCACACGTATGTAGTCTGTGTATGCATGTGTGCCCATAACGGAGTCGTGCGTGAAAGAGAGCGCAGGGAATAGGTCGCAGAGCACAGGGTGAGTCAGCGCAGCTAAACAAGACAATAATGCTTAAACCAACTGCGGGCAATAACGTTTAAGGTCTCGTTTTAGCTGCGATTTAAGAATATATTTTTGGAGGAATTAAATAACCGCAAATACGGCAATGCGTGTGCGCGACAAACGAAAGCCGCACAAAGAGCAAAAGGCTCAAAAAGGCGGCGATAAGCAAAAGGTAAACAAAGTTTTTGTTTTTTCTTGTTTCTCTATGAAGTTGACTTCATGAGTTTCTGTCTTGCAGCCAATTGCGGTTGATGTTCAACAAAAGCACAACAAACCAACAGCAGCAGCAGCAACAACAGAAACAGTGACAGCAGCAACCCACACAACAACAACAACAGCAGCAGCAGCAACAGCAACAACCAAAGCACCAGTAACAGCAACCAAATCTACAAATACAACAACAACAGTGAGACCCACAGTGAGGACAGTGACGCGCCAGTCGCCGCCATTGCCCCCGCTGAATCCGTCGGACAGGATCGCCTTCGACAATCGCATCAAGCGCAAGAATGTCCTGGCCCTGAACGAGAAGGTGGCCGCTCTGCGGGAGTACGATCGCCAGCCGGTGTACAAGCACGTGGGCCGGATGTTCCACTGCAGTCCGGATCAGATCAAGCGCATTGTGCAGCAGAAGGAGCAGGTGATGCGCGCATGGGAGCAGCGCACCCGCCGCTGCCAGGACAACAAGACGCAGGAGCTGAAGGTGGTGCGCGTGTCGATGCTGGGCAAAGCCGTCTTCGAGTGGATACGCCGCATGATGTACTACAAGGACTTCATCATATCGGATGGACTCATTCAGAAGATGGCGCTGCAGTTCAAGAGCTCTATGGGCCTGACCAACTTCTTTCCCCACCAGGAGTGGTGCGACAAGTTCCGGGTCACCTACAGCATCCAGCACAACGACACGAAGCTCTTGAAGGTGGGCTACACGCAGAGCTCCTCGGTGCAAATCAACGATATCGTCAAGGACGTGATGTCCGAGTGCACGCCGGAAGCTGAAGATGTCGCGCCTGACCTGGATGAGGAGGATGAGGACGAGGAAGACTTCAACGGCACCATCAGCAACAGCAGCCATCAGGACGACGACGAGGGCGACGTCGACGTCGATGGCGGCGGCGACATGAGCGACCCCGAGCGGGATCAGCCCCAAGATGTGAAGCCCTCGCTCAGTGAGCTCAATGCGCAAATTCTGCCGCAGCTGGTGCGACTGCCACAGGTGCCGCCGGGCACCTCGCAAAAGGTGCTGCTGGCCACGCCCATCTTGCCACCGGGGGTAGCTCCTGCCGGTGCCCAGACCATGACCATCATACCGCTGGCAACGCTAGCGCAAAGCATCACACAGCGTCCGGCGGCGGCGCAGCCGAAGAAGCCCACGAAGCCAGCTATACCGCCACCCAAGCTGGACATCAAGCAGGAGATCAAAACGGAGCCCAGAGATGCAGAGGATCAGGAGGTGGAGCTGACACTGGAGCTGGCCAAGCAGCAGCAGGAGCAACAGTTGCACGAACAGCAGCAACAGTTGCTCCTGCAACAGCAGCTGCAGCAGCAGGCGGAGCAAGCCGCCAAGGAGCAGTCGGTCGCTGAGCAGACAGCTGTGTGCATCAAGCAGGAGCTGGATAGCGACGGGGAGTACATCGTGGACGACGATGACGACAATGGCGGCCGCTCGAGCGTTACCTCCCTGGCGGAAATACTCGCCGCCAATGTGGACGACGAGAAGCAGTACATCGAGCAGACGCGAGCCATGCGCCAGCAGAAGCGAAGCCGCAGTCCGGCCAGAGAGATTGCTACGCCCATGATCACATTGCCGCCCATGCCCGTGCTGAGCAAAGCGCCGTCTCAGACGCCGACGCCGCCGCCGCCGCCGGTGCAGCCGAAGCGTCGGCGGCAGGAGCAGGAGCAGCAGCACGACAAGAACAACAATGGCCAGTCGATAATCAGCTGCGGGGAGGCGCGCAAGTACCTGAAGCTACTGAAGGAGTTCGCCACGTTCCGGAAGAACACGCGACTGATTGAGCTGACGACGCGCGCCGACGAGGTCCTGTGGGAGCTCGACGACGACAAGGATTAGGATTAACTATAGCCATAGGAAAATTATCATACACATACATGATATGAGACCCTCGTATGTTTAAGCGCCAGTGGCACATCTCGAAGATGCAAATGGATGCAGTCAATCATAGAATACTTGTATATTTTAATTACGTGTACTTTTACCAAATACAACCAACCAACCAAATATAGCACCTAAAGCAATGCACATCAACTGTTGCATCTCTATCAGCAGTCAGTCAGTCCGTAGCCAGCCACGTCTCATGCAAAGCACCAAAAAGTCAGTCCAAATATCCGCAGTGCGCATGTCTGCCCTTAGTTGGTGGCCGCCGCTGTTGTCGTCGGCAACGGGGCGGACGGGCGAGGTTGCCACTCTCTTGCATTCGCTCACGGCGTCGATGTCTGGTGTGTGCTCACCAATACGGCCACACGCTGTAATTGCATTTGTGTGCGTGTGCGAGTGTGAGGTGGGTGGGTGGCAGTGCACGCAAGTGCTGTGCCACAGGGTGCCTTCGTAAATAATTGACCAACAAAAAATGATGTTAATTAGCAGTACTTAAATATATATGTAAATGCGTATGCATATATAACATTAAATGCAGAACTGTAATCATTTAACATTACTCATTCTGCTTACAGCGCTAAATGCAGCTGCAGCTGCTGCAACTTATGGTCTCCCATTGCAATTGGACTAGCTGTCTGTTAAAACATATGTATTAGTGCATAGCCGGCATGCTAATCAGCCTTTTTGCTTCTTTCTTAGTGCGCATGTCTGCCCTTAGCGGCAGACTTAGCCTGGGCGGGCAACAGCTCACCGAAAACAGACATGCCAAATGTTTTTCGTACATACATATATACGTATGTATGTATGTACATACATAATCATATATATACATACGTACATTCAAACTGACGTTGGGGCCATGTGGCACAGGGTGGTGTTGGTTGCGCCGCGGCAGTTCATAGTCAGCATTCAAAACAAAACTTTCCATACAAAATATCATTTTGATAGTAATCATAAAGTTGTCTACATATACATATACATACAGAATATACCTAACTTGTATATAGAAGTAAATTAATGAATATATATCATGCACACACACACACACACACGCACTCATACATACATATCTATGCGTCAGTGTGCACATACACACTCACACATTTCCACGAACGTCTGTTGATTGATGGACAGTTTACCTAGACGCAGAGAAAAATAAACGCAAAGCAAAGTAACGCACACATACACACAAGCATGCCGACACACAGACACGAAACTAATCAATCAATCAATCGACAACAAGCAACGCTCACAGAGTCACACATCCACCGTCGTCGTGGTCGTCAGTCTGTGATTGGCGTCGCCACGAGGAGGTCGTTCAAGTATGTGCATATTATAGATACATTTACTACGCATTTACTAAGCTAAGCAGTAAGTAAAGGATGCTAATTCGAAACAAAACAAAAGCAGATACCAAACATTTTCATATAATAAAATCCATGTTCTGTGTAGTTTGCGCAAAACCTGTAACTCTGTTGGCTAACAGAGCTCTGTTAACGCACACATAACGTGAAGTTGGCTGCACGCGATGTCAGGGTTGCTGGATCGTTTTATTGCTAATAAGCGACAGTTTTGGCGCGAGTTTTTGAAACTCTATCAAGACATGCCAGAGCTGTGGGACGTGCACCATCCGGACTACAGAAACAAGGAACTGCGGAACGGATCATACGACATTTTGCACAATAAACTAAGAGAGATTCAGCCGAATGCAACCAAAAGCGATGTCGGACGTCGCATCAATATATTCCGCACAAACTACAGACGCGAACAGATGCGCATTTGGAAGCAGCAAGAGCTGGGGCTTCATGCGGACCTGTGCAAGCCCACGCTATGGTTCTACGATAATATGAGCTTCCTGCTGACGCAGGAGTCCTTTCAGCACAGAGCACGCAAGATGCGCAGCAAGCCCTATAATAAGCCATTTCCAATGTCAAATATGAAATTAAATGTAAGTCATATTTTGTTGATTAGCGTGTGCTATATAATTGATATATACTCTTTTGCAGTACATGATGGATCCATTGGACACCGGCGTAATGACTTCTTTGCCCAAGCTGCCAATTGTATGCCCCGAGGCTCCACCAGCCGAGTTTAACGAGAGTTTGCTGCTCAGCCCGAAGATAGAAATATTTGAAAACGATTTGCAGACCATGCAAACGGAGGCAATGGAATCGAGCGATGCCATCAAAGTGGACAATCTCGAGACCAACACCTCGGATCTAAACGAGCCGTCCTGCTCCACCTCTACCACACAGACTGTATTAAAGGGCTCTGCGTCGCAGAAGTCGAACATATCGTTAAGCGAATCCTCCGAAACATTAGCCAAGTCCTGGGCCATCCAGTACGAAGAGATGGCGCCCACCCAGCGCATCCTGGCGCGCAAGGCCATCGCGGACATCCTCTTCGAGGGCTGCATGGGCAACCTGCGCATCAACCGCAACGAGCGATCCACCGTGGACAACTACGTGTAAACAAGCCTAGCTGAGACTCCCCGTTAGTTAAGCTTCTCATTGCAGGAGGGGAGCTGCAGGCCTATATATAAGTCTTGCCCATCAACAGGATATGTTTATTTCGTGAAATTTTCTAAGCCAAAGAAGTTATGTGAGCTGTCATCAGCTGTGTTTCCGATGTCACTTCCTACGATTTCCTAAACACTAATAAAGAGCGAGTTGTAAAATCTTAATTAGCAAATTGAGCAGGTGAGTGCAGCAGCGGCAGGTGTGCTGGCCACCCGTTCGCCGTTCGTCAGGCAGGCTGCCGCCCATCCGGTGATGCACTTAACGCGTTTGCAAATGATTTGAGCAGCTGTTGCCACTGCGGCTGCACCTGTGCCTCAGCCTCTACTTATGCCTCTGCCTCTATGCCAGTGTCTTAATGCCGCCTGCTTCGCCCAGTTGCATGGAAAAATTCAAATCACGGCGAACGGGTTGCTGGGCAGATCAAGCTGCAGCGGCTGGGGTCTAAGTCAGTGCAGCATTTTGCACCTGTCGTCCTACGCATGTGAAAATCAAGCGCAGCTTTAATTGATACAACAACAGCAGCAGCAGCAGCAGCAACAACCCCGAAGGGGGCCCCACAACGGGGCCGAGTTGCTGCCCGGCGTTGCACGTGTTTGAGCTACGACTAGGAACCCGCCGAAGTGGGATTTGAAGTAGGCCCAGGGCCTCGAGTCGCGGCAAAAATGTTGTAAAAAATGCGTTGAGCTGCGCAGCTGCCAGGCTGTAAGGTTGGGGCCAAGACTCTGCTTGGGGGAAAAACTGAGCCCTTGACAACAACAACAACAATAACAATAACAGCAGCAACAGCAACAGGCGAATGCAACAACATGGCAAAGTTTCGCAGCCTTAAATGGGCATTGAAATTAAATGCAGCTGCTTTAATGACGCTGCTGCCTGCACTTGGGCTGCGTATCAAAATGGCCTAAACAAATCTGGGAATATGGCACAGAGGCTGTGTTGTTGCGCCGGCTCTTGGCCTGGCTCAGGCTGACTGGCTGGTGGGCGTTGCATGTGGCAGTTGTTGCATGGGCGTGGCGCCACAAACATGAAATGCATACAAGCGACTGCGCCGGTGGCCGCCGCAGCGTGGTGGGCGCCAGTTAACAAAGAAAACACTAACAGCAACATCGGCAACAGCAACAACAACAGCAACAACAGCAACTTTTGCCTTTTTGGGCCGTTTAATGGGAGTTGCCGTTGCCTTTTTTGGTGCAACGAAATCAAGAAACAAAAATCTTTTTATCTCAAGTTGCAGTTGTTGTTGCTGTTGATGTTGCTGCTGCACAGATGATGATGTTGTTTGCTCAGACTTAACGTATTACGTTTATAAAAATAAATTCGATTCGAAATGCAATGCACACACAGCAAATATCGAAAGACTTAAGCAACAAACTCATTATCAAACCATCGAAAATGGTTTTCTCTAAATGCAGAAGATGGCATGACAGAAGTCATAAAATGCTTGAACAAGACGACAAATCAATCGAAGGAGAGACGGAGGGAGTATCTAGCCAGTCGGGCATCTTTGCCTAGAAAACTTAAACTGCAGCTGGTGGTGGGGCAATTTGATGGCCCCGCAGAGGCAGCCAGCCCTTCGGGCAGCTTCAAATGCCGTTCACAAGGTTGCCCATCAACAGCCATAAAGCTGGCAGTCTATATTTTCTAGAGAGAGAGAGAGAGGGGGAGAGGGCGAGGTCAAGGCGAACAGCTGCCCGAGTTGCTGCTCAACTTTAATGGGAAATTTGCAATTTTCATTACAAATTGGCAGCTAGTCGATCGAAACGCTTGTTGCAATCTGTGTAAACACAGCCAGGGTAAACAGAGCGAACATTAAACAATAACAAATTGCATTTCTCACACGCGGCACGCGTCACGGCTAAAACTACCCCCATAGGCATGCATGCAGGTGCTCATTTTAGGGGTGGCAAGCGAAGAGCTTACCCACGACGCGCTGCGATGCCAGAAAATCACACGAGAACTTGTGCAGTTGTTGGCAATGCGCCTGGGAACGCGCAAATCCATGGCCAAGGCCTGGGCCAGAGTCAGAGCGATCATCGTCGACATGTGAATTGTCGCTGGTTCAAGTCTATAGAGAGAGAGAGAGAGAGAGGGGGGGAGAAAGGGAAAGGGAGTGAGTGTGGTTGGTTAAATTGCTGGCCATCCGCTAATGAGACTGGGAATCAAACACGCACGGCGCACTCAAAGCCTTCTCTGGCGCGGAATGTGGGCGCGCCGACGCGTTTGTTCGGCGTGACGAATAATGTGAGAATGAGAACTTTATTAAAACACACTCTTTGCGCTGCGATTTGTCTGATATGCCCTACAAAAGAGCCGAGCGCAGGGTGGGCTCTGCGCGACAATGCCATTGTGTGTGTGGAACACTATATTATGATATATATACAATGCTTGTTTATCTGAAATCTGTTTTGTCTTCTAAGTAGCAGGAATGCAGGCTATGTGAACCAGTATGAGATGATTATATAATTGGATATCTTATCGGCATATGGAGTTAGGTAAGTTATCTGTTCATAGCAGCTGCTTAGAGAGTAAACCTAGCCATAGCCATACATAATATATCTAAAGGCAAACTTGATATTTTTACAGGCTAACTAAAAGTCTATATACCCTTTGTTTGCATATATTATATATAGAGAAACTTACCTTTATGCCATTTAATCGAGTCTGCTTCTAATTCTTGATTCTACTTATTTACAGGGTATCTCTTGGCTGCTCCTTCTACTGCCTTTCGCTTTACATTCGCCGAAAATTCTCAGTCGCCGCACATTTGGAGCATTCTGAAAATCGCTGAAATGCTTTTCACACGGGCAGCTGTGTGTGAGAAAGAGTGCTCAACGTGGGACTGTGAAAATGAAAACGATGAGGAAACAGAACAGAACTTTTTACACACAAAGCACACTCACCTGGACAGGCGCACCTGTATATGGGTCACTGCGTGTGTGTGTATATGTTAATGAATTGGTCAACCATTATGCTGGCTGGCTGCTAGCTGGCTGGCTGACTGACTGCGACTGCTGCTAAAATGAGCATTACAATTAAAAATTAAAGCATAAGCTCCATAAAAGTTGACAAGCTAAACGCACAATTTGGCAGCAGCTGAAAGTTTTCGCTCTTAGCGGGCAGCCAGGCTCGAGCAAGGAAAAAACAGAGAACAAAAAACCTAAAATTGATGCGTTAATTAACGAAAAAAAGGATACGGCGCCTTTTGATTTTTTGGGCGAAACTTTTATGGGCCGTCAGTGAGAATATAAAAATCCAGCAAAAAATGGCAGATATATATATGTATATGGATGTAGATGTGTGTGCATATGTATGTGTGTATATGAAAAGCAAAAGCTGGCTTATTTTATGGGCCGGCGACACCTTTTAAGAGCGCCAATCGAATCAATGTTTTAACACGAGAATACCATTTCCAAAAGCGGGCTCATTAAGCACAGCCGAATAACCCGGATGCCCTAAAAATAAAAAATAAAACCAAAAAGAACTATATAAAAAAAAAAAAACATTTATAAAGGATTGCTCTGAATTCTACGAATGCTGCGGCAGCTGCAAATAAAAAAGGAATTGAAATTGGAATTGGAATTCATATTCGTTTGATTTCACAATGCTGCGAAAGTGAAACCAGGCAGCAGCAGCAGCAGCAAAATGCCTCGCTGCAAGAGGCTGACACACATCTACCTGTAGGTGCTCCTCCTCTGGTCCTCTGGTCCATCTGCCTCCTTCGGCTGCCCGAAAAAAACTTTGACAAGCAGCAGCGTTGGACAAGTTTTGGCAATTTGAAAATCTCTGCGCTAATTACCAGGCAACCGAACGGGCAGAAGGAGCAATCGAGCAGCTGCTGCTCTCGTCTTGGCCTGGCTAATTGAACTCATCAATTTGGTAGCTAATGAAGTGGCTGCCAGTGGAGCAGCAGCTGAGTTGCCGAACTGTCGCCTTGCATTTGCAACTGGGATGCACATGAGGCGTGCTCCGCTTTTGCCAACGCTCGCTGATGCTCGCGGCCCGATAAGAAGTCGCATAAAACACAAAATGCCAACTGCTTCCTGCGCTTGGTAAAAGCCAGCTACTGGCGGCCATTTAATTAGCAGGTTAATTGCCCATGAGGCGGCGCATTTTGACTGCCAGCAACTTCATTAATAACCTGACTTGAGCAGCAGACACCAACTCCAACTCCAACACAAGCAACAGCAACAGCAACAGCATTTGTCATAGACAAAGACCCGTTTGGTGAGTCGCTATCGATATGTGGAGGCAAATGACAAATGATATGTTGACAGCGTCGCAGCATCAGCAGTTGCTAAATTTTGACACTGCCTTATCGCGCCGGCTGAGATTGCGACTAACTGGACAGCAGACGCATCTGCCAATTGCTCATTGCAAAATATTGTGAAATGCCGATAACCCAACAGCAGCAGCAGCAGCAGCAAGAGGAACAGTTAAAGCCAGGCAATGCAAACAGGCAACAAGAGTTGCCAGTAGCAGCAACAGCAACAGCAACAGCAGCAGGAGCAGCAGCAATATTTCATTGTTATCTGCATCAGTGAAGGTCTTTAAGTGCCCTAAGTAGCTGACTCTTAAAGCTGCCCAGCATCGATCATCATTGATGCAATTTATCCACAGCATAAGCAAAGTGATTCGTAAGAGCAAAGATAATGCGGAATGCGAAGGATTAAGTACTTAATGTATCGCTGGACTTAAAAATGAGCTATAAATATTTATTCAAGCTTTTACCTGACAAAAATGCCCTTTTGACTGATTTTAATAAATATTTTTATATATAATCCTATATATTTATTTTTTATTTATTTAATTTTAATAAATTAATTTAAAATATATTTATTTTTATAGTTTTTTCTTATTAATTTAATTTAATTATTATTAATTTTTATTTTTACATAAAGCATTTATTTTTTACTCTCTGTTTTCTACTTCCTCTTCTTCTTATATACATATATATTTTTAAATTATCTCTGGCGTTTTCTTCATATAATATCCGCAATATCTGTTCTCTTTCTAATCCATATCAATTCTCAATAATCACTTTAATATAATATTCATTGGCCGCTCTTCTGTGTTCGTTTCCCCTGTCTATTTCCCCGCTAGTAAAATCCCTCCCCAACTGTCGTACCCCAGTGTAGACTTCACAACCACCCCTCGCAGCCCACACAAACTGCCCCGCATAACCCACCCCTCAATACGATCCACTCTACGCTCACCCCTCTCCATTGCCCCTTAAACACCCCAGGCATTGCCCCTGCTGGGAAAATCGAGTGGAGACTTGCTCGCAGAGAGAGAGCTGAGCGCAGACGCGACTCAGTCGGGCTTCAGCTTGAGAGCGAGCATAAGAAAACGAAAGACTTAAGACACAAACGCGAGCTTCGTCGGCTCCAGCAAGAACGAAGTCTCTCTCTGTATGTGTGTGTGTGTGTGTTTGTGTGGTTGACTGGTGACTCAAGTGCCATGCCCAGATGCTATGGATAGAGCCTACGCTCTGCGCATGCCACAAGCAACGAATTGCATTTGTAATCATGCGGAAATGATCGCGTTGACCTTTCAGCAAGTTGCAGTCTTAACTCTTAAGGCTGAAGTCTCAAGTCTGCATTCTGACTCTGTTTGTCCGTCTGTCTGTTCGTCTGTCGGTCTGTCTGTCTCTCTGTATACTTCGCTGTCTGCATTCCGCGGTTGCAATCTGCAAACTTATGATGGCTGCTGGGCCAACTGCTGTGGGCCGGCTACCCGTTCTCATCTCCAGCCCCATCCGCAGCCTCATCTTCAGCTGCAGCAGTTGGCCGCGTTATTTGCATGATGTGGCGACCTTTTGATCTGCATCGGCGTTCAGTCAATACAATTATTGATTTGCTCAGCCTTTCTCCGGCAAGCAGGCCTGCTCAGAGTCGGACTCCGAACTCGCCAAGGTGAAGCTGAACCCTGTGGCCGCAATTTGCGGCTGACGTGCCTGCGCCTTGCCCTCTGCCAATCAGCTTGAACTGCGCTGCTGAAAGATTGCCCTGCCAGCTACGTGCGGCTCCAGTCATTGCGTGCTCGGCTCCGGACCACAATTAGTCACTCACTCAAGGGATTAGCGCTGCAGCGGCTACACATGGATCACTTTATTAAAGAGCTGCTCTCGCCCAGGCGCATTTATATAAATGGCATTTTAATCAAAATTGTCGCCTGCGGTCGTTTATTAATATCGGGCATTATGAAAACAAATTGCACGGACAGCGGCGTTGATGGCCAACAACAGCGAAGCGAACAGCAACAACAACAACGTTGCGCTGTCTACAAATTAAAGCTGCCTAAATGTTAAACAATTTACACCGGGTGCACACACACACACACAGGCCGTTGTCGTGCATTAGTCAGCCAGGGTTAAGCCAAAACTCGTCTCCATTCTGGCCAAGTGGCTCTTGGTCAAGTGGTCTGGCCAACCGGGCAACTGGCCAGCCTCTAGTCTAGTTGATTTAATTTCAACGTCACGTACTCTTCGTCGTCGTCGTCGTCTGATTTGAATGCATTTTTTCTGCGGCCGAGCGTCTGAAATTACATGCCCCAAACCTGACTGCCAAATGAGAACTGGGAACTGCGGCGAACTGGGAACTGGGCACCGGCTTTCGAGGTCATGGGAAAAACAGTTTTCAGATTTCAGTTTTCAGTTTTCAGTTTCTTGTATTTACTTAGCGTTTCTTATTTATTTTCATCTTGCATGCGATTTCCAAGCTGCAGCCGAAAATATATCTCCCACAAAGATCGTATAAATAAAATGCTGAAATTGCAGCAAACATTTTGAGAATGACTTGTATGGATGTCAATATAAAAACTCAATTTGAGATGATAAGATAATAAAGCTGTAGATGAGTGGGATCGAGTGGTAGGAGCTGGAAACTAAACAGGGATAAGGAGGTGAGCTAGCAGGCTGAGGGGAAGAAGGAGGTGAATGCTGAGATGGCCGAGAATGCTAGGAAGGCTGAGCGAGGAGGAATAGAAAAGAAGCAGGCAGCAGATGAGGAACCAAAATCAAGAAATATTCTGAAAAATTAACTAAATGTTTCCTTTCCTTGTGATTCTCTTAACTTAAAATAAGTCTATGCTTCACAGTCTTAGAATATAGATATCTAGATAGTATATGGTTGTATATACAGCCTGCCAAGCTTAAGCTTTCATTTGAACAGTTTGCCTTTAGCTCTTAATTGTATCCCGCATTTTGGGCTAGAGATCAATCAATCACAGCTGGACTGTAAAATGGCCCTTGCACAATCCGTTTGCTAATTCGCCCGTCGAAATCTTTTCGTGCTGCCAGCTGTAAACGCCGGCAATTGCGGCAAATTGAAATGCATTGAACCTTTCGAGCGGCCAATTGGGCGCCCACAGCGCGCAACAAGACAAATTTGGAGCTGTTAGTCGCAATTAGAGGATAGCTTGGACTTGGACCTGGGCACATGGTTTGTCTATATGTCTGTCTGTCTGTCTGTCTGACTGGTTGGTCGAAGCTGTCGCCAACGCCATTGATTTTGCTTTTTCATTCCCACACACAATATAAAGCAACTACGAACAAAGGAGACTTGAATGCGTTTCCTGTTTCGGGAACAATTCAAATTAGCCAAACAAATGCGAACGTGAGAACTTCAATTGAGCTTGAAAAGTGTTAGATGAGCTGGCAGCAAGTGGCGGCGAGGATAACAGCCGAACAAAGGATAGACCAAGACAAACAAAACGTTGAGATGAGCCACTTGGCAGCCCAAGGCCTCACCTGCGCCAGCTGCGCACTAATAATCGAATCGAGCTTAAATATTTGTTCAAATGTGCTATAAAAATGTTGCTCGTAAAGCCGCTATAAAAGTGTGCAATAAAATTGAACTATAAATGTAGTTTTCTCTCTATGTTTTGGTATAATTTCTCTTCGCATTTGCAGTTGGCGCTCGTAAATAGCTTTGTTAACTTGCGCTTAAAATCAAATATAAATAATAAAAGCATTTGCAGCTGCGCGCATTTAAGATCAATAAAAAATGTACTCATACTCGTAAAGTAGATGTCTGTGTGTGTGTGTGTGTGTGTGCCATGGCTGCAATTAAATATCAATTAAAAAAATTGCAATGCAAATGCGCACGCACCCAAAAGTGCCAAAACGAAACGAAAGACTTAAG
This sequence comes from Drosophila paranaensis, assembly GCA_035047545.1. Taxonomy (NCBI): domain Eukaryota; kingdom Metazoa; phylum Arthropoda; class Insecta; order Diptera; family Drosophilidae; genus Drosophila; species Drosophila paranaensis. The sequence continues at coordinate 15,812,620 of JAWNPL010000145.1, forward strand.
GCACAAACTTGACGCTGCGTGCGGTTCACCTTCGGACCCCTCGCAGCGTGTGTGTATGTAAATTATACATATATATGCACATTAAATGTGCACACACATAGACACACACACATACACACACATATACACATACACATACACACATGTATTTATGTGAGCAACACATTCGCAACGCACTTAAGACGCAGAATTTATGAGTTGGCCGACGGACAAAACGACAAACTTTATTAAAAAATTACGAATTCATATTTAATACACTAACCAGCGAGTCGAATGACTATGATAAGAGTTGTGGAACACTCAATTATAGATACATATATAATTTAAGTCAGCTTTATTGTTAGTTCACATATGAGTATCAGGCCTGCCCGCAGCTGCTCTAACTTAGTTAACTTTTATTATTGACCATTTAGAGAAAGCCTTAAATAATATTTTAATATACCTCAGCAAGGGCATTTGCTAGTCAACTTTAACACACATATGCCTCCTCTACTTGCTATATTTTTTGGCCCACAGTCACAAGTTCAAGTCGTTTGTCATTTGCACACCCTGGGACTGGGAGTCAACGGCGACGGCGACGGCGACGGCGATGTTGAGATTTGTTGTGGCATTTGCATAAATGAATGCACCTTTAAATGGCTACTGGCACAATGCAGCGCTGCAGCTGCTGGCATACGGAGTAATTAGAATCTAGACTTTTAATTATGTAGCAAATGCCACAGCAACAGCAACAGCAAGAGCAAGAGCAAGAGCTAATGCCATACCGCGCAAGAGTTACTCATATTGCAGCTGCCCGAAGTTTAGCTCAAACTCGCAATAAATGTGCTAAATGGCTTATGTAATTGCCGCTTAAATGTTTAATTAAATTAAATTGAGTCATTAAACTGATTTCTGTGTGTGACATTGCTGCATAAGTTACTTAATAACTAAGGCATACACAAGGCCGGGAATGTCGCTGAGCTAATCTGTTTAATCTATTTCAATATTTATTTAGTAAATAATTCATTGCATTTTGCGGCCAAGCGCAGCTGCTTGACACTCATTCGAAATAAGTAATTAGTTAAAAAAATAGTTAAAACAGAAGTAAAATGAAGGATTTTGCATATTTAAATGAGTTAACAGTGCTAAATGTGGAGTTTAACAGTTTGATGTAAAGCTGAACAGCAGGTGATGCACAGATAAGAAAACTGTTAACAGTTTTCTGCTGGGCTTAACAGCTTGCTGTTAGACTCAATAAATGTTAAATTAATTTGAGTTTAAAGCAGTTTTAAGTGCAGTTTGTGTCATTTATAACCATAATCAAACAGATTACATATACATATAGATTAAATTTAATAATACTTAAGCTTGTTGCAAACTTATCAATTGCCATTTGTATGAAGTAAACACTGAGCAAACTCAGTTTGAACTCAGCATTAGCTTTGATAGTTTGTGAGTTTCTCTGGCAGCTCGAGTTGCAAAAAAATATAGTTGCGTATCGTTTTGCTTAGTCTTGGCTGCACGCCCTCAAGTCTCGAGTCGAGTCACGCGGCGGCACTGCGCAGCCGTCGAAGTATTTGGGTTTATCTGGCCGTCTATAACTCGTATCTCGGCTGCCAGTGGCCTGTGGCCCAAATGGCTGGCAAAACATTTTTGAACAGGCAAAGCCAAGGATTTTGTTGCGTCTGCAACGGCGGCCCACGGCGCACATTTGGCGCCATTCAAGTCGAACAACATGCAACAAAGAACTGGAGCTGCAGCGGGCACAGAGCTCAGAGCTCAGAGCAACAGCAACAATTGCAGTTTTGTCTTACAGAGAGCAACACTGATCTGCATGTCCACGATTTGGTTTTCGGTTTTGGCTGCGGAGCTCTATTTGGTAAACCGATTTGCCAGCTTGGTGCCAAGTTATGCGGCGCCACAGCTGCCACAGCAGCAGCAGCAGCAGCATCCAATGCTAATGTTGCTGTTGCAGCTGCAACACTGTCAATGCCAATGCCATTGCGTTTGTCATGGCATAGACATTGCCAAGCAACGTCAACATTTTGGACAACCGGCAAACAACAAGGACACATTATCAAAAGACGCCGCATTTGCTTCCGCCATCATTAATAATATATGTATAAGCAGTTGCTGCTGCTGCTGCTGATGTTGCTCTTGTTCTGAATTGATGCCGTCTTCGTCCTCGTTTGCTGTCGTACAGCAGCAACTGTTGCTGTTGTTGCTGTCATTTTGCAGCGGACTTTTAATTTATTTATGGCCGAGGATGACTTGCCAACTGTTTGCAATGCCGACAGCTCACTCCTCCCTCCCTCTCCCCCCCTCTCTCTGTCTCTCTTTCTCTCTCTCTCTCTCTCTCTGTCTGTCTGTTGCTCTCTCGCTCTGTGCACCTAAATGGCAATTAAGCAAACAATTTATAGCTAAAATGTTGCATTTAATTAATGTTCGAATTGCACGCAGAAATTAGCAAACATATGTGAGCCACAAACCCAGAGACCTCACCAAGCCACCAGCCCCACGATAGCCCTCTAGCCAGCCGCCCCCTCCGCCTCCATGCCCCGCCCCCTTTCATTGTTGAACGCCAGCAATTTAAATAAAACTTTTGCTTAATTGCATCGCATCTGGAGCTGTAAAAAAGTCTCGAAATCGGTTGCATGTTGCATGCTGCTGTTTCACCTACCTCTCTCTCTCTCCCCCTCCCTCCCTCTCTCTCTCAATCACGTTGTCGATGCTGCCGCATTCCCCTCTCTCTCCACTCCCATTCGACTGCCGTTTGTGATTTTGCGCTGATCGTTAATTTAAATTGAACACATTTTGGACATGGACTCGGCCTCTCGGCAGTCAGTTGGCGCTTTAATTGCACAGCCAGTCAGTCGCAGATGCACCTCCTCCCTCTCACTCCCCATTTCTCTCTCTCCATCTCTCACTATATCGCTGCTGCTTGCGCAGCTTAAGCCATGTCTTAAGCCTCGGCTAAACGATTTCGTTTAATGCAAGTGCCCATCATTTTGGGCCACTGCACGTGCTGAAAGTGATTTTGTTGCTGCCTGCCCGCCGGATATTTTGGTCATGGCGAACCGGCAATTAAACCAGCATCTGAATACCCCGCCCCTCACCTACCCCCGCACCTTGGGGCTGGGCTGCGGCCTAATGAGTTTTTAATTGGCCTGTGCCGCATCGTCCTGCGCTTTTGCTAATTTGTCGATCGTAGCAAAAATGCTTCTTTTCTTCCTTCTCCATTCCATTCCTCTCCTCTTTATATCAAAGCGACTTTCTTCGCTTCACGGCTAATTTCTTTAGCAAGCAGGCAGCCAGGTAACCTGACCTGATTGAGCCATCAGGCAGCTGCTGCTGATGCCTGATCGACGCGTAACTCGAGATACATCTTTCTAAGCTTCGATTCGCACCTTGCACCAAGCTGAATATAATAGGGGTATGTCCGACTAGGAGATACCCCGACCTCTATGAGCAGCCAGTTCTAGACGGCTAGCCGTCAAAATGTTATAAAGAGTTCACTAATCATGATTAGCATGGCCCAGTTGATAGCTAGAAGTCTTCTAGTAGGGAGTATCAGACTAGCAGATACCCTGAGTTTGCCACAGATCTCTCAGAGTTTATCAGATCTTTATCATATTCATTTCTGTACTCTAAATCACTTCTAGATTTACCTTTTCAATTCGAACTGTTAACCTTTTCCCTTGCTGTTGTTCGGCTAAAATTTCTGTTAAATCAAATTTGTTTATGAAATGGTTATTTCCCTTGTACGTGCGCAGGTCTCGCGTTTCTTCAATTTGGGATCGTAAAATACATTTCTTTTTCCACTTAAAAATCAAGCAAAAGTTAATGTTATGTCGCTGCCTGCCGCTGCTGCTGTTGTTGCTGCTGTTGCTGCTGTCTCTGGTGAGTCGTTCTACCTTCGTCCAAGTTATTTTGATTTCAATTTCGGTTTCAGTGTATCTGCGGCGATAGTATGGTTGGGCTTTGAGTGCGTTTGCGTGTTCCTCATCATTTGTTTGCAATGAAAATAACACCAACATAAACAACGATCGACAGGCTCCGACTGGGTCCAGCTGCGGGTCGAGGACCAGGCATTAAAATGCATAAAACCCGCTGTGCATGCGCTTCCACTTGGCAATGGGCGATGGCCATGTCCTGCACTGTCCCTGGCGCCACACCCTGCTGTGGTCCAGACCGAGACAAAAGCCGCAGCGAACGAGCTCGTAGGCGGCAGTTGCGTTGATTTGTGGCAGTCCCAAAGGTAATCGGCCTCTAAGTTATGTCAAAGCCTGAGACAGTTTCTTAATTTCATTTCGCGGCCAGCCAAAGCTGCTTAACATTCGCTTGAAATGAGTTTTCTCAAAAATCATATTTAAGTCTTAAAAACAGAAGCCAGCGAAGGACTTAGCACTCCCAAATTAGTTAACATGAGAGAAGAAGATGCCTTTAACAGCTTGCTGTTAAGTTTATTAGTGTTAATAAATAGCAAAAGGCACTTAACAGTTTTCTATTAAGATTAACAGCAGGTAATGTATGGCAGAGTCTTTTAACAGTTTTGCTATTCGTTTCTGTTAAATGTTACAGTATGTTAATTTAGTTCCTTTACAACGCTGCCAATAACATTTATTTTAAATATTTCAATTAAGATTTATTTGAATACTGTAAAAAGCCATTATTTGCATTTCCCTTCTGCAGTTTTATCTTTTTTGTGGTTTTAATTCAACTTCCTACGTATTTTTTTAATCTTTACGAAAAATGTTAAGCTCTTTCTTTTCAAAATTCTCATTTAATCCTTGATTTGAAGCACTCAGCCCCAAAAAAAAGAAGAAGCCTTCTCGAATTTCATGTTACGATCTGCTTTTTTATGACCCAAAATGCCGAAAATATTTTACAGTTTATTATGGCTGATTGAAATTTGCGGTGCCCCGTCGCGGTTCCAAATTGCATCAGAGTGCAAATGTGTGTTTGATGCGGCTGCAGGTGTTGAAGCAACTGCATTTTTATGATAAGATAGCGCCCCAAAAAAGGCGAAACTTTAATGAGCCAAAGGGCAGCGGCCTGTCGATTGCCACCGCAGCAGTGGGGGGCTAAACTCGGAGCTGGAGCTGGAGTTGGAGGAGATGGAGGAGATGTTGACGCTGCTGTTGCTGCTGTTGCTGCAACCCATGGCGAGGCCATAAAGATTATAACGTAAAACGTTTAAGTGCCGTTGCAATGGAATGGGAATTATATAACCAGCTGAACCGAAGATTGAGGAGAATATAATCGGGTAGAAGTTTTCCTCGGGGCCAAGAAAACAACTGGAGAAAATTGCAACTGCAGCCGCAGTGGGATTCGAGCTGAACGCCCACGCACGCACAACAATGTTGCGGCTGTTGTTTCTATTGGCTCGCAAATTGAGTTTGCAGTGGCTTTTGTTTGGCTTCGCCTGCCCAGACAAGTGCGTGGGCCATTCCCGACAGCAGCTGCCTAGCTGCCTAGCTGCCTAGCTGACTGCCTGCCTGGCTCTAAAGGGTTTCGACCAGGCTGGGAGCCTGTCTTACTCCGCCTCCCTGTGCCAGGCGACATCTGCGCCTGCAATCTAAGCCAAATGCGCAGACAACAACGTCGACAACGTCGTCGTTCGCTCGCTCGCCTCATATAAGGCAAACAGAGTACCCTCCCCCCGCATCCAGCCCCCTCTCGCCTGTCTGCTGCCATTCCAGCCTCATACCTTGGCGTGCATTGCTGTGCAGCTGCAGTTACTCGTAAAATGTTCTGCTTGGGCTCATTTATGGCATTGCCTGGCAAATCTGTAGAGGATGGGCCATGTTCAGTGGTCGAGTGGCAGAGTGGGGTGCTGGGCGGTGGGCAAAGGCTTGCAGGTGTTCCATAGACTGATGGGCGCCATTTCAAATGCCACTGCGCAGCTGGGTGGGACGCAGCCACGCCCCGGGCTAATTTAGAGGCGCCAGCTGACAACAAATTCAAATTAAATGCGTGGCGCGTCACATAAAAGTCACCTACTCTTTAGCATACTATGCAAATTATCAGCAACAACAACAACAGCAACAACAATAATAATGGTTGACACATAAAACGCAAGCAAAGGTTGGCTGCTCGCTAGTCCGGCCGCTGGTCAAGTTGGCTAGTTGGCCACGCTGTCGTCGTCTCTGGCCGTTTATAAAGTCAAAGGGGGCACATGGCGAGCTTTAACTGACAGACAATTACGCTAATGGGACACAAATGGCAAATTAATTAGCTGCGGGGCCAACCACCAAGCATTGTGCTCGGATGTTGCTGTTGACTGTTGAATGTTGCTGCTGTTGCTGCTGTTGCTGCTGCAGCCTGTTCGTTTGGGCGCATAAATCACAGATGATGGCGCATGGAATGAACCTAACGCCGACTTCATAGACAACAGCAACGAACATATGCCAGCTACTAACTTAAGGCTAACGCCAGAGCTTAATTGAAGTATTTGGCTAGGATTTTTATTAACTTGCATTTTGGGGAAGACAAATTAATATCTATTTATATGCGAGAGTTTTTTAGACTTAATTTGACCAAATATTTATTAATATACGATTATATATTTGTGAATGAGCTGAGTCTAGGTTGACGTAGCTCTAGGTAGATTAATGTATGGCTTTGGTATGTCATATTCTAGATTCTAACAGCAGAGTAACAGCAAGCTAACAGTTGACTATCAGCAGCCTAACAGAATGCTTCTATGTAAGCAACCTATGCAGAGTGCAGAGCTCACTCTCAAGTCTGCCAGCAAGCAACAATTGCAGCTTTAAGGTTTCAATCAATTAACTATTATTTGACCCATTTACAGCCTCAATACACCTTTTGATGCCCAACTAATCTACAGACTCGCAATTTATCTAGACATCGAGAAAAGTCTTACTGTTCGATCGCATAGATTTCATATAAATGGCTAAACAACTATGCTCGTTTAGCAAACAGCGCTGCTATCTTAAACTTTGATCTGTAAATAGCTTATAAATCAGCTTTAGCGCTCGCATTAGCATTCGCATTGCTTGACAACTGTCAAAGCCTATTAAAGCCGCCCGATGGACCAGTTAGCAGTGCCAATTGGCTATAATTTTAAGCAGGTGTTGCCTGGTAATAATCTCGTGATATATATATATATATATATATATATATATATTCAATGTAAAACATCTTGTTTCGGCTATTGTTGTGGCGCATGTTGCTGCTGTGGTAGCTCATGTTGCTGCTGCTGCGACTGCTGCTGCTGTTGGTTTATTTCGGTAGCTGTGCGAATGTGGCACCGCCTCTTTGATTATTAAGCGAGCTGCGGGCGCTACAGCATGTAAATGTGTGTAGTCGCCAGCAGTAATGCCCATAATTACAAAGCGCGGCCAAAGTCAACGACAACAATGCTAACAGCAGCAACAACAGCAATGTGAACAATGGCTACGTTCTTATCGCTTACAACTTGTTTCGATTCCATTGACCAACTATGGGCAGACTCTTAATTTGGCCAGAAGTCACATTGTTGTTGTTGTAGATTGTTTAATTGCCGGCGTATGCGGCGCCATAAATGCGGCACAATGCAGACGAGGACAGACAGAGAGAGAGAGAGAGAGAGAGAGAGAGAGAGAGAAAGAGAGAGACAGACAGAGAGAGCGATCCATAATTGCTGCTGAGCTGTGTATTGATGAGCGCACACTTTGAATCAGATTCGCACATGTCCATGTCTGTAGCTGTAGCTAATGATAGGCCCTGCCACCAGAGAAAAGAACATTTTGCCAGCCAACAGCAGCAGCAACAGGCTGAATTGGTGTGAAATTGGCCTTCCTGGAAGCAGCAACTCAGCTGAGGCAGTTGGGGCCGCCGTATCCATGTAATTAGCCATGTTGCGCTCAGTCTTTTGGCGGAGCATTTAGAGGTGTTGCCCGTCGCTGCGCATTTATCAGTGCAAACAAGCGCTAAAAGCGCTGCGGCCCCGAAAATGTTCGTATGTTCGTATGGCTAAGCCCTTTGGGCCACAAATGCGTTCTGTGTTCTGTGCCAGGGCCGGGACTAATAAGGATAATTGCTAGCCGGACGGGGCGTTAAGTGAGCTCAGCGATCAGCCGGGCAGAATTTGACAAATTGCCATCAGCTCTTACTGGAGTCGACGTGTAAACGGTTGCAGGTGTTTTGGCTGGGCGTGGCCGAGGCCCAATGCCCAGTGCTCAGCATCAGCATCAGCATCAGCAGCAGCAGCAGCAACAGTCGCAGTTGCGATTTGTATCGCTGTCCAATTAAGGCAGCAACATGCGCTGGCAGCAACATGTTGCCGGCTCAACACAGTCCCGGCCACATCCAGCCGACGATATTGCTAACGAAGCACTGACAATGAACGCGTATTGCCGTCAGTTTGACACTCCCGCAAAACTTAAAAAAAAAAACTTCGTATAACGAAAAATTCATTACGATTTCGATTTAAGTTGAATAATTATTTATCTAGATAATGCTACTCACTCAGTTCTCGTTCACTCAGCTCTGGCCGGCAACAGTGATTCATATCAGTGCAATTGCAGGCGTGTCAACGACGGCAGCAACAGTTGCCGGTTGCCTGCCAGCCTAAGCTGCAACTGCTGAGCCCCGAACAGCAAACTGAAGCTAAGGCCTGACATAAAACAAATAGACTGTCAGTTTATGTAGCATTTGGAATGACTAAATGTTGCCGTGATTGGATTTTGCATGGGCTTGTGCATTAGATAGCATATAAACAGACGTTCGATATGGCCAGTGGGTGAAGTGCAGCAGCAGCAATGGCAACAGAGGGTGGGTTGGCCAAAGGAAAATGGAAATGAAAGCAAACATGTTAAAGGAGTTCACAGGGGCTTGCATAGAGTATATAAGTACAGTAAGAGCTGTCATGGTGGGTCTTTAAAAGTTTTCCCATATATGAAAGTTTTTGTCCTATGATATCTAACTAAAGCAAGGCTTTGTTAGCCTTCGCTCCACAACAACTGCAATTCAAATTCATCAGAATTTGTGCTCGTACCTTCTATGCATAACAAGAGCTCGGTATGTCAGCGGCACAGGCATAATGAGGCTTAACAGATTGGTTCGGCTGGCGCTGGCTGCTGATGTAATGGGAATGTTTGTGTCATGATATCTTGATCGGATTAACATGGAGCCAGCGCCTTGCACAGACAAATCATGCGAATTGCGAACTGTGAATTGTGAATTGCGACCTGCACCTGCCAGCTGTCACCTGCTGCTGCCGCCGCTGCTGCTGCTGCTGCTGCTGCTGCTCAATGACAGACGCCCACCTTTGGCCAGGTGAGGCGTGCCGGCTGGGCATGCTTAGCATATTTCTGATTCAATTACAAGCGGCACACTTGCACACGACACACATGCTAAGATATCTGCAGATCGGCCGCTGGATACTGGATACCAAATTACAGCCCATAAGCGATTCGGAGTGGACGCATTAAAAATGCGTGAAAGCGCGCTATGTTATCGCGGCCTAGAGTCGGACGTCGCGGAGCACGCAAATAAATCAAAGCTGGACCAGTTTCACTCCGAGAGCGGCTCAATTGATTACAAAAAAAAAAAAAAAAACACTTTATATATATGCATTGAGCCAATGCCAGGCACAACAACAACAACAACGACAACTTTGTTAGGCAACGGCAAATTTTAGCCAAGATTTATGTGGCCATAAATGCGATTACAGTGCCCGAGCGAAACGTCGAAAAATAAATAAATACGAAAATAAAATAGGCAAAATAAAGGTAAATACAAAACTGTGCGTCCAGTTTGCACTTTACACGATTTTGTAATTTATTTCTGACGCTTCGATTGCATTCTAATGACAAGTGCAGCTACGCCGACACCGACGCCAATTCTTTGGCATAATTCACAGAAAGTTGCTGCTGCTGCTGCTGGTGAGGCTGCGATTGCTGTTGTAGTTTCTATTGCTGCTGCAGCAATTGATGTTGTAGTTGTTGCTGTTGTTGCTGCTGGTTGCTGTTGTAGTTGCCGTTGGTTGTTGGCTGCTGCTGCTGCTGCTGCTGCTGTTGCCACTGGCGGCGTTCACACTTCCAATTGCCAATTTGCATATTTTCGGCATACGTAATGTAATTGCAAACAGTAACAGCTGCTGATGTGCTAGAAGATACCCATTAAAAGCAGCCCATATCAAACATAAACTTAAATTTGTATCTAAGCTGCTTTCTCTATACCCCAGATATGAATAAATGCTTCCCCATAGCAGAATTATCGTTAAAGGCAATTCCAGGATATATACTTTTCAATTAAGTATATATATACAACCACAAACTTCATCATGTTGCTGTTGCGCATAAGTAGAAAATATATAAGGCCTGTCAGCAACATCATCAATCTATATAGTTATAGATCAGCTCAACATTGTTATATTATTAGATAGATATGCCAAATCGAAATCAAGTCCATCACATCCCTTAGCCACATGCCACACAGGGTATAGCCCACAGTTTATATTGCATAAATCAACGAGCAGGCAACAAGCAACAAGCCGGCGCGTTTTCGGCGCGTTTTTTATCGCGCGCCTGCATCTCCGCCTGGCAATTCATCTCATTCTCATGCACGCTCAGATTTCGGATGTGGATATATCTTGTGGATGTATATATATGCGAGAATTTGTTAGCTGTACGCTGCATTTGCTAATAATTAATTCCGTTTGCACATGCAAACGTGGCAAGCGCTCCGAGTGGCAGACTCTGCAGCCACGCCCCTTTGGAAGGTGCCTCACGTGGGTGTTGTTTGTCTAGTCTGGGAAGCTGTTGATGGGTTTGTTGTAGCTGCTGCTGTTGCTGCTGGTGCTGTCGATGCGGCTGTCGATGCTGATGTTGATGTGTTTTGACTTGTGCGCTGATTTACGGCCCAGCGCCTGCCGAGCAGCAATTTGTTTGGCTGCCAAGCCGCAGAGGGGCGAAAGTCTAAGAGCAGCAGCAGCAGCAGCAGCCAAGGCCAGCAGCGGGCACAAATTAACGCGCCAGTCGCCACATAACTTGCCGTACGCATAAAACATGTTAAGTAATCAATTGCCGGAGTGAAGAGGCGGCCACAAAACGTGAAGAGATCTGCGCTCTAGACCCGCTGCCAAGTGTTCATTGCCAATGCCAAAGGCAACAAAAGGGCCACAGACACGTGCAGCAGCAACAGCAACAGCAACAGCAACAGCAACGGCAACAGTTGCTGCTGCAGTCAGTTGCCAGTTGCTGTGGCAACTTCAAAGTATCCTGCGGCATAATGCGCTTAATAAACCATGAATCACTGTCCAAGCGGCTGTCAGGCACTGCAACAGCAACAACAACAGCAACAACAACAGCAACAGCATTGGGGCAGCAACATTGATTTTGTCACGACGCAAACACTTTAAAAGGCACAATTGCTAAAGTGCGCGAGGCTGCGTCCAGTAAATGATGTGCGCATGTGATAAAGGGCCCGCAAACGAGCCACAACCCGCAACAGCAACATCAGCAGCAGCAACAACAACATCTACTGCTGTAAGCCCTAGTTGCCAGTTGTTCAGAGTTCAGGCTTGTTTTGGTCGCCTTGTCGCCGCTTGAGTGGCATAAAAAACGGCTTGCACTTGGACTTGAGAGCGTCAGCATTTTAGCTTTTCAGCTTTTTGAGCTCGACTCGCAGTTGGACTCTGTGGGCCTTGGGCTCCATGGGGGCTATCAACATTCTCAGGTGCGCCTGCGCAGAGCCTTTGTGTTTGGCCAATGGGCAACTTTTGTCAGCTTCTTCTGCTGGCCAAAAATTGTAGTAGTTGCTGCTGCTGTTGTTGTTGTTGTTATTATTCTTATTTTTGTATTTTGCTTTTGCTTGCATTTTGGCCACAACCCTAAGCCCACCATCCGAGCTAGTTAAGTTGTTAGCTGCCCTCGGGGACCAGTTGCAGCCTCAAAAACCTCCAATTGCACTGTTGTATGCAAGTTCCCTTGCCAGACAGCCAGATAGTCAGCTAGCCAGCCAGCCAGCCAGCCAACCAGCCAACCAGCCAACCAGCCAGGCAGGCATCATTAATCAGCTCGGGTTCATCAGCGGCAACATGGTTCATTAGCTTTGGTTAGTTGTTGCTGTTGCCGCGGCGACTGCTGCTGCTGCTGCCGTGCCCGTTTGGCGGCCTGCTGTCGACGATTCTAATCATAAGGCACCGGCAGCAGCGGCAACATTCGACTTTGGCTTCGTCTGCCGGCACACCGGTCGCCAAGTTAATTGGCTAGAAGTTTTACATAGACGCAACTGCAACTGCAACTGCAACTGCAGCAAAAGCAACAGCAACAGCAACTGCAACAACTGCAACATTGGCGGCAAAATCTGAAACATCTTGCCAAACTTTATACGTACGCTGTTCTATGTCGCTTTTCGTTGTCGTTCAGCTTATTTGGTAGCCAAGTCTGCGACAGCCTCCCATTATCAACATGCTCGAGCTGATGTTGTTGCTTCAAATCCCGCTGCTTATTGTTGCTGCTGCTGTTGGCTGTGCCTTATGCATATTTACATGTTGCCCAAGCCTTGCCTGGGCTGTTTGGCAGTGATCTTGTCGGAGCGAGTGCCACGTCTGATTGGGCTGTCAGTTTCCAGCAGCTCTTCCAGCTACTGTTAGGCAGCGCATCGTGGGAAATTCAAAGCACAGCGAGATTGGCCCAATGCTTGCGCAGTAGCAATTGCTTTGATTTAGTTAAAGGTTTGCGACTGGGCGGATTATGTGGGCCAACTGCCGTCTGACAGATAAATAACACTTTTATGTGTCACTCTTCTATGTGATTCTCATTCTATCGTGCCCTCTCTCTTTCTCTGTTTGCTTAGGTTGCTCCATTTCAACCCCATAAGTCTCGCCCCTCTACGCGATTCTCATACCATTTTCTGCTAGCTATAAAATAATGTCGATAAACTCTCTTTTCCATCTGATACAAGTTGCACAGGAAACTCAGAGCAGCATATTTATGGCTACCAGCTGCTTCAGACTTCAGTTCGATTAGGCGCATGCGTACATCCGCGCCATCGTTGACAAATCATGTTGGCAACTGTTTGGCGCTGCCAACAAGTCTATCAAAACTTGACAACATTTGCATCTCGTTGCTGGCTGAGGCGACTCTATAAGGCAAGATCATATTTATGCGTGTAAAACCAGACGGAGACCGGCTACTGTTGAGGCTGTGGCAGTGGCTGCGGCTGCGGCTGCGGCTGGGAGGCTGACTCGGCTGTGTGTGGAAGCGGCGACAGGATGCATAAAATTTATGAAACAACGACGCCTTTTGCGCACATAATTAAATCAGACAAAGCGCAGCTCATGTAAATCCAGGGTAACTGGCCCGACCCAGCCCACTGAGAAGCTACTCAACCGGATGCGGTGCAAGAAATGCAGCTTGACTATTTTTAATTACCACTGTCAGTGGCAAAAGGCAACAACAGCTGCTGCTGCTGCTGCTGCACTCAAACTGCGTTGCATCTGTGTGGGGTTGGCGCTGTAATTGTTATAGTTTGTCAAGCGGGGCTGGAGCTGGGAACTGGGATTGAGATTCGACTCTGGTCGCAGGCATGCGAATCAATTACATATTGCTGCTACGGCTGCTGATGCTGCTGCCGGCAGTCGTTGGCGATTAACTGCAGTGACTCTACCTGTTCGACGACGCTTTCATTAAAGTGCAAATTATGACTTGCCAGTTCCGCCAGGTGTTGGCCTGGCCTATTTGTCTTTAGCCGGCTCAGATGCGACTGGCGGGCCGCCCTTTTGTATAGTTAAGTTATCAACGCCATCGTCGTCATTGTCCGATTATTACCGCTTGCTGCTTTTACGACATTAATTACCGCTCCTCGGACTCGGACGAGATTTATACATAAATTTACGAGCCGGCAATAAAGGCAACTGGCGCTAATAGCTTTGGGTTTAGTCATGCTATACAAATGTATATATGAAGTATATTTTAAAACAACATCGGTAAAACGTACTTAACAAGTAGATTATTTAGCTTAAGTAGCGCACTTAGGCGCACCCCCACTTAGGCACACTTCAAGCAATCGATTGCCTCTGTGAAGTAAATGTGACAGTCGAGGATCTCGTGCACTTTCTCCTGGATGTTCGACTCGATCTCGTTGTAGGCCATGTGCCAGCGACAGCAGTTGGAGCGCTTGGTCTTAATGAGGCGGCACAAGTACTTCATGACCTCATAGACTTTGTCCATATTGTTCTCCTCAACCAGATAGCAAATGTTCATGTACATGAGGTCCACATCTGCTGGCTTGGGCACCTCCTCCGACTTCACCCAGGTGGCGAGCATATTTTTATAATTGGGATCCACAAACACGTTCTCGTCCAGCGGAGAACTCATTTCTCGTTTAGGACCCGGCATGGGTAGTATTGTATTGTTGGATGCGAGGTACTGCATGATGGCGGGATGGGTATGCAGTGGCAGCTTTTGTGCGTATTCGGCCACAATTTGGTCTGCATGACAAGAGCGCGCCATCTGCCTGGCCAGTGCCGCCTTTGAGGTCGAAGGCTTCAGATCGCTTTCATTTAAAGAACTGGAACTTCCAGAAGAGGACGACGATGAAATACGCATTGATGGCGGCGGCCGTGGAGGCGTTGACGAACGTGAACTTGAACTTGAGCGAGACTTTCTCTTCATTCGATTGGGCAGTTGGTTATGCCCGTCGGTTTGGTTGCCCCACTGGCCGTGCACCTCCCCCTTGCTCATGCGCAAATATTCCTCCGGATACGAGAGTACGTCGCGTCGTATCTCCTCCGGCAGCTCAGCTAGAACATCCGCATCAAACTGAGAAACGGCCAGCGGTACAAGATCGTCGAATACCATTGCCTCCACTGGCGGACTGGTCTGTGGACCCATCGTGTTCTTAGCGGCATTCTTCAGCATCTCAATTACAATGACTTCTGGTGGCTTCGGCTTCTCAGCAACCGCCTGCTTACGCGGCTCTGCAGTTTTCTGCACAAGAGTTTCGTTCTCTTTGGGAGTCGTTGACACTCGCACCAAGTCATTTGACTTCAAGTTGTTTGCAGCGTTCTTTAACATCCTGAGCACTTCCACCTCGGAGGACTTCACTTGCTTTTCCACTGGAGCCGTAATAGACATTGCAGCTTTTTCCGTTTTTTCTAGGTTGAAAAAAAGTATCAATTAGAAAACGAATTACAAAAGAATCAAGGCCTACCCTTTTGCTTTTCTGACATCTTGACAAACATATTCTTGATGACATTCTCCTTTTTTGTTTCGGCAACATCATCAAACTTGCTTAGATGTATGCCAATGCCACGCAGTTCATGTGGCGGAAACCCAGATTCTTTCATAAGTTTTAGCACATGGGAAGTAATAACTTGAACATCGTTGGTACTCTCCTTCAGCAGCGACGATTTGGTCTGATTATCGCAGACGCCGTGTCCCATAAACTTGGATGTTTCAACGGGCGCCTCGGCGGCACGCACCATCAGCTTCAACGTGATCGATTTGGCCTTGCGCTTGATCTCGATCAGCCGATTGTGCACCTCGGCACTGAGCTGCTTCAGAAACTTCTCCAGCTCCTCGTACTTGGTAAAACGAATGCCGTAGTTGACTTCAGCAGACACAGATTTGCGTTGCTAAAGAAAAGAACATTGATAATAGCTGGTCAGGGATTGTTTTTTTTCTGAGTCTCACCTGTTCATAGACTAATGGACGCGGATCAATGCCGCGACAGTTTTGGTGTAGTGTTAGTGCCAATTTCTTGCCCAGCAGCATTTCGATGCGCGCCAGGGAAGACAATTGAACATCGCCGCAAGTATTGAAGCCCGCCTGCTTAAGTTTGTAGGTCATGCTGCTGCCCACACCTGGCAAAACATCCAGTGCAAAGTTGGCCATATAGTCGGCAGGGTCATCCGGGTCCAGCAGATGCTGTCCATTCGGCTTGGCCAACTTGGTAGCCATGCGAGCTAAAAGCCTGTTAATTGATAAATATATTATTAGTAAATATTCAATATAGTTTTATGGTTTAGGCATACTTATTAACACCAACGCCTGCAGAGCAGGGGCAGCCAGTTATGTCGCGTACTTCCTGGCGTAGATGTGTGACAAACGGCATGACATCGACCTGCAGTTCCTTCAGCAAGTCTGTGAGGTCCACAAACATTTCATCACAGCTAACAGCTTCTATATCCAGCGTGTACTGGGCTACAGTATTATACAGAGCAAAGGCCACCTGTGAAAGAGATATTTGAGTACCAGGAATCTTTAAAGGCATATTAAACTACTACCTCACGATAGCCCTCAAAGTCATAGGGAATGGTCACCAGTTCGGGGCACAGTTTGAGCGCCTGGCCAACAAACATGCCATTCTTGATGCCCTTTTTGCGCGCCTCGTAGCTGCAGGAGGCAATCTCCGATAACGACATCTTCTTGTCAAAACCATAGCGCACCTTGTCGACACGAAGATTGTCGTGGAAAACGTGCTCGAAACGTTTGGCAAACAACTCCTGTTCCACCTGGCGATCTGCTTGGGGATGAACGGGCACATCCGTAGCTGCGCTGCCCCCTTTGGAGTGTGTCACAGCAATGGGCAGGCCTCGCAGCTCTGGATGCTTACGCAAGCCCACAGATACGAAGAAGCAATCCATATCAATGTGCATCACATAACGCTTGGTATTATTCAGCTCGAAGATGTTTCGCTTGTCGCCACCTAGTTGTACGCGCAGTTGGGTTCGTTTAGCGAACGATTTGTTGCCATGGGCCTGTCGCAGATCGCATACATATTGCTTGAAACCGGAGCCAAGCGTCGCAATATGATGCAAGCGCGAGTTTTTGTAGAACTCGCTGAGGAACGCCGGGTCGACGGCGGTGCGGGCGCTGTTGCTTGTAGTGCTCGTTGTAGTGGATACATTTGTTACCGCAGTAGAGTTTTTGTCTGGCGAAGTGGTCATAGCCTGCTGCAGCTCCTTGAGTATGCCACCCAGATCATTCTCCAAAGATCCCGCTTCCACCGACGCAGTTGAATCATTGTTCTTGCCTTTGCCGAAGTTAAGACGCGGTTGTGTTGTTTTTTGGTTGGTAAACAACAGGTACGGCGCGTAGTCTAAAATACGCATATGTTGGACACAATCCACCACCCATTCGGGTCTAATTATCCGGCTAGTGTCCTCATTACGCACTTTAACGTCCGGCAAATTGGACGCGATGGTGAAATTCGTGTGCGATCTTTTATAGTGATGAAATGTGCCGCCATGTACCATCATAATGCGTTTGAGCTCGTCGGCTGATGGATTGACCTTTCCATTGACGAATATTGAAATGCCTTCAAAAAGATTCGACTTGCGAAATGGATCGCTTGCTGCCGCGAATTGCTCCTCGAGCTTTGACTTTTTCGCTTCAAAGTAACCGCCCTGATATAGTGAAATAAATCACTAGTTCTTATCGATTTCTTAGCTATAACTTACCCAGTCGCCAAACCCGTTGTCATCATCGCGTGCCATTGCAGCTCATTACCAAAATTGAGTTTCCAAAAATTTAAATCTCTTCAGATGCAGTTTATATTCCACCGATAAGTATTTGCGACCGGCACCAAAATTCGATGGGCCCCTCGAAATACTTCTTATCGATATTTCCCAACGTGGCAACTCTTTCACGATTAGTGTTGAACAATCGTAACATTTATTGTTTTCATTTGTGTCCGGGTTTTTAGCTGCTCTCAAAATGTGGAAATATGGACAAAATCAGATGAACCAAGGTGCATCTGGCGGAGGTGGACCGAATATGATGCCAATGGGCGGATTTATGCAAGGAGGTGCTGGTATGCATATGTCTCCGCAACAACAGCAGCAACACCAAATGAACCAAATGATGGTTGGCGGCGGACCTGGCGGGCCAGGTGGAATGCAAATGAATCCGAATACAGGCGCTGGCAGTGGACCGGCCGGCCTAATGCAAGGTATGGGCATGTCTCCGCAACACCAGATGCAGCAACAGCATCAAATGATGCAGGGCGGCGTTGGCGTTCCAATGTCAAATATGCCGCAGCAGCAAGCGAATGTCATGCAGCCGCAGATGATGGGTCCACAGCAAGGAGTGGGTATGGTTGGCACTGCTGGCGTTGGCCCACAGCAACAACAGCCCAACATTCCACTACAACAGCAGCAGCAGCACAATCCAGGTGCAGGAGCAGCCGGCGGGGGTGGCGGAAACAACATGTTAGCAATTTCTCAACCGAATCCACACAAAGAGATCAACATAGTTCAGCTGTCACGGCTGGGCCAGGAGACAGTGCAAGACATTGCCTCACGCTTCCAAGAGGTCTTCTCAGCTCTAAAGAACATACAACCTACATCGCACAGAGACAACAACACTGAGAAAAAGGTGCAAGAGTATTTTCGCACTATACGATTGCTTTTCAAGCGTGTGCGTATCATCTATGAGAAGTGCAATGATGCCGGCATGGACTATATGAACGCCGAAACCTTAATACCCTACAGAGATGAACCAGATCCACGCATAGAGCCATCGCAATGTGATGAATATCGCAAGGTGCTGCAGGAGAATCAAGAACTAATCGAAACTGTAAAGCTGAAAAATCGCCAATTGCGAGAGATTATTGACAGGACGCGCATAATAATATGGGAAATTAATACTATGCTGGCCATGCGGCGGTCTTAAATTAAACAATATTATAATGAATTCCAACCATTTGTTTATGTAAATGTAATAAAAAAAATAATACAAAAAGCAAAATTAGTTTGATTTCGGTCTTTTCCAACACTGCCCATTTGTGATGCAGTAGAGAATAGGCAGTTTGTGTTTGTACGCGACGGCAGAAACTTTTCTCGCTAACGCTAAGCAATAAATATAATTAAATATACGTTTTCATTTTCTTTGAGCCGTGTATTTATTAAAACTGCAGCAAGATGGCGAAAATGGCATTTCAGCATCAGGCCGGAACGGCTATGGAGTGTTTAAGCGTAAGTTGAAATAGTAAGATATACACACACGCACACATTCACATAGGTAGAAGCAGCGTTCTTCCTGTATATAGGTATGCGCGTGCATGTGTGTGTGTGTGAATCGTGTATGTGAAATTAGGTCGCGTTTCGTAGAGATTAATCATAAACAAACTTTCACATAGTTCGTTAATGATAATGTGTGATTCTTATTAGATACCCATAACGCTGCATAAGGAAAAGGATTACGACCAGGAAGGCCGGGAGATACTGAAGTGTGGCTTTAAGATAGGTGGCGGCATAGACCAGGACTACAAGAAGAGTCCACAGGGCTACACGGACTATGTGCGTATTATCTACTTTAATTAATTTATATTTACAAACTCAACCTCAATGTATGCATGTAGGGCATCTACGTGACGGAGGTGCACGAAGGCAGTCCAGCTGCTCGGGCCGGTCTGCGTATACATGACAAGATTCTGCAATGCAATGGCTACGACTTCACCATGGTCACCCATAAAAAGGCCGTTAGCTATATAAGGAAGAACCCCATACTCAATATGCTGGTGGCCCGTAAGGGTGTCACGTCCACATAATTTGATCGGCTGGGATCCAAACTTCAACCAATCTACTATCTAGTACTTCACTGCCTCTCATTGATACGGATCTCTATTTAGCGCTCTCTTGGAAACTACTCGAATACTTATATATATTTAAGCATGTATACTAATTTAACCCTACCATTATGCATATCGCGCGCACATATATTTATATAGCCATATATACATACAAAACATTTAGATGCATATGTGAATGTAGCACGTAGAAATGCTTTTTGTTAAATTGATTTTCTTTGACTTGGTTTAAGTTGATAGATAAAAGAAATCACCCTACTAGGTTGTTAAACGATTGCCAAGAAACCGTATAAAGAAATTGCCAAAACAGAAAAGCCACAAGCTACAAACAGTACATAGAAATCACATAAGCCATAACCCAAGTTCAGCCAGCCAGGGGCAGCTCTCTAGGCCCACATTAAAGTGTATAAAGTAAAATTGTCATCAGCCCGTATTGAATAGGGTAGGGAATCATACTCGTAACTATAACTATAAACGGTTTTGTACTTTTATACACCAATCCAGATATATATACATACATATAGACAGATATGTATGTAAGCAACAAGCAACAGCTCGAATACAATCAGCAGCATTCCAAAAAAGAAAAACGCATAGTTGTTGAAAACTAAATATTTCATAATTGTGATAAATGCCGTTACTTGTGCAGATGTGTTTTTTTTTTAAATATGTATAAATACACATTTATTAAGTATTTTTAAAATCAGTTTTTAAATGTTTAATTGCATTGAATAAATGTTCGCCTCTAAAAAACAAAACAAATACTCTGTATTACGTTTGACCTTGAGAATCGCGCTATAAGCCGAGAGATAACGAATGATTGTAAAATGTCATTAGGTGTAGCTAGATGTTTTTAATTACACACACCTTTGGGTTTACGTGCACACAGACACGAGCTCGTACATTTAATTTTGTAACATTTTGCACTTAAAGTTTGACAAAACAAATCATAAACAACTAATCGTACGCAAGCATTTTGCTAATTAGAGTAATTACAAATATTTGAAGTTGGGGGAGCGGTCGAGGAACTTGAAGATAACATAACAGAATAGCGGATAGAACGTGGCACGTTGACAGCGCGACCTTGCCACGCAGCGGGGCAAGAACACATCGATATGGAGCACGCTAACAGAAACTACTTGTTGGCATAGCCATTGGGATTCTGACTCTGCCAGCGCCAAGTGTCCTCGCACATTTTGTCAATACCACGCGTCGCCTTCCAGCCCAGCGCTTGATCTGCTAGTTTGGCATCTGCATAGCATGTGGCCACGTCTCCAGTACGTCGATCGACCATCTCGTAGGTAACCTTCTTGCCGGAGGCGCGCTCAAAGGCGTGCACCAGCTCCAGCACAGAGCAGCCCACGCCAGTGCCCAGATTGTAGGCAAAGAATCCCGTTTCAGCAATGTTGCGCAGCTTGTCTAAGGCCTTCACGTGACCTTCAGCCAGATCAACAATGTGGATGTAGTCACGCACACCAGTGCCGTCCTTGGTGGGAAAGTCACTTCCATAGATTCTAAGCTTTGCCCGACGACCCACTGCCACCTGGGCAATATAGGGCATCAGATTATTGGGCTCGCCATTGGGATCCTCGCCAATGCGACCGCTGATGTGTGCGCCCACGGGATTAAAGTAGCGCAACGAAACGACCGCCCAACGCTGTTAATGGAATACAAGAATGATTAGCCAAAGAATGGAAAGTGTAAGGATTAACCATACCTTGTCTGACTTGCACAGATCCCTAAGTATTTCCTCTGTGAAATATTTGGTTTTTCCATAGGGGGATGTGCAGTTGCCCGTCGGGTGCTCCTCAGTAACGGGCAAGAACTTCGGTTCGCCGTAGACGGTAGCGCTCGAGCTGTACACGAACTTGAACACATTGTTGTCGGCCATGGCCTCCAGCAGGACATTGGTGCCCGTCATGTTGTTGTGGTAGTACTGCAGAGGAATGCGACAGGATTCGCCGACAGCCTTCAGAGCCGCAAAGTGGGCAACCATGTCGATTTTGTGCTGCAAGCATGACAAGTAGCTAAGGATTAGCAAACAGCAACAACAACAATAACAACAATGTCATTTAGATAATCGATGCATCGAGTGCAACGTCAATGTTGACGTTGTCGCTTGCCAGCGCAGCGAGTTATATGACCGAGGTCACACGATAATGCGATCGTAGGCGCGGGCGCTTCGGAAGTATGCGGCAGCTGCGTAAACAGCTACGCTGATAGCGTCAGCAATTATGATAAGAAAGATGGAAAGCTAGCGTATAGCAATGTGCCACATATATCCATCGCTCAAGCACATTCTGTCTAATTGCTGACGTGCCACTGGACACTGGGCACTGATTAGACTCACCTTTTGGAACACCGAGCGCACTTGCTCGCGATCTGTGATGTTCACGCGATAGAAGTGAACCTTCTTGCCGGTGATCTCCTGCACACGACTCAGTGCCTCTGGCAGCTTTGACGCTCCGCCGCTATAAGCATTGCACAGATTGTCCACACAGATAACGTTGTAGCCCGCATTCAGCATTTCGAGCACCGTGTGCGAGCCAATGTAGCCCGCACCGCCAGTGACTAAGACAGTGGGTGGTGCCATATTTATCGAACCGCGCGCTGCAAGCTTCCACTTCTGACTGCTGCTCTGGATCTCTGGAAAGTGAAAATTGGGTTAAGCTCAAGCGGAATTCTTATTGACGTCACCAAAATTCTCTACGCACACAAACACATGCAGATAAACGTATTGGTAGAGTTCTGCTTAACGGTGCTTGCCAACAAGTGTGGTTGCATGTGTGTGTGTGTGTGTGTGTGTGTGTGTGTGTGTGTGTGTGTGTGTGTGTGTGTGTGTGTGTGTGTGTGTGTGTGTGTGTGTGTGTGTGTGTGTGTGGATGTGTGTGAGTTTGTTTGGCACTCACCTCAGTACACGTTAATTACTTGGCTGACTAGCTGACTGAATCACTTGGCTAGCTGGCTAATATACACACGTCGCCTCTGCGCTACCCTTGAAACCGAATGTATTATTGTTTTTATTTGTTTAAAAACCACACGCACCAGACATGGGCTGATGCTGATGCTTCTATTGTTGCTACTAATGCTGCCGATGGAGCTTGGAGCTGTTTAAAGATCGCTGACCTCTCTCTTGCTAAGTCGTTTGCTTGGCTGAGCGCTTCTTCAATTTTCTGTGTTGTGTTGTGTTATCGTAACTCGTTTCGTGCACTTGTCGCGTCGTGTTCGTCCGTTCATTCATTCATTTGCAGGCCTCCTTCTACTTTGAGCACTTGGCGATTTCCGTACGTCTGTTTTGCTGGGCGGTTTGCTCGCAACTGATTTCTGTTGTGATGCGCGCTTTAACTTGTATTTCCGCTCCCGTATGTTCGGCTTATCAGCTTTCGTTTTTTATCAACGTGAACGCCAATGTAACGAGCTTTATGTTAGCTGCATCTGCTGGCTGCCATCGGTTTTATATAGCTCCCTTTTTGCATTCCTCCCAATCATGCATATTTATGCAACAATTAAGTCAAGTGTAGGCCAAAGAGAAGAAGAGGAAACTGGCGCCTAGAAGACCGCTCTCCCCCTATTATCAGCAGAAAGTAAACAATTATGACGTTGGCGTTGCCACACCAGCACTGCGTGCAGTCGATAACTTATCGATAGGCCTCCAGTGTGCGATACACATCATACGCAGGCAGCAAGCAAAGAAAATATGCATTAGATTATTATCAAGCCATTTTCCATTTAAATTAGTAACAAGTTAGTCAAGCCATAATTAAACAATGGCATCTGCTACGGTAAGAAATGTATGTATGCCACACTAACAACTAATGAGCAGCAGTTCGCACGCCAAATGCAACTAATATCAGCCAGCGTTAAAACAACAGCAACAAATTTTATCTATGACTAAACTGCAAACAAAAACTAAGTAGATTTCTTATGCATAGGTACCACTACTGGACGATGATACGATACCATTTGGCGAGGAAGATGAAATGCGGGATCCCAGCACCGCGGCCCAGAAATACACGTAAGCAATAAACGCATAAACGAAATGTATGTATGTGTTGCACTCACCTGTCTCTTGCTAGGCATCCGTATGTCACCTTCTTCCATCTGTTCTTCCGCGGCGCATCGATCGTCATTTACATGTTCTGCGGCTGGTTTAGCGACTCCTTCATCACCAGCTTCGTATTCGTTGTGCTCTTTCTATCTGCCGACTTCTGGACCGTAAAGAACATCTCGGGGAGACTTCTGGTCGGGCTGCGTTGGTGGAATTACGTTGATGACGACGGCAAATCGCACTGGGTGTTCGAGTCGAAAAACGTGAGTGCATCTAAAGTATTCGACTGCAATCGATATGATAAGTGTAACACAGTCTCCCTCCTACCAGAGCCGAATCAACAAGCATGAGCAGCGTATTTTCTGGCTGGGCTTAATACTCTGTCCGTTCTTCTGGGGCCTCTTCTTTCTGATGGCCCTGTTCGGGCTGAAGTTCAAGTGGCTGCTACTGGTCATGATTGCCATAGCACTGAATGCCGCCAATCTCTATGGCTATGTCAAGTGCAACTATGGCGCTAACAAGGACTTAAATAGCGCAGCCACGGACTTTATGAAGACACAGCTGTTCAAAAACGCATTCGACATAATGACCAAGCCTAGTGCAGCTGCTCCACCGACTAATGTGCGCCCAACGGGCGTTGTGTGAGATCTTGAATGCAAGCCAGGCACCTTGCCAACATTTGCTGCGGCGCATTCCAAAGAGTATTTAGTTTTAATGCTGACATATTTGGTCACTGTCTCTGTGTAACATATGTAAAACTTAATTTAGCATTAACTTTTCTTACACTTACGCTGCTTTTTATTGAGTAAAGGACATATGTATGTACTGAAAATCGCACTTAATGCAATATCAAATCGAAAATAAACACGAAACGTATTCAACATATATGGCGCTCTTTTAAACTGTATGGCAGCGCCAGGAAGTCATATTTTACATTTATTTCGTATTTGGTCACATTTTTTTGTGTTGGTGCTGCCAACCTGCTTGTATACTAATGTCAGTGGTTATTGTTCACATCGATTAATTCAGTGCACATCACTAGCATAGCCATTGTCAGAAAATTTTCTTGCGCTTAGTGCTCGTTATACAGTTTTGAAATATAATTGTTAAAATAATTGCAATCTTCTTGCAAAAACATTCGCAATCAAGAACATTAGGTTTGTTCTACTCAGTGCACTAGAATAAAAGGTAAGCGAGTTATTATTTCAAAGTATTTTTCGCGAAATGTGTGGGTCGCAAATATTGATTTTTTGCCGCTGCCAACGCCGGCCCCTGACGCAAGGTGGAAACAGGGTGCTCCAGTAGACAAAAGAAATATAAAGACTGTGAATATTGTCACTTAATTTGTGTGTGTGTGTGTGTGTGTGTGTGTGTGTGTGTGTGTGTGTGTGTGTGTGCTTGTCCTTTTTTTTGTAGTAAAATGCGTGGTCGCGGCAACTACATACCACGTGGGGGCGGAACCATGCGCGGAGGCGGTGGCTATTACAACAACCGCAATTCCAGCAATTACGTGAACACACGTACCCAGGGAAACTATCGACCGAACAACGGGCGATATGAGAACAACTATCATCACAACAATCGCTATAGTGGTGGCAACAACAACTCCAACAACGACCACTACGACAATCGCAACCGGGATAAGTTCAACAACCATCATAACTCAAGCACAGGCGGGCGCTACGATTCCGGCTCCTCTCACAAGCGCAGCTATGTAAGTTGTGATTAATGCATATTCAAATCTCAATTCTAACATCTAATTCTATACCTGAATGAACAGGATTCGTCACGTGACCGCGGCGATGATCGCAAACGCCCACGCCAAGACGTAAGTTTATATTAGAGCTAATCAAGTATGAAAGTGAGAAAGTAAAACCCAAAGATTCTAGGTATCTTAAAGATATATGTGTATATATGTACAGCTGTCATTGTCTGTGTAATTTTAATGAGTTTCCAAATATTTATAGCACTATTTGTGAAGGTTTAACGCCGGATGGAAATGCACACACGTAAATGGTAGTGCTCTCAAAGTAGTCAGAGTAAAAGACTTTGAGAACGCAATAACTAAATTTGTATTGCATACATATATTATATATTATAAATAGCGGCAGCAGCTACGCATTATAGCAAAGATTTTGCAACAGCGATCAAGATATATGTATAAACGCATATATTGTGCAGCCACGGCTGAGATTGAACTTGAACTAAAGCGTAAATGAGATCGTGTATTGTGTGCCTATATCTCATACAGATATATATATTTTAATGCCTGTACAAGCAGACAATTTCTCCGTTCCAATCAACAGATATATATCTATATGCCTATAAATATATATACATTCGATATGTATATTTGTATAATCAATCCATCTAAAATAGCTAAAAGTATAAGGTTTGTTCAACATGCTACTACTACTACTACTACACACACTTGCTACCGGGATAATGATTGTTGCATTTGAGATAACCCAATTTATATATATGTATATATATATATAACTATATACAAAAACATATATATAGTAATTCTTTATCATCCAAAAACAAGAAATTTATATGTATATCTCTATATGTATTCGAATATCAAATCAAAACAAAAACCAAAAAACAATGCTCCTCTACACTCCTTACTACTCATCAATCGTCATAGGATTACCGTCGCACGTCGTCGTCAAATGATCACAACGATCGCCCTTCGTCTTCGTCGCAGAACATGGGCTCATCTTCATCCAGTTACCATCAGCGGAACAGCACCGGCGGAGGTGGTGGTGGTGGTGGCGGAGGCGGGGGCGGTAGCTCAAGCTCGTATAGGCCACGCGATGATTCTGGCAGCCAGCGACATCAACGCGATTCATCGATGGGTCCGCCAAAGCGGCCGCTGTTGCGCAGCGTTGCCGGCACTAGTTATATATCACGGCCGCGGGGCTCAATGTCCATACGCGGTGGCATGATGCGCAACAACATGCGCGGCGTTGGCACCATGAGGATTGTGCGTCCGCGCCTCAACGAATCCAATGATTTGCGCACCATGCGCCGCCAGCTGCTTTATGCACAGCAGAAAGATCGCGCTCGTCTGCTCAAGATACAACAATTAAAAAGGTAATTAGACAAAACAAAACAAAAAGTAAAAGTAAAAGATAAAAGTCATATTTCTGTGTGAGGCAGCTGTCTAAATCCAATAAAGAAGTCAAAGCTGATGATAGTTTAACGTATGCCACGAGCCAATGAAGTGCGAAAAGAGCATCAGATACATTTGGCAATATGTTCAGCATATGTGCAATACGAGCACACTCCATATCAATAGAAATAAATGCCACGTTCGAGTGTGTGTTAAGAACTATTATTATTGGCAAAATTCACAAATTGAAAGGGTTATTTAAAGAACCATTCTTCTGTCTGCTAGAAAGAGAGATTTGAGATCGTGTAAAGTGTATATGTAGAGAATCGAATTAAGACAACCAACGACACCCGACACTATATAATAACAAAGTATTGTTTGTTAGCTTACATCTTAATTGTATACGAGTACTTACCACATCAATTTGCATTTATGCCTTCCCCTTCACCACAAAACAAAAACCAAAACAAAACCAAAAACAAAAATTCAATTCGAATTCCCATGTATAGCTCGTTGCGGCGCCAACGCCAGGCAGGGAACAGCAGCGATAACTCAAGCGACGACAATGATGACTCTGATAATGCTGACAAGGGAGACGATTCTGATAAAAAGAAGATGAAGAGCAATGAAGATGATGGCGAAGAAGACGAAGACAACGACGATAAAGATGGCGCTGATGGGGAGGAGAAGAACGAAACGACTAAAAAGTCGCCAAGCAAAAAACGTAGCAGCAAAATGGCAACTGAAGATGCCGAGGGCAAGTCACATGATGAGAAGGATAAGGACGATAACGACGATCAGGATCCAGATGATAACAATGAGTCGGAGAAAAAGAAAGCCAAAGTTGGCACCGATGATGATGATGATACTCATGAGGAGGCAGGCAAGGGCAAGACCGATGAGTCCGGCGACAATGCCGATAAGCCCAAAGAGAAGAGCAAATCCGCGGGCACAGCTGAAAAGTCAACAGGTAAGAAAAAAGAGAAAGACGGCGAGGACAAAGACTCCAAGTCAAAGAAGTCCAGCAAGAAGGACCGCTCATCGCGCAAGGACAAAGACGAGAGTGAAGACGATCGCAAGGAGCGTCGTACAACCTCCCGTCATCGCGACGATGATCACAACTTGCGCAAGCGCACGTTTATTAAACTCACTTGCGTGCACTGTCGCATCAAGTGCGTTACTTTCAAGGTGGGTCGACACAGACATGAGTGCTTGCTATAGATACTTATTTGGATATATTCCACAGGAGTATCACTATCACTTGAACTCACGCACACACAAGAATTCGATGCGTACTGTTGCTTTGCGTCAGCGCGCAGATTTGCAGCGCATGCGCGCTCGTCAACGCACCACTCAGCGTGAGATCGAGGAGAACAGCAAGGAGGAGTACGAGTCCCGTTATTGTCGTCTTTGCCGTTTGGCCTATCGCCAGCCGAAGAATCTGCATCAAGCCTCTGAGCATCACAAGACGATCAAGAAGTTCCTGATGCCCTACTGTGGCTCCTGCCATCTGGCATTTAAAAATGCTATGCTCTATGAGAACCATCGTTGCTCGCTGGATCACATAAGAGTAAGTTTCAACCGAATGTATATCCTTATGATATTTAATTATTATTTATTCTTACAGAATAAAGCGCGCAATGACGAGTCTGGCTCGGAGGACAGCGTTGATGAGCGTGAAATTGATTTGAATAAATTCCTTACCGTTGATTCGGTAGGCGAGATCGATGACGACATCATGGATGCTGATGTTGATGCAATGCTGCTTGAGGCTGAAACAGCGCAGAAGAGCGCTGACGAAGAGACGCGGAAACGCGGCCTCATTGGTCCGGAGTTCATCAAGGCTGTGGAAGCCTTTTATTGTGAATTGTGCAATCATTACTCGCCGAAGCTAGGTGATGATACTGTGGAAACGTACACGAAGAAGCACTGCCTGCAGCATTTGCATGTTAAGAACTATCTCCGCAACAAGGAAGAGACGGAAAAGAAGTCGAAATCAGATGAAGGCGAAGATGACGACCCAGATGTCGATGAGGAGGGTAATAAGCTACCCAAAGATACTGACGAAGCAGAGGCAGAAGAAGATATAGAGATGGACGTCAAGGATGACGATGAGGAAGAAGATTACGAGGGCGAAGATGGTAATGAATCGCATGATGAGAAACTGTGGGAAGAGGTTGACAAGGATCTGGGTGATCTGTTGGCCGAAGTGAAGCCACTCGGTCAAGAAGAAGAGGAAGAGGAAGATGAATCCGTGCTAAATATTGATATCGAAAGGTAATTTAAATTAGTTTTTATTAATAAACAATACATATTATAATATTAAACAATTTTAGTGAAAAGAACAACCCGAAGGATGTCAAAGAGGATCCCAATGGCACCTCCGACGAGGCTGATAAAGAAGCGAAGCCAGATGCCAAGGCAGAAGATAAAAAGCCAGCTGCTGCAACAGCAACAACAAAACCGGCAACTGCTGGCGTCAAACAGGAGTCGGCAACGGCTAAGAAAGCAACGCCCAAAAAAGCCGTGACCAAGGCCAACCGACCCGGCCCGGCCTCAAAGAAACGTCAGGTGATGGTCAACTTAAAACGCACTTCAGCAGCAGACATCAAGGCGGCCACCAAGCCAGCAGCTGACTCCAAATAAGCACGATCTGTCCACCATTCGTACACACATGCATACACACATGGATAACTGCAGTGATTCAGTTGCTGCATAATAAAGAAAAAACATTTGAAATACAACTTTTACATGCAACTGCGGGCCAGACAACGACAACAACCACAGCAATGTGCAGTAAACAGTGCTCGAGACATGTTTAATAACCTTTTGGTCTTTGAAAATTTAACTAAACAAGCCGAGCCGAACCACCTGTGCAGCATGTGGAGCACACTTTTTGTGTACCTTTCGCAGCAGTAGCAACCTTTCTAAACTGTAAAGTGGCCAAACAATGAGCCAGCGAAATGTGCTCCAGCTGCCAATTTGCAGGGCAGCCGTTAAAGAGAGCGTGTGGAGCAAGCCTAGTTTAATTTGATTAAGTGGACTTTTTTTCAATTTTGGTGCCGCCTATTTATCAGATGTATTTATTAACCTTGTGGACGAGACGAGCAGCGACTCCGAGCTGGCTGCTGCTGGTTTTTATTTCCGCAGCGAGCAGACAATGGCAAGACGGTGGCAATGGCAACTGAAAGGAAAATACATTTCATTTCATTTCATAATTTTCGCTAAAATTAACTTTCACTGCATGTCACGTAGGATTGTTGTGGACTGCCAGATGTGTGGCTGCCAGATGTGGCAACAACATGTCTTTTGCATGTGCCACATTACACAATGTGCCACTTAATATGCGTTAATATTAGGGGGGCGCCTTCCTTTCCCACTCCCGACTGCAGCAGTGGTTGCGGTTTATGCAGCTTCCTTTTTTATTAAATCAGACAATGTCAAGTTTTTTTATTTTCGATTTGATTATTGCAGCGGCTGCATTTTTGCGATGCTTGATAAGCTGTCCAATCGGCTGACTGCTGGAGCTGTGTGTGTCGTTAATCCCTGACAATCTCTCATTCGGGGCTTTGCTGAATTGCATTTCGAGCTGTCGCGAGATTTATGCGCGCATTGTTCTGTGCCACAAATCCGGTTTTTCGATTCGTCTGTTGCCGGCTTCAGCTGGAGCTTCGGCTGTGGTGCTATTAACATTTAATCTGTGGCTCCAACTTGTTTATTTTTTGTTTTGTTACTTTTTGGCGCTTCTATTAAGAAATTGCGACGGCTTTTTTGTTTTTAACGATCTTCCTGTTGTGTGCAGCTTGTTTCTTTTTCGTTTTTGCACTTTGCCACATTTTAAATGCCAAGGTGGCGTCTCATGTTGGCTGAGTCAAGTTAGCAAGTTTTTGTTAATGCCAGCCGACGCACTGCGAGTGTAAATATGCTGTTAAGTTACGCATTTACCGCTGGGCATTGGCATTTCTCACGTGTACAAATAAATGCTTGTTAAATTGAATCATTTGGCGACTTCATTGAAATGTCATTTTGCAGCGTTTGCATGCCTTGAGGCATTATTACTTCTTTTATTGTTTTATGCGGGTGCGTGCCTAATTGCTGGTATTTAAGCAAATGCTTTGTTTTGCACATTTTCACATCGTTAAGTATACGTATGTTTTGTTTTGTTTCTTGTTTGTTTCTAGTCTTTTCTTCTGTTGTAAAAACCTTGGCACTCAAAAGCTGGAATTTGCATACATTTACGTGTGTATTCAAAATGATATCTGTTGTCCAAAATGTTGGTAATGATTTGATTGTACAATCCCAACGGTTTTGTAACGCAAGGTCTTAACGTTTTTTTCTCTCTCATTGTATATCTTCTTCTTTATTCAAATGAATGAAAATTGGCCGCTTGTCAAGCAGTGCTGTTAAGCGACAGCATCGAAATATCGATAACGATTAGTAAAGTCAACTAAGTCCATCCTTGCTCATTCACAATAGTTCAAGCAGTGCTTGCACAACTGTGTGCATATGTAATTAATTTTAACATGCCCATTCTTTTTGCAATGCCTAATGCCTAACTGTAATGTGTGAATATTTCACACGACTCTTTGATAGCCTTGTGATTGATCAAGCAGCATTTAAGGCACGTTAATGCCTAAGAACTTAATTGCTGTGCGATTCCAGGGCCAGCTGACCCGAGCTTGTTACGTTTAGGTACATTCAGCTGTACCAAATGCAATGGTACACAATTTTAGCCTTTTCCGCATGAGTTTGATTTGGACTTGCATAAATATATTACATCAGCCAGGCGGCTAGCAATTATTTTTTGGCACGCAATTTAAAAGAGCGCATGGGATATGGATGTGCGCAGATCTTTGCATAGATACCGCAAGGGCGTTGCCGGTGCGGATAAATAGTGCTACTACAAGATCTAATTAAAGCCAGCCAGGTGCAGCTGCATCTGGGAAAGATGCACCCAGCACATGTTGCACACATGTCTATACACATATATAGTTTATATATGCTATTTTGTTTGTCATATTTTTGCATGCTTCATTCATTCTTCTCACGCCCAAAATGTAAATGAAGTCGTCGGTGGCGTCGTCGTCGGCGTCGCTGCCGTCAAAGGCACCCGCCAGGTGAGGCTTATGGGGGCTTACCTATTGCTAACACTAAGCCAAAGACGGGTTTACATGCTTCGCTGTGAGGCGCTCTTTGTAGTGTGAAAATCTTTTTCTCTATGATTATATTATTCATCGAATATATATATATTGTTTAAAGCTTTTTTTTTGTGCTAAACTCTGGCTATTTGGGCTGCATTTGCTTTGAGCCAAGTTATTGCAACGCTTTCGACTCACAGATTCATTGTGCAATCAGACTTAAGTGAGGCAATGCTCAAATCTCTTTATTTTTAGGCAAACACGTAGTATGTTAATAGCTTCACCTGTGCCTTTATCATCTTTCTATGCCCTCTGACATTTTACGAGCTGATTGCATAGACAACAACAACAACAACAACAACAACGAAGAAATCATAAATTTATGCAAGGTCGCTGGCAACCTGCGGAGATCAGACTGGAGCTGGAAATGCAAGCCATGGCAGCGTGTCTATCAATTGTCTGGCCACATTAGCTCATTATCGAGTGATGTGATGCGGATTGGGTGCATTAAATGCTGATCTTAATGGGCTTCCACGTTATGAGTGCAGAGTGAAAATCAACTCGCCAAGCGTGCGGTACTTAAAGCCAAAGCACATTAATCTATCACTCGGAGCGGGCTGCGTTTAATGGCAACACTTGGCCAAAATGAAAAACCAGGAAAACGCAAATCATATAACAATGCGAGTGTCTGACCAAAAATGATCTCGTCTGGCCCCAGCGACCCACACACACACATACACACATCATGTAATGCCAATCGCAATTGTCTACAGTTGACTGGACGCTACGCTCATTAGCAAATTATAGCAAGCGAGCGAGTGTGTGTGTGTGTGTGTGAGTGTGTGGTCTATGCTTCACTGGAACCCGGACTTAACTACAGATATACTTAGATACAAATTGAGATGCAGAGATAGCCGCCGTGCTGAGCAAATACAAATTTTAGACTCGTCTCTTTGTGGGGGGTTCGCCCGATTGGGCTGGCTGGCAATCCATGAATCACGAATTGGCTTATGTTTATAGCAGTTTTACGCCCGACTGGTTTTCGAATAAAACGATTTAACTCCAAGCCACATTAATTGTATTTAAATGCTGTGTGGCAATTGCTTAGACATAAATTAGAATGCTCTGGAGCCATACTTGAGACATTTTAATTAATGCAAAAGACTTTTTTATGACATTTATGATTTATGGCAGTTGTTAAAGGGTTTTTTCGGGCGTGTTTTGGAAGTAGCTTTAAAGTTTAGGCTATCAAATTCTTAAAACTTATTAGTATAATATTTTTAGATTATATTCTAATTAGAGTCTTGTTGGCATTTAGAACAATTCTATTTCGACTGCCCTCGAAAGTATGCAATGAAATTTTAACAAAAACCGATTCTCGCTTCATGAGGCAAAACCTGTTTGCAGCTCTCTTATGCTTAAGCTTGATACTGCATTCATGATGAAAAATAGAATCTATTTATAAATTTTGTTTACAATTGAATAGGAAAATGTATTACTTAAAGCAAAGCCTGAAAGTTGGTGATTTTTAGGAACTGCATTCAATATGCGGAAAAGACTTATTGTCGCTATCAAAGACAGCTCTCTTCTTTAGTATATATTGTGCCTCTATGTTGACATATTTACCCATAAACTGAAGCCTCATATATCAATTGCACTTGGTGAAGTAGCCTAATAGACGCCACCATAAAGTCTGTCTTGGATGGCATTTTAATTGCTATTTGTCGCAGTTTAATTATACATGAATTAGCGATAATTATTATGGCCAGCCATATGATTAACGTATCACAGCCAGACCCGAGCCGAAAACAATAACAAAAAGTTACACAAATAGTTGACATATGCACGACGACGACGATGATGATGATGATGATGATGACGACGATTATGCAATAGCATTGTCCAATGCACATTTCATTAACAAGAGCAGCAACAACAAGAGCAACTGGAAATAGTTTCGCGTAGATTCTGCCAATTAAGATCTTGCGGAGTATGTATATCAAATGCATAAGCTAAATGCTAAGGTTGACTACTGTCCAACGGCCTGTCGCGCTATAAACAATTTATACACATAAAATTTAGAGCATAAAACTGTCGGCCGCAAAAAGCATCAGCAGCAGCAGCAACAACATTCTAGCAATAAAAAAAACTGAATGCAAATGCCAAACTGCGAAGTGCAACAGCAGTTGAGTGCATCAACAGCAACAGCAACAGCAATTACAGCAGCAACAGCGGCAGCAGCAGCAGCAACATCATTATCAACTTCATAATGAACATTGATTGAAGCTAACTGTTGCACTTCTGCTTGTCTGCAGCAAAAAGTGTTTGAAATTAAAAGCTGTGCAGCAAAAAAGCAGAGAAATAGAAAAAACTTTAATACAATAATAATAAATAGTAGTAAAAGAAAAGAAGATGTTGCCAATGTTGTTGTTGTTGTTGTTGCTGCTGATCGCATCGTTGTTGTGGCTGCTGCTGATGCTGTCTGCGTCCAGCATGCAATGCAACAATTTCACAAGCAACACGCAGACAACTAAATGACAATGTGAGCAAACCAACAACAACAACAACAACAACAATGAGCTGAATTTATAATAAGTAAATCCCATGTAGTTGTTGTTGCTGCTGCTGTTGGCTGCAATTGATCGATGTTGCTGTTGCGCAAATGCTGCTGAGCAGCAAAAACAAAGATCTTCAGCTTAATTATCAACTTATTTATTTGGATTGCAATTGTCTTAATCAATTTGTTAAGGATGAGGAAATGGCAGCGAGTCTATCATTTGTCAGGCCATTTAAGCGGATTTCCTCAGCGCTAAATTTCACAGCTACCGTGTTAACTTTGACACCAACAGCAACAGCAACAGCAGCAACAACAACAGCAATAGCAAACCAACAATCGCCCGCACGAAGACAGACAATTAGGCATTGGGTAAGAGAGCTTGAAATGAAATCGCTCTGCAATTGAGCCAAATTGTTGAGAGTCGAAGTCGAAGCTGAAGCTGAAGCTGGCCCACGCATGCGCTGAAATGTTGATCAATTGCCCAGTGGCAATTGCAAATGTCAAACGAAAGACTTAGGCAGCGAACTTGCCGATTGGGCGTTATTAAATATGCAATGCAAATCCAAATTCTTAGCCAAATTTGCGAGCTTGTTAAATGTAATGCGCACAATTTGAGCCAACTAAACAGCAACTAAACACAAAATATGCCCTTTAGCCTCGGCCAGGCCCAGGCCCAGGCCCAGACCCAGGACCAGGCCCAGGCCGTGGCTCTGGTTCAATTTAGTGTCACGTTAGCATTTCTTGCTGTTGTTGTTGTTGTTGGCGGTTGGCGGTTAGTTGGGGCGCAAACGCTTCCAGGCGGCTGCCAAATGCACGGGTGGCCATTAAACAAGCGCCTAACTAGCAGTTGCGGCCGTCAACGTTGAATTAACCAAAGTAGCCCCCTGAAACGTTTGCTTAAACCCCATAGAGAAGTCTATAGAGAAGCTGCTGCTGCTGCTGCCGCCGCCGCTGCTGCTGTTGTCGAACCTTTCTCTTTGTGCCGCCGCAAAGGTCGGCAACGGTTCGTGGCTAGCTTTCGGTGTTAGTCTCGGCTCCGTCTGAGCTCTGGCGGTTTTTTTTTAATAAATACAAGTGTTGCCCGCACAATGGCAAAGATTCGTTTGTCGAACGTGCAACGCGCGCGATCAAGACTTTTGCTCCGGCTGCTGCTGCTGCTGCCAATAGATACTTAAGGCAGGCTACACAAACAAACGGTAAATCGTCGCCAATAACATCATCAGCCAGCCGTCAGTTGGCTAATGGCAGTCAATAGCGTGAAGGCTGCTGCTGTGATTCAAGACGCGTGCGCATCCAAGGATTAAAATCGACAATTTTGCTCAGTTTTTAGCCAATTTATTTGTGTGACGAATCTTCAGTTCTGTTATGCAACAACGTTCAGTGTTCATTGTGTGTTTTCTGTGATTTTCAATGTTGTCTGTTTGTCTTGTCTCTGTCTTCTTGCAGCCAGCAATGTGTTTAATGCAGTAATCCGTTTTTGCGAGCATTTTTTACAAGGAAAGCGAAACGAAGCTTCGCAGTGACTGTGAAAGTAACAAACGACGAACAACAACAACGAGCAACAACAACAGCAACAAGAGGCAGCTGCAAAAGATATTCAATTACTAGTCCGTTGCAACAACGACACAAAATGAGAATTCAAATATTGGCCCTAACACTCTTGCTGGGTAAGTCCAAGTCAAATACGGAAATTAGCTGAAATCGTGCAAGCCGAAATGCTGGGGATATTCCCACTTTCTGAAACTGAAGGTTGCTGCTGATATGCATTTTGGTTTTACATTTATATATTTTTCACTATAAATATTATTTTGGGCACATGAAAAAATAACAAAACATATTTAAAATTGTACTAAGAATGAGAAACTAATTTAAACATTTTTGAATAATTATTTTTAACACAAAATATTGATTTTTCCTTGTGAATATAAAATGAATTCATATCAATGCTAAATTAATAGAGACAAATCTCTTCTCAAATAATTTATTTATTTTATTAGCCATGCTCAAAAATAGCAACAGAAAGTTTTTTAAAATAAAAATTCTTTTTAAATTAAAATTAAAATCTTTTAAAATTAATAAAAATGAAAATTTTAGAAAATAATATTTAAGAAATCTTTAAATGAATATAAATTTGAATTTTCAAAATTCTTGAATTTTACTTTTACAAAATTTTTATTTAATTTTAATGTTAGCTTAAAAAACTCTTTAAAATCAATGTAAAAGTTGTTTATAAAGCTAAAGAAATATCTTTAAAGAGTTTTTACTTAAATATATATTAGCCTGCTCTCCTATATATCTCTTTAATGATTTTTACAATTATCAATTAAAAATAAGCTTAAGTACTTTTCTGTTTTTATCATGCACAGCCAGAACAACTCAATTGTGTCCGTAGACTGCGCTGCTCTGGCTGCCTTTGATTTATTTGCCATAATAAACGGTTTACAGACTCGTGAAAGAAGTGCTATAATAATTGATTTTTATGGCGTAGTAAATTATCTTGAAAACCTGTTTTAAATAATAATAAAAACATTAAACAATATGCGCAACTAAATTTAATCATAGTAAAAGCAAGTACCTAAAGGCATATTAGAAATATTAGAAGTAATTTATATTAATATGTATACGTACTTATATATACATGTGCTCAGTTTCATTGAACTTTCTTTTCCTTTCTAATTAAAAGAAAAAGCTCTTACCAAACACTTTTCCTCCCCTCGCTCTCTTCCACTCAGGCCTCGTCGTCGGGGGCCAAGCACTCGAGGCCAAAGCGAAGAGCGAAGACAGCAGCTCCGCCTCCGCGCAGCTGGAAACGGAAGCGACCAAAGACAAGCGACAGGTGAGCAGCAAGGAGACGCCCCTCTATCCGAATCATCGCAGCTCGGCTGCTGAGGCAGCC
Organism: Drosophila paranaensis; assembly: GCA_035047545.1. Lineage (NCBI taxonomy): Eukaryota > Metazoa > Arthropoda > Insecta > Diptera > Drosophilidae > Drosophila > Drosophila paranaensis. Next base: position 15,849,901 of record JAWNPL010000145.1, read on the forward strand.
GCTGACGATCCCGAGGACGGACAGGAGTCGATCTATGGCAGCAAGCCGAATCAGTTCATCATACGCCCCATTGCACCGCATCAGCACCAGCAGCACGAGTCGCACCAGGAGCCGCAGTTGCGTAACGCGCAGCTGGAAACGGAAGCGACCAAAGACAAGCGACAGGTGAGCAGCAAGGAGACGCCCCTCTATCCGAATCATCGCAGCTCGGCTGCTGAGGCAGCCGCTGACGATCCCGAGGACGGACAGGAGTCGATCTATGGCAGCAAGCCGAATCAGTTCATCATACGCCCCATTGCACCGCATCAGCACCAGCAGCACGAGTCGCACCAGGAGCCGCAGTTGCGTAACTTCGCGGCGGCCAACTCGCGCCCACACGCAGCACAGCTGCTCGAGCAGAGCCAAGAGGTGAGTTCAAGCGGGGGGAGCAGAGAAAGGTCTTTGTAGTGGGTCAATATTTGTTGGTCTTTCGTCAAAATTTGTTCGCCTGGGGCCACAGAAGCGTTTGTTAAACGTGACTCAACCGAATTACACGATTCTTTGCAAAATACAGGATGTTAAACTGTAGCAACAACAACCGAGACAACAACTTCAGTTTTGAGTATTGAAATTGTCAAATTAAGCCTTTCGCTGGCCCCCAGCTTGGCGCGAACCTTGACCAATATTTCGTTCGCTTCAATTTTCATCATTTTGGGAACAAATTGCGATTAAAGCAATCGCAATTACCCAAAAAGACAATGTTTTTTTCTTACATTGCAAAATGTGCAACAAAAATGATTGTTATAAAAAATAGAAAAAATTGAAAAAAATTAAAAGCGAATATAATAATAATAAATGGCATTTGTAGCGGACGAAATGTAAGTCACGAGCAGCGGCAGCGAAAAGCTAAATAATTGCAAAATTATTATTATTGTTGCTGCTCTAACGCGTCAACAACAACAACGACAGCAACATGCCACATCCAACACAATTTGCAACAGCAGCAGCAACTTCTTCGTCAACTTCTGCTTCTACTCGTCGCAGACAATGGCTGGCGTTCGTTGCCTATGGCTTTAGTCGTGGGAAGAAAGTTGACATAATGTTATAATCACAGCACCACCCCCACCCTCCTCCCCCTCCCACATCTGTCTTTCTGTCTCTGGGCTGATGGCGCCTTGACATGGCTGGGTTTCATTTATTATAATAACGTGAAGCCCATTGCGAAGCAAAACACTGCGCAACAGGTTTTGGGCTTCTCACTAGGCTAATTTTAGCTAATTTGCTTAACTTACATTTAAGTAAGAGTGTTTAAATTTTAGCCTGGCCCAATTGCTGCTACTTATACAGGCTTTGTTTGGCTAGGCGATTCTCAGCAATTCGGAGGCTACTTAGACTCTCTCCTTTCTTTCCCTAGTTATCTATGCACTCAGCTCTCTGTCTCTTTCTCTCTTAATGCAGAAGGGCTTTATACTAACTAGCTATCTCTAAGTCCATATAAGTCCACATTCATTTATCCTCATCTCTCTCGCTCTCTCTATATTTCACTCTCTCTCTCTCTCTCTCTCTCTCTCTCTCTCTCCCTCTCTCTCTCTCAATTAAGCCCTCTCAAGCCATCACCTTTCTAAGCGTTTCTCACGCCAGCAGTCTCACACCTCTAGCTCCTCTTCCCTCATGCCACATATCGAGCTCAACTCTTATTGTTAGCTTGTTGCACAGTGTAATGTAAATAATTTGTTTTATGCCAACGCCGCCACCGACTTGCGCATCGATTGCAACAGCAGCCCAAGTCAAGACCCCGCAACCGTTGTGGTCGTCGTCGTTGTCTTTGTTGTTGTTGCTGTCAGACGTCGCACAAGTGTTATATAAGTTTTAGATGCCACACGATTCTCACAACTCACAGCTCACACAGAGCTCGGAGTTGATCTTAATAGTTGTGGCAGTTGCTCGCTGCTGCCTGTAGGCAGGGAGCTCCACATTTAAACGCTGCCATTTGGCGGTGGCATTGGCCGTTGATCTTTCGCACGCCCACCCAGCCGCAAGCTTAATCGTCATAATTTATTAGACACGCCCTAACGCTTTGTCTCTCGCCCACGCCCAGCTGCAGCACTACGTCTATCTGCAAGATATACAGCGACACCAGCCCAAGGCACTGGCATCGGCCACTCAAGGTAAGGCAGCGTCACAGCCCGCCAAGAAGGCGACGCCCGTCGCCGAGGAGCAGGAGCAGGAGCAGGAGGCGGAACAGCGCTACGCGGTGTCCATACAGCCACAGCCGGGCTTGAGAGGCGGCCCTTACTCACCTGGAGCATATCAGCTGCCCTTGCCACTGCCTGCACCCCAGCACCAGCACCAGCAACAGCAGCAACATTCCCAACAACAACAACAACAACAACAGCAACAATATCAAATCATACCCGAAGAGCAGTTCTTGAAGATACTCGAAGAGGAGCTGCAGGCCAGAGCTTACCATGAGCAACTTCGTCAGCAGCAACAGCAACAACAGCAGCAGCAGCAGCAGCAACATCAGCAACAACAGCTGCAGCCGCGCCAGCCTCCGCCTCAGCCCAAGCCACTGCCCGTGCACAGCACCGCAGCCACGCACAAAGTACTGCAGCAGGCGGAGCCCGTCCTGGGGCTGGGTGGCTATCGGGATCGCTATGTGGCCGAGCAGCAGCTGGTGCAGCCCAGCTACTCGCGTGGCGGACCCAAGTACTTGCCTCTGCCGCAGTCGCAGGAGGAGGATGAGTCGCAGGCGCCTGCGCCCCATCCCCAGCGTCATCAGCCCCAACACCCCCAGCAGCAGCAGCGCCTGATTGCTGGCCTGCCGCCACAGATTGCCTACTATCAGCCACAGATCAGCTACAAGACGTTGCCCAATCATCCCCTGGCCAAATCCTCGCTTGAAAGCGAAATCGAGAAGCTTCTGGCCGCCAACAAGCCGGGTCCGGGCCAACAGGCGCTGGCCTACGTGGACAGCAGCAACGAGCCGACGCTGGTGAACCACCAGCAACATGTAACACGACTGCCACCTCCGCAGCATCCACCTCCACCCACTTCGCATCCGGCGCTGCGCCAGCCCAAGGCCTACCTGGCCAGCACGCCCAACTCCCTGCTGGATGCCAACAACCAGCCCTTTGTTCCTTCCCTCTTCAAGTTCAGCAACTTCCAACAGCCGACGCCCATTTATCCTGGACCGCAGCCCGAGGGCAAGCGCTTGGGACCCGTTATTTACCCGACGGGCGCACCAGCTCAGCCACAGCCCTCGCAGTACTACTACCAGGAGACGGCGCCCACGCCAGTGCCCAAGCCCAAGCATTATCGCACCAAGCAATACAAAGTTCCGACGCCCTCACCCACCAAGTCATACGAGAAGGCGCTGCTCTATGCCGAATATGCTGAGCGTGCCCAGCCCCCGACTCCAGCTCCCACCAATGCCCACTTCTATCCCAGTCCACCCGATCCCATCAAGCATGTGTCCCATGGCCAGCAGCGTGCTGTGGTGCCCACTGTGCAGCCCATTGACTATCCAGCCCATCCCTCGCCCTCGCAGTCCAGCATCTATGTCTCCCAGGGCACTGGCATAGCCACGCCCTCTCGTGTAACGCCCACAGCGGCAGCGGTGCACAAGCTGCGCACCCTGGACGAGGTGAAGCAGCTGAATCTGCCGCCTCCCAATGGCAAACCACTCACCCAGGCCGAGTTCCAGGCGCTCGTCGAAGCTGGCTACCCAGTCAAGGCAGTGCCAGTCCCTGTACCCGTGCCCTACGAGCAGTACGTCAAGGATCATCCCGAGTATCGCAACCATCCGCCAGTGGACTATGCGCATCTTATGCGTCTGGCCACACGCCAACTGACAGCCCATCAGCATCAGCATCAACACCAGCGCGCAGCGCCCTCCGAGCCATCGGTGAAGATCCTCTCCTCGCCCACCTCCGCCGAGGCGCAGCAGCAGACGGCGACGGGCATTGGAGGCGGCAGCGTCACCTACTTGCAGCGAAGGCCGCGCGACGAGCAGGACACAGCTGTCGCTGGCAGCGAGACGAAGGCAACGGCGCCCGCCGAGCCGGTGGCGAAGTCCACATAAAACGCAATCCTTTAGTTAATCTCACTCGCCCTTTGCCTAGTTTTAAGTATTGTAAAAATGTTTATGCATGTTCAGCACCTTAATAAAGTTAAATTATAAATAAATGATAAAAATAAAACTGTTTATTTGGGATCTCCTCCTGCAACTGACAAAGTTCAAGATTTGCATGAGAAGTTTTGTGAAACATCAATTTTATAGCTCACAGAGAACCCAAATTATACAATTCTTAACTTCTAGCTAGACTCTCTAATATTATGAAGGACCTTGACTTAGTTCAGGGCCAGCGCGTTATTGCTGTTGCTGTTGCTGCTGTCGGCCGAGCTAAGGGTTTCGGGTGTGGCGGCGTCTCTGGTCTGCAGGCGAGAGATGTGCGGGTCTTTCCGATCTTTATCCTTTCGTTCCCGCTCTTTGTCCTTGTCCTTGTCTTTCTCCTTGTTGTGCTTGTGTTTATGCTTGTGCTTGTGCTTCTTCTTATCCTTCTTCTTCTTCTTCTTGACACTGCCATCGGGCCTCAGCTTGCTCTCGTCGTAACTGCTCTCGTATTGTCGTGTCGTCTCGCCGACATCGACCACGGAAATTGAATTGTCGTCCATCGTATCCGCATATATCTCGGTGCGCAGCCGCTTGGTCATATGCGGAGTATCACCAGCTCCAGAGCCCTCTTCGCCTGGCACCACATTCATCTTTGTCGAGCTCTCGTACTCCTGTATATCAATTGGCTCGTTCATTACGGTGATCTCCTCACTGCGCTCCAACTTGATGATCTCATCGCCCACTTCGAAGGCTTCTGTGGCAGTTCGCTTGATGGTAACGATGGATGGCTTACTCCTGTCCTGGGAATCACCCTCAGTTTCCTTAGATTCGGTTGTCTTCTTATATGAGCTACTCGAACCAACACTGTCTTTCAGCAAGTCCTTGTAGAAGCTCTGATTTTCGGTCGCCTGCAGACAATTCGGCCGCTTGCTGCCGTACAGCGCATAGTACAGATCCACAAAATCGCAACGGAGTTTCGTGTCATAGGCCAGTGTATTCATGCTGTCCCAGAGACGCTCCAGCAGATTTGGTTTGTCTAGGCGGCTGCGCGACTCGCGCGTAAATGGCGGATTGTCAATGAGCAACTGGGCGAGAGCATGTTTTGCAGCAGGATCCGGATCAGTTTCGAGTAATTCTATCAGATGCTCCAAGTCTTCGGCGCGCCCATCTACTTTGACAAAGTCCACCAGGCACTCCATGGCAGCAATCCGTAAATCCAGGAATATGCCATATCCCGCATAGCTGCGATAGATGTGCGGCAGCGAGGGCAGATGGCCAAACTTTTGCAGCTTGCGTATGACCTTAAGGCAGGACACAGACACCATATACTTGTACGAGGGCAAATGCTTCTCCATGTTCAGCAGGCGCGTCACTTCATCCAGAACCAGTCTATCAATAAAATGGCATTAATCTCTGAAGGATTTATATAAGTTTGATTTTGTCTTACTTGGCATCCGTGGAAAGGCTATCGGTGGTAATTTGTGTGCCGTGCATTGCTACAGACACGACGGGCGTCAATGTCTCGCCCAGCGCCTCGACGAGGGCAGCTCTGTAGTAGGCATCCGTATAGTGATTACGTGAGTTCTCGTTGTACTTGAAGAGATCGAACAGGAAGCGCATCACCTCTGGCGGGCAGATGCCATGAGAGGTGCGTAGGCCTATGACGAGAGACACAATTAGAAATATAATACAAAAGGCAAGACATGATCCACTCACCCGCCATGGCCACGGGTATAGCCTTTTGCAGGAAGTACAGCTGAAAGTTGGAAAAGTTGTTCAGCTTGATGATGTGCGGAGCACTGAAGGAGCCAAAGAACTTGCGGAAGATGTTGAGCATGGCAGGTGGCCCAGTCCATGAGGCGACCATTTGATTGGCCACCTTGGTCAGACTGTGAGCAGCCTGGCATCGGACCTTGTAAAAGCAAACCTCGCTCTCGATGGTGTCGGTGAGTGCCAATCGCGTGGCACTCGTGGGATACTTTTGCAGCGCTTGGATAGCCTGGAACTGGGCTGTCACATCTCGCTCGTGCCGCAGTTGGTATTGCCATTGGAAGTCCGGCTGCTCAATGATTAGATCCCGCAGCAAGATCATCTCCGGATCAAGACGTATCCACAGCACAGGTGAGTCACTGTGAAATATGAAATATATTAGATACTTAAGCTCAAGTGAACGCTAATGAAACTTACTCCATGGCAGACAAGTCCATGTCCACCTCTTCGCCGGTGCACAGTGGAATCTTTTTCTTCTTGTTTCGCCTGCTCTTCGAATGGCAGGTGATGTCCGCCTTGACCAGCGTATTCTCAATCTGCAGCGTATGCTTGAACGTGCCGTCTAGCTCCTGCAGCTGCACCAGCAAGGGTCCATTATACTTCCGTACTCCCCGCTGATTGACAAAATCCTGCCGTATCTCTAATTCGATGGTGTTTCGCTTGCGATTGAATACGGAGGTGAGCGAGAACTTGGCATGGCCGCCCGTCCGCACCCACTGATCCATAAACACAGACATGTCCTTGCCCGTTACCGTGAAGATGGCTTTGATGAAGATGTTCGTCGAGATGAGCAGCTGCGACCAGAGGCCGGCGCCAATTTTTGTTGATGCTGCGTTTGTGGCCAGCGCCAGTTGCTTGTTGAACACTTGGATGAGCAGCTCCTGGCCAATGCGATGCTCCAACATGCGTATGACCAGATGCGCTTTCCGACGCATCGCCTCTACATATTTGGGTGATACCGTGTGCAAGCTCTTGATGGGGAAGTAGTGAACAATCTCCTGCTGCTTGCTGGCAGCAGCTGCTGGATTCGTGCTGGATACAGGCAGAGGAGCCGGCGGCTGACTGCAATCGAGAATAATGCCGCCATACTGCTCCTCGTACTTAACCACGCGCGCCAGCTCCGTTTGCACCCATTCCCGATATTCATTATTGCCGAAACATTTCCGAGAGTAGAGGCCACACAAGTACTCCGCTATGCCCTTTGCCAACCAGGTGTCCGACCAGTGGTGCGAGGTGATGAAGCAGCCAAAGAACTGCTCTGCCACAGCTCGCGACATGAAGGTGCGTGAGATGTAGGTTTGGTCTATGATTGCTATGGAGTGCAGCAGATTAACCGATGCTATGGTCATGGTGGCATAGGCGCTGATGTCCGTATCCAGTTCGTCTACAAACACCTGTTTGTAGCAGGAAAAGGGGTAGCGGGTGGAGAGCGTTTCCTCAAAGAACTCGAAGGCTTCGTGGAGATATCGCACCGTGTTCTTCAGCAGAGGCAACATTCCAGGCAGACAAAAATGAGTCACTTCGTGCATGTGCGGATCCACGTAGATTTCGAAGGGGCCCACAGCCAGCGCAATATTCGGCGCGCAGACAGGCGTGGTTACTGTGTAGTGAAACGTTTTCTTTCGCAGATCCGGCGTCATAATAACCTCAACCAGTTCTCCACAGGAAATAGCGGTCAGATTCTTATCCACGGTAAATTCCAGTCGCCACGTGCACGGATCCGCAAAGCTGTCAACGCAGGGAAACCAAAGGCGGGTCGAGTTCTCATAACAGTTGGTGAACATGTGCGCATTGCTCAGTTGTCCCAGCTCTTCTTCATTAACGGTGGCCGGCGGCAGGACAAAGTGCATGCCACTTTTGGGGTTTTCGAGAGAGAACTCAATTCGTATTCGCAGACCACGACCCTCCTGTACCAGCGAATAGCCGTCGGGCGGCACATGTATCAACAGCTCGCCATTATTCACATCCGGATCCGTGATTTGGGCCGCAGCCAAATGGTACTTCGAGTAGACATCCAGCGAGCGGCTGCAGTTAATGAATTTGAATATGCAAAAGATCTGGAGCTCACTTAACAGAAGGTTCAACAAACCTCTTGGGTTCCCTGTAACATATCTCTTGAAAGGGATCGAAGTAAATGAAATCCGCATGGCAAACATCGTTAAGCAACACACTATAAATGCGCAACTGCTTGGCATTTAGACGTATCAAACGTAGATTCTCATGATTTGGCACTATAGTCAGCTCTACCATGCCCTGAAAAGCACACATAATTGGTATTATAACTAATATGTTATCTTTTATACTTACAATTACGCTCCGACGCTCAAAACTGATTCCAGTCAGGCTTACAACCTGATGCGCCGTGCTAGAGAGAAGAGAAAATATTAAATTGCTTATTTTAAAAAAATTCAATGAAATACTTATAATTTAAATGGCCGTAGGGGTGCTTCGGGCATCTCGGATAGTGTGTCCATAATTTATTGCAGTTACTTTTGACAGATCCTTTAAAAATTCCTTTAATTTTATCAGCATTGCCGCATTGTTTATTTTTTCTTACGTTGTCTTCTTCTTCTTCTTCTACAGCTTGCGGCATTCTGCCACCAAAATATACCAAAAACAGCAGTATGGCAAATCTAAATTGGTTTATGCAGCCCTGATTTCCAGCTTTAACGCTGATGCTGCATTTGGGGGTATTTTGCAACACAAAAAAAGTGGATAAATAAACAAAGTCTCTGCTTAAACTTCAAAATGGAGCGTAAGTTTTTAAGTTAGTTAAATTAATAAATTATAAGTATAAATTAATACATATTTATATACAAAAATCTACACAGAAGTCCAATTATAGCTTATATATCTGAACTAAATACATTAAGATTGATATCCGGATACACAAGGGTTAAGATGTGAATCATCTGTTCATACGAAAGTTAAATTTGGATATTTCTCCCATTTAAAACGTATTTTTCCCCAGTCGAGTCAGCACTTTTCACGCAACAGCGTCTAGCTGCGTTCTCTGGAATTGTTTATAATTTCATTGGCTGCGTAAATCGATTAGTGTATATATATTATAAAAAAAAAAACTAAGATATTTAAGGAAAATCTAATTAAATTTATTGAAGAACTGTGCAACAATGTACGGCATTGATAATTATCCAAAAAATTATCATGCGAGTGGCATTGGCCTTGTTAATTTGGCAGCCCTGGGCTACAACAAGAATGAAGTCAGCGACGACACGCAAGCCAAGCCGAAGTCTGGACTGTACCCCTCGCTGCCCTATCCGTCGTCAGAGAGCGTGGGTGGCATGCCATATGTGGTGAAGCAGACGGCCCAGGCACAGAATGCATCGTACCAGGGCATGCCACAGCCGTCGGCGACGCCATATCCGAGCTCTGGCATGTATCCCAATCTGCCAGCCATGCCGTTGCCATATCCATCGACGCCGCTGGCGCCCATACCGAGTGCGGCGCCATATCCGAGTGCCACGCCTTATCCGAGTGCAACGCCTTATCCCAGTGCGATGCCCTATCCGAGCGCGGCGCCCTATCCGGGTGGTCCGCCGTCGCTGCCCTATCCGTCGGCTGGAGGAATGGGTATGCCAAGCATGCCCATGCCCTATGCGCCGATGCCCACAACTCCGGCACCGCAATCAATATATCCATCGATGCCAGCGCCATCGGCGCCGCCACCGAACGCGCCATCACCTGAGGAGGAGCCATCTGTGGGCATCCAGGAGCTGCAGTTCACCAGCGTCAAGGTGCCCGAGAACCAGAACATGTTCTGGATGGGACGCAAGGCAAATACCACGCGTCAGCGCAGCGTCCAAGGCGCCGAGTTCGCCACGCTGCGTGAATCCTGTGTGTCCAACAACACAATGTTCGAAGATCCCGATTTTCCGGCCAACAACGACTCGCTTATGTTCTCGCGTCGTCCAGATCGCTACATCGAATGGCTGCGCCCTGGAGAAATTGTGGACGATCCACAGTTCTTTGTCGAGGGCTACTCGCGCTTCGATGTGCAGCAGGGAGAGCTGGGCGATTGCTGGCTCTTGGCTGCGGCGGCCAATCTGACACAGGATTCGAAGCTGTTCTTCCGCGTGATACCGCCGGATCAGGACTTCCAGGAGAACTATGCGGGCATCTTCCACTTCAAGTTCTGGCAATACGGCAAGTGGGTGGAGGTCGTCATCGACGACCGTCTGCCCACCTACAACGGCGAGCTGATCTACATGCACTCAACGGAGAAGAACGAGTTCTGGAGCGCGCTGCTGGAGAAGGCATATGCTAAGCTGCATGGCTCTTACGAAGCCCTAAAGGGTGAGTCAATCAATACATTTCCTTTAATTAACTATAAACCGATTATAATCTCCTCGCTCTCTTAGGCGGCACCACTTGCGAGGCCATGGAGGACTTTACGGGCGGTGTCACTGAGTGGTATGATATCAAGGATGCTCCTCCCAACCTGTTCAGCATCATGACCAAGGCCGCCGAGCGTGGCTCTATGATGGGCTGCTCCCTGGAGCCGGATCCACATGTGCTGGAGGCTGAGACGCGCGAGGGTCTGATACGTGGGCATGCGTACTCCATAACCAAGGTCTGTTTGCTGGATATATCGACGCCCAATCGTCAGGGCAAGCTGCCCATGATACGCATGCGTAATCCGTGGGGCAACGATGCCGAGTGGAGCGGCCCCTGGAGCGACAGCTCGCCGGAATGGCGATTCATACCGGAGCATCAGAAGGAGGAGATTGGCTTGAATTTCGATCGTGATGGCGAGTTCTGGATGTCCTTCCAGGACTTTCTCAATCACTTCGACCGCGTAGAGATTTGCAATCTCTCGCCCGACTCGCTGACCGAGAATCAGGAGCAGAGCACGCGTCGCAAATGGGAGATGTCCATGTTCGAAGGCGAGTGGACATCCGGCGTCACAGCGGGCGGCTGTCGCAACTTCCTGGAAACCTTCTGGCACAATCCACAGTACATCATCTCGCTGGAGGATCCCGACGAAGAGGACGACGACGGCAAGTGCACGGTGATTGTGGCGCTCATGCAGAAGAATCGTCGCAGCAAACGGAACGTGGGCATCGATTGCCTGACCATTGGCTTTGCCATTTACCATCTGACGGATCGAGACATGGAGCAGAAGCCTCAGGGCCTACACTTCTTCAAGTATCGTGCCTCGGTGGCTCGCTCGCCACATTTCATAAACACGCGCGAGGTGTGCGCTCGCTTCAAGCTGCCTCCTGGCCACTACTTGATTGTGCCCTCGACCTTTGATCCCAACGAGGAGGGCGAGTTTATTATACGCGTCTTCTCCGAGACCATGAACAACATGGAGGAGAACGACGACGAGGTGGGCTTTGGCGAGACAGACGATCGCATCGCGCCCGCTCTGCCGCCGCCCACACCCAAGGAAGAGGACGATCCACAACGCATTGCGCTCAAACGTCTGTTCGACAGCGTGGCGGGTGAAGACGAGGAAGTGGACTGGCAGGAGCTGAAACGCATACTGGACCACTCGATGCGCGATGTCATGATCGGCGTCGATGGCTTCTCCAAAGACGCCGTGCGCTCTATGGTCGCCATGCTGGACAAGGATCGCTCGGGTCGCCTGGGCTTCGACGAGTTCGAGGCTCTGCTTACAGACATTGCCAAGTGGCGCGCCGTGTTCAAGTTGTATGACGTTCGCCGCACCGGCAGCATCGATGGCTTCCACCTGCGTGGAGCACTCAACTCGGCTGGCTATCATCTAAATAACAGGCTGCTCAATGCGCTGGCCCATCGCTACGGCTCGCGGGAGGGCAAGGTGCCCTTCGACGACTTCCTGATGTGCGCCATCAAAGTGAAGACCTTCATTGAGATGTTCCGCGAGCGCGACACAGACAATTCCGATACGGCATTCTTCAACCTAGACGATTGGCTAGAGCGCACCATCTACTCCTAGAGAGCCACAGCTAATCCCCCAGTCCGAACCAGTCGCAATCCATACTAATCCTAAGTGCCACATTTACTTATACGATACTACTATCTAAACAGATGCTATACAGACGATGCACGGCTGCAAGTCCATGACGCAGACAGCGCTTATCAAATAACAAAAACGAGTGCTACAGTGAGACCACAACAAAGCGGAAATACTAAATCGTGTGCACATTAATTATATTGACCTTCAGCCGAGCAGCGCTTGACGACCAGGGAAGAGCGCAGCCAACAGCTAAAATACAAACCAGAAACTTAGCAGAACTTGCCGGTTGTTTACACAGATACTATATGGCTCACACACATGCATATATATATATAATATATATCATATTTGTATATATGGTGTGTGTCTATGAGTAATGACTAAATCAAACTGGGTCTACTACATTTACATTCTATGCAATAGCCAAAAGTCGCCGCCAGTACAAAATGATATGTGCTTTATACAGAAAAAAAAAATTAAGAAAGAATACAGCAGTATATAAATTTTACTATATATATCACAAGATTATTGTATATTATTTACTATTTTTGCTATGTTTATGTTTTGTTATGTATTTGTTCAGGTGCTCGAAAAACTAATCGATCAAAAATGCGGCTAAAGAAATTTTAAAAAATGATTGTAAATTATCAGCAGCCCAAGGCAGTCCTAAATTATAAATGATCTATAAAAAATTATATATATATACTTTTTTTTTGCTTGAATACTCAGTAAACGTGAATCACAGCTATGAAAACCTTTATCTAATTAATTGTAATGCTAATTGTATTTATAATTGTTATCAACTTGAATATATTATATTTTATCGTTCTTTTCACCACATAATCGTAGTTTTTATTATTTGGCCACAACCACCATTTCCGCAGCACCAGTGGGTGCGCCAGCCAAGACGAGAGTCTCCTTCACTTCGTCGTAGCTCAAATCGCTCTCGTTGCAGAGAAATTGCAGCACCTCGAGAAAGTCTTCATAGTCCAGACGCCACTTTCTGCGGAAATACACACGTCCCATCAGATTTCTGGCAAAGTAATGATATCATACGGGTAGATATACTTATAGCGCATATAGATCAGTCCGGTTTGTACGCGCGTAATCGGATTGGGCATCAGCTTGGCTTGCTCCAGCCAGCAGTCCAGCTGCGAGAGCAGAATACTATGGTACTCCTCGTTCTCTATGTCTGAGCCAATCACCTGAGCAAAGGTGGTATTCGTATATAGACATATATATATATAGTTGTGCAATATATGTGCATATAGTATATAGAGACCTTATGATTGCAGTAAACGCGAAAGAGCGATTCGATCGTGTGCTTCTTTGGTTTATCATCATCATCTGCCATGCCGCTAGATATGCTATGTGTATATACTATATAACTAAATGGAATTTACTATATAACTACATATATATGTATATATGAATCAGCCAGACACTTGAGAGCAAACGCTCCAAGTACATTCAAGCGTCTGTGAACGATACAAATGTTTTTTTTTGTGTATTTGGAAATGTATTTTTTGCTTTTGTTGACAAACAAAGCGCCAGGCAACTAGATATACAGATGTGTATATATATAAGTGGGTATGTATATATGAATTGTGCTGATGTATGAGTATAATTGGATGCGATGTCGTTGCCAAGTGTCCCGGCCGACGATATCAGTGTCGTTGGCTTCTCTATTTTCTGGCCGCCTTCACTGCGGGCGCCTTCATCACTTCTGGCTCCTTCACGTCCCCGATTTGGCCGTTGAACTTCTCGACGAGACGCTGCACGTAGCTGACCAGCTTCGGCATATTCTGCTTGCAGCTGATGTCGCAGGTGCGATAGGGCGGCACAATGGTCACCTGCTGGAGCACCATTATGTTGTTCTTCTGCCAGGAGAGATCGTTGTTGCCGAACTGCTTGGAGAGCAGATTGAACATTTGCCTGCCACGCGGTGTGGCATGTTCGTTGCGGCTGCGCATCAAAGTTTCACGATTCTCCACAGACTGCTTCAGGCGCTGACTCAACTGCGAGCAGAGAGCGAGAGAGAGAGAGAGAGAGAGAGAGAGAGAGAGAGAGAGAGAGAGAGAGTCATGAAAATCCACTTGAAAACACTTTTCAACTTACGCGCGATAAATTGAGGCGTGCGGGCTGCTCGCCCAGCTTCTCTGCGACCTTGGTCTCGCGTATTATCTTCAAGTTCTTGCAAAAGTCCAAATTCACAATGCTCTGGGTGCTGCGCTTTTTGCCCTTGCCGTCCTTGATCGGGCAACTCAATAATAGCATTTTGACGCTGTGCTCGTAGGTGACCACCTCGCCAGTTATGATGTCCCCAAAGCAGGTCTCCACGTGGAGTTGGGTGCCAGCGGGAAAGGGATTGAACGACATTCTTTTTTCGCTGAAAAGTTTCTTTTTGACAGCGCTCAGTAAATCGTTTGACGTAACAGTGCTGCCAAGTGTTGCCAAATTGTACAGTTAAGTGTGGCACGCATTCGCTTTAACAGAGACAATACATGTACATAAAATATCCCTTTTCGGTCGGGAAATTCCCTTTCCCCAATTTATAGCAATCAAATGGGTAACAGGGACTTTTTTAGTTTTCGTTTTATTTCATTTTATTTACATTGTATGTGTATGTATGCTAAATATATAACTAAATATAAATGTTTACATATATATATATATATATATATATATATATATATATATATATATATATATATATATATTTCAAAAGTAAACCTTTCCTGTTAATATAATTTATACGATGCTTTAATCTTTAATTTTAGTTGTTTCTGCCTTATTAATTGTTGCACGAGCTTGGATTTCTCTCTAAAAGATTTTTAGGTTTTCTGTTGATCTTCAAGACATATATATATTATTTAGTTAATTTTAATTGTATATATATGTGTGTGTACCTTCATTAGCACTATTAGCCATACGCTATATCTAACGCCCGAAAATAATAGATATATATATATATATATATATATATAAATGAAAGCATGCTTTTTCCTTAATTTTGGCGTAACGTGAGAAGAGGGCTGTAATAAATTCTTAGATGAAAGCAAACTATAAACAAAAAAGTCCTAAGCGCGTAATGTATGTATATTGAGAATATCAATATCAAAAATATATATGAAACAAGCACGTACACAAAACAAACATATTTATACAATTCAAGAACACAAACGTATAAAAGTATATATATATTAATATATACATATTTAATGGCGCATACATATTTCTAAAAAATCTGCTTCAATATGCCAAAAATGTATTTGCAATTTCATCAATCTGTCTGTCCGTCCGTCCGATATGCGTCCGTCAGTCTGCTATGTCCCTTGGTCTAACAATTGCTTAGAGTGTTTAGCTCCCCTTTTAGCACTTTTTAATGTTGTTTATTCATTTTAAGCATCTGCTTTTGTTTTCTGTGTTCTGCTTGCTGCAGTTATATAATTTCTGTTGTTTTTCTATTGAAATTGAAATTCTCATTTGGGGGTTTAGGCGCTCGGTTTAAAGTCTTAATTATGCATTTAGAAATCACTTTAAATGTGGAGTTACTTTGCTGACGATTTAGCTAAGTTTAATAATAATTCAACACGAATAACTCTTGTAAGATGCGCGACAAAACTACGTTTTCTTTTGCTGTTTCATTTAAATGTTTTGTTTTTGCTATGTTTTGTTTTTGATTAGGAGCTTGGCGGATCTGCATATGAAAATGTGTTCGGATTGCTTAGCCCTTTGCCGCCGTTGTTGCTGTTCGTGTTCTATTTGCGGTCGCATTACGTTTTAAGGGATTTTTTCTGGTTTAATATCAAAAGGAATGATATATATGCATAATATATGTGTGATATATATATATATATATATTTATAAAAATAAAACAATGCACTTCCGTATTAACCGACGCGCCGCGAGTCTTACATGGGACCATCGATCGCGCTAACTTTTAGTCGGAAATAGTAAACGGAACGCGCCAACATGCTAGCCGCAATGAAAAACAATGCAATGTACAGAATATACATGCCGCCATGTTCCTGTGGATATAGAAAAGGATTATATTTAATAGTATTATTTTATCTTTTATCTATTCGTAGTTACCGATGCATATGAGATTGTGCCGACGGTCAGACCAATGCTGCCAACAAGGAAGAGCAATGCGACGATAGCAAACAGAATTCCGCGACTATTGGCAAAGCGTGAACCCACCGACGAGACCTTCCTGCAGTGTGGACAGCGAGCCAGTGCATTGTGATAGGTGTTGAACTGTGGATAGCAAGCAGAGTTATATTTTCTTATCTTGCCTAGTTTTGTCAACCTCACCAAAAACGTGTCCGAGCAGTGGCCGCAGGTGACACGGCACATGCCCGGCATGGTGGGCACGGGCGGTGTCACTGGGCTGGGAGCCAGATTGATGATGCGCTTGCAATTGGGACGAGGGCAAGCGATGCGCTGCGAAGAGCTCTTGCAGATTAACAAACAATTGCAAGGACAGCGCACGTACTTCTTGCCGGGGGGTGCGTTCCTTATTGGCTGCAATCAAATGGGAAATTAATATTTGGTTGTCGAGTAGGATATATAAAGCACCACTCACAGTTGCCTCATTGCAGTGGGTGCACTTGACCACATGTTGCTCCCGCTTTGTGGTGATGTCAATCATGTTCTGACACACGCGACAGGTGACCATTGGTACGCCACCTGTGCCGCTGCTCTGGTACGGCGGTGGCAGCTCATCAGGACCAATGAAAGGCACCGACTGTGCGGTGCTGCCTGCAAATAGCAAAGAAACGAGTGAGTGTCAGCAAAGAGAGAGTCTTGAGCAGTGGAGTCCATAAACCTTTAGTGTAAAACAAATACATCTTGATGCAGTTGCAACTGCTGTTGCACTGTTGCTGCTGCTGCAAGATGGGAGCTGCAAGCTGCATGAAAGCAGTTGATTGAGAGCGATTGATAGCGACTCAAGTGGGTGTGCCAGCCATGCAGACAAAGGCAAGTGGGTCAATGTTTAGACACTCTCGGTTACCAACCGCAACTAGAAAATCTACATTTAGACGCCTCATTGCGGCCCCAAACAAGTTCTTTGTTGACTCAAGGGGGAGAGAGCCAACTACATTAAGCTGCAGTTATAAATAGCACACAGCTTAGCCCTGAAAGGGCCTGCAGTGATCAAGTCTTGCCATCAAACAAAAGAGTAAGTGTAAAGGGGAGCGGACTGAAGGCGGAGCGCAACATTTGTCTGCGCGACGATAATGGAAAAACAGGCGCATGACTCATGAAATGCCTCGTTTTGCCTGCCCCCGACTGCCTTCGCAGTGCTGATTAAACAGCTGAACGACGACAATGCTACCGTTGCCGACTGCGCAGCTGCGGAGTGATATCAAGGCATAAACAAAACAATAGGCATGAGAAGGGGATTCTGAATTGAAGACGGCTTTTGAATACCCTGTCTATAGGGAGTTATGGCAAATGCTTAAAGATTACTCAGGGATAGTAAGGGATATAGAGACGAAAGATTATAGAGGTTAGAAAATAGAAAGAAAGAACTAAATATTCAATATAATTATAAATCAGTTTTTCAATTTAATATTTGATTAAGTTTTGTTATATATTATAATGAAATAATTATAGATTTTATGACGGGTCATTTCTTTTGCATATCTTTATGATCCAAATAAGATAAAAAAGACTTTAAAAAGTAGTATGTATAGCTAAAAGATACCATCTCATAAACAGAAAAAGTTTATTTATACGAAATTAAATGTCTTCAAATTAAAAAAATCTTTCAATCAAAACGGGTCTATCTGCTTCGATTTGTATCTATCGCATCTCATTATCTGACGATTAAAGTCTTTGGGGCTATATTCATCTTATCACATTCACCACCTGTTACTAACGCTCTGGTCTAGCTGTAATTGCTTACTGTAAAAGTATGAACATCTGCTTTGAATTGGACAACGATTCGGCATCAAGTTACGAACTTTCATTCGAATGTCGCGTAGTTAGCGAGTAGTTATGGCACACACCCACATACCCATATCAATGAGGGCCGCCGTATCAATGACTCAGTCCGAGGGAAGTGCGAAAATCTGGGTATGCAACGCTAGACAAGAGCCGCAAAAGTTAAACAACTAACTTGAAATCACAGTGACTGCTAAGTAGAGCGCACACTTGTTGGGTTTCCAGCAAAGAGACACATCACGCCCGCATAGATCCATAATATGCACGCATGCTGGCGGGCGCATAGGCGGTGTGAACGCACTTATTTCTATTTTGCCTAGGGGGTTAGGTTATTGGGTTTACAGCTTTTCGACTTTTCTACGTACCATCTTCGTTATTGGCTACGGCGCTGCCGCCGGGATTTTCGTTGCCTTCGGTTGGGAACGATGTGTACGAAGCCGAGGTTGGTTCGTCTTTGTTGATCAAGCTTTGTCTCTCGGGATCAGCCATATCGGCACTTGTATTCTCTCTCTTTTTTCCCGTTACTAATGAATGCACTCAAATTGCAATGGTCGCTGTTGTTGTTGTTGCTGCAACTGTTATTGTTGTTGTTGTTGCTACTGCTTTTGGTATATCGCAACGCAAATGCTTCAACTGCAAATAATTGGAAAACAAACAGCACAAGAATTATTTGTATGCTCTATAAGCATATTTTTAGTTGCTTAAACAGTAGCTAGCGATTTCTTTGTTTGGTGCATTCGCTTGTTTTTTCCTACATTGTTTTTTTTTCTTTTACACTCTTTGCTATTGAATCCTCCCTTTTCGGCATGCGCCGCAATAATCAATTTTATTGTTCTTTAAGCCGCATCGGGCTTACAAATTCAGCACAGATATTCGATATTTATCACTCGACAGCTCGATATATACAATAGTGCTAATTGATTGATGTTTTTATATTTCGTTTGTTTTAATTTACCTTATTTTGTTGAAATTGCACTGCTGCTGCTTTCGACGCACATTTGAGTCGATTGGCCACACTGTTCTCTCTTCGCTTAGCCACACGGAACACTTCACTTTGTTATGCAGCCCTGTAGCCCTGTAATTGTCGCTGCAGCCCTCGCTTAGAGCTGTCGCCGTCGGCCAGCTGATGTACTACGTATTTACGATGTGACGATGTAGATTGCGGTCAAACTTTAAAATGGCTCAGAATGAAGAAAAACAGACCTCCAAAAAAGATATTGAGGAACCCAGCTGCAGCACTTCAACAGTTAGTAATGTTTACAACAGCTCAAGTGATTCAGAAACAGAAAAGATTAATCTAAGCCTGCGACGCAAATCCCGCCAACGCCTGTTCACTCAAAGCTTCTCATACAATGCTTTGCCACTGAGAATTGTTGGCGACGGAAAAATGGAACCCATTTGTGCCTCTTCAAGTGGAGTAAGGGAAGTGACTTTAGACCCTCCGCAATTTATTGACGATGGCTCGGATATAGATGTGGACACAGATTTTCATATATCCAACGACAGCAGCAGTGAGACAACAAATAGATCGATTGTGTTTCCTGGTCGATCTCTAACCAAATCTGATATTGCTGTCAAAAGAACAATACGCAAACGTAAAACTCGAAGAAAAATAATCTGTTACAAAACTATGTAGATAAGATATAAATAGATATGAAATAAGATAAATTATCTTGAATTTAAATTCAACTGCAACAAAAAGTGTCAAGTGCAAGTGTACAGGGTTGACTGCGACGGCCGCTTTGCAACACTGGGCCAGGGCTACAGGTTGGTTTGTGCATTTTGGAGTAGTGGTAAATTTTTACAAGCATAACAATTTATATGCGGTTTTTATGTAAATAAACCAAAGCATACGTAGTCAAATTATTCGGAAAGTGTAAGTAAATCATGCAAACAAAAATTTAAAGTGCAGCAATGCTTCAGATTAGTTGGATTATGACAAAGCAGACGTGTGAAAATGTGTGATGATTTCATTTTGTGGTGGTGCTGCTGCGCGTTGTTGTATTGGAAACTTCGTCGTATCTTTGCTGTGACGCGCTTGTTGTTGTTGTTGCTGCTGATGTTATTGTTGTTGTTGCCGTTGTTGGCTTAGGTACGGGAAACGCAGAGCCAAACTGGCGGCGACGTCAGCGACGCACACAAATGTTTATGTAGCAGGCACAGTGTGATTTAGGGCGGCATAGACAGCAGCAGCAGCAACAACAACGACAAGACAACTATAGAAACAACATCAACAATGAGAACACCTGTTTCTAATTGATTTTTCGCATTTTCAGAAACGCTTTCAGATCAATGACTTAACATCAACAACTGTGTTTTGGCATTATAAAAAAAAGAAAAGAAAAAGATAATCTGAAGTTAAGTGCCACAAAACAAAAGCACCAGGCCAATTATAAACGAATTTGCTATATAAATAGAAAATAGGCAAACTAGATAAAGTCAATAAGCAACGAACGAACGAACATTTCTAACCCTGCTTGACCACCGACTATTAAGCAACATACAGAGCACAAGAGATGGAGGCCCCACCAATGTTTAACAGCGTCGAGGACGAGTGCAGATACTGGAAGGAGCGCTCAAAACAGTATCATAAAGAGTATGCTTATAATGAGTATATTTAGTAGTAGAAGTTACTTATACACTTAACTACTTGCAGGTGGACAGATGTCAAACAGGAATACGATGAGTATGTTGAACAGTCGAGAGAAATGGAAGCTGAAATGGACGCCACTCTGGAGCAAAAACAGAGTATAATCAAAGATCTCAGAGCCAAGCTTAATATGTTAGAGAAAGAAAACGATTCACTCAAGGTATGTATTCAAATCAGAGCTCAGAGTGGGAGATAAATATAAATTCTGTTGCAGCTCAAGCTGGACTCACATGGCATCGAAATGTCAAATCTGGATAAACAGCTGGAGACGGTAAAGAAAGAACGCGATTCCATGAAAGAATATCTGCGACAATTGGAGCAGAAGAACGATGATCTGGAGCGTGCACATCGCATACTCAACGAGAGCATAGTAGACTTTGAGAAGATGCTGGACAAAGCCTATGAAAAGAATGCACTCCTCGAGATGGAGGTGGACGAGAAGGAGGTGCTGCAAGAGAAATTACAGCGATTAATGGACGAGACTCGAGGTGAGTATCAAATGCAACTTACCCGTAGATATCATCTCAATTGCTTTCCTTTTGCAGATCTTAAGCAGGAGCTCAATGTGAAGTCGCGCTACACGCCAGCGAATGGCACCACAACAACAACAACGACAGCAACATCAGCAGCTTGCAACAGCTCGATGAACTCCTCAGCATCGCTGCCCAATGGCATTGTGGCCAATGGTGATATACTGCTGCAACACGATAATGCCGCCACCAAGGCGACTAGCATGAGTGTGAATGCTCTAAACGGCAGTTTAAATAATAGAAACGAATATAACCAACAGCAACATTCGCTTAAAAGTAAGATACTCCACTCATTGAAGCAAACAAAACGCGCACTCAAACTATCCAAATCCAAATCGATATCAATATCAAAATCGAAATCTTGCCATACCAAAACCACCAATTGCTTTTAATCACAATCACAGCATACATTCCATCCGCATTTCCACACAAATTGTTATATGTATAAATAAGTTTCATTTTATTTTATTTAATTCCTTTTTTTTTAATGTTATTTTTCATTGCTGTATTTCTGTATGCACAAAATTATTAAATGTAAGCCAAATTTGTCACATTTGCAACATTTCTCGTAGGCAATCCAATCCAATGTGTGTCACTAACAATCATGTTATCATTTTACTAATTAACTGTGTGTCTTAGGCCTTGGCCTCTACTGATATAACTAACCAAGCCGTGTCTGTGTGCTTCCTTTGCAGATCCCGAGAACCTTATCAATGGCAATGCTATGAATGCCAGCTCCCGCACCACGGCGCTCAACATTGTGGCCGACATGTTAAGAAAACTGAACGTAAGTCCCCCAAAAACTAAGTCAAGCATGGTGCCAGCTCACTCTAGACTCTAAACTCTATACTCTCTACTCTATGCCTATGTCCTAGCTATATTTGTTTGTGTTTTTATGTACTTTGTTTTGTTTGTTTGGTTTGTTGTCTTTTTTGTTCAATGCTTTCTTCGTATGTTTTAGTTGGACAAGGCCTTGTTATGTCCTGAGTGTCAAAAGTTTCGCTGCACTTGCGAGCGTGCTGCTCTGTCGCCAGGCAGCGAAACGAGCCTCTTTCGGCGCGCCTTCGTCAGCACGAGCGGCGCGAGCGGCAGCAACTCCGCTTTGGCAATGCCCAGCAGCGAGGGCAGCGGCAGCGGCAGCGCCAGCTGGACGGACTGCAATGCTACGCGTCGCGCCAGCTTGGCCAGCCTGCAGTTCGGCACAAACATATTCAAGCGCTTCGCCGAGCGCATGCGCAGCATACAGGACTCTGAGCGCATGCCAGGGCCACCTGAGCTGTGACACACAAAGAAACGAAATTTGTAATTGCTTTTGGCTTTTGTCGCTTGCATTTATTAATTGCTTTACGTTAATAAATAACCGAATATTTATTTTGTAACTTTATCTGTTCGTTTTTTGTTCGTTTGTTGTCGTCGTCCTCTGAAATTTAAATGATATTTGATATGTGAAATTTCGTTTTGCTTTTGCAGGCCATGGAGACGAAGCTGAAGACATATCGCGAGCACGCGCCGCCCATGCAGCCGCGTCAATGACCAACAGCAGCGGACGACAATGGGCGACTATTGCTGGAGTAGGCGAATTGACAGCTGGGAGCAGCAGCAGTAGCAGCCGCATCAGCCGCATCAGCCGCATCAGCCGCAGCAGCAGCGATTGCCACATGTGGCAGATGCAGCTGCCGTTCTGTTTAGTTTTATGTTAATAGTTACAGTTCGAGCGCTACTGCCCCTCGTTTATTTATTATGTTTCAATTGAAATGACTTGTATAAATTAACAATAGTTATTGTACGACAACAAACAAACGTGAAGCAACTACTAAATAATGTGACGTTATTTACATAGTCTGTGGACATCGATGCCCCGCCCAACACAACTGATAGCGCCTTACTAAGTACTTGTATTGTAATTACATTAATCTTAAGTCTGAAGCTAATCCTCCTTGATTTCTCGTGTTTTAAGCATTGTTAAAAGGCCCCTGATGGTTTAGTTCTTCGCCGGCAAGGCATTCATGGAATGCCCTTAGCTATATATATATATATATCTAGAGAGTATAGTCATGTCCTAGAGGAGCTTTGTTAGTGCACCAATACATGTACATTCAGCACACACACACACACACACACGTACGACATTTCGGACATGGCTTAGCGCATAAGTTTACAGATAAAACTTAAGTTCAGCTGAGTCGAAAGTATTACAGCCCCAAGCATCCGCAGACACAGGTAATGATAATGATAATGATAAAGATAAAGATAAAGATACACAGATTAACAGATACTATTTAACTGGCAACAAATACTCGTAGCATTAGAGAGAGGATTATGGAGATCGTGTGGCACTTACACTTAAGTTAAAGACGATTTAAGACACCCACACACATACCAACACACATACAAACACGCAAATTTAGTTAAATTTAACAACGTACAAAATATATAAAAGAGAAAACCAACAATTTCAACATTTTCCGTTTATATTTTCAAGTGAATATAAATTATGTAAAAATGCAACAAAGAAAACTGTTAAAATTAAATAAAACAAATGTTTTTTTTTAAATATATGTATTACGAATTGTACAACACACGCTAAATTATAAATAAAAGAGATGATTAGTTTTAAATAGCAGCAAATCTTTGTTGAGGGTCTCTCGCTGAAGCACTAAATAATTAACTAACTAAATATTTGCATTAACTTAGCGCGGGCTATGCCAAGGACAAGCTGCTGCTGCTGCTGCTGCCCAACACGATACATATACACACTCATACCCTCACACACACACACACTTGTTTGCTTTACCAACTCCTGAAAGCTCCTTTGGCTGCAGCATTCGCTTCTCCTTTTTAGCACATTTGGTGCGGGTTGGTTTTTGGGCGCTTTACCCCAGCGCATTATGCTCTGCATGGGGCAGGCCGCCACCGTAGCTGACCTTGCCACAAGCAAAGGCTGAGTGAAGGTGGGTGAAGGTGTTGCTGCCACCGCTGCTGGCCGTGAGCTAACGTTAAGCTAATGAAAGTGCTTTGGTTTTTGCCAACTAAGCAGCACGATTTAGCGCCGTTGTCTGCTCTGGCATTGAGTGCAAATATTTTTCATAACCAGCGACAACAGCAGCAGCAACAACAGCAACAACAAATTGGCAGCAGCTTTTTATCAAGCTTACTGCAGCAACTCCCACGCAGGTGTTGTTGTTGCTGTTGAGTGCATTGTTTATTTTCTCGTCAAGCTGAAGCCGTGCAACCAACACCAGCAACAACAACAGCAGCACAAGCCATAAGCGGATTGGGCTCGGCACAATGCAATTCCCAGTTAAAGAAAAAAACTCGCTGACACAAAGCTAAGCTTATGTGTATGTATGTCCCCCACTCTCTATATGTGTATGGGTATGTATGTGTGTGGGTGTGTGTGCTGTTCCTGCTTATTTTAAAAGCAATTCAAAGAATTTGCGGTTTGTTTTTTGCTGCTGCTGCTGCTGCCTAATGAACTCCCACGAGTTGAGCGTCAAATCTGCGTCAGCTAATTAAATGTGCAAAAACTACAAATAGAATGCTAAAAGCAAAGCGAACTAACTAAATATACATCTATATAAGTATGTAAATAAACATATATACATATATTTCTACATGTACAACAGCCACTTGAGTGCGCCACTGAGCGGTGCTAATAATCAGGGTCAGGTTATAGCAGCCATAACAATACACACACAAAAAGTTAGCGAGCGGAGAGAGAGTGGGAGAGAGAGAGAGAGAGAGAGAGTAAGAGAGCAACAGTCTGTATATTTGGCAAAAACATTTGTATGAAGCTGAAGTGTAATTGTTTTCACATAAAAACAGAGCCAAACAGCTCGTAAAAATTGTAGCGAAAAGCTTGCTGATTCAAGCTGAAAGTTTCAGCCTGTTAGATCTTGAATACAGGGTGTTTCCAAGCACAAGCGAGCTGATGAGGCTGAACTTGAGCTATGCAAAGCCTAATAAAATATAAACATAATAATGGAATTAAAGATATAAGAAAAAGTGTACACAAAATAATATAAAAAATTTGATGTGTAAAAAATAATATGTAAACAAAATATATACAAAATAATAAAAAAAAAAAAATATAAAAAATATATAATAAAATATGTAACAAAATTTTTAAATATATACATAAAAAATATATCAAATAATATATAAAAATAATATATAACAATGTATAAAAGTATAAAAAAATATAAAAATATTAAAGTATACAAAAATAAAAAAAAAATATTTATTTATAAATTTTAAATAGTTATAAAGTTTTCTTTATACATTAGATTTTAAACACTAGATTGTATATACTTTCTTCTTAAAGTAAATAAATGCATTAGAAATAATTTCCCTTTTGCGTCCCACTTGGTTTAAGCCAAAGCACCCTGTGCCTACACTGAGTGTGTACAGTATACATTCCAATTGCTTTATAAATTGGGCGAACACTCCGTGCTTACCACGAGGTAACCATTCCTACAACAATCGTTTCACATTGATACTCAAGATTCCGCGAGCCGAATCACCCTGTGCTTACATTGAGCGAGTCTTTGGCATTTACACACTTTAAATATTTTAAAATAGCGTTAAATAAATGCGGCAGAATGTTAATGCTCACGAAAGCTTCCATCCAGGTAGGTTCCCTGATGATGTCGTTGTTGTTGTTGTTGTTGTTGTTGATGTTGATGTGGCTGTGGATGCGACTGTTGCGCCTTAGGGTGGCTATTCGTGGCATGTCCTGTGCTGAACGCGTTTTCATGCTCTGTCCTAAACATCAAACAAAATCGATATGTGGGTGGGTTTGTACTTCAGCATGATTTTCGGCATAAACAAGCCATGCAAACATATACGCACACATATAGGTGGGCCAGCGGGGCGTGAGAGCGGGTCGAGCGGCTGTTGTCTGCCGTCAGGCTTTGGGTGCGGGATTTTGCTTTGTTTGAACGCCGCAGGACGCACATTTTTCGTAATGAGTTTGCCTATGTGCAAGCCGGGCGAAGCCAAGCCAGGCCGTGCCGGGCCGGGCCGAGCCAAGGTGATGCCAGGAAGCAGGACTCTCAATACCGAAATCCACGCTGAGCAAACAACAACGGCCGTAGCAGGAGCAGGAGCAGCAGCTCTGGGATATTTTCATAGCTGCAAAGGCTGCAATAATAAAAGGCATAATTTGCTTTAATACAAAACCAGAGACCTTTTACACACACACACACACACACACACACACACACACACACACACACACACACACACACACACACACACACACCCACGTAGCCACACACGCAGTGCTGGGCCCAAAGGACATGTCGATGCTTGTTAACAGCAGGCAATGGCATCGTCGCCGCCATCTTTGCCAACTTCCGGCTGGCATTACAGCCGTCGCTGGCAACTGGCAACTGACAGGTGTATACTATATAGGTAATTGTTAGCGATTTCCAGGTGTAAATTTTGTTACAAATGAATTTGATTAGCGCCTGGCCTCAGCTGCGACATCTGATCAAATAACGAGCTACAACTGCATTCCAATTAGCTATCTCTCTCTCTCTTTCTCTGTGTCTCTCTCTCTCTCTCTCTGTCTCACTCGTTTTATCTTGCTGACTGTTAATTAGCTCAGAGGCATGCCACGCCCACTAAATGTTATGTGCACATCATTAGCAGACATTGGTGAGATTTAATTAAATTGAATTGGCCATTGGCTACCAGGCAACAGGACAGTCAATTGAGATCCTTTGAAATGTCTCGTTGCGTTTTAGCTTTGCATTTGATGGTTGCAGCTAGCTTCAATTAGTTACTGTCTGTGCGTGTGTGTGTTCGTGTGTGTGTGTGTAGCACTTCTACTAATTGAAGCCAGTTTCTATTGAGTATTTTTCGTAGATGCTTTTGCTGCCTTTTGTATTCCGTTTTCAGTTATTGCTGCCAATGGCCGTATAAATTGCCCAATGAAACGAGCTGAAGCCATGTGCAATCTTTTTATGGCAACCCCAAACGAGGCGCACAAACGTTAAAAAAAATGCTACGTTGTGTCTGTGTCAGCTCAGTGGAGTGTGTGTCTGTGTGTGTGGGTATCTACTTTCCACCCACACATATACATACATGCCCACATGCTCACATGCGTATGGCAGGCCATTGTCTGTAGCTATGCTCTGATTTATGCTTCACAAAGAACACACGCACACACACATGCACACTCAGAAAAACTTATTCATACGTAGCACATTTTTTGAGTGCTATCTTTAATATTTCTTTCGGTTTGGGCGCGTTCCAAGTTGCGCTAGCAAATAGCCTGCACTTAGCTTGACTTTGGTCAGGCGAAAATCCAATCAGCAGAAAAGTATGCTATACTTTTCACTCAACTCCCTAGTTGATGCTTGCAGCATGTTTTAGCTACTTACAATGGGAATTTACTTTTGCTAGTTGGGGAAATTTATGCAAGCAGAACTAAGGTCTTTAAAGTCTACAAGTAAATGTAGGAATATATATATATATATATATATATAATATATATAAATATAATTATCGAACTATGACTAAGCAGTTTGTGCAGCCAACGCTAGCTGACTTCTCGAGTTAACTGCCTAAGAAATCAATATTCATGTATTATTTAAGTAGCTAATAACTTTGCCTAAGATCTTCAATATGATATAGCTATCTAGAGGACAAACTAGCCAGTCGCACACAGCGAGTTCTTGCTTCAGATAGCTGATAGCAGTTCTCTCTTCTATTTCTCCTACTGAGTAACACACATGCATATATACACATATGCATACACATCCATTCACAGGCTGCTTTCATTCTTCCACCTTTAATTTAATGTACGGTCTTATAGCTGCCTAATATAGCATACCCAAGCGTAGCAAAGCGCTGCAGGGTACAGGCATCGAGCGCGTTGAAATTTATGTTGCATACTTTTTTGGGTGGTGGCTGCTTGTAAGCGTAGTCCAATTAGGCGTAAACAAATTTGTAGCTGCTGCTATTGTTGTTGTTGTTGTTGTTGCTGCTGCTGTGTAATGTGAGCCACTGAGCGACCACTAGTTGCTGTTATAGCCCCACACCAGCCCCGCCCCATGCTGCCCAATCGATGCCGCCCACAGTACGCCCACCACTGACTGACATTGACAAAGCTGTTCAAAGCGCGCGCCTCGTTTTGTGTACTTTTTGTAAATATTTTGAACTATTGATACGCATGAAGTATGTCTCGACAATGATGATGATGCTGATGATGATGCTGATGATGATGATGGTGATGATGGTGATTATGATGATGATGATGAGGGTTTCCGTTTGACCCAGATGCCAACAAACTGTTGCTTTGTGGCCCATGGTAGATGGCGCTTTTAGTACAGGGGCAATATGAGCTGGGATATTTCTGTGCGAATTTCCCATAGTTTCCCCTCAACGACGCAACAGTTAATTTCCCCAGGCGGCGGCGGCGGCTCGTGGCAAGCCTCGTGCGGCCGAACTCCAGTTTTGAGTTGAAACATTAGGTAAAGCAGCTTGAATTCTCAGTCTTCTGGGGGACCTGATACCGATTGCCCGTCTCTTGCGCTAACTCAAATATATATAGCCAGTCAGCCATATAGCGTAGTGATTCGCGCGTCGCGTGTGACATACAGATATACATATATCTATATATATATATATATATATACAGTCGAGTATTTGGGATCTCAGCAATTGCGAATCGTGAGTAAATAGATTACAAGGCGTAACAATAAAATGCCGATTGATGTTATTTACACCAACTGTTCCTTGAGATGGGAGGGAGGGTAGGTAGTAGAGGGTAGGCGTGTCAGGGGCATAGAGTGGCACTTAACGTGCTTGTTAATCGCCCTGTTAAGAGGATTACAATGTTGCAAGTAATTATTATCGGTGGCACTTTGCTCTGAGCTTTGTTGTAAGTGCTAACAGGATTTAACTTTATTTCGATCTAGCCACGTTTTGACAACACAGCCCGAAGGGGCCACACTAGAGCAGAGCAGAGCAACAGGCAACAAGCAACAATGGCTAACAGTACATTTTGCCATTTAGTTTTTAGTGCTACCTTTCACACACACATATACACACACACATATATATATAGAGTCGCTCGTGATACACTTAATCCGACATTTACAATTTTTGCTTAAGGATTTATTTATGGATTCAATATGTGCTCAACGTTTACATAGCTCTGCCATATACACACACACACAGCTGAGTATGTGTGTGTATATTCTAAAATGCTTGAATGCTCCTGCTAGAACCCACCCCTGGTCGTCTCGTCTTTCCCGTCTTGGTACATTTCCATGCGCAGAACATGAAGCATTTGGAATATACGCATTTTAAATTTTGTAATTCATTTTGTAATGCATATAGGATAGACAGATAGACATATAGATAGATAGATAGGTAGATGAACATGTGTACGTATACATATGTCGACAGGTAGCCTCTTTGTGCTACTGACGACCTCGACTCTGGGCTCCTGGGGCGCTGGCTTTGATATGTGCTCAATATTTTTACTTATGCATTGAAGTTGCATTCAATATGGCTCAAGGCGAGCTGAGAGACGGCGCAAGAATTCCCAGTAAAACTCGCATTTCAATCACTTTTTACGGTCAAAGTATTTCATGAACCATATTTGGCAAATAAGCAACAGCTAGGGCTGCACTACTCATAGGGAAATTATCAGCCAATTCAAATTTTCAATTTGCAGTTCCAAAGAACTGAATGACTGCAACCTGAGCTAGTGTAATTGGTTCTAGTTCACTGGACAGAGAAGATCGCCGATTGTCTAGTTCCAAGCCAACAACAAAGGCAAGTTTCAGTTCCAATATATACCCTGGCCATTGGGAAATTCAACATCAAGCTGGGCAATTATTTTCCTGTTATTTATTAAGTACTTTTCTGGCTGTTTGCTTTCAACGAGAGCTTACACACAATTATTAAATCAAACAAAGGGCTAATGAAACTCAAATTATGTTTTACTGCATTTAAATTATTCAACAACATCAAGAGCAACGCAGAGAGGGGCCGGAGTTTGTTCGGGCAGTCGTAATCGATGGGACAACAAGTAAATATTGGGGCATAAATTTCTCTCAGTATTGAATGTTGAAATTGGTTAAATTTGCCGTTTAATTAATTACCTAGCAAGCCATAAATCATGCATCTAATGCTTCACAATGGCTCTGCCTGTGCTAGCTAGCCCATAAATTGTGTGGCCCACTCATACACCCACCCACCTACACACACACACACATACAGAGTTGTGGCCGACTGCATTTACAATTGCTGCCCATTCAGTTGTTTGCCCTGCGGCTTGCTGCTCAAATAAGAAATTCATTTGATTTGTTGTTAATTCTTATTGATTGCATTAGTGCTGCAACAAACTATAAAAGTCACGCTGAAATGCGTGTGGGAGTGGAAGTGTTCCCCCTTTTTTGCGATACCAGGGCCATGCCATGCCACGCCATGCCAGCCCTGGTCCAGCTGAAGGACTATTTATAGCAAGTTCAACTCCCACATTTAGCGCACAAACAGCAGCAGCCACTCCCCCGTCAGGCTGAATAATATGACGACAGCATGTACGGGACACTGTTGAGCTACTTGCTGTTGTTGCTGTTGTTGTTGTTGTTGTTCTTGTTGATGATGTTGTTAATGCTGCTGCAGATGTTTGTTGTATGCAGTTGTTGCTGTTCATATACATACAAAACGGATTATTGTTGTTGTTGCTGCTGCTGATAGGTTCGGGATGCGTAGGTGCGGTTGCAGCGTATATCCAAACACAGAGATAGAGCGAGAGAGATGGCCAGGAAGCGATGGCGAGGGAGTGAGCGGAATGCAAACATTAACAATTGTGTGCAAAGTGACTAACAAAAAGTGAAAAAGTGTGAGCCACTGAGCGATGTGGCTAACAAATATCCTGTAAAGCTGACAAATTATAGTGATTAATAGTTAGTTGTAACTGACTAAGTCTTAGATTATTTGTATTCACTTTCATTTAAGATATTGTCCAATAAGATCGATTGATTTCCATTTAATGCAACCTGAATAAATAATTTCCTTTAAACAGGGAAATATTCATATGAAGCACAGCCAGCTATTATTATCAACCAGGGCTGCAACTGCTGCAAACAGGGACTTTATTTAAATACGCAAAAGATGCAGGGAAATGCTTTTTAAAATTCCCATTTAAAGTGCCCAAGTTGCATTTAAACCAGTATTGCGCTATTCATTACGTTAAAGTCCATTGTGAGCCTAACTGTACCTCAATTGATGGGCAAAGTCAACAGCTTTAGCCTTGCAGGGTATCAGAAGACACAGGAATAAAAGCAACAAG
Source organism: Drosophila paranaensis (assembly GCA_035047545.1). NCBI lineage: Eukaryota > Metazoa > Arthropoda > Insecta > Diptera > Drosophilidae > Drosophila > Drosophila paranaensis. The sequence goes on from JAWNPL010000145.1 coordinate 15,881,176, forward strand.
CGATGGCGGGCCAGCAACATGACAAAAATCGATAACAAAATCTACATTCAGTAGAAGCTTGTTGTTACGAAAATATCAAATATGCAAATATTTGCTCGTCAGCTACCTGAAAATAACGCTAAACTTGTTTTCTCCCTCTCGCGCTGAGTGACTGTGCCTGTGCCTGTGTGTGTGGGTGGGTGCTGAAGGAAAATTTTTGGCCAGCGCTAAATGCGAGGGAAATGAATCCCGAGCGCAGAGGCCCAGAAGCCGATTTGCCAGGCAATATGTGAATTGTGCCGCAGCTAGCAGGGGAATAGCTGTCACCTTGACGTACCAGCACACCTGTACATAAGAATGTGTACGTACATATATACAGACACATGTGCATATATAAATATGGCGTTAATAACAAGACAAACAACGCGTGCAAAATAAAGATCAAAAGCTTTAACACGGCCCTCGCACGCCAAAAAGATGTGAAAATATTTTAGTTGATTTTATTAGAATTTCATATTTGGCCCCCAACTCACCCCCTTCTCCCTTTCTCTCGCTCTGTTTTCTTTCTCTGCTTTTTTTTTGTATTTTCCAATTTTCCCTTTTCTTATTTTGTTGTAGGCGAAAAGATAATTTTATATCGAATGAAAGCCGCGTGAGATGGGTTGCCCGGCGCAGACTTTTCGGCCCAGTTGGTCAGTTTGTTGCCATTTGGTGTTCAACTTTTTGTTCTCTGGGTCCCGTTACCTGCAGCTGTTTATCATAATTTTGTTGATTTGCCTGTCTGGCAGAGGCAGCAGCAGCAGCAGCAACAGCCAACAATCGCTGCGCGCAAATCAAAAAGGGGCGACACCGGAAAGCAGGCTCCAAAAACTTTGCTGACCCCCTGGCCGCGCCCCTACATCCTGAATCCGCCCCCACCCCTCCCAGCTCGCAAAACTTTGCTCAAGTAAATTTAAATGGCCCCAAAAACAAGAAAAAAGCAGAAGCGAAAGCAATATCAGAGAGAGCGAAAGACTTTAATACCCTGGAAAAGCCGAGTCGGAGCGCAGCAAAGAGTTTTTCCAATTTGGAATGCAAAGCGTCAACAGTCTGATTAAGGCCAAAACATATATAAGCTGTTAGCAACTAACTGAAACTTCGCTTCGCTTCTGAGAACTGCTGGAAAAATGCTGAGTGGGCCCAGGGCAGGAATTTCACACTTGAGCTGCTGGAATTCCCAAGCGGTTCATGAAAAGTTATCTTTATACACTTAATATATAAATATATATGCGCGTATGTATAGTTAGTATATAGAGCAGTGCTCGTCAAACCCGAGCAGTATGTCAGCAGGCTCTGCTGCGCACCTCTGATTGGACAACGTGGCGTATGCGTCATTTCAAACGTTCAAACTTTTCTTCCCTTCTCTTCTCTTCTCTTTTTTTTGGTAGCATTTTGTTTAATGAATTGTTGTGACAGAATAATGTGGCTCGTTGTTGTTGTTGTTGCTGCTTTTTTATGGCTGTGTTAGGCAATTTAATAAAATATGCAATTGCCCGAGGAGCGCGTGGCGTCAACTGTTGCTGCCCTCGAGGGTGCCTGCGCCGGACCCAACCACCAGCCCCAGCCCCAGCCGCAGCCCCAGCCCAGGCACAGCCGCTTCTGCCAATTAAAAAGATGGCGTCATGGCAACCAAATTGGCAACTGCCAGAACATCTAAACGCACACGCAAACACACAAATGTTTATTAGCCGCAAAACGTTGCTCATTAAAAAGTTCGTCACGGCCATGGCTAAAGCGCAAACCAAAGCAAAGCAAAGCCAACCTGGCAACTGGCAACTGACAACTAGGGAGAGCTACGACTGCGACTGCGACTGGAATTGGCTCAAGGATAGGGAATACAACAACGTGGCCTGATTAAAAGTTTTCGCTTTGGCCAAGGCACAACAAAACGTGGCTTTAGCTTGCTTAGCTCTCGTTCGGATAGCTAGTGTCGGCTCTAAGGCCGCCGGAACGTGTTCTCTACGCCCGCTGACAGCCCGCCTAATTATGTACATCATCAGCTGCTAAGCGTTCATGCGGAAGGTAGATGAAATTAGTTGGCCGACGCAGTGATCGACTGGCGGCTATCCTGCTTATCGCATAGAACTTGCAGTGAGTGCAAAATATGGGGAAATTTAGTTTTACATTTAAGCATAGAGGGAAAAGATGCGTAGCTTTAATGAGCTTTACTGTTGACTGAAACTTGGGAAAGTTCGCCTTAAATAATATATTATAATAATAATATAATATAATATTATATAATATTGAAATATTCTTCTTAAAAATATATATAAATATCAGAAGAGCTATCACCTTTTATATGCCATAAGCTCATCTATACTATCTCCTCTATAACTCAAAGAGAACTAAAGTTCTGCTCATAGTTCTTCAGCAGCTAAAAGCAACTCGTAATCAGCTTAAAGCTTTGGAGCACTCAACAACCTTTCACCTTGGAGCAACATTGCTAAGCCGTAAATAGTATAGTCCGTAGTTCGAATATAGCTGGAAAACAACTCTATCCGCCTATTAGTTATGCTCCGAAGTTTTATATTACTTTTCCTGGAAATCAAATTTGACTCTAGCTGGGCTTTTCCCCTGTACAGACATTGTTGCTGCTGCCCGAGAGCTTACTGTTTAGGGCTTAAATCCCAGCAGGTATGGCCCCTAGCTGGACCCACTCAGCTTCTACTTCCACTTCTTTCAATTTTTTTTTCTCTAATATTCATACTAATAACCCTTTGGATTTTTATACGCTCCGAAATGTGCTCAGAAATATTGAGCGTGCCTTTTTGTGTGCCAGGTTGGCCTCCAGCTATTTTGTCAGCTGCTTTGATCTTTTATTTTTTTTTCTGCTTCTGTTTACTCTGCCTCCCTTCTCCCAGCCCCTGTCTGTGTGTCCTTTTTGTCTGGCCAGTGGGTCGTTAGTTTTCTGTTTCAGTGCGGCACTTGGCACGCCTCAACGCTTTTTATGGCTTTTTATGACATTTGATTGCTTCATCTGAAACTGAAGCGGGAACTGAAACGGGAACTGAAACTGCAGGGAATCAAATAAAATAAAAGAAATCGGAGCTCGAATCGCTGCCCGAATCAATATCAATGACCATATTAATATACAAAACGTGAGCGAGCGCTGGCTCAATGGCAAATTGCACTCTGATGTGACTATGAGAGCAGATATATACATATATCTATATATATATATGTACATATATGCATGTATGACAACAGGTCAAAGCACACACAAGCCCAAAGGACACAGAAGATAGGACATAGGACATAGGACACTCTGGACACTAATCAATGCGCCGTTTCAGCGAGGAGTCAAGTGCGTAACTGTCTCTGCGTCTCTCTGTCTGTCTCTCTGTCTGTGTGTGGCAGCAACTGAAACTGTAATCATTATATAGCCGACACTTCCTGTGTGTATGTGCATGTTTACAGTAGCTGTGCACACACACACACACACAGAGCCACATCCTGGGCGTGCTTCTGCTTGTCGCCTTTGTCTCTGTCGCCTGGTTGCAATGCGCCATTTGAATAATATATATGGCTGACAGACTGTAAGCACATATATAAAGTGTGATAGAGAGAGCGAGAGAGAGCGAGAGAGAGAGAGAGAGAGAAAGAGAGAGAGAGGGAGAAAGTCCTCGCTGCTTGGTCTGGGCAAAAGTTAAACATTGCTGACACTCGCTTCATTTATTATAAAATATGCAAACTCTCGTCTCGTCTCGTCTCGCCTCGCCTCGGTCGTTGGAGCGAGCGATCAGCACATTCGTCATTTATATTAATAATGTCATTGTCATTCTCATTGTCCACGTCATTAACCAGGCGCGGAGAGCTGCAGTTGCAACATCTGACAACATCAGCTTGAAGTTGTCTGATTTGCATAATTAAGGCAACTGCATGGAATGGCATGTGGCATTGCTCTTTAAATGGCTCTGGCTCTGCCTCTGCCTGAGCGGAATGCATAAATCAGCCTAATGGAAGCCACGACTGCCAGCGGCCAGAGATGTGAGTCGATTGAGCGCGGTTAATTCGATAAAGAAACATGAGAAAGGCGCTTTAAAGGTTATCGAACAGAAGAGAAGAGGCAGCGGAGAGAAAGGGAAAGAGGAAAAGTGAGAGAGGAAGGGAGAAAGAGAGAAGTAGAAGGAGAAGAAGAAAGAGACAGAGAGAGAGAGGCTGAAAATGGAGAGAAATGAAAGGGGGCAGAGAGTGAGACAGGGTGAGAGAAAGAGAGAGGGTGTAGGAGTGAGTGATAGTGAGAGAAGTACTTAGAGAAAGGGAGAGATAGAGAAGTAGATAGACAAAGCGGGAAAAGTACTTAGAGAAAGGGAGAGAATGAGAGCAAATGAGAGAGATATATAGAGAGATACATATATATATATATATATATATATATATATATAGAGAGAGAGAGAGAGAGAGAGGACTTCAAGAGGCTCCATTTATGGTCTGAATGAATATGCATAAGTATCTCCCATCAGATATCGGCATTGCATGGAGATTCCCACCCATCTGTTTACCTAAGCGACACGACTACTGTATCTATGCATGTATATGGCACAGCTTTGCAGCTGATGACAAGTGAAATACCTCTTAAATATACTCGCCTCAATTTGAGCTGAGAATGCATTAATGCAAAGCTCCTGCTGCAGTTGCCAGACAAAGCAGAGTAAACAGAGTTAGCAACAGGCATAAGCCGAGCTGAAAGAGAGAGAGAGAGAGAGAGAGAGAGAGAGAGGCGAGACGGATAGACAGATAGGACAGGTTGCTGATGGACTGTGACGGCAGCTCTTGGCGCGTTGACAAATCATTTTGGTGCGACTGGCGACAGCTGGCGGAGGCTGACAAAAGGCAGCAGGCAGGCAGGCAGGGAGGCAGGGAGGAGGAGGCGTAACTAACAGTTGATTGACGCATGCACATTCCAATTTGTGTATCTGTGTGTGTGTGTGTGTGTGTGTGCGTGTGTGGATTACACACATCAAAACAGCTCGAGTGACAGTTAAGTTGTATAATTTTTAATTCTTGTCCCTCGCTTTCTCCGTTTGCCATCCAATTTGGTTATGAATTTTTCACTCTGCCTTGCTGACAGCTATGCAAATTGCCAGCTGCCCAGCCACGCCCACTAAATACGCTGCAAACAAGCCACAAATGGGAGACAGCGCGCTGCATGCAAAACTTTTGCTTATTGAAAAAGTTCCCGTTATTCCTACATCCACCTACCGCCCCCGCCCCTCGAAACATTTGTCGTAATATTATGCAGGTCGCTTGAACCCTTTTTGCGTGGGGCCCAGACTTGCCAATAAAAAAAAAAGCTGCGAGAAGCGAAGGAAATGAATAAAAAACACAGATGTAAATGTTTGTGTGTGTGTGTGTGTGTAAGGGATGGGGGTGGTTAGCAAGCGAAATTGGGATTTCGCAGTGTGAACTTTTGCCTTTGTCTTACGCCCAGCAGCACTCGAGAGCACCTTTATTTTGCATTTGTTGTGCGCCGGGAGAACAAAGCAAATGCCGAGATCCGGACCCAACGCGGCTGACGGCGGACCTCGACCCACACACAACTTGAACGTGTTGATTGATTGTGCCAGGCGAGGGGGAGGGGGTAAGGGGTGGCGGGCAATGGCAATGTAAATTGTTCGCATCTCGAGTGGCTGATGGCTCTCGGCGGCTGTTTGCATAAGCCAAGCCAAATGAAATGAACTGAAAAGCAGCTTCAAGTGCTCGCAACAAAATTTTAAAGCAGGTGCAACTCTGTGCGTGTGTGTGTGTGTGTGTGTCGATGTGTGTGTGTGAGAGTGGGCAAACAGATGGCTGGAGTACGTGCTGTGCATGTTAAAGCTTGGCAGCTCGCATATTAAATTACAGTCACAAAATTGGTCGATTAGTCGCTGTGGCAGAGCAGAGCTAGAAGGAAGAGCCACAGCAGCAGCCACAGCAACAAGTAAGGACTTCTTGGCTACAAATTGTTGCGCATACGCAACGTGTTACCTGACAATGGCCAAAGACAACGACACGCTGTAAAAGTTTCCTGTTTTATTACCAGTTTTTTGTTGCTCTCTGTGTCTCTCATAAACGCCAGATATACGTATATATATATATATATGTGTTTCTATAGTGAGTGACGCTTCGAGGTTAAAAATAAATCAGCGCATTGCGTATACGCAACGTTTTTATGCCAGGACGAAAAAGTGGCCAACAAAGCGTTATTAAATGAGACATTTAATTAATTGCCACGGCCTGGCTGCAAATTAATTATGTAATCTTAGCACCTCAGGCGAACTGAGTGCTTCAATGAAATTTAAAAACAAGCCAAGAGCGAGAGAGAGAGAGAGAGAGAGCGAGAGAGATAGCGCCTAGAGCGAATTGTATTTATGTACACATATTGAGGCAAAAGAAATAAATTAAATTGCATACGTTCAGGCGGCGGGACGCACTTGACAGCTGGACACAAAAGCCAGGCAGTCAGCCAGCCAGCCTGCTAGGCAGTGCCAAGGCAAGAGGGTAGCCAGAGCACATACCCTGTAAGTGTGCTTGGCAAAAGCTGAGGCAAGCAGGCAGGCAGCGGCTGTTAAGCTGCTTAAATTCTTTATATGTTGGCTTTATAGGGGCACAAAAGTTTACTTTTCTATAGTTTAATACACAGAGTGGGCTGCATATACCCTGTAAGTGTGTGCAGAGGGGTAGTAGTGCAGCTAGGAGTTGTGTGGGCTTGAAGACTTAAAAAAAAATTAATAGAGAGATAAAGCTTAGACTAAGACCTATAGTGGTGGCTTGCTATAAAACCTGGTAGCCATAATAAATACCCTGTAATTATATAAAAGCTGTTAAAATGGAAATTCTTAAGAAAATATAGATGACATAGAGCTAAAGCTTCGACTTAGACTTAGAGCAGTTGCTTCCTATAGAAACTGCAGGCTGATAGCCATAGATATACCCTGTAATTATATAAAAGTTCTTTAATATTTGGCATAGAGTTAAAGCTCCAGCTAAAGCGAGCTCAAGCAGTTAACTGATATATAAGCAGTATGTATTTTGGCCATAGCATATACCCTGTAATTGCAAAGAAGTTGTTTATTAGCATTTATTGTTGAAGTAAAAGCTGCTGAAAATATTTTCTTATCTATGTCTAGTTGATAGGAGTCTAGAAATAAGTTTTAAGAGGATTTCACTTAAAATGTGATAAGGAAATATTTGTGCTAAAGTCTAAGCGCTGACTAAACAGCCCTCGCAGAGCGCAAAAGTGCAGACGTCAACACTTGTGAGTGTCTGTAACGCGCTCTCTCTCTCTGGGTGATTTCTGTAATAAGCAACAAAGGCAACCAAAAAGCAATGTTTATTTTGATTTACAAACTGAGGAGGCGATAGGGGTGTGGGCGGGGCATACATAGATGAAGGCGCCGACAGCAGATCAACTTTTCACTTGACTACGGCGAAAATAAAGAAAACGCAAACGAAAATGAAAATGAAAATGTTTTGTGCGAGGCGAGCAACAGCAACATAAGCAACAAATACAAATACAAACACAAACACACGCAACAGCAACACAAACACAAAAGTCCAACTTTCTGTGTCTCTCTCTCTCGCACACACACACACGGAGAGGCGCATGGACACGGGCACGGCTACGGCCACGGCATAATGGCAACGTATATAGCGGCAAAGCAAGTCCCGGGCTTAGCGCTTAAGCCTGCTGCGACAGGACATTTAATCTTCTTGTATTGAGTTTGGTGTGAGCGAGAGGAGGAGAAGACAGGCAGCCAACCAGGACAAGTTGAAGAGCTCGCCAGCAGACCGAAGCCACAGCGCAGAGAGCGTGAAGTCAGCAACAGCTTCAAGTGGCTATAGCAACAAGCAATAGAGACGGCGGGGGCGGGGGGCGTGGCTGGTGACTTGGCAAAAGGGTAATGCCAAAAGCTGTTGCTCTGATTTTTATTGTAATTCTAAGAATTGTTATTTTACTTGAACAAGCCCAAACTCAATCTCAGCTGAGTTAACTTGAGAAATGTCATGGGGCTAATACCAGATGCCAGTGTCGTGCCTTGGCCAAAGTCTCGTCTATTCTGAGGTCTACCGAAATAGGCCAAAAGAAATATGCTCGAATACAGATTGGGGCAAGGGAAGGGCAGAAAGCAAAAGAAAAGAAAACACTCGAAAAAGTGGTAAACCAATTCATTAGTATATTGTGTAAGAGTGAGCTAAATAAAATTGAGCTTATTTACTGCGGCTGCCACAGAAATTCGCAAAGAGAGAAAGCCATTTCGACTCTGAATGCGTTGCATGAGCTTTGGGCTATAAAAGGCATTTGTGGTTGGCATTTCTAAAGCGTTTTATCGTGTGTGTTTGTCTCGTTGTTTGTATTGTTTTGAATTGATTTGAATAAATGTATAATTAATGGCGAAAGAGTAGTTCATGTTTTAAATTTAACGGAATGAACTGGCTCAAGCGGCACAGCCATTTGTTCCTGTATAAATTGAATCAGCAAATGAACGAGGCTGAGGCGAGAACTGGTTACATGCTTTAAGCTAAGACACGCACCAGCTTCATATTCATGAGTTGATCTTTGCATAAGTAGCTTAGCCAAGTTTCAATTGAAGTGGAATACAATATAGGGAAATTAACTTAGTGAAGACTTAAACTACGCAGCGCGCGTACGCTGCGTGAGCCGATAAGGCAAAGTATCGATTACGCTGCATATTGTGAACTAATAGTTGAATAATATAAAAACAGATTTCAAATCGTAGCCTCTGCTCTTTAAAGTAAAGGCCAGCTCGGCACAGGTGTGGCAAGAGGCGCAGTAAAAACGAAACTAATTTCCGGCTATCGAAGGACGCGGAAATCGAATTAACGAGCTAAACTTCAGCCTTGCGTGACTTCAATTAAGGAAGAGCATGCGAGGTGCCCGCCTGGCGCTACCTTTTCGGGTGTTAAAATACATTTACGATATGACAGCTGCTTATAGCCGCTCGCCAAGTTTGTAAATAATGCAGACGATCTGGTCTGGTCTGGTCTGTGTCTGTGTCTGCGTCTGCCACGTGCCGGCCCAGGCTGACAGCAGCAAAGTGCGAAGCTAACGACATGGCCGAAACGTTTCAAAAGTTGTTGCTGCAGCAGCTGCTGCTGCTCATGCAATATGCAACTTGTTGTTGCTGTTGGTGTTGCTTAAGTGCAGATGTTGTCCATGACGGAGCGGAATGCATTCTGCATTCTGCATTTGCATGCTCCGCATTTTTATGCATTTCTCAATGGATAAACACAGGGAACAGTGGGTAGAGTGGGGCATGCGACACGCATTAAGAGCAGCCAGCGAGTGCTGCTGCCCATGAAAAATGCATTTCAATATTTTTTGCCGCTTCGCTTTCAGACAAACACTAATTAATGGCCAACTTTTGTTTTTCCACGAGCGGCTTCCCCGCTCGAAAGGGGGGTGGGTCAGCAGGCAGCTGGTTGCTGCGGCAACTGCTGGAATCAGCATCGAGCCACGCCCACTCCCCGTTGCAGTAAACGCCCCTGCTGCTGCTGGTGCTCTTAACATAATTACGCTTTTATTCAAGTGTTGCCTACCAGGAGGAGTCGCACGAGCAGGCAAAGCGAACAGCGAGGCGGTACAGAGAGGGAGGGAGGGAGGGAGGGAGGGAGGGAGAGAGAGAGAGCGAGTGTGTGTGTGTGTGTGTGCAAGTGCCAAAAGAAAATACAACGTTTCACAGTTCAGTCGCTTAATTTCCGGTGTGTTTGTTGTTCATCCAGCGAACTAATTAAAAGTTCAGTTTATATGTACGTAACATAGAAAAGGGCATCCAGACAGCATTCTCTCGTTAGCAGCTGCACAGCATAGCACAGGGCAGCAGAGAGAGAAAAAACCAAACGACCTTGAGACTGCTTTTCCATTTTCCGTGTCTGCCCTTGAGCTGAAAACAATATGTATGTACCACATGTGTAGATATAATATATACCTTTTATATACATATATAAAGTTCTCTCGTATTACCTTATTTTTATTACGTAACTAATAATACGTAATTCGTATTAACATACCACGTATTGCCACTGACTTCGTGCTTAACAACGCAAGTGACCAATCCAATGTGATCAAGCGAGAGTTCTGCTACTCTTTCCATGCTAAATTTCCCTTTGCTCTGCCACGCGCACTTGCGCTCTCAACGAATCTGCAAGTTGACCAATCCCAAGGCGCAGTGTGATCAAGCGAGAAGTCTGTTGCTCATCACCATGTAAAATTTCCCCTTGTTTTCTTACTGCGCTCCGCTGCGCTGCTCTCGTCTGCATGAGTTGCTGCTAAATTCCTTGTACATTAATATTGATGTGTTTGTATGCGTGAGTTCTGCTGCTCGCTGGCTGTTTTATGCTCCAAGCTCTCTTCCAGTCTCAGCAAAGCTATGCAAGTTGACCAATCACAAGGCGCAGTACGATCAAGCAAGAAGTCCGCTGCTCCCATCAGCTCCCATCATGCTAAATTTCCCCTTGTTTGCACTCATTACGCTGCGCTGCTCCCATATGTATGAGTGCCAGTATATTCCTTGTACTCTCATACAGCTATGCTAATCGGCTCCAGAGCAAATGCAGTTTGCAGACTCACTCTATGCTCATGTCATTATTACAGAGAGCTCATCATAAAAAATTTTTTATTATTAACAATATCTATTAACAATATTTTAACTAAATAAATACTTACACCACGTCAGCAAAAGAAGAAGAGGAGGACCGCCACACTGCACCACTGAACACCACAAGATCTGAAAATCGACTGGAGAAGCGCTCCGCAGACTCGCCTTTTTATAGGGGCCAGCGACGCCCACTCAGTTCCTGCTCCAAGTAAAACTCAACTGTTGAGCCTGTTTTTGCATCAGTTTTTACACTTGATCATTGGCTGGCCAATGGGCAGCCTCGCTGCTACTGCTGCCGCTGTTGCCGGCGTCCCAGAACTCAATTTCTGCTGCCCTCTGTCGCTGCCTTGGCTCTGCCATTGGCTGTGCATTCTCTCTGCTCTGGCTCAACTGTTTTGCCTCTGCTCCCGATCTGACTCAACCGCTGCCCTCTGTCGCTGCCTTGGCTCTGCCTTGGGCTCTGCGTGTGCCTCTGCCATTGGCTGTGCATTCTCTCTGCCCTGGCTCAACTGTTTTGCCTCTGCTCCTGATCTGACTCAACTGCTGCTGCGCTCTAGCTCTGCGAATTGCATTTGTAGCCGTGTTAGTGCTCTGCAGCGCTGTTGCTTGCTGCCGCAGAGGAATGCTTTACATACGTATATATTAACAGATGCTGTTAGACAGGCAAAGAGGTGTACATACATATATAAAATCCTCTTATTCCTTATATGTATATACAAGTATATCTTTAGTATATATGTCTCCTATCTATGTATATATACATCTGCTAAGATTTAAAGGCCATTAATTATTATATCAGCCAATCTATATGAAGCTATTTGAATTTCAGTTCGTAAAAATCTTGTATGGCATTCAGTTCAATATAAATTTCAGCTGGGTAAAAAATATATTGACGCAACTGCAATTTCTGTAGCTTGTCAGGGCATGCAGAGTGCGTATCATATTTTTTAAATATTTCTTTTTTTGCCACTCCATCAAAACGAAACATGCGAAATATGCAGCGTTTTGTGGTTAAGTTCCCAGACATCAGCATATGTACATACATATACATATATTCACATAACTCTATCTGTATCCACTGCTACGCATGCAGAGAAATATGTAGTTTGTATATTTTATTAGCTGTGTCATGGCTGTAGTAAACCGCAAAAACCACGCCGCGTACACGTGTGGTGCAAGTGGTGCAGGCAAAATTTCAAATATGAAAATCATTTATTCGCATATTTCGAGTGCGTGTGGGCGTTTGTTCCCAACTGGGCGTGGCATGGAGGAGGTTAGTCAAAGCCGATTAACGCAAATTCAATTTTCAATTTGGCACTGATTGCACTTTGGCGCGCGTCGAGCGCCTCAACAAAGGCGGGCAGAGAAAAAGGGACTAATTTATGCAGGTTGAGTGAATTGTCCTGAAGCCCGAATTGGATTCGAGTCTGTTAAATATATTAAATTACGTGTGGCAGGCGAGTGCTCAGCACTTTTAGTCAAATCTGGATTATTTTTAAGCCAAATCTGGCCTAATTTCTAGTAAATTATGTGCAAAAGACGCAAATATGCTTAATTGTTGCCTTTTCCAGGGCTGCACGTGCAAAAGGAGCCGAACAATGGTTCGATTAACAATTACAAAGGAACCAGTTCAAGCGCATAAGCAGTTTAGAATCAGTTCAATTACAATGAACTGATTCTAAAGAATTGTGGTTCTTAAATCACCTCGAACTGGTTCCTAGTATTTTATTGCATTTAACAGCCCTGTCTACACACAAGAATTTAAATTCATTTCGCAGTAATATATTCAAAATATAGAGTAAATATTTCTCACAGCATATTTATTTGTGCAAGGACTTAACTTGATAGCGCGCCATGGCTGTGTGGTTTTCAAGGAACTCTCCGACTGCTGCAGAAAGCTTATAAAATTCGCTTTAACTGGAAATGCAATCGCTGTTGATTCGACCGCAGCCGCAAGAGAAGGTTAGACTCGGTTGAAATGGCAAAGGCGAGAGGCAGTCGAGGCAGCTAAAGGGGGAAATTAAATAAACATCATAAAAACTATAAATCCTATGGAATCTGCAATAACTTATTCCGTAACCAGAAACTGTGGCTCCCCACGGAATCCGTCGCCAATCCCGTTTGCCAATCCCGTTGTCCACTAGGTCAAATTGCGCTGCAGTTGTCACATTTCTCACTGGGGTCCTTCTCTTTGCGCTGGCTTTTAGTTTTGCGCTAAACTTTTGTGGCAAATACTTTTAGACAACTTTTCTTGGGCCCAGCAGCAGCTGCCAACCTGGCCTCGCCAACTTCTCAGCTGAATTCCTCAATTTGTATATACCCTCTTTATATATACATAAAAGTATATATATATATAGATGTATATATATATCTGTGTAAAAGCCTTTGTTTCGTCCGATTGTCTTATTATGCGTTATAAATCGTATGACGGCTGTTAAACAGCCTTAAATCCCTATAAAAATCAGAATGTATGCAAACGAGCATAAAAAAGCTTTATTTCAAATTCACCCACGCACACACACACACACACACACACACGCACGCACACACAGACGCTTGACATGTGTGTGCGTGCGTGTGCTGGGCCCCTCCTTTGGCTCACCCCAGCTCTGCTCTCCAATATATATCAAATATTTCCTGCATGCGTTCACAAAAATAATTTCTTTCGCACATTTTCTTACGAATCAAATTATGGGCCACCTATGTCAATGTGTGTGTGTGCGTGTGTGTGTGTGTTTGGGTTTATTATGAAAATGCCACGAATTACTCGCGTATAAAAGTCATCATTAATTTCGCTGAGACGCTTTTTCCTGACAATCATTCTGGAATTTACGCGCTCATTCATGCGAGCCGGCGGGCGCTCGAGCTGCCTGCCTGTCAATCGTGACCGCCTACGCGCTGCCACGCCTTGGTGGGCGGCTGCGCTCGCACTTTTCAGCTGCTTCAGCTTCAGCTCGAGCATTTGCGTTCGCTTCATATTTACGCGCTTTTACGAGTTCATCAAAGTTGTGGTCGATTTTAAAGGCGCTGCCATGTGACAAGGATAAACAAGGTCATAAAAATGCCTCGGAACATAAGCAGACTCCGTCAAAGACTCCGGCAGAGATTCGCAATGCATCGCCCGGGCAACGAAGACGCAGCAGCAACAGCTGCAGCTGCAGCTGCCAGGCAACGTGAGCGAACAATGGCCGCGGCATTTATTATGCATACGCCCCGTAGTGCATTTTTGTTGCGTGATAAACTCGGTTAATAGTGACGTGAATAAAACATGGCCCAAACCAGACACCAGCACGAGCTCGTGAAGCCAGTTAAGCTTTTGGCTCGCTTTTGTTGCAAACTAATAAAAATTCAACTAAACGTCTTCACAGAACTCCGCTGAATGCGGCACAAACTAATTTACTTGTCAGTTTTAATTATGGCCAGCTATTAACCCACATGAGAGAGAGAGAGAGAGAGAGAGAGAGAGAGAGAGAGAGAGAGAGAGAGAGATACGTGTGTGGGCTGTGCTTAGCCAGTGGCATATTATTAGGCCATATAAATTCATGTCAGTCGAGTTTCGCTTTAATTAACTTTCATGTTTGTATTAGCCGTTTTGACTATGCGAGTCTAAAATGACTTTGCCACCCACAGCCCGCCCGCTCTGTGTTGCCACATTGTCATGGTCAAGCTGTGATCCTGTTGTTGTACAATGGAATTTCCCAAAAGCTAATTGGACGCCCAAAAACAATGCCTGCCAGGACACTTGGCCAATTTGACTCATGCGTGCCTGCGTATGTGTGTGCGTGTGTGTGTGTGTGTGTGTGTGTGTGGGTATTTGCACATGCGAAGCCCAGAAATTAATTCGCAATTTGAGCTTTGTCCAAAATCTGATAAATCTCTCAAGTGCCAAGGATGCCACAAGGAGGCTCTTCAGCAATTCGCAATTTGTAGCTAACACTGGGCGCAACGAGTTCCCCGAATTTGCCTTTGTTTTCGATCAATTATGAAACGCAATCAAAGAATGCTAAGAAGGATTACGTCCAAGTGCACTCGCTTTATATTTATGTTTACTCCAACTTAGTCCGGCCAGCAGCAGTGGGCCAAGTTTGTATTTGATTTGGCCAAAGTTTTGTCAGCTGAAAGCCCTTGCCAAGTGCCGCTGACTCGATTTGGGCCAGAGGCTGCTGAGGAATCTTTGCTGTAACATTTGAGGCTTGACTGGCTTCCGGAAACGGAAATGATTACGACCCTTGCCGCGCCCTGGCTGACGGAATGTACACTTAATATTTACTCAACGGTTTTGATTTCTGTTTGAAATGCATAAAAAATTCATAACAATCCAGTGGCCACTAAAACGGGAACGGAACGGGCGCCCAAAATGTCAAAATATTATTATTTAACGCTCAATAAAATGTCGCTGGAAATTGTTTATGATTTTGTTTATGTTGATTCGTGGCGACAAATAAATAGATGTGCATGGGAGCTATGAAGGTCATAGATGTTTGCATATACACATTCAATATATCCCTAAACTGCGAGGGTGTTAAATGAAGTGAGAGAGAGAGGGAGAGTTTAAGGGATGGGGAAAACGTTTTAAGCAAATGCTTCAGCTTTAATCAAGGCTTCCAGTTGCACTGCAAGTTTAAGACTTAGACAAAAGCTAAGTGCATTTATTTATATTCAACATATTTGCTAACAGCTGCGCAGCTGTACGCCGGACTGAGCACGCTGCCCGTAATAAAGTCCTCACAACTCAGTTACCGTTCTTTTCTTTCCATTCTTTGCGTAAATGCATTTCTGTTGCCTCGCTCGTGGGGCTGAAACGTTTCCTGGCGCATTTATAAAGCAACGAGATACAATGCAGCAACACGGATGCTGCTTCACTTACAACTGGATCTGCTGCTGCTGCTGACGCCTGAGATATGACTCGGCATTTAGCCTTCACTATATTTTTAGCTCATCCTTGGCAACGGTAACTATTAAACCATGAGCTAGTTAAGAGCTCGTGGGCAGCAGCTACTCGATACCTCTCTCTCTCTATGTGTTTCTCTGCCTTGAAAATTGAGGGTCAGCAGCAATTAGAGGTATTACAAAAGCAATTGGATACGCTCGGTTGAATACGCAAATCAAGCAGCTATAAAAAGAGTTCATTTCGCTGGTTTTATGGCAGCTCATTCGATTTATAACTGCCATTAAATTGGCAGCGTATCTGTCGACAGAGTGGCAACGCTGGCAATCAAAATTAATCGATATACAATATCGATCGTTGGCTGTTTAGTGTGCAGACAATCAAATCGAAGCGCTGACAGGACAAAGGAGCTCGTCTGGCCAAAACTAATTAAATACCTAGTGATGCATGAGCATCACGTCGCGACGTTGACTTACGGGTCACCTGTGCCGCCTAATGTACAAATAAAATGGCGTAAATGTTGTTGCTGTGCATACTAATTGCAGCAGACGGCTGGGCGAGGGCAAGGACAAACACTTTGACGAAATTGCCCATTTCTGTTGGGCCATAAGCAGGAGCAGGACTAGAAGTAGAAGAAGCAACAAGCGTAGAAGTCAAATCAGTTTGCTCAAGGCCTCGCACGCAGTCTTCGTGACCCCCTTGTGTGCGTGTAAGTGTGTGTCTGTGTGAGACGACGTATTTGTGACATTGACTGAGAGACCCAGTTCTGGCTAACCGGCTGGCTGGCAGGCTGCCAGGCTGGCTTGGGCAACTTGGCCTTGCCCCGCCGAACAACAAACTGTTGCTTCTCAGCTGTTTGGCCCCATTGCCCCAGTGTGTCTTATGCTGCCCCTGCGCAGCGCGTGCGCACTGCGAGCTTTTAGCACAGTCGCTGCCGGGCCTGGGCTCTGCCCCTGCTCGCGCAACAGTTTGGGGCATTCTTATGCTCGATTTTGGGACATTTGGCTAGCTGTTGCTTCGCGCCGTCGAGTCGAGCACGCCGCCGACTGTGAGTCGCGAGCTGCGAGTCTCCGTCCGCGTTAGACTCGAGGCGAGGCTCGACTCAGTCTGTTTGGGGACTTCACTGCGTGCGAACGTGCGAGGCAAGCTAAACGCGTCTAACCAGTAGAAAACCACGCCGAACACTTCGAACAAAAACACTCAGGTATACTAATATGGGGTATAAAACGCACGTATGATGTATACACCTGGTACATAACACACACACACACACACACACACACATACATATACTTACATGTGGCTGGCATCTTCTATGCATGTGTGTGTGTGTGTGTGTTAGCTGCATATAAAAACGCGTTTAATTAATGTAAAAGTGTCGCTTTTGTCGCCTTCTTTGTGGGCCATTATAATGGCAGCAATGGATACTTAGAGACACTCACTCAGCCCGCCAGTTGACGGCCTGTTTGCCGTCTGCAAAACTCATAAGCATTAATGTGCCATTCACTTTTCATGTGTCTCTTATAAAGTGCTAAAAATTGATTTAAAAAAAACAAAAAAATATATAAAAATGTGCGAAATAATATAATTTGTCTGCCTGTGATTTATTGCATATTGTTTTCGTATTTTTTTTACATATATATATATATATATATATATATATATGTATGTATGTTTTTTATTACTTTGCAGTGCGAGCCGAAAAGGTTTTGTTAAACTCGCTCACAAATATCACGTATACGACGAGTGTTGCAGGTGAGCCTTGACCATAAACCTATTGTAATGTACTTTGAGCAGCCAAGCAGATGCAATTAAATTGAATCAAGGTGAGATTTAATTCAATTAAAATTTACCTTTGCCTCTAATTAATTGTAGTTTAAATGCTTAATATGCTGAGAGTTTGTCTGGGAATTCCTGGCACGAGCTCCATGAAATTGAATTCTATCAATATTTGACTGTGCTAAGTGCATGAATAAAGCATTTGCATTTCTGGCGAAAAACTCTGGCAAGCAAGTAAACATTTAATTTCATATAGTTTCTCGAAGTGTAAATTGATTTGCTAACTGAAGGAAGCCTCCATCGCTTTCCATTGTGTTTCCCGTTGAGCACAAAGTTTCAATTTATTTCAAATTAAATTGAATGCAGCTCTGCCTCGGCTGCTGAACAGAGTCAAAGTGCTGGCCAAGTGCTGCTCGATAAATATAATAACAGAGGAAAACAAATTGTAGGAAAATCGCTTGACCCCATTTCTCACTCCGCTATCTGCCCCTGACCAGCAGCAGCAGCAGCAGCAGAAAATATATAAAAAATATTTAGAAAAATATAAGAAAAATGTTTTTTTCTTATTTCAATATTTTTTATGCAGTTTGCAGCTGCAAAACTTATGCAAATTCATGCTTATAACTTTCTTCAGGAATCAAAAGTTATAAACGAGAGGCAAAGCGGGAGGGAGATAGAGAGAGAGAGAGAGTGGCTCATAATGGCCGGAAAACTTGAGCATGTTGCCAATTTTTAAGCGATTTTAAATAAGTCTCCCTGCTGCCGCTGCCGCTGTGGAGTGTCGCTAAATTATATTTTATTTTTAGTCGAACAAAATGTGAGCTGTGTCAGGGCATAATTTGTAATTCCCTTTGCCTTCACTAAGGCAACAAAGGCCAACGTGGAGGATGGCGGGTGGGGGGTGGGGCGTGCGCCGGGGCTGCAATTTAAAATAATTTCCTCTGCTGCCCTAAATGGCATTAAGCATTAAGTCATTTTGAGGGCAGGCAAAACTTACAGCCAACAACACAATCTCCCTCTCTCTCTCTCTCTGTGTGTGTGTGTGAATGACTTTGCTGTGCCATTGTGGCATATGCGGTTGTGTGCTCTGTTGCCTTAATGGCATTGCACATTTATGCATATAATTGAGTCCCAAACAAGACGACAAACTCTTTTGTTGTCGTCGTTGTCGTTGTTGTTGTTGTTGTTGTGTTTGTGGCATGCCTCAACTTTCTTCTGCTTGAACTTTGGCCCGCAAATGTTTTTGAAACTCTTTGGCTGGCGCCTGGCAGCAGCTCATTAGAGTCTGTCTCAATGCTTAACTAACACAATCAAATACCAAAGAAATCAAGCTAATTTGTATATATATTTTAGCATTAAATACTTTTGCTCTTAGCAACAGCAATGCTGTTGCTCCCTTTGACCTTCAAAGCGTCGCTTCACATGTGAGTTGCTGAAAATTTGATGTGTTTGGGTAGAGAGCTCGCTTAGTATTCATATGTTGGCGCTGCACGCAATGAACACGCCCAGTATTCAAATTTTTTGCGTTAAATATTTTGATCCAACTGTCCGGAGTGCTTCAATACGTAAGTCACCTACAAATGCAGTAAATTAATATCCATCACGTTTGCAACAGCGCGCAATTAGCGACTGACACGCGCTCCATGTTGCGCTGCACGATTGATCAGAGCAACAGAGGCAACACAGCGGCAACACAGCTGCAACAGTCCATTTGCCACATTTTTGGCATGTTCAATTAGGCAACTGCAGTAATTTGCATTTGTTGATTTTGTCTCTCTCACGGCGCTGCATAACATCAAATCGAATTTCGCATCGAGAAATTTCAATGGAAGCGCCACAAAGCGAAGTGAGGCCACTCTGATGAATTATAAATATGACGTCGTCATTTGTGGTGCAAATTTAATTAAATCAATTTATTTTTAGCATCGCATTGAAATTGCGCGGACAAAAGGTTTAAAAAGTGTTTAAATTTGAGTGCGGAATGTGAATATTTCCAATTATGATAATTTATAATGAAATTGAATGCCTGAAATAACGTAAACTTTTGTTTGTCAAACACTTTAAAGCGCTTATTAAAACATATATTCATATGTAAATGAGTAGATTTGAGCGTTCAAGTTTAAATTTGAATTTGAATTGGTTTAAGCTATCGATAAGTGTCACAGATTAAGCCTATCCATTATCGATAGTTATGCAACACGAGCACAAGGCGAGGCTAGAGCAGACGATCATTTATCGATATATGCCTCTATGATTTTCCAACACTTAATCAACACTCAAGCGCAACTGCTTGAAAGAGGTAATTATTTTATAAATTATAGCCAAGCATGCAAGCGTAGTTGCTTTTCTTTTGTGTATATGCTGAAAAGTATGCTATGTCACGTTAAATTTCGACTTTGGCAGCTTAAGCAGAAGTTAAGACGTGTTTAGTGCTGCGATAATTAATATCATTTACGCCATATGCTCGGCTAAATTGAAATTCATATAGCGTGTGCACTAATAACCAATTAAATTAAATTTTATGCATGACAGTCTTCGAGGATTCGTGAGAACAACAGCGAAAGCAAGAGCAGGAGCACCAGCAGCAACGACTTAAGCATGACGACGCACCTTAGCAGATAGGCGTGGGCGTTGGCATGGGCTGCGGGTGGGGTGTGACCTGTGTCGTGTTATTGAGTTGCTGTTAAAGCTGCTAAATACCCAGAGCGAGAGAGAAAGCTGAGCTAAGAAGCGAAGCACTTATTGAGAACTGATTACACAGGCACAGGCGCTGGCAAACAAACATATTAAGACACTGAGCCGCTGTGAGCCACTGAGCCACTGAGCCACTGAGGCAGTGAGCCAATGCCACTGAAGCGCACGGAATGGAAGTTGACGCATATTGCCTGGCAATTAAGCCTTACAGCTAAACAGATTGTGGCCACGCACGCGGAAGAGCAACAAGCAATAAACAAGCGGCGTGGCCAACAGTTGGCCAATGCCTAAGCTGAGATGGTCAGCGGGCGAGTCCTGCTGCTCTCCTTTTTGTGGCTGCCGAGCTGGTTTAGTTTGGGATTAGTTTAGCGTGAGTTTGCGCCACAATTGGCTGCATGTGGCGGTGCAATTAGCTTTGTTTTAAGCTCCGCTTTGTTGAGCTAATTTCATTTATTTGGCGCACAACAACGAATCATTCAGAGCCTATAATTATGCCACGATTGTAGCTGCCGCTGCTCGCCGCCTGCAGTTGGAAGCAATTCAATTATGGCAGCTCGCATGCAACACTTGAGTAAGTGCTCGAGCAGGTTGTGCTCACCCACCCACTCTCACACCCACACACAAATATGTATCTATATAGATTAACTGCGCACACAAAGCGAATGCCATTCAATTTTCAAGTGCACACTACGGGGAATAGCTAAACAAATTACGCAAAAGATTTAATTAAGCAGCCGTGATGCCGGCAGTGGCGCAGCCCGGTCAAAGGCTTGCCCCGAGCCACCCACATCAGCAACAGATAAAAGCCCGCACCGCGCACAGCGCGCGTCGCGGCACGTTTCACGTGGCGTATGCGTACTATGCAAATGTGCGCGCACTTGCCGCTGTCACAATGAGTTTGCCACTGTCTTGTAGCTACGATATCTTCGCCCAACTGTACGTATGTGGCCCAAACGTCTAAATGTCGAAATGTCTAACCGGCTGCCGCTCACGGCTGACAGCCGCTCGAAGTGGAACCCTTATCAATTGTATTGTATTACCCGAGCCGCAAGCAAGCGAGCAGCGGAGACGACAATGCGTTGAGCTCCATTTGACAATGGGCAGCTCGGTTGAGGCGCTCCCGAGTGGAGATAATTAACAATGCAGCAGCCCGACTTTGACCTATGCTGCGTATACGTAATGCCCGATGACAGTTCCCGCAGTTCGCGGAATCAAACGAAATGAGCTCCTTAGCGCTTAGCTCCTGGCCCATTTGTGCATTTGTTATGCTTATGACTGCTTATTGCGGTCGTTAAACGTATATGAAAGTCACATATGTGTACACAGAGACCACCCTCTCTATGTGTGTGTGTGTGTGTGTGTGAGTGGGTGGGTGGGGCTCGCCGAGGGTCGTCCTCTGACTAGGGGCTAAATTTATTTATGTGCTTTCAGCTGATTTAATCAGACGTTGAAGCACTTTTGAGTGAGCGAAACATATTGAAGTTGGCTTTCTATAGGAGAGTGGGAGAGGGGAGAAGAAAGGAGAGGAGGCAGATGGAAGAAAAATCTGAGAAAGAAAAGAGGCGTGAGAAGACGGAATCTATAAGGCAGAACTGAAGGGAAGAGAAGATGGGTAATCGAAAAGAGTGCAGAGAAGAGGGAAGTAAGAAGACAAAAGGATAAAGAGAGAAAAGAAACGAGCGACCAGAGCGAACAGTTGCAGAACGATCAGAGAAAAGCAAGCGAGAGAGAAAGGGAGAAAGAGATAGAGAGGAAAGTAAGAAGAGAGAAGACCATAAACAGAGCGAAGTAAGAGGAACGATAGAAGACCGAGAGCAGAAGGCATAAAGGGAAGAGAGAATAGAGTAATGAGAAGAGAGAAGTTAGAAATGAGCAGAATGAAGAGAGAAAACAGAAGAGAGAATAGATAAAATATAATACATAATATTGAAGAGAGAATAAATAATAGAGGAAAGAAAATATAGAAGAGAAAAGAAGAGAGAAGCGAATAGCTTGGCAACTCAAAGTCAATAATAAGCTAAGCTTAGCTTAGCTTTGCGACGATTTAATAAGATATTAAAGCTATAAAGAAGCCTGAGTGCCAGCACAGAGGATCGCTGTTGGCTTGTATAATAAATATTTTTTAATAATACACGGCTTTCGACTTGAAGCAAGGGAATTCAACGGAATTCTTAAAGCTGTTTTGCCAAGAATATTTTATTTTTAACAGCAAGAGCAAGAGCAAGAGCAAGAGCCTAGGCTACCCACGGCACAGGCAAAGGCTGTTGCTTTAGCTATCTCATATGTCTATAATCTGCACAACTGGCTCGTGTTGTGTATGTGGTTTGTGTACCTTTGTGTCTGAGTGTGTGTGTGTGTGTGTGTGTGTGTGTGTGTGTGTGTGTGTGTGTGTGTGTGTGTGTGTGTGTGTGTGTGTGTGTGTGTGTGTGTGTGTGTGACAGTGGCGAGCGTTTATCAGGCGCTGCCTTTGTCCTTTTTGCCAAGGCGCGCACAATAAATGAGGCAAAAGCAATCAAATTACGGCCCAGACTGGCTCGAACTACTCTAACAGAGCTGTTGTTTTTAACGGTTTATGTGCCTGTGTTGAGTGTGTGTGTGTCACTGTGTCAGTGTGGGTGTGTGTGTGTTGGTGTTAGTGTTAGTGTGTGCGTGTGTGTGTCTAAAAGGACCATCGGTTTTTTTTTAATTGAGACATCAGTGCACAGTTGTTGCTGTTGCTCGTCAGAGTCTACGTTTATTTTGGCCTGTGTGTGCTCACTGCGTGTGTGTGTGTGTGTGTGTGTGTGTGTGTGCGTGTGTGTTGTGTTTGTCTTCAGTTAGCGCTAAGCAACGTTTGTTACACATTGCTGTTGCCTTTGCTCCTGCTGCTGCTGCTGTTGCTGCCTATCTTCGTTTAGCTTTGGGCTAAAAATATTAAGCTCACAAAGCAATAGATACACACAATATTAGGCATATATATATAGGCCAGTCTGAGTGTGTATGTGTGTGTGTGTGTTTATATGTGCCAAATTGTCAAATATAACAATAACAGCAACAATAACAGCAACAATGCCAACGCACACAATAACAACGAAAATAATTTTCGCGCTTTGTGCCTTTCACGTTCGTTCGCTCAGTTTTGTTAACATTTTGCTTTCATCATTTAATTTTGGGCTGCTGTTCCACTCTCTCTCCCTCTCTCTCTCTCTCTCTCTCTCTCTGTGTAAATCAATAAAAGTGACCCACTGTGTACGTCCTCTGCTGTGGCTCACCTTGCTCACGTGCCCGTTGCCGTTTCGCATTCGCCTTTTCGCTCCTTTTGAGCCGCTTCGATTTATTACGTGTTCGCATTTACCAAACCCAAATTCAAATTCAAATTCAGATTCCAGATTTAAGTTTGAATTTACGCTAATTTCGGCATTGATATTCATTAGCCATTTATCATCATAACGATAATGGCGATGCGACGCGGCGCCCCGCAGCTGCTGCGGGCCTGTGTAAACATTTTCCGCACTGATTAAAGGCCTTCTCCGGTGGCTGCACGCGAAATGAGAGCGTTAATTTTTCACTTTTCCACGTTGGCCCGAATAAAAAGGGCTCGAATTTCATTGTTTATCAGCCCCAGCCGCAGTTCATGAATTTTAATTGGACTCTGCTTAAATTCCAGCTGCAAATGTGCCAAAAGTTTTACTGCCAAATGTTTTTCTATTCGAATCGGACAACAAGAAAAACAAAAAAACTCTTGAAAATTGTTTTATTTTGTTTTTCCACTGTGACCTTTGATTTATTCCTGCTGAAATTCAACTGTTGCCAGTTCGTTACAGTGCGTTTTGCAAGTAAATTACGGACTCAGCTCGGCTCAGCTCAGCTCAGGTCGGCAGAGTAACGTGTGCACATTTTGACATCATACACGAGCCGACCTTTCCAACTAGTTAATTGGGATAACTAAACAAAAGTCAGATAATCAATAGGCGAGCTTGGCTCAATATGCAAAAGAGTTGGATATTTCAATAACCAAATTGTTATGGATTGGGATGTATTTCGAGTTCTCTTTAAAGAGACACCTCTACCTCATTTTCTCATTCCATTAATATATCTCTTTTTGCCTTTCTCTTGATTTACCTCTTATTATCTCTGTCTCTCGCTATATATATAAATATGTATATATCATTCTCCATTAATCAGTCGCTTCTCTTTCCCCTCTGTCTTGTTTCTCTCCTTACTTTTTCTGTGCTTCACTTTGTCAGTCTCTCTAACTTTCTCTCTCTCTCTTGCTATCTCTCGTTCTATCTGTTATAGTGTCTCTTTCTCTCTCTGTCATTTCTGCCGCTATCTGTCTCCCTCTCCCTTTTCCTATCTCTATCTCTGTCTCTAGTACTATCTCTTCCTCTGTCTCTTCTCTATTTCCCTCTCTCTACGTCTTTATCACTCTAGCGCCCCTCACCTTACCCACTGCCTCTATAATCTTCCCATCCCTCCTTCTCCTCCCTCTCTCTAGCACTCATCCCCCTCCCACTCCCACCACACCTCACACTCTTCGCATTTATCTTCATAAAACGTTGATATACATTCTGGTTTGAGCTTGCAGTTAAGTTATTGTAAAATTAATAATAAAATTTAAATTTCTGAGGACTTAGTTGGCATTTGGGTGGCTTTTACGTAAAAACCCAATTGGTTTTCCGGCTTACCGAGTGGGCTAAACCCTATGCAGATGTAATCAACGTGAATACACGTTGTGGGTTTATTGATTCGCCGTTTGAAGTTCAACACTCGCTTATGGCCTATAAATATTTAAGCCAAATTCAACTTATGCTCATTGGTTCCGGCTTTAAGCTTCAACTGCTGACCTAGTAACTTGCCTTGGCAGTCACGCCCCGCCTCCGTCTGTCAGCCCCTGCGAATGCTTTTAGGCGCTTCTCCTAGCGAGCTGCTGACTCATATTTTATTTATTTAGCCATGAAGTACAAATGGCAAAGAAGGAGCCAGGAGCACCAAGTATTTGTACTAAATAGTTTAACGTACGCCGCTCTGAAATTTATTTTGGCCAGGCCATGGCTACCCTCTGGTCTCCGGCTGTTGCTGCCATTGCCAAAGTCCTCCCAAGTCAATTTGTGGCCATCATAGGGGCTCAGGCGCTCTGACAGATGCTCAGCTGCTCAACTACTCGGAGCAAACACGAGCGTGTGCACAGAGGGCGCAGAGTGTTTGCACACTGACTGCAAAAAGTAAACTACCTCACGTATTTGCAGTGAGCAACTTTTGACACATTGCATGGCATTTAATTTCAATTTGGCCAATTGGAAAATGCAAATGTAAATACGTTAAGTACACATCAAAATATATATGTGTTCATATATGTATATATACTACAATTTTTTACTTTTAAAGCAATTAATAAAGAGATAATGAGCTTAAGCATATTTTCATAAAATTATGAACCAAACAACACTCGCACACACAGTGAGAGAGAGAGAGAGAGAGAGAGAGAGAGAGAGACTCACAAGGACTCTGACACTCAATTTGAATGGCGCTCAGAGCTCATTTAACTTTTTAATTGTGCAGTTTTGTGTGAAGCTGGCGGAAGAATGAGATGAAAAAACGAAAATAAACGTAAGATAAAAGTCAGACAGGCAATAAGCGCATTAATTGCCAGTGCAAAATAAAGTGGGAAGTGCTGCGAAGGCTCTCAAATACCTGGTAGCAGAATTTAAAAAGAAACAAGCACGAAAAAGATATTATGAAAGAGAATTTCAATTAAAATGCATAAAAATTGTGCTGAATTCGAAATAAAGTGAATATCGATAATATTTTAGACAATTAAAGTATCGATAGTTGTGTTCATTTGATATTCAAATGCATTTCAGTGTTGGCAAGTGCTTGAAATGCAGTTCGAATGTGCGAAAACAAGAAACTATACACTTTTGAGTTTTTTGCTAATCATAGCAATATACCCCACTTGTTGCAAATGCAACAGGGTATTTGAATTGGTTGTGGAGTAGCTGCACTGACGGGTGAGCGCGCTTGGCGCCTGGCGCGTGGGGCTTGTGGGGCATGTGAAGTGACCGCAATTAAAAGCATATTTTAACGTTTCTCTCTCACTTTATTTGCAGCACATCGGCAGTAGCGGTAACGACAGCGGCAACGGGAACGGCAACGGCAGCGGCTTGAGCTTTAGTTATAACACAGCTGGCTGTTTGGGGCATTGAAAAGCGGAAGCGGAAGTGCTCATAGTTGGCTGGCGGTGCATAGTGCGGGCAGCAACACGGCAACAACGGCGGCCAGAATTTTTTCACGTTTGGATAGTGTCGAGGAGGTGCAACGCAGTCGCAGTGGCAGCGCTGTTGGAATAACGCCCGGCGGTGGTGCAGTGGCAGCGGCAGCGGTGGCAGCGGGTTCACCAGCCAGAACTGGCGGTGGGGGCGTGGGCGTGGGCTTGGGCAATGCGGCAGGAGCGCGTAATCGCAGCGCCAGCACAATACTCGAGCTCAGTCAGAGCCAACTAGGAGCGCACACGCGCAAGTATTCCAGCGGCGGCGGCGCAGCACTTCTCGCTGGCGATGTGAATGGGTACGGCGACAGCGCGGCAACTGCGAAATGCGATACATTTAATGGCGTAGGAGCGAGTGCAGGAGCTGGAGCAGGAGCAGGTGCTGGAGTAGGTGTAGGTGTCGGTGTCGGTGTCGGTGTAGGTGTCGGTGTCGGTGGAGGCGCTGGTGTGGCAAGCAGAGGTGCACCGCAGGATAGGAGCTCACTCGGATCAGTCAACGTGCCAGTCACAACGGTCAGCAGCTTGGGAATAACTCTGCGCGAACGTTTGTCCATCAGTGGCGCATCATCGAGCAGCGAGTCGGGCGTTGCGGCTTGCGCGGGCGGCGGAGCTGGTGGCTCGGCGCCAACAATTGGCGGCAGCAGCGGGACAAGTGCGCCGCATTGCAAGCGACAGGGCAGCTTCTCGAATGTATTCTCAAAGCTAATCGATGGTATGCCCGCTGGCACAATGTTCGCCAAGTTCAAAAGCAGCGCCAACGTGGCGGCCTCCACATCCGTGCAGAATGTCGCCGAGGGCAATCCCATTACGCAGTACTTTGAGATTGGCAAGCCGGTGGCCTGTGCCGGCCCAGAGCTCGTCTGGCGCATACACGATGGTTATCGCAAGAGTGACAACAAGGTGAGTGCCCGCCTCAAAAAACCAAACTGTTGCCGTTTTCTTTACTCCCTCTCTCTCCACCCTCTATAGGAATGTTCGGTGTTTATTTTTGAGAAAAAGGTGGCAGAGAAGCTGCACAAGCCGCGTCGCAAGGAGACCATTACGGAGCTGCTAAAAGGCTCGGTTAAGACATTGGAACGCTTTCGTCATCCACGGGTGAGTTTGCCCCTCAAATATATAATTTATATATAAATAATTTCCCAACTACCTTCAAATATATAGCTAAATGTATTAAAGTTCCTCACTAATAACTTGTAGAGCCAAAGCTTTCACTGAGCTAAGAGAAATTATCCAAAATATGTGCACGGAATTTTGCAAAATATTTGTAGCCCATAAATTAAACGGCATCAGAAAGCAAGTAAAATGGAGGTAGTTGGGCTGAGGCACTAAAGGATACCCTGTAAAGAGATGTGAGCTGAGGTAGTGAAGGCTTGAGCTGGATAACTACTTTAGCTATTAATAAGAGCTTGAATAGCAGAAGGAAGTTGTTATGCTCTCCGATAAATCGAATGCCAAATTGTGAACATAGAGAAAGCCCATTATACTAGGAACTTGAAGCTTGTATATAATAAGTTTTAGACTTTAATAGATTAAAGATAACATATTTTTTACCATTTAAGCAAAGCTTCTATATCATATTTAAACCATTCTCAATACTCGCTCATATTCTCACATATATATCAATAGCTCATGTATATTTATCTAACAAAAACCCCGTTAAACTCCACTTAATTTACCCCTCTCCCATCTCCTCTATATATGCCTATTAAACTCTCTTGTTTCAGATACTTCAAATCTATCACACTGTAGAGGAGAGTGCGGATACGCTGGCCTTTGCTGCTGAGCCCATTTTTGCCAGCCTTTCAAATGTGCTGGCCTTTCATGTGAGTTCCCTTATTTTTTTTTTGTTTTCATTTTTGGTTCAGTTCACAGTTTTCAGTTCAGTTCAGTTCAGTTCGGTTAGGTTAGCCTAGGCTGGGTTAGGCACTCTCTTTTGGGTAGGTTGGCGAACAGGATATGCAATTTGCGTTGTCGCCCGCTGCTCCATTGTGTTTTAGGCTCTGTGCCTTTTACTGCCAGCTGCTTCAATCAATGGTTGTTGTTGTTGTAGCTGCAAGGTTGTTGCTGTTGTGGTTGTTGTTGTTCTTTTTGCGTACGCTTAAAGTTTCGTATGGCAGCCAGTCAACTGCATAGTTTGGCTTTTGGTTCAAGTGCCAGGCAGCAGAGCAATGTGAGCTATGCATAACACACCCACACACTCACACACACATACACTAAGTCACCAATACAACTAAATCGAATTACAGTGCGTGCGAGCAAAGTTTACGCTGTGGAGATTGAGTCAATAAAATGATTCGTTTCGCTAGCGTAGTTCAGAAATTGATACACACACGCACCCACACAACCACACACACACCCACACGCACAGGTATAGTGCGAGTAAAGTGCTTTGCTTTTGGCTGGAGCAAGCCAACAAAGCTCCAGACAATATTTTAGTTTATTGAGGCGCACAGCAGCAGCAGCAGCAACAAGAACAACAACAATCGAAAGAGAAACAAAATTCGAATCGAGTTAAATTACATTGAAAATTGCATGGGTACAAAGCCAAATTGTTTTAGAGCTCAAACAATATGGGCAGACGGCACAAAAGTCACAGTTTATGGAACTATTTGTACTCTGCAATCGGAGAGTAAACGAGGAGAACAGGATGAGGACAAGGACGAGTCGTGCTGCTATGGAAATTATTATGCAGCACGAATTCTTCACTTAGTCTACATCTGTTCGGTTGGTCGGCGCAGCTATCCTGGAGTTTCTTCATCTTCTTTTTCTGCTACTCCTTAATGTCTTTATTGTCTGCAAAGTTTATGGCTTCCTGACATAGTTATATTCTACCCGCTGGGAGGCGGCGAGCGAAGCTAAAGGAAAAATGCGAGAAAAATTGAAAAAGCAATTGCCATAAAATGCAAACAGAGCTTTCTTTTCTTCTTCTTGTTTTCGTTTTCTGTATTTTGGTGTTTTATATTGGGGGCGGGTGAGACGTGTCTGCCAATTCTTATGCGCCCCGGTGTCTTGCAGGAGTCGAAAACGTATGAGAATGCCAGCGTGGCACCCGCAGCAGGTGGCGGGGCGGCGCAGGCACCGCCGGCTGCTGGGGCCCAGCCGCAACGGCCGGCGCATGCAAAGGAATACAATTTCTTGGATATGGAGCTGAAGTACGGATTCTTGCAGGTAAACTAAACCAAACAACTCGTGTGTGCAGTTGACTCCATAACAGAGTGTTTCTCTGCGGCCTCTCGTTTGCAGCTCACTGAGGCTTTGTCCTATTTGCACTATTCCGGTCACGTAATTCATCGAAATGTGTGTCCATCCTCTATACTAATAACCAAGCGGGGCATCTGGAAGCTGGCGGGCATGGAGTATGTGGGTGAGTTTATCCCAATTGAAACGAATACTCGATTCGTATTCATAACATCCATTGCTGTTGTTGTTTTGCAGAAAGAATGAATGAGACTGATTTGAATAGCTCAATTCCTTGCCCGCCGTGGAGCAACAGGGTATCAAAGATGGCGCAGCCCAATCTCGACTTTATGGGTAAACAAAACGTGGCCACTTAAAAACAGAAACAACATCCTTCCCCTCTCTTACTCTTTCTCTCTAGCACCCGAAACGCAGACCAGTTCCAAGTGCAGCCTGCTGAGCGATATGTTCTCTCTGGGCATGGTCATCTGTGCGGTCTACAACAATGGACGGCCGCTGATACAGGCGAGCAACTCCACATCCAACTACGCGAAGCAACTGGAAACGGTAAGGGCGAACCACTCACCCACTCTCGGGCTAAATTAATTTGCCGCCGCTGCCCGCGGCCAGATCCGAAGCCAAGTGGCAATTGGTGTGGCTGGCGAAAGTTTTGCGCCGCTTGTGTTTGCGAGCTGTAATTAGATTCGGCGCTTTGTCAAATGCAAATGTAATCAAAAGTCCACTTGAAACTCTAATTATTCAGCCAGGTGCTGGAGCTGATGCTGAGGCTGAAGCTGCAGCTGCCTCGAGCCATGTCATTAAAAGTTTTGGCCCCATTCAGGCAGACTTCAAGTGTTGTGGCCAAGCAGTATTATTATATATATATATAAGTTTTTTCCTTTGCCATTTGGTCAACTGGCTTGACTTGTCATTTATCATGGTGTCTCCTTTTCTCTATTCTCCTTCCAGCTGGATGACCATGTGCACAAGCTAATGCCGCGTCTGCCCATCGCTCTGCAGGAGGCGACATCTCGCATGGCCAGCCGGGATCCGACAGCGCGACCCACCGCCCAGCTACTGCAGTTGATCAAATACTTTATGTGAGTAGACAACTAGCTAAATTAGCAACCCACGCCACGCCACGCCATGCCAGGTCTCCGGCTCCGGCTTAGCATTGCTGTCTCCTTTTCAGCAAATTAATTAACTTTTAACTAAACGCAGAGCAAGCAGAAGAAAAAGCGACAGCAATTTGCGCAGTTTTAGCAAAAGTTTTTTGTTTGAGTTTCAAATGAAATTGACACCTGTTAAAAACAGCCACTCACACCCACGCAAACACACACACACACACATACACTCACACACACATACAGAGCAAGGTAAACAAGACACGCAATCTCTAAGCCAATTTGTACATGTAGCTAAAATTCAATTGAAGCATTTACTTTTACCACACCAAGGTCCTTGGCAAACACACAGACTCCACACACACTCGCACACCTTAATTACGTCTGTTTGGTAAATGAAAACGGTAATCAGGCTTGAAAGACACAATGCGAATCTCTTGAGCTGATTGTGAGTAGTGGAAAGCGTAGGAGTCGCCACGCTCGAGCCTGCGCTAACCTGCTTTGCGGGCACCTCTGGATTTATGACGACAGCAGCTGCTAGGCAGACAGCCAAGGGCCGCGCGCTAAGCTGCGCCAGCAACAGCCGAGCACAAAGTCGCAGACTGCCTGGGCGATTAAACCACAGTGGGCCAAGCTGGCGATATGCGAAAACTGAACATGAATAAGTTAACGGGAGATAGTTGAGGCCAGCAGACTGTGAGAACTTAAGGTAGTCGAAGAGTAGCTATGAGCTGGGAGAGGCATAACTTTTGGGAAGGCCGAAAAGAGTTTCTTCGGAATCAATTCCTAATTCGGAATGCCTATTATGCAGTCTGTTAAACTAACTAGATATTACTCCTCTGGATATGTTCTACTCACAGCAAGTTTAATACTTCTAAAATTCATCAACTCTAAAGCAACACTCGCACCACTGTGCCACTGTTGTTGAGCTGTGTTTAGACAAACTGAAAGTCACGGCTGCTGGGCTGGGCAAAATCGGTTGCTTGGCAAAAGTGAGTGGCACACGCCCCGTGGCCGCCCACCACGTCTGTCAGTCTGCTGCGTTGGCAGTCAGTTAGTCGCTTGTTGGCGGCACTTTGAAGTTCATTTATATGTTATCAGCGTATTCCTTTATCAAGCATTTTTTTTCTTCTCGCTTTTTAGCTGCGTTTGCAAATAGCTCAAGTGGGTCGCGACAACCAGTAGGGCTGTGCTGTCTGCGTGGGCTAAGCCAGCAGCGGGCGAAGGAGAGTCTTCATGCTGATTATGTTGCCCATGGCTTATCAGCTGGGCAGGTGGGTGGTCAGGTGGGCTGCTGGAATTTCTTTTCATGGCGCTGCGTGTGCAACGGGGCGCATACGCAATGTGATTTAAAGCCGCACTCGTGGCCTGCTCAGCCAAGCGCATGCCGCAAGTTTTTCATTCCAACTGCCATTGCACATAATTTAACTGGATTTGACTTTTATGGCCATCAAACAATTACCCGCAACGGCCACGCTCCAGCGATAAGGCCAGAAAATAGCTGCAAACCACCAAAAACTCGAATTGTTTTTCCCGTTTGTTTTTGTTGCTAATTAAACTTTAGCCAATTAGTTGGCAATAACAATAAAAATCCATTTAGATAAATATTTCACACTTCGGCGGCGACAAAAGTTTTTCGCCATAACCAAAGCTTACGGAATTGCTGCATTACGGCAGATAAACTCTCCCCTCTCTCTCTCTCTCTCTCTCTCTCTCTCTCTCTCTCTCTCTCTCTAATATACATACATATATATTTATATATGTATATTTACCACAAAATATTTTCAAGGGATTAAACTATAGTTTCGTTGGTATAAAAAGCTGGCAAGAGCTTATGCTCTGTTTGCCTGCAAGGAATAACGTGCCAAACAATTGCAAGGTTTTTCCTTCTGTTTTTTAATTTAACTGTCAAATTCTGTGAATTTGCGAAAATGTAAAAAAAGAAAATTCCTTTAGAAATATTTTTGTTGAATGCCAACGAAGTTATGTAGTAGCTGCAACAGTTACAGAGTATATATAGAGTGTAGACAGGGTATACACAAGGTATAGATCGGGCATAGGGAGGGTATTTATAGGGTGTAGACAGGGTATATTCAGGCTATATACAGGGCATTGGCAGGGTATATTCAGGCTATATACAGGGCATAGACAGGGTATATTCATTCAGAATATATATATACATATAGCCAGCTAGTGCATTCGCCCCGTTTTGGGCGCCAATAAAAGTTGAGCGAGTGCTAATAAAACTCGTAATATTACGTATTTAATTTGTACGGACTGCTCTCGTTGGCAGCGATCCGGCTATAAATGCGCTCAAATTCCTGGACGTGGTCAACATGAAGGACACGCAGCAGAAGTCGCAGTTCTACAAGACCACCTTGATAGAGGCCATGCCGATGATACCGCGCGTAAGTACCCATAAATTGAATCCAAAGAAGCGGAAACGGATGTTGGCCAGCTTGCGGACGCGTCAGCCATTTTGTTCTGCTGACTGCTGACTGCTTGCTGTCTGATGTCCTCTGAACTGTGAATGCATTCATCATTCATGGCGACAAGTTGAGCGCTTTACGAGCAACAGCAATAGCAACAGCAACAATTTGCAAATTACGAGCGCTTTTATGACAGCTGCAAAACTGTCGCCCGCACGGGCCAGCGATCCCTTTGTCTCGCTGTGGCAGCAGCAATTGAAATGCCATCGACTAGTTGAGAGCCGTCGTCGTTGCTTATTGTTTCTCTACTTTTCTTTGCAGAAACTTTGGTGGCAGAACCTGTGGCCGATGCTCAAGTCGGAGATTAACAACGGCGAGGTGCTGGCCGCCGTCCTACAGCCCGTCATGCTGTTCGTCCAGGAGGCGACGCACTCGGAGTACGATGCCCTAATGTCGGCCACCATGAAGTGAGTCTCACGCGCCCACACACAGACGCTCACTCACACGTATTTTTAGACTCGCACACACTACTTAGGCGAAGGCTTACCGCCTACCATTTAACTGTAAAGTAGCGCTGACCTTTTGTTATTGTTTGTTGGCTCTGGCTGTGGCTGCTGTGGCTGCTGCTGTGGCCACCATCGATAGCTGCTGGGCAGCCGAACAATAGACCTCAACTTTTGTGTCGCTGCTGAACAATTGAAAAACTTTTGTGACACTTTTTATTTAATTTTCATGGCGTTTTATTGCACGCGCACACTTACAGCGAGAGCGATAGCCACAGCACAACACGACACGTCGCATAGACAGGCGGACGGCTCATATTGTAATTTATAGACCACGAGTTGTAGCTGAAGTTGGCGCCAGGCAAACTTTTGTGTCGGGGCCAACTATGTCAGGCCAATGCGCACCTTTTGTGGCCTCAGCAGCGCTGCTAGCGCGGCATACATAAATTAGTAAACCGCACGGACGCAGCTGCTGCTGCTGTGCAGAGCGAGGCGCAGTCGAGAGAGTTTTCTATGGTTAGAGTGGAAAATATTTAAGCCTAAATAAGGTTACGTTTCATGATAGTCCTTTGGCTATCAACGAGTTTTTTGTTATCCGTCATATGAAAGCAGCTTTCCTTCAGTAATTTAGCTCATAATGATTGGGTTTAGCAGCAACAAGCTAATCAGTCACTCTGGCAGCCTGTCAGCCTGTGCCGGACAGTCTAGTATAGTCTAGTCCATTCGCTGTCAACGCCATCTATCTCATTCATCACTCTACTTCAATAGCACTTGTTGCTGCTCCTTAACACTTTTCACGAAGTAATATAAAAAGTCAGACTGTCAGTGTATGAGAAATCTTTCTGCTAATCAGTCAGTTATTAGTCTAATAAATAGTCAATAGTCAGTCAGCTCATCATTTGTTTAGCAGTCAGTTAATCAGTTATTGAATGAGTTAGTCAGTATGTCAATCAGTCAATCAATCTTTCTACTAGTCAGTCAGTCAGTCAGATATATAATGTAATACATTAAGCATTCACAACACCCCGAACAGCCCTCGGTCTATGCTAACTTTTGACTAAGATGGGCAGAAAAAAAAAGTTTGTTCGGCTGTTGTAAGACGCTTATTGACACTGCCAAAAAAGTTGCAAATAACAACTTTTCACCCACACACACCCAGACACCCACACCCAGACACCCACACTCATTCACATACATCCAGCTACGGCCCAGTTAGTGTGCAACAATAATGAAGCATTTATTTGGGATCATTTTTTATACAAATATTAAATGAAACAGGCGGCAAACTTTTGTGGCCCATCGACTGAAAATTTGTGTGCTGTTCATTGACGTTAATATTGAGTGTCTTTGCTTTGTCTGGCCCAAAATAGGATTGTGTACAACACGCCAAAGTCGATTCAGGCGAGTGTCACGATACTGGAGAACCTGCACTTGATAATTGAGAAGACGAAGCCCGAGGATGTCACCACAGACATAATGCCGATGCTATTCTTTTCGTTCGACGGATCCACAATACAAGTGCAGGTAAGCACAATACGACAGGCGTTGCCTTCCGTTCACCTGCCACGCCATAGATATGCAAATTAGTTACAACTCACACAGTCAGAGACGGGGGAGAATGGGTTGACAAGTCAACAGAGTTGGCATTTACCTTAGCGTTGATTGCGTAATTACAGCAGAAATTTCTTAATTAACTGCGGCACGGAGATAGCTCTTCTAAGCAGCTCGCTTGCCACTTCAAATTTATTGCCAACGAAAGTAATTTTACCTTTTGCGCCTGAGCACCTCTGGAACAAGGCCAGGCACTCGAAACTCGAAGCTCGAAGCTCGGAGCCCAAGCGCTTAAAGTCGTTTGTA
This sequence comes from Drosophila paranaensis, assembly GCA_035047545.1. Classification (NCBI taxonomy): domain Eukaryota; kingdom Metazoa; phylum Arthropoda; class Insecta; order Diptera; family Drosophilidae; genus Drosophila; species Drosophila paranaensis. The sequence continues at coordinate 15,916,490 of JAWNPL010000145.1, forward strand.
AATTGAAATGGAAGCCACTTCTGCGGCGGGCCAGACAGTGCTTAAATTGAACGAGAATTTCCCAATTTGTAATATTATAGATTTTCAGCTATTTTCCCTCCTCTCTCTCTCTCGTATACAGAGTGCAGCTGTGGTGGCTGTGGGCAATGTGTTCGATAGCATCGACGAGCTGTCCATCCGTCGCATGGTGTTGCCCAAGGTGAAGCTGGTGTTCGAGAAGAACATAACGGACCCCAAGATTGTGCAGAATGTGCTGATATGCATTGAGCGTGTCATGGATCGCATGGAGCGGGCTCAGGTGCGTATTAGCCACAAATCCAAACCGTAAACCAACCCACTTAAGCCGGGCTAACACCAACTGCAGGTCATGGAGGAGGTGCTGCCGCTGCTGGCCAACGTGCGCATACCAGATCCAGATATTATCATGCGGACTGTGCGTAAGTACAAAGCAAAACCTCCACATAAATTCAATTGATACTAACTGCACACAAAAAGTTAATAGAATTTTACAAACACACACACACATACAGAGAGAGGGAGGGAGAGTGGGGGTATACAATCAACGAGCTTTGCTATTGTGCCAATAAAAACTAATTAAATACCATAAAATTGAATCTCTGCCAACTGTGCGAGTGGGCAACGGCTTGCGGTTAAGCAATCTGAAATGGCTAAAATTACTTTAAAATCTAGTGTGTGTGTATAGAGAAACAATTCGACAGCCGCTGTTAACCCAGTTTAATTGATTTTATGCAGTCTATGCAGCTATATTGAGTTTTATGCCTCGAAGAGTTTCCTCTTTCAGCCAGGCCCTTAGATGGCTTGCTGTGATTTGCTTAGGCAAGCTGACGGCCGTTGCTGTCTAGTTAAAGTCTTCTACTAAGTGCAGTTTTGGCTTAACTTTGCTCAACTTGTATATTTCTTAAGCTCACTCTCTATAATATTAATATATTCTCTCTTGGAGTACAGAACTCTTCTCAACTCCCAACTCAACTAAACTCTTATAGCAACACAGCACGACAAGCAAATATTATTCTAAGAGTTGACTTTCATATGTGAATCTTATTCAATTGAATTCCATTAGCATCAATTGACTTCACTCTTATAAAAACATAAGCTTAACTTGTAGCACAGTGTAATTGTAAATTACATTAAAAATGCAGAAGTGCTCAGGCCACTCTTAACTTGGCTTATTGTGTAACTGTGTGGGTTTGTTTGGCTTCGATTAGAATTGCTTTCGAGAACAATAACAACAGCTGACAGTCGCTTACTATTAATGATATGGCATTCCATTTTGCAGGCATCTACCACAAGCTGTTTGCCGACAAATCCTATGGCTTAACCGTGGAGACAATGGCCACCAATGTGCTGCCTTTGCTCATACCGCACACTGTCAATCCGGCGCTCAATTTCGACCAATATTGCTATCTGGTTGAGGTATGGCACCGACGGCAGCGCAATATGCTCCGGTAAATTGCAACATTTCTGGTTCGGTTTGTCGTTCCAGGTGCTGCAGCTCATGCTGGAGGCCATCGATCGGCAGCAGCGCAACAAACTGAAGCTGGACAATCTGTCGATGGCGTCGCCGGAGCGGCACCGCACTCTGCGGCATCAGTTCTCCACGGACAACATGAATGCGCCGCCTTTCAATATACCCAATTTGCGCATTGATCAGCGCAAGACCTCCAGTGCCGAGGATATGGCGCGCAAGAATTCTGGTGGTAAGTGAATTCACATCGAATGTGCAGCTGTGGTCACGAAATGCCCCGGGAGAAAGTGGGCGAGGGTAGGGTAGGGTAGGGGAGGGGCCTTGCATAATGAATAATGAGCTTAGAGGAGCTTAATTGAACATTTTCATTGGAATTACCATCGGAGTTTCCATTTGATATCCCTGGTACGTGACAGTTTAGCAGTGCTCGGGCGCCTGCCTAATCAGGATCCCGTGGCCGGCAGCGCTCACTAATTTGTCAAACCGAAAATGAGCCGTGAGCTGTGGCATTTAATTGTATTATGCAAATTAAAAGACACAGAAAAAATCGAAATTAAAGCGAAAAATGAAAATGAAAATTGTATAATCAGAGCCGCAGGCAGCTGTTAGCAGGAGATTGAGTTACGCGGGCCACGTGCTACTTGGAGCTGCAGCACTTAATGAACTTTCAACCTTAACGATGATTTATTATGATGTCCTTAATCGCTTGTAAACACAATGTCATGCCCTTTGGCAGTATGTTCGCCTGCCTCTCTCTCTCTCTGTCTCTGTCTCTGTCTCTGTCTCTGTCTCTGGCTGTGTATCTGTGTGTGGGTAAACTTTTAATTTGTCGCAAATGCATGAGTTGCGTATGCAAGTGAAAAGGTTGCCATGTGTTTCGCACCTGCCCCACATTTCACGGCCTGCTGCAATGTCAACTAAAAACAAATGAGTGTGGGTGTGGGTGTGTGGTTTCCTCTCTCTCTCTCTCTCTCTCTTTCTCTCTCTCTCTCTCTAAAAATAAATTAACAGAGGCAACTGCACATTGCAAAATTGACATGTTGTTGCCACGCTTCCCAGTCAAGTGCAAAGAAATAGGCTGAGAGAGAGAGAGGGAGAGGCCAACATGGGGCACTGCGGCACCACTGCGGTTTTTGTGGTTAACAGTAAACAAACACACACCGATACAGAGAGTGAGTGTGCCTAGCTGGTGCGCTGCTTATTAACTGTAGTTGAACAGCCAACGGAAACACATTCAATATTTGCGCTTCATTGCATATGTTTAGCCATATTAAGTATACGCATGGTTGGTCGCCTTCAGGTGAATCGAGAGGCAAAAGTTTGTCTGCGCCCTGGAAATTTCAATTAAAGAGTGCATAAAGAGTGCACAAAGTTGAGGCGGGACTAAGTCGAGGCACTGGCGCTGGCAAAATCAAGTGGAAAATCAGGCAGAAATTCACTCCGCGAATCAAGGACGAGTTTTCATGGCAGCAACGTTGATGTTTACATGCACAACTGTCACATAATCAAATAAACTTATTGCTCATGCAGTTGGTGAACCGTGCAGAGCTGCAGAAAGTTATTTTTCTGTTTTTTAATATTTAACTCATTTTAATTGAGTTTGACGTGGATTTTTCACAACTTTTACGTAGTAGGCCGTGAAATTGCGTAAAATCAGCATGCGAAACGGATTGGAATGTCAGCGTGGCTCAGTGTGCAAGCATTCGAGTAAATAACTTTTGACGTGAATTACCAGGTGCAGCTCAGGTGTGGGAGGAGGCAGATCCTAGGCTAGGCTATGGGGTTTTGGCTGCTGAGGGTCGAGTCACATGCAGCAGCCACAGCTGTAACCGCAGTTTTGTGCGTTTTGTCCTTGACAATGACAGCGAACGAAGGCAAACGTGACAGGACCACACAAAGCCACACTCCCACACACACACACACACAGAGAGAGAGGGAGAGAGTGTGGTGGTGCTAAAATGTTTGAGGTCTCTCATTATTAAGCCCAATTAGCTAGCCAGTCTTTATGCAATTTTCATTGTAAATCTGAATGTGTAACCGTTTTGTCTCTGGTCAGGCTCTGGCATGCTGGGCGGCTGGTGGTTTGGCTGCTCGCCTTCGTCGCCGGATAGCAATTTCCTGCGCGTCGGCAACGTGTTTCCCAATCGACGGCTCTCGGACAATACGCTGATGACACCAAAGATACGAATCGCACCGTCGTGCGCCTCGTCGCCGGGCGGCACGCCGGGCAGCGGCTTGCCCACCCGTCGCCACTCGAGCATTGGACCCCAGGAGCGACGCGGCTCCACCATCAATTTGTCACCGCCAACTGTAAGTTGTTTGTGTCTGCCACGCGACGTGGCAAGTTGCGCATTTTGGGCTCACTTTGTTTTATTATTTTTTATTTTTCGTGATTTATTTATTATTTTGCGAGCGCAGTTTTGTTTGTCGTGGTCGCTTCATTTCACATTCAGTTCAGAGTTTTTCCTTTTCATTTTCTTTTCCTTTCATACTTTTCACTTTGTACTTTTTTCGTGCTGCTGCACTGACCTTTGGCTCGCTATTGTTTGCTTGACCGCTGACAGTCACAAAGGCTTTCGGTTATTTTCATTGAAAAACATTTTGATTTCCATTCGCTTTCCTTTTTACTGTTTTTTATTTCGTATTCTCATTTGAGCCTTACAATATAGTTTCACTTTAAAGGACTTGTATTTAACTTTAGCGCCTAGCGAGTAGCATTTAGCCTATATTTACAGTTAACAACAAAGTACAGTTAAAGCCATCAACAAGAACAAAAGTCGCTTAACATGAACATGAGAAACATGCTGAACTATTATTATACGATATTATACGATTACGATTACGATTATGTTAACGTTTACGTTTACGTTTACTGTTATGATTTGCCCTGATATCGACTTTTGTATATTTATAAATACTTATGATCAGCTCATTTCCCGCAATGAACGCAATAAGAGAAAACCAATCAATTAACAAACGCTCTAACACACGCTCTTTTATCTTATCTTCACTTTCCCGCCCCTTCAACAAAAATTAAAAAAATATTTATAAACATTCGCTCTCGTCTCAACACAAAATAAAAAATCTATAAAAACAACAACAAAACACAAAAAACAAACGTCGTCGTCCTCGTCGTCGTCTTCGTTGGGTCTTTGCTTCGCTTTTCCTATAATATACACTTTAAATACATATATATGTATATGTCACACACATTAGTACGGCGCTCGAGGTAGCTCCGGATCGAGCCTATCGGTGCCCTCAACTTCAGCCTATGTTGTAAGTCTAAAAAACAAAGAAGTGTTTTCCATTGACATCATATTGAACAAACTAATAATATTATAACAATTGTAATGACAACAACAACAACACGCTGCACGCTGTGCTTGGGTCTCAATAGTCAATAGCATTATACAGCATCCGTATCCAAAAAGCAAAAAAAATAAATAAAAGAGAGAGCAACGATTTTTTGATATATTGATTAAAACTTGTGTCTTGTGCCGTTTTTGTTCACTGTTCTTGTTTACAATATTGTCGTTGTTGCTGTTGTTGTTCTCGTCCACAAGCAGTCAACACTTGCACAACACAACACACACACAGACAAGCACACTTACGTATGTAAAACGGCTGTTGCCGAAAGTATTTAGTTGGCTCCGAAATGTATGCTACGGTTTTTGTATGCGGGGCCTCAAGTATGGCGGCCGGAAGTCGGTCGCTCGCTCGCCCATTCGCTCGTTCCAAACTTGTTTCTGGTTCTCTCTCTCTCTCTCTCTCTCACTCTGGTTGTCTCTGTCTCTTACTCACTCTGAATCTCACTCTCTCTATCTCTCTCTGTGTATATTTGGAATACCACAACTAGCAAGTCAGTTTTGGATCTGAGTTTGAGTTTGAGTTTGAATTGAAAGTTGCATTTGAATTGTTGCCTTACTCCGTGTATTGCCTGTCTCGTTCTGATACTCTCTGTATTTACCTTTGACGTGCTGCCTGAATGGAACAAAAACAAAACAACAAATAAAAGAACTTATCAAATCTGTTTTCATTTCATTCTTTTGTTTTCTTGCTTCCGTTTGTATATCTATCTATATCTGTTGCTCTGCTCTCCGTCTCTGTCTCAGTACTGGAACTTTAACTAATTTGCAACTCTCTTGATTTACATATTTGTACAGTTATTTCGTTGATTGTTGTTGTTGCTTTTTCGTTACTCTCTGTACTTGAAGCTGCGGTTGTTCGTTGGTCGTGGGTGTGGCCGTGGTCGTGGTCGTCGGCGCGGCTGCCCATCAAGCTGGCTGCTTATGCTAATGCAGTGTATCTGAAACCTCTTACGTCAATCAATTATTTGTGTAAATTTTAAGCTTAACTTTGTTTAATTTTAACTTCTATTTTTTCCTTTTACTATATACATTGTGAACATTTTGCATTATTTGTATATATGTTTTGTACATGTGCCTGAGCATTGTTATACGACTTGTACAAGAGCTGTGTATAAGAGCTGTAAGTAAAGGTCACAGCTGGCTTTGCTATTGCTGTTAAACGACATCGCTGGTTCGCTCTTTAATCTCTGTATTACTTCACGAATACCTTTTTGTGATATTTTAAATATATACATATATTTCAGTGGTTTTTATTTTCATTCGCAACGGCTGTGTTTACTTGCCCCAAAAAGTATGCTAAGCAAGCTCGACTTTCAATATGTATATTTGTTGTTGCTCAACCGATCAATTTTTAAGCTAACTGAAGTACAATTTAGGAATGTTGAACACACACACTCACACACACACCTGACACACGAATGATAAACAACTCACAGAACATCAATCCCAAATGTGTATACCAAAAGAAAAAGAAATTGTATATTCTAAAAACTTGTTCATTATATATCCCGATCGTACTCAGTTGTTGATTTGATTTCCTTTTGTTAATGTATTTCTTGTCCTTAAACTCACACACACACACATACTACTACACATATACGTTGAGTGTATTTTCTAATGTTTGTGCTTACTTCTGTCATTGAAATTCTCGTTAAGCGCGCATCTCACGCTATGGGCTATGCCAACATTACAATTCATATAGAGCCATCACACACACACTCAGACTCATACATAACTGTGCATATATGCTGTATTTATATCATGTGTGTATTTTTCATTTCTCCATTTCATATGCGAACAAACAATATATTCTATATATATGTGAAACTATATCGAAAAACGAAATCAAAATCAAAAAACAAAAAAAAAACATAAATCGAATAAATTAATACAATTTGCAGCTTGCACGGAGCATGATCGTGAGTACACGTTACCTTATTTCGGAATTTTTCAATTGAATTTTATTTGAATTTCGCTCTCTCTCTCTCCCTCCCTCTGACTTCTGCTTTTAACTATTCACACACACACACACAGACACTGCTGATGTTAATTTATTTATGTTAATGTAATTTGTATTTTATTTACAAAAAATGAAATAATTTCTGTTCGCTGTTCGCGTTCTAATTGGATTTGACGTACATGCGATTACTTGATTGATTCATGAACGTATATCAAATATATATCTCTCTCTATCTCTCTGTTTATATATATAAATATTTGTATGGCAATGTATGCGCTATGTTTTCACGGCTGTTGCTCAGTTGGAGAGCTCTCCCTCTCTCTCTCTCTCTCTCTCTCTCTCTCTCTCTGTCTTTCTCGCTTTCTGTATCATTTGGTTTGTTTGTTTGTTATATGTATCAGCTAGCGTTAAAAGCTCATTCAGTCAGCCCAGCTGCTATGCATAGGCTCTTACACACACACACACACACACATCATTGTATATAAACCTGTATATATTTATATGGCACATCTAACATATAAAGTTAAATATATATTTGTACTCCGCACAGCTCGCAGATAATTAAGCGACCATGGTGATAAGCTTTAACTAATCTTCCAAAGAAATCTCCTTTATTGTACTCCCAAAAACAGGGTGGCTCCATGCCGAACACCTCGAGCAGCGTCCCGTTTCTATTGTCGTCCAGCATGCAGTCGATACGTTCGCGTCGCACTTCGACTGTCTTGTCGTCGGGTCCGCTCGGTTCTGGATCGGGCCTGTTGCAGCAGTTGGGATCTGGAATGGTAAGACAATTAACTTCCGTATCCGGTACGGTTAGTCCAGTGCCGCTTTTGCGGGTCAATGGTACGCGCGGCAACAACAGCAGCGTCCGAAAGTGTCCGTCACTCAATATAACATTCAGTCAATAGTATAATCTGAACGAAATCGGCGAGGCGCAGCCCTCAGCTGATTTTAACAGTTACAATTACAATTACAACAACAACTACAACAACAGAAATGTGCGGTACAGAGCACAGCAACGCAGCCTCAATCTGAACTTGAATGCGCCAAAGTATTAACTGAAAAACTGAAAACTGAAAAGAGAAAATTGATAATTGAAAATTGAAATGAAAATGAGAAAATTCTGAAAAAGTTGTATGCAAAAAGAAGGGGCAGAGGGTAAAATGAAGCAAAAACCAAATTTATATTTCTATATGTATATTTATAATTTACTATATATATACTACATACATATATACATATCTAGTTTAGTTTACTAACTAAATGAAACCAACAGCTAACTAAAACACATTTGAAAATTGTGTAAGAAATGTTGTTTTTTATTATTATTATTGTTAATTAACTATAGATCAAAACGCATTCGTATCTCTGTACAATAAATGTTAATGTCGCATTATAAAACATATCTGATAAATCGTAACGAATATAAATAAATACATATTTATATAAACATAAATATATATATAGATCTTATTATGATTGTTATATTATTAGTAATTAGTAGCTATATATATATTATCATTATCATTCTCATTATTATTATTATTATTATTATTATTATAATTGTACCTACTTATTAGTTGTTGCTCCACTCAACCACACACTCATACACACACTCACACACACAATCACACTCACATGCTCACATCGAAATTTGAATAAACTATTTATTATTCAAGAAAATATATGCAAAATGAATGCCAAGCAGGAAATACAAAAAAAAAGTGCTGCGCGTGTCAATGTTTAACTAAATTATTCATTACAATTGACAGATTTATTAACAACACACACACATACACATCAACTCTCACACACACATATATATATATATATATACATATATATTTATTTATATATATATATATATATATATATATATATAGATACACTCACTGTCCCCACAACGTAGTTTAAAGTAGCTTTTAATGTTCGAAACGTGATGTTAGTTTTATTTCCACTTCCTATCATTGTCGTCGACTCGATTGCTCTTAAGTCTTAGATTGTATTTAGGCCAAATGACTAACAATTAGTTAAGCACATGCACTACAAGTTGCCCTAGTCTAAGCCTAAGCTGACCTTTGTGACAATCGCAACATTTGATTTCTCCTTCGCCCCCCCAGAGTGTGGTTTTATAGCATATAACTTGGATGGTTATGCTCCATGATTGAATGTAAATATATATAATATATATATATATATATATATATATATATATATATATATAAATACAACATGAATAATAATTTTAATTTAATTTTAAAACTCAATTCTTTGCTTCGAATCGCATGTGTTTCTTTGCTACAAAATCTAAAGTATATAAATTACATATCGAAGAGTTTTGAAACTCGCATCACATTGAAGTCGATTTAGTAAGTGAAGCGTTCGTCTTGGAATTGAAGCAAAGTGATAGACTAGAGTTCAAGAATATATATAAATGGATAGATGATAGATGTTATTAAGAGATAGGGCAGCCTAAGCAGATTCTCGATATTTTTCTTAAAATGTTTTCCACATGTTCGACAATTGTATATATATAGATTATATTTCATAGATGTTACTCAAAGATTTTCAATATGATTCTTCCAAGAATTATGTATATATGTATTCATTATATTTTTCAAATGTTCAGGAATTAAATATATGATATATGGTAAATGTTATGGAAGGGTATTCTTGAAGCAGCCAAGAGAGAGAGAGAGATAGAGAGTTCTCAATATTTTTCTTGAAAATGCTCAAAAGGGAAATATTTAGCACTGTGATAAAAGTGAATCATGAAATAATTCTGCACTTAACTGGGGTTAGTATTAGCCACTACAATTATGAAAATTTAGAATGGGGAGTATTCAGTTCCAAGAGCGAAGTCCTAATTAAGACGACTTCAAAAACACATTCAAAGCATGCTCAGTTCTGATGTGGAGAATATGTGTATATGTATTCATGCATCTATTGTGATTGTCTGATTACACTCGTAATACTCGTACTTTGTATATATAAATTGAATTGAAATTGTTATTGTACTTCTATGAAACTATTTAACTTGACTTGCCATTTTACTTTCTGCCCATCTGATTGCATAAGAATATATATGTATATATGTGCATATATATATACAAATGTGTATATGTATATATATGTATATATTTGGAAATACAACTAATGCAATGTTAATAAGAGAAACGATCTGTATAGCAGTAAAGATTGTGAAACATCTGCACTCGTTCTTGAATGACTGACACTGGAGGCGTGTGGCCGAAGCTGAAGGGGCTGCTAAACTAAAACTGAAACTTAAACTAAACTGAAACTAAAACTAAAACTAAATTTATAAACTGACTAACGATGATATGGATATGCATTTGTATTTCTAACCAAACTCAATTTACATTTAAGCCATTGCGAATTTATTGTACTCGTAACTCGTAGTCGTGAATCATCATCTATATATACATATATAAGTATATATATATTTAATGTTTGTTATATTGCTTTGACTGCCTTTGTGCTTGATTTTTGTTGTTGTGAAGCCCCACAGAATCCACACCCACTCTCAAACCTAACCCGCCTTTTCTCTCTGTGTATTCGTATGTTTGTTTAGCTATTCAAATTGATTTCTTTTGTTTCTGCTTACTTTGTACACTTCTCTTGTCAGTATAAGATATATATTTAAACTTCGAAATGTGCCTTAAGAGTTGAAAGTTTTTGCATTCTGTGCGAGAACTCTATATATGTATATGTACATATATATGTATATGATTGGAAGAATATGAATACTTTTTATTGAAATATATAAATATATACATATATATGTATATTTATTTATGAATAAATGTTAAGTATGCTATAAGTCAAGGGTAGTAAGCCCAATCCAAAACCAACTTTCTCTACACCCGTCTCCCTCCCAACAATTGTACCTTAGTAGTGGTTTTTTAGACACTCATCCATATACACTCGTCCATACACTCACAGACACTCTCCCACACACTCTGCCAATCTCATACACACACACATTCCTCACACCCACGCACACACTGAAAACCTACCAAAGAAACAACACTTAAAAATATAATAAAATATTCGATGTGTAGTTTTGAAATGTAAGAGATCTACAAATATATACATATATATATATATCCAAAGCAGATCCCGAACCCAAGGAACCTCGCGATCCGTAGTCGTATGTGTGCATGATTTTTGTACCCAGTAAAATCCTTGATCGAAAAACCTCCAAAAACATAACCAAGTGCCAAGTAAAGATCCTAACTTCGTTAGTCGTTGTCCTTTTATTATGCTAAATATAATATATATTCGTAATACATATACATATATGTGTATATCATGTGTACACCCCAAGTTTTCTACTCTCCTCCCAATATCTACATATATGTAAATTGATATATGTTTTTTGTATCGGTGTCAGCTAATCCTATACTAGCTCAGCAGTATTCCGTAGTTATCGAGCAATAGCCAACCAAAATATCTCCTCCCATCTGTAATCGTAGAAACATCTCTATAGCTTATATTGAAGATCGTGTGAAAACCTTAAAATTGATGGCCTAATTAACTTTATTACAGTATCAACTATTCTCCGGACGTAACTAAAAAGATACAAGAAATTAAATGATTTAATCTAAATATATATTCATATATATATTGAGTATATATTTTTAAAGCAATTTCGGTCCATTAAAGAAACACCAATAATCAACTTATATTAGCGCTATATATGTATACAATATTTACACACTAAAAAAAAAAAAAAACATTGTAATTGTCAGTCACAAAACAAAGGAAAAGTTAAATATCTATATTTGAAATGAATCTAAATGTTATTAGAGAGCAAACAAGAAGCAACTACAAAGAATATTTAAATAATTTATGTGTATTAAGATGAGCCCACAAATGTGTTAAACACAATCCAAAACAAAAACACAACAAAAAATACAAATACAACAACAAACACAGAAACAAACACAAAAACATAAAAATGCTAAATGCAATCAATCTGAACACTACAAAACTATATATAATATCAAACTCTAGCTACATGTCGACTACTTAATACACTAACGATATATATATATAAATCATATTCCAATATTTTTCGAATTATTTAAACTGCATATTACATATACATATCTACTCATGGCTTAATCCAGTTAGAGCATCGGGAATGCGATCTCCCATCTATCCCATCTATGTGGCTATTGTCTATTCTGATATTAAGATCAGTTCAAATAACATTTTATTTTTCATATATAACATTTGAAAGAGTTGCATATTTATATATATATATATATATACCAAACTATTTACCTACATATATAAAAGAAATCGTGTACCTATAGCGTACCTACTTAAGAGCAGATAATTCCAGTAAACTTTATGGCACAAAGTAATTAACGTATATAGTATATCGGTATATCATATTATAGCTCTGTTGAATATCATATTTTTGATGGCAAAACGAATACATTAACCAGTTGATCATCAAACACAATTTTAAACAACTTTTCTACACCAAGTATCATCCATATCTAACCCAAAAAAAAAGAAGAGATAAATGTTTAGAAAACTACTACTAAGGTGAATACACACACATTTAACCAATGGAAAACAATTTTTAACTCGTACTATTTGAGAATTCTGGAAGTCAATTTGTATATGTATATATATATATATGTGTATATATATACAATTTGAAGAACAAAACGTTAAGCACTTTCAAAAAATCTCTGAACACAATATTGAGAAACCAGAATGGAATTAAAACAATTATTATTGTTGTAGTTTTTTAGCTAATATATATATATATATATATATATATATATATATATATATATATGCATACATATACATATATACACATATGCATATATCTATATGATCTGTCATCCAGCAGAACAACACGAACGGGACAATCAAAATTCTATTGACGCTCTTACTTTATGTATGAAAGTTGAGTTTTAATTAACAAAATAAAAAAAAAAAAACAAAAAAAAGAAAGCTAACAAAATATATATATATATGAGAAATTTATGTTGTTGTTGTTGTTGTTGTTTTTGTTAATTTGTTATATTGAATGAAATGAGTATGAAATGAGTTTATAATTAGCTCCAGCAAACAATCAAACACACGCATCAAATCTGTTTTGCTTTTGGTTTATACATTTATATTCAATTAATTTGATTTGATTTGGGGTTCTATGACAAAGCATATCTGATATTAATTTCTAGTGTATAAATATATTATAGATTAAATTAATTTTAATTAACATTTGTGTAAACAACAAAAACATAAAAGAGGGGAAAACCAAAAAGCTCAAACTGGACTGAACATTTAAGAATTATATTATTATATGTATTATTAACAGAAAGACAAACACAAAAACTGAAAACCAAAAACTAAATAATTGTAATGTTAAATGAGTATTTATATATGTATGTTTATCTGATTGTATGTATGTGTGGACACTTCAGTTTTTGTATATGTATGTGTAACACCTATTATAAAGAAAACCAAAGGCGTATCAAATCAACTCTGTCTCTTGTGATCTATTTGTGATGCTATGAGAGATGCCAGTAGCACTCAACTCTTTTTATGCCTGTTAACGTTTTAAACAACACTCTACACTCTATACTCTATACTTAGACTATGCAATACATTTTGGCATTACTCTTGCGAGAACAACTCTTGAAAACAATCATGCACAATAAATGATAAAACCGAATAACAAATTATAAACTATAAAAAGCCAAATTTAAATACTTATATATATGTATACATACTCTTTCATATAGACTACTTCAAGTAAATTGTGTGAAACTTCGTAAGCCCCTTAACTTAGATTTTAAATGTGCTAACAACTGTTTATACATAGAAATGTACTTAAATTATGTATGTATGTATTAATTATCTTACAAATACGTACTATGGGACAAGATATATACAAGATGCAGGCAGTCTATACACCTAAGTAGGATTGAGATTGAGATTGAGCAACTTTAACAGTTTTAAGGATTGTGACAAAATGTACTCGATAAACAATTGAATTTAAATGTTTAATAAATATGTGTGGATATGAATCTGTCTGTCTATCATTTCTCTTACAATTCTTAAGCTATTCATCTAAAAACAAGGGATCCAAACTGCACTTGTTTGGCTCCGCCTCGTAGTTGTACTCCTGTCGATCGTACAGCTTCTGTCCCATGCGGCGGGCCATATTATCGGAATGATCGTTGTTGGCCTCGTCAATGAGCAGCTGCAAGCAAGATATGACCAGCTTTGAATTGAAAATGGATAAGAGTATCGTTACCTCAATTTCGCGTGCAAGAAACGCTTCACTGGCTGCGCCTAACTTCTGCTGTGGCTGCCCAGTTAGAGCATTCTCAAGAAACCCATACACCTCACTGAAATGTTAATATATTTATCAATGAACCCTTGAGCTTTTTTTGCAACTTACCGCATGTCGATGCCATTCAGTTCATCCGGCTCTGGTTGCACCTCTGTACGCACTATGGTATTGAGCACGGCTGCTGCTTCGTATTCGCAGAGTGACGACAGCTCCGCCTTGTTTAACAGCTCTAGCCATTGGTTAATGTGGCTGATGCTGACTGAGTCACATTCTTGATTCACGCGCGTCTCAGCATTCTTGTACGCATGGCATATGTAGTCTGCATACATTAATTCCTTTATTTAAACAAAATAAGCAATAAACATTCGATTGTTTACCTATGACATGCTCCTGATTGTTGCGCCTTGCCCATGCTACGGCTTCCAAATTGGCACGCGTGCAGCCATGTTTCTTTAAATAATCCAGCACAACGCGTTTCACATGTTTTGATAGGGTATTGTCCAGTTTCTTTTTAATGGATTCGCCTTCGTCTGTTTTAATGGGTATATTTGGGTCCATCTTACAAAGTTATAAAATTGAGTTGTGTTTGTGTGCCGAACAGCTGTTGCGTTCGAGAGCTGTCCACTTGTTTGTGCAGCCCTGGTCGCTGCATCACAGTAGCACTGAAAAGAAATATTTTATAATATTTTCTGCAGAATTAACGATGATTATGAATTATGTTTAAATATTGGTATATTGTTAAACTAATTATTGTAGCCTTCCCCCATCATACGTTTTTAAATTTAACTAAAATTTGTCCAGAATGAATCACTTAATTATGTTCAATCATTCAGTGTTAGAATACGAGCGAGAGTGAACGGACGCGCGATTGCACTGCCCGCAGCCACTGCCAACACAATTCGATGATTAACTCCTTTTGTTTCAAATGAAATCTTATCAAAAATCATAAAGCTTAGTTAATTTTATAGTTTAACAACCATGTGCAATAAATAATTTAGTAATTTGCTTTTGAAAAAATAAGGATCACTTTTTGCAAGTGAACAAAAGAAGTCAGCGTGAAGCGAAGCCAGTTACAGTGACTCATTTCGTCATCCGTTTCCATTTCCATTGTTATTGTTATTGTCATTGTCATTGCAATTGTCATTGCCATTATCACTGCCTGTTGCACTGCGTCCGCATTACGCTCTACGAACGAAACGAACCGAAAATAGAATTAACGTCCTCGAACTCAAGGCACCATATATAGAGAGAGATCGTTGCACAGCATGGAGGAAGTGAGACAGCGTGAGAGAGAGCGAGAGGGAGATCAAGAACAAGAGCGCGAGCTTGGCATGCAGCAGAAGCACCGCAAGCACATTATGAATAACATAGATCAGCTTATCAGACAAACCGAATACAATGCCATCATGACGGAAACAGTCCGAAGGGGTCTAATGACGCCCGTGATGCGTCGGAGCATTGAGGCTGTGCACTTGCTGGGACCTGATCTGACTGATGAGCAAGTAGAGCTGGGGTGGCACAGAAAGTACTTTGAAAAGATCACAAAGCGAGGACCCACTGCCTATGCAGAGCTGAAGGCTATTGTAAGACGTTTGCAGTACGTGGATGCATTGCGTCTGCTGGAAGAGATCGACCCACAGGAAGACGACTTTGTATCGCTGAGAAGTTCAAGCAGTATCAAATCCACCGACATTGTGGACAATCGGATCAGAGTACCGCCCGACGAGGTGCCAAGTGTTAGCCCTGTAAGTATCTTGTCCTTAAAGTCATTGGATTTGTTAGTAAAATATCTTTGCATTGCAGAAACCGGCTTTACACAATGATGCAGACGGTCCCTTAAAACCTTTTGAAGGTCCCGTGAATGGCCAAGGTCGCCAGGTGATCAAGAGCACGCGGATTCACACTGACCATGTGCTTGGCGCCTATCCCATGAAGACGCAACACAATCGTGGTGTTCTCTTCATAGTGAACATCATTGACTTCCCGAACCCAGCGAAAAAGCGAAACGGGGCAGATGGAGACAGCGAGTCGTTGATACACATCTTCCGTGAGATCGGCTTCACGATATTCTACTACAAGAATCTGAATCAGAAGCAGTTCTTCAGTACGCTCAAGGAACTAACCAGTTCGGATTATGTGCGCGATACTGAGTGCTTCGTCATGGTGCTGATGACGCACGGGGAACGTGTCCAGCAGGTGGACAGAGTGATCTTTAGCGACGACTCTGTAACCACTGTGAATACAATTATCGATCACTTCCAACCCAATATGTGTCCCAACTTGGTACACAAGCCCAAGGTGCTGATATTTCCATTTTGTCGGGGCGAGACTCCAGATCATGGTGTGGACTTAAGCCGCGCACTCAAACAGAGCATGCGCATCCAAACCGATGGCATACCCATCGACAATGTGCCGACATTGTCAGACATTTTGGTATGCTATGCCAGCACGCCCGGATTCCAGACTCATCGTGATCCCGAGGAGGGCAGCTGGTACATACAGAAGCTGTGTGATGCGATAGCCGAGCACGCACACGACACCTCGGTGGAGGATATACTGAAGAAGACGCAGGCGATGGTGGCAAACATGCGCACCGCACTACGCCACATGCAAACGGGCGCCTTCGACAACCTGGGCTTCAACAAGAAGCTCTTCTTCAACCCGGGCTTCTTCACGGACTAGACTTGACGAGCACAAATGGAAGCATTCCCATTCGACTGAATTGCATTTATACTTGTCGTGTCCATTTTTATACGTGTATATACACGTATGCCTGTAGTATTTTAAATTGTATATTAATGTCCTATTGTCCCCTCCATGTCTGCCAGTACTTTATACTCAATGTATTGTTTTTTATGAATACAAACTATATTTTGTATAACTATATCTAGTTTATCTTAAGGCTACTAAGCGTCGTCGCATTCATCCACTTCTTCCAAGTGGGATAGCTGTAATTTGCCAGCAGCCCGTTGCTTGGCTTGACTTGGGATGTGCTGCTTCTTTGGCTTCTTGGTGGACTTCTGGCCAATCACATACTCTGGCATCACCAGTTTGGAGCCGCGCAGCTGTGGCTTGTCCAGCTCTACATCGTCCACTTCGCTTTGCTTTAGCTGCTTGAGATTTCGGCTCAATTTGCTTGTCTTTTTGAACTCGATCTTAGACGATTTTCCCGCTCCTGGCTCATCCATGTCCTCTGTATCATCTGAGTCTGCATCTCGCTGTGCATCCATCTGCCTTAGAAATGACAAGGCGGCCGCAGCGTTGGTCTGATCTGATATGTCCACATCGGAGAGTGAATATTTTTTCCATTTGTGTGGATTGACTTGGTAGTCTGGCGTCTTGCGCGGCTTCAGACATCGACCAATCGGCAGCTCCGGCTTCTTGAATATACTCTCTTTGCCTCGCATGCGGCGCAGCTTCTCATCCTCGACTTCATTGCCTGTATCGATGCTGCGACCCTGCCGATAATTCATTACCGGGTTCTTGCATTTGACCTTCTCCAGAGCGCCTATTGTGTATGGCTTTGACCTGCTTTGATCGAGAGCCGTGCCCTTTAACTCTTTGCTTGCATCGTCGAGGCAGGCAAAAAGCGCATCGCGTTTTGCACTAAATTCTTGCATTTTGTTTTGTTTATCTGTGAATTTTGTGTATAATTTGAAATGGGGCTGCCAACTTGTTTTTAGCAAACAGCTGTTGCAGGTTTGCGAATCGGCCACTTTTCAACACTAACAAGTGCCGGTGTATAGTGAGTGGCGAAAAGTGTGCGTGCTCCGTAAAAATTAAATTATATCAACAAAATCTAAAAGTTGACGCTTATTAATTAACATATAACTGATATTACTGCATTTGAAAGTGAGTATTTACTGTTAGCAATGCCGTAAGGTAGCTGCAATGTAAGAGAGTACGGTTGAAGCACGCAGGCTACTCCATGTGACTGGGCGCAATGCAAGGTTGTTGCACACAAAAAATACTTACATGAGTGGTTTAGTAACAGAAATATCTCTTGATTTATGTTCATTAAGTGTAGTTTTATTTGCAATTGATATTTGTTTAATTTTTTTAACATTTGTATATTCCAATTGGACTTGCAATTCTTAATACTATTTGAGGAGCCAGCGTGATGCAGCCCTGGGTGCAGTGCTGAAAAATGTAAACTGACAGCTGCGTGACAGCTGTTTTGTATTTAGAAACGAGTATTTATTTCATCAACTCGAAGCGGAAACGTGAACAAATTTAGTTTTAATTTACACTCCAGATGAGTAAATGTGCGCAAGCAGTTTGCAAAGTTTGATTGTTATCATATGTGAGATTTAGCATGTCCATACAAACGGGCCTGGCTTTCATATTCACAATATTAGCTTCCGTTAGTATTGTAGCTGCCATTATTTTGTTGGGTAAGGGAGCGGAAACTGAATTCAGGGTCAAACCAATCCAAATTTACTTGTATACTATATGTTTTGATTCATTTGTGCTTGTGTTGCAGGCTGGTTTCTGATTTGGAAGGCATTTCTATCGAAATTTCGTCTGGTGCGCGAACTGCTGGGTCAAGAGGAGCTGGAGGAACAGCAGCTGGTCGGAGGAGAGCAAAATCAAAACGTTCGAGCACGTAAAGCGCGACGTGACTAAGCACACACAGACGCTTCGATATCCTCACACAGAAATATATAGATTGGCTCAAAGATGAATATCCGCTGCGCCAAGCCCGAAGACCTCATGACAATGCAGCATTGCAATCTGCTTTGCTTGCCGGAGAACTATCAGATGAAATACTATTTCTATCATGGCCTGACCTGGCCTCAGCTGAGCTACGTGGCAGAGGACGACAAGGGCGGCATTGTTGGCTATGTGTTGGCCAAGATGGAGGAGCCGGAGCCTGGAGAGGAGAGCAAGCATGGACACATTACCTCGCTGGCGGTGAAGCGTTCCTATCGCCGTCTTGGCCTCGCCCAAAAACTAATGAACCAGGCCTCGCAGGCCATGGTCGAGTGCTTCAATGCTCAATACGTTTCGCTGCATGTGCGCAAAAGCAATCGCGCTGCCCTCAATCTGTACACAAATTCGCTGAAGTTCAAGATCATCGAGGTGGAGCCGAAGTACTATGCCGATGGAGAGGATGCCTATGCCATGCGCCGCGATCTGCGTGAGCTTGCGGAGGACGACGGCAAGCCCAAGAGCAAGGACGGCGGCGACGAGGTGTCGGCCCACGATCACAGCAAACACACACACAGAGGAGGCGCGCACAACCACAGCGGACACGATGGCCACTGCTGCTGAAAGGATGAGAATGTGAATGAAATACTTGCAATGAAAGGACTAATGTGAGGATGTGCATGCAGGATGCGTTTTTATAGTTTTGCATTTTTGTGCGATTAGGTTTTTGTATTTATGTAATTAACATATAAAGCGCAGTTAAATTAAACGGAAACGGCTAAACGTCTGTCAATCTATTGCTTCGCTCTATTCACTTGATGGGATTCCCCAGATTTCTTTTTGGGTTTCTCGAAAGCAGCAGGGTGGAAACGAATTTCGCGCCAAAACTTTACGGGATACACCTTTAATTTACTCGTATTCCGGTCGGGTTTATTTGCGAGCTAAGATTTGCTGTGTCAGTCAATTTGCAACTGTTCCCAGCTGCTTCCAGTGCCATAAAAAGGCGAGTAGCTTTTAAATATCCCTCTATTGTGGTACTTTGTGAGAGGGAACGGCTACAGCGCGGGCGCAGAGCTGAGCTGCAGCAACAGCTGTTTCGGGCCAGGCACGTGCACAGGCTTGGCGCCAAAGCAAAACAAGGGAGAGGATTTCCTTGCCGCTGCGAGAACTGTTCCCAGCAAATCACAGCTGTGTGTTGTCAAACGTCAAAGTGATGCTGCTGCTAGCGCTGCCGCTGCTGCTGTTTCTGCTGCTGCCGCCGCCATGGCTTCGGCTACATGAGCTCGACGCAAGCGACGTTAGTTCGTGAGGCGCTGGCTGAGCAGTAACGTCACGGTCACGGGTAACGGTACCTATTGAGACAGCTACATCCATTTCTAACGGCGAACAGAACGAGTCTTGCAAAAGTGTTTATAAAGCATTTATCAAACGAATTTTAATATTACAATTTGCCAGCCCCGCTGCCCAAATAAAAGTGTTTCGAATTGCCGAGTGTGAGAATATTGAGTTGAACTGACGTGAATCTGATATGAAATATGCTCTAATCTAATCAATAAGCAATCAGCAGGCGGCAAAACATCTAAAGTATGCTAAGTTCTGAGCAGCGGCGCCCACTTTGCGGCAAAATGCAGTGTGAAACGGCAAAGTGAGAAGATGTTGTGAGACAAAAACGGGACTCGAAAGCAGCTGTTATTGTTATTGCTGTCGCTGTCGCTGTCGCTGTTGTTGCTGTTGCACAAACGGGGTCAAAAGTTCGTGTGTAAGTGAGCCCCCGACGCTGTCTGCCTAATTTCGCCGCATCCACTAACTAACAGCACTAATACTTGTTAAAAGCTTTCAAGTGTAGCTGCATGTGTAGTGTGTGAAAGAGACAAAGACAGAGAGTGAGAGAGAGAGAGAGAGGGCAAGCAGAAGACACTGGCCAGACAAAAGCGTCAGACAAGTGCGCCAAAATAGCCTACGGATAGACGCACACACACACACTCAGAGTGCTACACTCACACACTTATGCATAGATCTTCATATGTATATATATGTGTGTGTGTGTGTGTGTAAAAGACAAACTAGGCCAATTCGCGAGTGAGACAAAAAGCCAAAAGGAAAGTGCAACAAAAAGTAGCAAATAAAAATATAAAAAATAAAAAAACAGAAAAACTTCTGCCACATTTGTCAATGACTGAGGCCAACGACTCGCGTGACTCGAAGCATAACAATAACCGCCTGCTGTCCCGCTCTAGCGCGCTCTCGCTCGCACTCTAGGTAAGTCAGAAGCCGCCTTCGCTCGCTTCACTTCAAAGCGAACTTCAGCAGCGAGTGTAATGACATTTGTCAACGACATAATGCCAAATGCTGACACTGCCTCGCTCACTATGCCACGCCCACAGTCATAATCATTATCATCATCATCATCGTTGTGATGATGCTCCTCATTATGGTCTTTGTCACTGTCAACAGGAGTTTAGCTGCGTCTGTCAGTCGCAGCGTCAGCGACAGGCATCGCATCATTTTTAAGCAAACATTTGCTTGCCACTGCCTCTTCCACTTCCACTTCCACTTCCCCTTCCTCTTACCCATCCACATCCTTCTCATCTTCTTCTTTTTCTTCATCTTCAAGTGTTTAGTACTCTCTGTTGGCCTAGTAGTACGTGTTGGCCCAGAGAGGATGTCAACAACTTTTACTTGGCAAGCGTATGTTTGCCCGCTTGTTTGTGTCATGTTGATCAAATTTCCAGGGCTGCAGCAAAGCAGCAAAATGGCAGTCGGCCGCTGGCCGCTGGCCGCGCTACTTCCGTTTCCGATTTCATTGAGCGATTGATTAATGCCCATCGCACGCGCAACTCTAATTAAAGTTATTTAGCTAGTCGGCATCAACTTCGTCCTCGTCTTGAGCCTGGCGCTGCAATTTTTCATTTTTGACTCGCTCTCGGTCTGCCCTTCCCTCTGCCCCAGCCGCTGTCCCTGTCCCTGTTCCTACCCCAACGCCTATTGCTTTGAGTGTTTATGGCTTCAATTCAATTAAACAACTGGGTCAGCTGCGGCCGCAATGGCAGTGGCTAGGATCAGGCTCTAGTTCTTCGATTCGCTGGCATAATTAATTTCCAGCCAATGCAGTCAGCTAGACGAGTTGAAAGCAAAAATAATAAAAAAAAGAAAGAGAAAAAGAGAATCCCTCACATATTCGCCTTTGTGTGAAAATTGCATATTTTAAAAGCGCGAATCGGCATTAATTGATGAAATGCCAGCGGCTGAATGTATAATGCATGCTAATGTACTCCAAAGGCATTTTAATTACGCACGTATAGCGCATTAAATATGTTGTTAATGGTAAAGCAAATATGGATCAACAGATGAAGGCGGTTGCAAAGACATTGCAAGGATATAAAGGCTAGAAAGGTTGAAGTAGAAGAGCTGAGATTGGCATGATATGGAAGTATCTTTGATGACAGTTAGTTAACTGGGATTATAAGATTATTAATGAGGCCATATAATAATAAAGGAATAGAGTATAGAATAAAGGAATTGAGTTTGCAGGCAAAGTCTAGTCTAGAGAAAGTCTTGAGATCGTCTAGCAAGTTGCCTGGCAGAAGGTAAGAGGTGAGCGTGAAGGCAGAAATACATTCTAAGATAAGATACTTAAACGATCAACATAAATCAGTTGTTTAACTCTTAACTGAACAGTAGGAGTCGAGGCTCAAGTTGCACGTTCTCTCAGCCGAAGCTCTTAGTTTCGAGATATGGAAAGTTTCCAAGAATAAGGCAGAACATGAAGATCTTTAACTAGTCAATACTAAAGCATGATCATATTCACATGCTAAGCAAGCACAACTGCCTTAAGAACACCTTAGCCAGATGAGCTGTTTCATGATAACAATCAAATAACGTATACGACAAGTTGGCTAAGCTTAAGTCAGTTCTTTAAATCGCAGCAAAACAAAATCAGGAAATGGCCATGGGAAATGGAATATGTTTCGTGTTTTTATTTTGAAGTCAAACTCTGACAAGCGTTCATGTCAATTTTTGTTGTTCTACGAATCAAAATCAAAATCGAAATCAAAATCAAAATCAGCGCCCGGAAGCAACAGACCGCATTAAATTGCTGAACCCACACTATTTGTTGTAGCTCCTCCTCTTATTGTTGTTGTTGCTTTTTATCGAAGGACATGTATTTATGAATTAGAACTTTCCGCCTGTTTCGCTTGTCGACGAAGCAAAAAATAAGTAAAAAAGAAGAGGGAAAAAAACATAGACAACGACATGAAATGTCCATTAAAAAGCGTTCGCTTTTTTATTGCAACTGCGGTTTGTTTACGAGGCGATTAGTTTTGGGGGCGAGCAGAAAGTGCTTATTCATTAAATAAGAAGGCGAAGCAGAAAGGGCGGAGGAAGTTGAAGTTTTGCGATAAGTTTGGCAACATAATTTCGCAGCAATGAATTGGACTTTAGGTCCAATATTTATCTACCAATCGATTTAAATGTCAGCCGGAATTCGTCCTGCGGGAGTCGAAGTGTGAAAACTTTGCGCCCAGGCGAAAAGTTTACTCGAGCCGAGCCAGAAAACACACCAAAAGTTGATCAATGAAATTAAAAAGATTTATGATTTCGACTTTTCTGCAACTTTCAAATGAATAAATCCAAAAAATGTTGCCTTAGAACACATATACACACACACAGACGCACACACATACACAATCAAAGCTATGTCGCTTGGGGAGTTGAAGTTTTCAAGTGTCATCCATGGCAGCCGGCTGATCCTGCTCCTCCAATTACGTTGAATTGCAGCCATTTGGGTTAATGCGCGGACCCAGGTTCACCATTGAATTGCCGCCAATAAAAAGGGCCGAGAGATGAAAATAAAAATAAGAAAACTTATAATAATCAGCAAACAAAAGCGCGTTACATTCTATTAAAATCGAAAGAGGTCCAGCCCGCACACACACACACACACACACATGCACAGATACAAAGAAAAGTCAAGTGAAATACAAATTATGTTAATTTAAAGCGAAGGTTGAGCTAAAAAACTGTCGAAAGTGTTTAAACGCATTCAACGCATTGCACACAGAGGGCAACAAAAGCCGTTCGGGCCCAAGCTTCAGTTAACCGAATTTTCAAGTAGTCCGGACAGCTGTAGTCCCGGCCGGCTTCAGCCCCCCGCCGTTGTTCAATCCTTCTCCATTCTTGTCGACCCGCTTCCGGCTGCCTTTGCGGCGGTGACTTACGGTTTGTTTGAACAAAGCCTCGACCGGGTTCAAGTGGCCAACTCCAGAATGAATACGAAACGAGAAGAAATGGAACAAGGGAACAATGGAGCTCGTTCGCTCGTTCGCTCGCTGCCTGTTTGGGCTCCATTCTTCGGCACAATTAAGGCTTAGGCACGCCAATTTTTGATGTTGCCTCAATGCAGCTGGCCACGCCCATTAATAAGACGCCAGCATTTGTTTGCATTTGTCTTTTCGAGAAAAATTAAATATGATCCGAGCTAAGGGGGCGAAGCGCAATTGTTGCTGTTGCCCCGCAAGGGAAGCTGTTGCCCTGGGGCTTGGCTTAGAGAGTTGCTGTTGCCAGATGTTTCTTTAATAGACCTATACACACACTCACCCACACACACACTCACACACACACACAAATACACTCACTGACAGACACTTAGAGCGAGACGAAAGTGTGACAAAAAATGGGCGCAAAAAATAAACAAGTCGCTTGTCGCTCGCTCGCTGAGCCCTTTTGCTTATCGCTGCCGTTATAGTTACCGTTATCCCAAAAAACACTGCAAGAAATTGTTGGCAATTTTGAATGTATATTAAAAGAATAACTGTTGGCCATTAAGTTGGTGCAGATGTGTTTTAGTGGCTCTTGATAATGCAGTGAGAGAGATGGAGATGAAGATGAGGTTGGAGTTGGAGAAAAGATTGAACATATATAAGATGTAACTGTATAACAGTTAGAAGTATCTCTCTTTGAAGTATATATCGTCCCTGTTTCTCTGCCAACTATTCTTTCAGTTGCTTGGCTCTCGCTCTATAGAGTCGAACCATGTTTGCCTGAAGATGAAGATCTTTTTCATATTGAAGTCTTCCTATGCAAACTCAACTTCCTCTTCAAATTTCGCACAACTGATAAAAAACTGTCACTCAAGCATCTCACACTCAGACAAAATTGAATCTAACAACGTGTTTACCTCGCTGTCAAGTATTTCGCACAGTGTATGTGGCCCCTAGGCAGCTAAGCACTGCATATGGTGGGACATCACATGACCCGCATATCATCAGCCGGCTGCCGTTTGCCTTTTGGCAGTGCCCTACAACAAATACAACAACAACAACAACGTGAGCTCAGACAGCAACAACAAAAAGCGCGCCTTTCGCAAATTTAAACAACGTAAATGGAATCGGCGTTGAAGAGAAAGAAAAAAAAAATGTCACGCATACGCCGCGTTGAACCTTTTCTCATTTTTTTTCATTCAGCTTGAGCTCATGCTGTTCTTTTTTCATCTTTTCAACAATTTTGCACAGAGGCAGAGGCAATGGCAAATGGTAGCAAACGCAGCCGAAGGAGTCGCAGGCACCAAGTCGAGCGGCAAAACTATTTGCGGGCTCTGCGGCTGGCGCTGGCGCTGTCAAAGGCAATCGGCGCCATGGCAGCCAAATCAAATGTTCAATTTGCGATATTGCGCATACGCCGCGTGCGCTGCGTATGAAAACCAAAAATCAAGAAACTGAACCGAAGCGGGCGCAGTCGGAGTCGGGGAAACGTTTGAATATGTTGTACAAAGTGTGCGGCAGTTTTTATAAAGTAATTTCGCTGGGATCCAGCGACGAGGGACATCAATTCGTTGTGGGCCTCTGCCTCAATTTGTTGGACAAACAGTGCGAACCACATCGCACGGCGGGTCAACAATTTCAATTAGGCGGCGGACTGGAACGATTTGCGCGTTGCAGCAGTTAATTAAAATTTAGTTTTCATTTTGGTTTTATGGTTTTGGCGAGTCAAACTTTGGGTCAATGTAAATAACGGAATGTGGATTATTAGAGCAGGTGCAGGTGTGCGTGTGGGCAGGTGTGTGCGTGACAGGTGCTGTCACTGCGGCTAAGGTATTGACCAATGCATTCTACCAAATATTGACGTCTATTTGATTATGGTTAAATATTGGCCAAAACGCATCAGCAAATGTATGTGCGTGTGTGTGACTCTGTTGTGCTGCCAAAATATTTATATTAATTAAAAGAAAGCACTTTACCAACCAACCGACCAACGGCCAGCGGCCAGCCACATGGACCAAAGTCAAATGTCAACAAGACCACAATTTTATATTTATTTAAATATCACAGATATACATACACATAGTCTGTGCGGATATATATATATATATATATGCAGATTCTCTCATGATGTATTTTTATTTCATTCTTGCGCTTTTGTGTGCGCGCTCGGGCTTTATGCTAATGTCGCCTGGTGCCATAAAATGTGCTAATACACAGGAAGAGTGGAGGCGCATTTGTAACTTTGCATTTAAAAAAGCATTATGTTAAAATCTGCCTACGGTCATAGTCTCGGCTCCAGGGAGCAGGCGTGTCAGGGGGGGGGGGGGTGTCACTTGGAGGGGGCATAGACGCCACGATGCGCAATTAGATTTCCGCTAAAGCGGATTTCGTGATATCGCGTGACTTGGCGGGCCGCAGCGGCGCTGGCAGCGGCAGCAGCAGCAGCAGCTTTGGATTATGTTTAAAAATCAGAGCGCAAAATTGTACAAAATGACAACGACAGGAGCCGCAGCAGCCAGTGGCAGAGAGCAGCGCCGTAGCAGGACACAGCCAGGGAGCTGGTAGAGCTGTTAGTGAAAAGCTTCAGGGAAGCGTAAAATGAAAACAAGTTGCTGGGCGCGCATGTAGGGCGGCGGGGCCAAAACCAGAATGGCAACAACAATTACAGCAACGGGCGACAATAGGAAATGACGACATGAATAACAGCAGCAACAACTGCAGAGATGGAAGTGGTGTGGGGGTGGGTGTGAGCCCGCATCGAATGATAACAGGCGCAAATATCTAGCATATTAAAAAAGTCAAGCTGGGTGCAAATGCTCGAGGAGTGGGCGCATCTTCTCTAGAGCATGCTTTGTCTTAGTGCGAGATATTAACACAGATAGAGAGAGAGAGAGAGGGGAAGAGAGGGAGTGCGACTCATAGGGAGTGTCATGCCGATAACATCGACAAGGGTCCTGACTCTACTACGTTGAGCCAAGCAACACTTTGCCTGACAATGCAAAATAAAAGCAAACAAAACAAACGCCGCCGTGTTGCTGTCGAAGTGGGCGCACAATGAGCGTGAATTAATGGCCAGATTCGAGATGAATCTCAGAATAAGTAGAAACTGCCAGCCCAGCCCACAATTGACAACAACAGCAACAACGACAACAATGAGAATGACAATGACAACGACAACAACAACGACAACAACTTGGACATGTAGCTGAACATAATAGCGCTCGAGGCTGTTAACCATGCCCGAGCTGCCAATAAATGGGTCAAGCTGGAAGCCTCTCTGCCTCAAGTATGCATAAAGTATGCCTAATCTTGTTATTTTCTGCCGATCAGAATCTCTGATGTGGGTGGCCAGTGCTAGTGCTAGTGCTGGTGCTGCTGCTACAGGCTAGTTGATATAATTATCCCATTGGATTTAATTATTTGTTTATCAGCGCAGGCTTGGCAGTTGGCCACAATTTAACAGAAAGTTATATATGAGAGTAAAACTTAGCAAGGGAAAGGAATATCGTTTTGCCTTTAAGTTTTTTTCTGCATTCATTCATATATTAGGTATTATTACCTTTCTATATCTCTTCATCTTGATCTTGATAAACATATGTTTCTTTTCGAGTCAACCTCTATGGCTCCACTTACCTTTTCCTCTACCTTTTGTGTTAACTCAATCCTGACCTACTCCCATGCTTTCACAGTTCTCTCTATATTCTCTTCATTTCATCCGCATCAACTTTCAGTGAAACTCTGTCTAAGCAGCCCGCAGCATGTAAATTTACAAATTCCTCTGCCTTCCCATAGCAACTCCTTTACCTAAGTCTGTATCTATAACCGCACCTTTAGCTATCACCTATCACCATCTTCATCAGTGCTTATCATACTCTACTATAGACTTATCCCTCCCCTTCCTTTACCTTCACCCTCATCAACTCTCCATAAAACTTTTCCACACTTCCTCAAACTACATCTCAATGAAAACCAAGTTTTGGCTAACAGTATCTATGCTTAATTTACAGGCAATACCAATTAACCCATAACAGGCTTGTCTACCCTTGCTTTGAGCTTCATTAACTGTTCGAACAACTCGTCTACACTTCCGCCACTATATCATAATAACAATTTCAGCTAACTTCGCAGCATCTAAATTTTGTAGATGCCTTTGCAGCGCCCCATGCAGCGCCCCATGCAGCGCTTTGTTTGCATGCAGCATGCTTGATTCAATTTATTAAAACGTAAAAACAATTTTCACAATTTTCATAAAATTCCTCAACTTTGCACCGACTGCTGTGATACACTTAATTAACCGCAAATTTTTCAACAGTCAGCTGCAGCGCAGCCACGTGGGCGACGAGAGCAAACAGCAAACAACAACAGCAAAAGGAGGAAAAAAACGCACACACAAAGAAAAACGTAAATAAACCTGAAAAGCACTAGCGGAAAATGGGAAAACCCAGCTGGAAATGCAAGCAGCGAATTGCGTTCGCGTCGCTCGAGCGGTGCAAATGTCAACGCGAGCGCCTTAATTTATGCGGCGCGGCTGACCCACACACACACACTCGGGCATAGGCAACACTGTGTGGGTATGCGTGTGTGTGTGTGTGTGTGTGTGTGTGTGTGTGTGTGTGTGTGTGTGTGTGTGTGTGTGTTACAGTATAAACAAACCCGCTTCATGGCTGTCTTTTGATGCGAGAGCTGCCTGTGGTACATTTTTCAGCTCTGTTCGAATTGTGCAAAAGTTTTGTAACTGCATTTTATTAGCTCAAAATTCATTTGCATTTTGTTTGCGCTCTCGTTACCCAAAAAGTTGACACACTCAACTGTAATAAATTGGCATTACAAGCGTGTGTGAGTGAGTGAGTGAGTGAGTGTGTGGGTGTTACGAGAAAATAAACACCTAAAACTAAAGGCAAACAAGAGGCGCACAGAAATTAATGCAATTTCAGTTGCTCTTTTCACATACATTTATATATATTTTTTATAACTTTTTTAATGCACTTGTTGTGGCTCTGATTTAATCACACACACACTCACACACACACGCACACTCGCACACACGCATACAAAGCTTGTTGTCACTTGTAACTGCGCACTTTTCCACAAACTTTGACGGACCAAACGTCAAAAGTTGCTACAATTTTTGTGGCGGGGGCGCGGTGGCCACTTTGAGGGCCTTGTGTTTTGGCCGCGAAGGGTGCCCGCAGCAAATTGGCTCTGTTCGAGGCATGTAGTGTTGGCACCGCCTACCGCCTACCGCCTACCGCCTGCTGCCCGCTGGGCGTGCAACACAAATTCGTTTAGTAAAAACTTTTCATTGCATGCTCCGTGCCTCCAAAATGCCATAAACTGTGCCCAAATGCCTCGACCGGAATTAAGCAGTTGCCCTTTACTGTTGTTGTTTGGCCAAAAGCTTCTAAATGGCAGTTAAGTAAGCACTTTTTAAAGCCGTTTATAATTGAACAGTTAATTGAACGCATTGTAAGCGTTGTTTATGCCAATTCGTGAGGGGAGCTGCCCCAAAGTGGTCGGGAGTGGGACAAGTTTTAAGGCTGCCCCAAATTTGATGGCTTTGGCAGTTAGCCAAATAGTCGCATTGTAAAATATTCAAATGGAGCTCTTCAGGCTGATAAGCCAAGGTAAAATGTCTTAAAGGTTAGTGGGGGCCAGGCATAAACTGAAAGTTAAACAAAATATTTATGGCTAGACTTGATGTCGGTGAACAAAATGAGCTGTGAGATGTGTGATGTGGGCAGAGGAAGGTCAGCTGCCTGCTATGAAGGACATGCATGGAAATGGGGAATGGGCGTGGTAGGTAAGAGATAAAGATATTCTGGATGAGTTCTTAGTTGCTGTGTGGCAGCTTAAAGAAGTACAAGTTGAAAATAGCTGGAGGCTGGAATAGAGAGTAGAATCTAGACAAACATTGAGAGGTGAAGTAAGGCACTTGCATATGAAACCAAAAGATGATCGAAAAATATTAAGACCTTATCAGAAGAAACACCATATATTGCATTAAGCATAAACAAACTATCAGCAAGCACTACTCCCTTAAAGCTGATCAATAGGCAGCAAATCAATTTCGATTTCGTCTTCCACGCAGTCAGATATATTTTTGTAGCAAACAGTTATTAGTTCTATTAGTTCTTGCTGCAAATCGTAGCAAACTTTGCGCATCTAGCTCTGGCTTTCATTAAAAAGTTTTCGTTTTGCTAATAGAATTGGCTTGTTAGTCAAATGGATATCCAATTGCATAAACTTAATTACGTCCCACTCAAATGCTATGGTAATACGCTTTAACTCTTATCTTAAAATTCTAGTTAGAGCTTAGACAGCTGCCGCGCTGACCTCCGCTTAACATTCTAAGTCTCCCTCACATATCAGCGAGCAGCTTTTTACGACAGTTGCTTGAGTCTAAACTCGAAATTTCTATGGCACTCGTATGCCTGGGTCATTAATTTGAGCGCTTAAATTAGCAGCTGCTGTGCATTATGTGTGTGTATATATATACTATATACATATATCATATATATATATATATGCCAAAAGTTTGCTCGATAAAATGGCACAGAGTCGCAGCCATGCACTGCCCCCATCCCTTCCCGCTTGCCCCCTCGTGTGGCATGCCATAAAAGCCAACTCATACTCGCACGCTGCGTTGCGCGTACCTTTTTTATTGACGTAATTTTATGCCAGCCAAAAACTAGCTAGCTGCTTGAGCAGGGGCGTGGCTGGGCGTCGCGGTCGCGGTCGCCCTTCCTCATTTTTTTGCCCATTTTTTGCTGCTGCTTATCAAAATTCTATGCGAAATTTGAATTGACTTTTAACGACTTGCCTTGTACATATTTACATTTAATTTGTATACAATTTTTGGCGTTTTGGCTCTTTTTTTATGCTTAAGATTGTCGCTTAATTTGAGTTTTCCGGGGGCCAGCAGGGGCTGCGAGTTAGGGGGGTGTAGTAGCTGCTGCTGCTGTTGGAGCTGGTTGTGTCGTCTGTTTTAGCTGAATAAAGTCATTAAAACTTTGGACTATTTTAAGCGCTGCGCTCAAAAATGACATTTTATTTTATTTTGTTTGAGTTTATGAGTGGATACACACTCAACAACCCCAGCCATGCCACGCCCTCCCTCCATGCCATGCCCTCCCTCTTTCCGCACGGCAACCCTCTCTGGATATACTTTCGGAGCCAAACTCGGGCTTAAGCTTCACTTGATAAGCCACTGCACAGTTGCTTTAATTGCGTGGACAGTTCTGTATGTGTGTGTGTGTGTGTGTGTGTGAGGGTGAAGCGAAACGAAACATAAAGCAAAACTTTGCATTACAGTTCAAATTAATTGGGTCAATGCGGCTGAGATAGGGGCTGGTGTGTGCAGGGTCAGGGCGGTGCAGGCACGCTTTGCTTTTGACACATAATAAGTTGCGCCTTTCTTCTCTGCGCTTGCTTATTTTCCTGTTTCTGTTGTTGTTGTTGTTTTTGTTGTTGGCTGTCCTTGCCGATGAACTAGCGTGCTGCTGCAATTTTTGCGAGGTAAATGAATTACGTAATCAAAAGGCGTAGGATGCTGGACAAGATCAAAGGCTTGGCCGTGGCTTTGGGGCCAAATTATGGCCGCAGGACGTGGTCGAAAGCAGAAGACGACACGAAGCAGCAGAGGCAGAAGAAAACAAAAGTAAAATTCGCTTAAGACAAGACAACAACCCAACTAATTATGCGCTAATTAATAATTCAAATAATGTGCTGTTGTCCCAAGCATCTCGCCCTGCACTCCCCGTCTACCCCTCGTCGTATACGTTATGTTTTTGCAGACCTTTCGTTGTTTATCTTGATTAGATGGCGACGTCCTGCACTGCGTCCCGCCCCCTCTCAAGGAGTGGGTTAATATTTTTTCATTTGTGTAAGCAAATGAATATCTACGAGCATTAGTCAAAAATGTTGCCTCACGCCTCGCACGCCTCCCATGCCCGCGCCACACCTCGGGCGGAACTTTGATTTGCAGCGCTACGATCCAAGTTCTTAAATGTGCAATTTATCATCGGAAACTTTTGCTCCGGCTAATGAATGCGAATGCAAAATGTTAATGACAGCGCACCGAAGCCGTTGCGAAACTTTTCACTCTCCTTTGTAATTAATTGAAGTTGTATGCGCAAACAGAAGCAGTTGCCAAAGCAGTTACACTCGCTCAGTTAGCTCAGTCAGCGCAACAGATACAAATAATAATAATAAAGATTCACAGGGCTCGCGTCGAGTGCATTGGGCGAAAGCAAAGCCATAGCCAGAGCCAGAGCCGGAGCAAGAGCAAAAGCAACAGCAACTGGGACTCAGTTACAGCTTCATCAATCAGCTGCTGATTTAATATGCGCGCAGAGTGCACGTTTATGATGTATAGTGTATATAGTTGCCGCCGAACAAACGGAAAAACAACAAAATCAAACAGAAAACAATAAAGCAGAAGAGCAAACTGTAAGCGAGAAGCGGAGCAGAGTACGCTGCGTATGAGTTATATATTAATTATTTAAGCGCTCGTTATACTCTGCATTGCGCTGCTCACTTGGCGTTGGCGTTGGTGTTGGTGTTGCATGTTGCATGTGCCCCGTTGTCTGTTTGCCGTTGTCTGCAGGCAGGGTCAGTTCAACTAGCCAGCCAGTCGTCCAGCCAGTCAGCGCCAGCTTTCGCTTCGTCTGTTTGTGGCACTGCAGTGCATTTGTCTGCTGGCGTCTGTCGGCCCGGATTGAGGCCATTTATTTATCAAGAATACCCTGTAAAATATGAGCAGAGACGAAATAAATGTGCCTGAGGTCGATTGGTTGCATGGGTTATGACAGTCTCTCAGTCTCCTTTGCTGAGCTATCTATGGCTCTCATTCCGACTTTCGAATTAAACTCCTTCTCTCATCTCATTAGCATTACCTCTGCTGTCTCGGTTGTAGCTGAGTTGCATCTATTGCAGTTAAGCTACTTATGTTCCTCTCTCTCTCTCTCTCTCTCTCTCTCTCTCTCTCTCCCTCTCTCTCTCTCGTGTTTGGAGAATCATTAATGGCTGTTGTCCTGCATTTAACTTGAAATCTTTCATTTCCTGCATTAGCCCTGCACTCTCTCTCTCTCTCATATGAGTGGCTTAGGTTGCTTTTATAGCTAAGCATCTTATGTTGCTCTATTGCTCTTCATTTCTGGCTTTGTATTTTCTCTTCCTCTCTCTGTAGCTCACGCATTACTAAAAACTGTGGCTGCAAAACTTTTAAGTTTTAATTATAGCTATCAACATGAGCATATGCGTCGCTCTCATGTTGTGTAATATTTATTCCCGCTTAGGTAGCATTTGCAGTTAAGCGTCTTAGCTGGCACTTTCTTTCTTTTTGTTATTCTTTATCCCTCTCTGTCTATTTTACTATCACAATCGACAGCCGGCACTCTTTGCATTTAACTTAAATAAAATATATCAACTACTGTGCTGGCCTCGTGTCAATTATCTTTATGTGACACCTGAGGTGTCATTTGATTTGTTGCTTTCATAGTTAAGCTTCTTATCAAACTATCTCTGATTGTGCCTCTGTCCTTGTCACCAAGGACTTATTAGTCTCTTGTTTATACTCTGTCAGTTTTGATTTATATATGACAACTTCTTTGATTCTTATGGTTTCTCGTGCTTGTTCCTCTTCATCTCTCTCTCTCTCTCTCTTCGTTTCTGTTTATAATTCTCTCACTCTCTTAATTTTTTCATTCCATTTATAGCGCTTTTCTTCAAATTCTTCCATTGATTTCATTTCTTTCTGTATGTTTTATTTTTATTTTTTTAATTTCATCAAATTCTATTCACTCAAGTCGGTCTCCTCTATTCCTTTCTCACTCTCTATAAATTATATATATTTTCTTTAAATTTTTCAACAACCTTTCGCGGGGTATCTCCAAGTCTTTGACACTTTTTTCAGCTCAGTTCAAGTTTTTTATGCATGCTGCTCTGGCCTTTGGCCCGATTTTAGTCAAGGCTTCATAAAAAGCCGTACAAGAGTGTGGGTGTGGGCTGTGTGTGTCTCTTGGTAGCAGCGTGAAATTGTTTACATTTTTGCTCTGGCCAGCGCACAGTTTTTCAATGCGCATAAATGGAAACACATAGTTATGATGTTTTTTATATGGCCACAAACATAACGAAGCCTCCGCCGTGGGGCGTGGCGTGGCAGCGTGGCGGCATGAAGGCTTGGTCAGGCGCAACGACAAAGAAACATGCGAAGAAGCCAAGCGCTGGCCACGAATCGTGTCGCTGTTCTCTGGCGGGCAGACAACACATCAGCCCGCCGAATGGTCGCAATGAATTAAAAGCGGGCCACATAAACTCGCCTCGCCTTGGCCAGCGGCCATCAGTCATCGAATTGAAATGGGTCCCACATTGTCTTTGGCTCGTGTCTGAATGCATGTTACCGTTTTTCTGTTCTTATTTGTTATTGCTGTTGCTGTGGCTGTTGCTGTGCTGTTATTGTTGCTGCTACAAATGCTCCCCAGTGCACCGTAAAGAGCATAAAGAGCACTAAACTGCTGTCGGCCATGAATTACGCTTTAATTGTGCTCGCATTTTAAATAAGCCAACAGCAAACGCCGACAAATTAATACTCTCACTTCGAATCGTAGCGTAATATTCATAATCTATAAGCTTTATTGAGCCGCTTAAACTTGTTATGAATCTCATAAATATTTTCTATTTAATCTGATCAATCTTTGCCCCATTTCACTTTTATCTTAAGCGTATTTTGAGTTTAGTTCACTAACTGAAAAGTAGTTAATAAACTTCATAATAAGTTTCGCTCAACAATAATTAGGAAAGCTATTGTGAAAGTTTATCAAAACTTAAGCAACACTTTGGTCCAGTTACCTACGCTACGGCAGGTCCTGCGAGCCCTGTTGGACAGTGTATGGCGCAGGCGGAAGGCAGCTCAAATCTAACGAATGCGGCAAATAAAATGTGAGCTACTCTCCGAGTATTTTTACGACTGAATGTGCAAACATTTGCGTTTAGTTCTTCATGAGAATTCAAATGCCTGCACCTGTTCGAAGCGCAGTTGTGTGCTTCGCTGACCCGCTGGGGCGACTCTCGCTACAATTTGCGATAGCTCTTTAAATGCCACGAATGAAATAAAAAACTTAATGCAATGCGCAAGCTGGGAGTCAGGCCCGAGGGGGCCGCGTGGATTGCCGTGTGGGCTTGGCGGGTGGAGAAGAACTCAAGTCATTCGCCTAATGAATGCGCCAAAGTGAAGTGCGCGAAATTGAAAAAGCACAGCGCGGCGACGCGGCCAAAGAGAAGGCTGCAAAAATGATGAAAATGAAGCGCAATGACAGCAACAGGCGCAAAATCTGAATAAATAATACACACAGGAAGGACGAAGGAGCAGCGCCAAGAAAACTTATCCAAATGGCAAAGGAACCAGAGCAAAACGAGAGAAAAATAAGAAGAAAAAAATGAAAATATTGAAATGCTGATTAAGTTTACTTTACGCTGATTTGCTTTTGGACTCAGATGCGGCTACATTCACATACACAGACACATACACAGACACATCTATATCCACATCTACATTTACATGCGCATCGCCCGGTCTTAGCTTTGGCTTAATTTTAACGCCTTGTTGGCTTCTGGCCGCAATCAACAAAGCACAAAAAAGAGCTGCCAGAAATGCAAAATCCAAGAATCAACCGCTTAATTGTTGCTGCCAGACGCAGACTGCGAGGCGAAGCAAGGATTTCGGTTGAGAATACCCTGTGAAAGGTAAAAGGTGAAAGCACTTGAGCTCAAGCAGCTGCTCAGCCCCACTTTACAGCTTAGCACTACAATAGATGCTATTAGAGAAGCTGTTGCTGCTCTGCCTGGCTCTATATGTACCTATATGGTTAAGCATACCCTGTAGAGCGACCCTAGCAATTGAAGCTCACTCCCACTCTCACTCCGTCATACTAGACAGTAGCTACTATTAAGATGCTACCTCTATTACCCAACTCATTATACCCTGTATTCTGCAAGCAGGGCATTCCCAGCGCAGCACACGAATGTTTCGTAGCAATGCGCAAGCAAATAAGTAAATTTAATGACTGACGACTGTTGATTTGGCTGGCAACTGTAACTTTGACTGGGCCCTGGCAGCAGCTTGAGCTCATTAACTTTGGCTACAAATAGCGCACGTGTGTGTATCTATACGTATGTGTGTGTGTGTTGCTTTGAAGGTGCTGCCCTGGGGTAGCTTCACATCTTGTTTGCCTGGCAGTGGTAACAAATCAAGCAGAGATCAGAACACGTGTTGCTTTGATATTTGATGAGCAAAAGTTTCAGGTCCTCGGCAACTAAACGATATGGCCCTGCCCCTCCCTTTGCCACTGCCATCCTCTTGGCCAACTGAAGTCAAACAGAAACAAAGTTTGTCCGAGCTTTGCATGAATATTGATATATGTATGTCCGTGTGTGTGTGTGTGTGTGTCTGTGGGCACGTGTATGTGTGCGTGTGAGAGATAGCAATTATAGTAATTGCTTAAAGTGGCGCTTGCCAGAGAGAGCGAGAGTCCTGGCGAGGATTTATGGCCCGCTCGCCGCTTCATTAACATAAAAATCAGATTACTTTACTCATAATGTGCATATTTTAAAATATGTGAATGTCCCTTCGTCTGTTTCTTTCTTTCTTTCTTTCTGCTCTCTGTGTTTCTGCTGTGGCTGCTGGGCTCGCTCTCTGTGCGTTATTGTATCTCCTGTGCGCTCGGCTTGTTGATTCAAATGAAATATATTGTTATGGCAAACACGCAGGACAGCCAGGACATTGAGCAAGGGCCCTGGGGGCGTCTCTCTGCTTGGCAGCTTTATTAATTTACATTGTTGACTGTTATCAGCGGCGGGCCAATGCGCGGGCATGTCAATGTCAACGCCACGACGCCTTGCCACGCCTCCAGCAGCAGCAGCAGCCGCCCACCTGCCGCCTTATCAGCAACACGTGTAATGAATGCCTAAACTGTCATTATCACCTTCTGGCGCGTGTTATGTTTTTCGGTTGTCATGTCAGCAAATATTGTGAAAAGATATTCCATCCCGCCCCTCGCTCTCTGAGCTCTAGGTGCCCTTGATTTACGATTACTAAGAACTGCTCCGCGGAGCAGCAGACGGCGAGCAATGCGCCTCATGCTGCCAGATTGTGACACATATCAGCATTTATGTTGCCGCCGCTCCCTTAACACCCACACACAAACACAGATACACTCATGGGTGTGAGACTTGTGTGGGCATTAAGTAAGCGTCTTTAGCCGGATGCATTTCTGGTCAGAAATAAGTGTGGTCTAAGGCACAAAGAACGTGTAAGGCATGGATTTAAAAGATAAGAATTATTGAGTGGAGAAGGCATTAGAGTAACTGAGATACCGAGGATAGCCAGCGCTAAGCGACGATGGCTATTGATATCGAAAAGCTATTAATAGAGCTGACTTTGAATACAGAGGTAGAGAGAGAGAGAGAGAGAGAGAGAGAGAGAGAGAGAGAGAGAGAGAGAGAGAGAGAGAGAGAGAGAGAGAGAGAGCACTTCACATGAACAAATCTTAAATGTCAATCATTAGAGACCCCAAAGAGTTGAAGATCGAGCGAGCTAGTGTCAAGGGAAGTCATGGAGCTGTCTTGTTCTGTCTGTTTCACTCGTGGCCTTCCCATGATTATATTCCATTCACTCATAGTCAAGCGGGCTATAAAACTTTCGTAGAGTTCTGTCAGTGGCACACAAGCAAACGCACGCTTCAGTTCTGAGGCAATTATCGGTGGCAGGGTGACAGGTGTTGGTTTCGCTTCGGGCCGCCAGCTCGACTGCTTCAGTCACATTACTCATACGCCCCGTTGTGTGAAGGGTAAACAAGCTTATGAAAAGACGCACGCTTGCGTTGCCGCTTGCAAATTTTCGCGCTGTTGTTTATATTTATGCGCGAGCACAGCAACCAGCAACCAGCAACAATGAAGCCGGGCAACAACGGCGAACACCTCACGCAGTGCTGAGACTTTTATTGTTGTTGTTGTTGGTGGTGCTGGTTTGGCTGTCGTAGACGACAGAGCAATAAGTCATAAAAAGAAAAGTTGTAAAGGGCTCTTAACTTTCACTTTCATCTTTGTTGTGAGCTGCTCCACTGTAGCCCGGCGGTTTGACTCGCTGACTGAATGGCCGAATGGCCGAATGGCCCAATGACTGAATGCCTGACGAGCTGTCCTCATTCTGCACTTGGCCGGCGCTTAACTTTTATGGCGAACAGCCCAAGACGAAGCCACCATGTTGCGATTACAATGCCCAGCCAGAGTTGTGGGTGGTCCGAGGCTGGACAGGCGCTTAGTATAGGAGGGAGGAGGTGGTGGGTGGTGGGCAGCGACGGGCGGTCGCATAAATAAGAAAGCAAATGTAAGTGATGGACTTTATTTTAATATTGGCCGCGAACGTTCGCATTGCGTCCGCGTACGCCATTCGCATTCACATTTTGTTTAATATTAAGAAATTTTCCTTTTGCTTAACATAATATATATACTTATACTTATATATATATATATATTATATTTTCTCTTCGAGCTTTTGTTTTGCTTCGTTTTCTTTTTTCTTTGGCTTCTTTTTTGATGTTTTCCTGAAGGCTTTTCCGCTTAAGTGAAATGAAATGACTGGACGCTTTATGAGATATCTGCGCGGCGCTAATGAAAATATGTTTCGAATGTAAATTGGGGCATTCACTGGGGCTTTTTGGACTGTTTGGACTGTTTTTATGACCAACCGGACCTTTAGAACCTTGTGAGGCTGGGACCGCAAACATTTCCGGCGCCTAATGAATTTGTCAATGCCTGACCCACATAGGGAGCCAAGTCGCTGGGGCACACGGACACAGACAAGGGGCGCCTTATCAGCGGCGCTGAGTGAGGCCAACTGTGCACAGGACATGCGACCCTTTTCAATTTGCTGATATGTACAATTAAACGCGTCCCACTGTGATAATCACAAGGCGAGGCGGCATTCGGATGTGGTCAACCATGCTCCGGCCCTTGTTAGCTCTGCGCTATCTTCAGTCTCCGATACCCGTGCCATTCAGCTCTGAAAAGGGTTGATTAGCATGTGCGTGCAGCTCGGAGCGCAGCTTGAATTCGGCACAATCAGAGACAAAAACTCATTCGGCGTGGGTATATTAAGAGTCGGTTCAGTTTATCATTTGCAGCGCTGCAGCAGCACTGGCAGCAGCAGTCCTGGCCAGCTCTGCTCCTTATCGCCGCCAAGTTACGCGATACGCCATAAATCTTTTGCCTGATTTATGTCGCTGTGCGACATTGGCCTCAAATTTATCGCAACAGCAGCGGCAGCGGCAGCGGCTGCGAAAGCGGCTCGATGATAGCTGCGCCCAAGTCAGAGCCACGGTCGCAGCCAATGTTGTCCTGGGTGCCGACAGCAGTGTCCTGGGTGCGAGTGGCTTTTTTCGTAACTGGGCCGTTGGCTGACATCCTTTTTCAACGTGTCGGCCGTCTTCAAGGCAGGCACAGCCAGGCAGCCGACCAGCCAACAGCCAACAGCCAAGCGTTTGTGTGTGGTCAGCCTGCATGAGTGTCCTGCGAGTGTGCCCAGCTCAATGTCTGTCGCCGTGTGACTGAGCTTAATTATCATTGCCGCGAGCTGGCGCCTCGGTCGCGCCTCGATGGCATTCTGTGTGACTTCTGTCGGAAATTAATTTCCTTGTGGCTCATTCCCACTCGCGCGCATACGTCGAGAGCTCTCCGATATACAAGGATCTGCGTGCAGTTACTCAATGATGCTATTTACTTAGTCTGAGTGGAAAAGCGTCTGCTACGCGTTGTATTTGCGTTTAATTTTGTATGAATAACGGAAATTTGCGGCTTTCCGGCATTTTAAATTGCATTTAAAGCGCTGCCAGCAATTGCTCTCCCACGCACACACACACACACATACAGCTGACACAACAAAGGCGCTGCGCTCTGGCTGCGGCTGCGGTTAGCAACCATTTGTAAATTGTGAAAAATTTAATAACAACATTGATTCCACTTCTGCTTAATTGAAGCCTGTTCACAAAAGTTGAAAAATCATTTCATCTGCGCAGAAAAGTAGGCAATGGATTTCAAGTCAGAATTTGCGAGCGCTTAAAAGTAGGCAACAAATTCTGATATGAAGTGAAAAATGAGTTAATTGTAGGCGATTCATCAAAAACTGAGTGGGATAGGCTATGCGAGGGCTGTTAGTTAAGTAAGAAAACCCCCGCCCACTCTGCTGAGATTCGTTTACAATCAGTGTAAAATTACATGGAATGATTTGCAAACTGTCCAATTTGCAATTTAATCCAAATTGAAGCAACAACAAATTAGGCAACAGCCTTCAGAGAGTTACTTTCGAGCAGCTCATCTCTTTGCGAAGTTTGTACGTAATGGTGCAACAGCTTTTGCAGTGCAAATGATGTTGCCTGAAGCGGCTTTTAGCTAGGCCACTTAGGCCGCAA
The DNA here is from genome assembly GCA_035047545.1 of Drosophila paranaensis. NCBI lineage: Eukaryota > Metazoa > Arthropoda > Insecta > Diptera > Drosophilidae > Drosophila > Drosophila paranaensis. The sequence goes on from JAWNPL010000145.1 coordinate 15,957,026, forward strand.
ATTAAAGCCGAGTCTGCAAATATACAACTCGTTGTGCATGTCCTTTCCTTTTTGGAAGAAGCATCAGCAGCAGCAGCAGCATATTTGATTATGCTTGGCTGTGCAAATGTGCCTGGGCGTCTCGACGACAGCTGTGTGCCGCTTATTGCCAATTATTGTCCATAAATTGCGCATTTATGAGCCCAACATACGGCCAGAGATCTCTGTGTGTGTGTGAATGAGTCTCTGTGTGTGCGTGTGTTTGTGTATTTACCTTACTTGTGCAGGGTCTTATGAATGTGCTCGCATTTTGTGTCTAATGTGGTCCATTAACAGTCTCGACTCCCAGCCAAATGAGCATCGCCCGAGGCTGGGCAATTGTTGCACTGACTTCTGTTGCTGATTGCCTTTAAACGGAGCCAAATATTTACCCAGAGGCTGGACACTCAATGGCTAACTGTAGTAAAAGCGAGAGCTAACAAGCTCTGCAGTGAGA